>VDFB02000020.1:46342212-46508428 GCA_007258455.2 Sequoia sempervirens | reverse complement strand
ATTGATAAGTTGGTGAGCTCACTAGCTTTTCAATGTGGTAGGGTTGATAATGTGGGGGTAGTTTGAAAAAATTCCTCATAGAAATGTGGTCTCACCAACTCACTAGCTTGTCAAAGGTACCACATTTTTCATACATGTCTGCCAAAACATTATTTTCAAACAATTCACATGCCTTGTCCATGCTTCCATTTTTAGCCTATCTTGCAATCATTGCATGCCACATGACCACATTTCTTTAAGGAATTCCATGCAAAAATTCATGTGACCTTTGTCTATGCTAGAAATACTCTTCTATAGGATGATTGTAAGTATTTTGTATGAATCCTTGAATGACATATATTTCATTCATTTCTATGGATTCATTTTTTAGGAACTAATATTTGTCTCTTTATCATGCTACAGGTAAAATTATCTGCCATGCCAAGGAAATGAACAAGGAATAAACCAATAGAGGAAGATTATGAAACTAATAAAGAAAAAAAATAGTGAATGAGGGAAAATCTTCAAAAGAAGAAATTGGATACGATTGATGAAAACAAGCCAATTAAAGATTCTTGGGTTGAGAACATCAAATGCTTCAAGTGAAAATATTATTGTGAAGAATCTAATCGATGCTTATGAGCGCGTGGGTAAGACCTCACACTCAAAAGATAGTAATGTCACCTAAGGTGTCATTACATGAACTTTGGTAAGTAATCAAACAAGGATATCTCATCTCATATGAAATACAATTCAACAATTGAGAATTAATAGAAAAACTTTATCAAGAGTCATTCAAAGGAACCAAAGAATTGAGGACACTGAGTCAACTGAATCATGGGCATTCTTGGGGAGACTCCCATGAAAAGATAAACTAGTTGTTGAAACATTGAGAACACTAATTGAATACTATTGGAAGAATAAAACAAGTCCATCTCTAAATCAAAGGGATGTTTTAAGAAGGAGAATCAGTAGTCGGAAGCGTGAGCCACATCCAAAGAATTATTTGGATACAACTCAAACCCAATTTTTTTGTAAATTTCAAGAGGATTATCCTCAAATTCAAAATTTCCAAAGATATTTTAAAATGCTTAAACTTTTTTATGTCAAGATAAATCAAACATGCACTACTTGTAGATTAAATATTTAATTCTCTAGCCATTATGATGTTTATCATTCTATATGTTTAGATTTGCATACTAAATATGTTTTGCAGGATTGTGGCATGCATTCCCCACCAACATCTTCAAGAAAGTTCTTACCAAAAAATTTATGTGAAAGAGAGTATGGAAGTATATTCTATAGGAAACTATACTTGGATGGTTCATGTCAGCATTGTGGTGGCTTGCAATGTATGCTAGTATGTCAACATATGGAAAACACACATGCGGTTGGAAAGCAACTAGTAGATTTCATGAAGTATGAAACAATGACATACATTACAAAAGATGGTAATCAATCAAAAAGGTGTGATTTGGTTATTCAAAAGATGCCAGTGTATTAGTTTATGTCTACATTTTGTGACAG
This sequence comes from Sequoia sempervirens, assembly GCA_007258455.2. NCBI lineage: Eukaryota > Viridiplantae > Streptophyta > Pinopsida > Cupressales > Cupressaceae > Sequoia > Sequoia sempervirens. Next base: position 46,506,922 of record VDFB02000020.1, on the reverse strand, counting down.
TATAGTGTATGAGTATGTAAGACATACCCATAGATCTCGATGGTTGGACTTGCAATTCAAGTTATGCAAGGACACCTTTCTAGTTGGTATCATAGTTTCAGTGGTCAAATTTATAGAGAACTACACTCTACAACCACAAGGTGAGGTGCAATCACAATATTACAATTCCACACAAGTTTCCATATTTGTGCACATAGCATTCATTCATGCAGCTGATAATATAGAGCAACAAAGGAAGGTATTGAGGGAGTACCACTTTTATATTAGTGATGATCGCACACATTCTCTAGATTTTTTGCAAGGTTACTTCTAGTTGTTCTACAGTGATTTGGCTCAAAGGGGCATAACATATAGTCAAAATATAATATGGTCAGATAACTATGTAGCATAGTTCAAGAACTTGTAGATATTCTACTGATTGAGCATGATGCATGTCATTATAGGTTTTCATCATATGTGAAACTTTTTTGAGGTTGGGCATGGAAAGGGGTACATGATGGTGTAGGAGCATGTGTCAAAAGAGTGTTAGCATGAGGAGAGTTAAAGTATAAAGACAATACAAAGTTGATAGATGCAAAATCAATTGTCAAGTGGTGTAATTCTTTGATGGGTCTAGGTAATGAAGGTAAGTCTTTAGTTCATATATTTTTTTGGTTGATGGATGATACTAACATTGCACCATATGAGGATTATTGTACGCTAATAGGATCGAGTGACCTACACTCTTTCATTAGCTCAAATTTAGGTTCATGGAGTATCCATATGCAAAATATGGCATGCTTTTGTTCTTCATGTACAATGCAAACCGAGGATGAGTGTGAGTCAAAGGAGTGGGTTGACAAATGGTGGTCAAGTTATCTTAGCCCACTTCACACATGTCACCCTCTAAAGGAATTGGAACTGACACAAATGGAATCATTAGTTGACTTTAACCACATACTAGATCTAGTTCAACTAGGTAATTTATCTAATTGCATAGTTTTTGAAATTCCTATTGTTATCTTACTTTGTAGTGTATTTGTAATGTTGACTAATTTCATGTAATTTTTTGCACATATCAATGTAGGGCATGTTTATGCAGTTATTTTAAAAGAAGACAATGAAAAGGGAATGAATTATTACTTGTGTTGTTGTGTTGAGGCCAAAAATAAATTGGAGGCCCTAGTTATAGATGGAGAAAACATTGAATACCCTATAGGCTTAGTTGTTGTTACTGGAATGTGGCTTAGAAGGTACCAAAATAAGAGTGTTAATGTTTGGCTATTTTAGGACTTTGACACACATCGGAAGATTCTTCATTACTCAAACCTTATCATGGCATCCAATGTTCATTTGATAAAATATGGGGGTAGAGCTTTGAACAATACCTTGTGGAAGGTGTGTGAGTCTAACCATGAGGTAATCTTGACACAATAAAAAGTAGAGCAGACCTAAATGGTTTGTTGGATTAATTTGTAAGTATGCATTTTTTCTTATTAATTTGTAAGTACATGCACATTAATTTGTATGATGCCAATGTTATAATCTAATGTTTATATCATGTATGTAGGTGATTAATGAAGATATCAAACTTGTAAATGCAGCATACATTATGTTTAAAACTATGGAAAAGGATACTGAGTTCAATGGTAATTTATTTTTTCTCAAAAATATATAAAAAATTTGATGTAGGATATTCTCAATAGATTAGTAAACTAAGTGGAAGATTAAATTGTGTTGATTTTATAATAGGTTACAAGTTTCCAAAAGTTTGGAAAGTAGTAGTTTGGTTACATTCTATTCATGTTGATCATCATTACTTTGATGACACTCTAAAGTTTAATCCTAGTAGATGGGAGGTATGCTTGATATTAATATAGAAATTACTTTTTAAGATATTCAATGGACTAGAATGACTAGTGATAAGTTATAAGATATTTCATAATTGAGCACACAAGTTTTAGATTATTGGCATATCACATGTTTATTTGAATTGATTATGTGATTATGTGATTATTAATATTTACAATCTCTTTTCTTTGTTTAGGTGGGAGCTAGTAAACCCAAATGAAGTTATAAAGTATATGCCAAATCCAAGACTAGCAGATGATACTAAATTATTCATTTGAATTTAACCTCATCATGACCACCTATGATGTAAACATGTAGTGTCGAAAAATGTCATCGGTGACATTTTCACACTTGTTTGGGACCTCCTCATAAAATTGAGCTTAATGACACCTTGACTTAGTGTTGTAATGTGACTAACACACTAACATTAGGTCTTGGGCATTTTTAAACTAAATAAACCTAATTTTACCTTATTTAGAGTGTTGTAAAGTGTTGTAACACACTTTCACACTTTTCTAGGGTTGTCATCAATAATTAGGCTTCTTTATGCTTTAATTGGCCTTATTTTACATCCACAAGCCTCATTTAATGCATCTTTTTAAGGATGATCCCAAAAAAAATCAACATCTGATTATAATTCAGGTATTTCTAGGTTGTGTGGCTAAGATTTGGTGGTCTGGAACTCATACACCACCTTGGGTGTATGGGTCCCACCTAGGGTTTTGGGTCCTGATTTGGATTTTACACCTTTGTAAGTATTTTTGAATTTGGTCAAATAAATTATGCCTAATGAGACTCATACACCACCTTGGGCATATGAGTCCCGTGTGGCCCAAAATTAAAATTAATTCAAATTTTTGGTGGGATTTTATCCTCCTAGATCTTATGTTGGCTTGTAGTGGTGTACAATTTCAAGAAATTTTGCATAATTAAGTATAAATACAAGTTTCCTTTGCTCATTTTTACCTTAGGAATTCAAGTTTACATCCTTATAGAAATTTTGAGTTTACAAGAGAAATCAAGAGTAGATTATCAAGCATTTTAGAGCATCATTCAAGCATCAAGCATCATGTCAAAGCCTTCATGCATCATGTTTGTTTTGAAGCTAACAATTGTGATGTAGGGTTTTATTATTCAAGCTCGAATTTCATTTAAGATCTATCCTATTCAAGAAAGAGTCAAGATCTACATCCACTGGAGCCATCTCATACATTTCTGCAGCCTCTTATTGCTAGGGTTTGCTGAGTTGTAACATCATATTTTGCTCATTCATCATTTTCCATTGCTATTTCATTTCATTTCAAGGTTTGATTACCAAAATAGGGCTTGACCAAGGAAAACCCCTATTCAATAACAAAACAATTTGTTTCCCTCTCTTTATTGTGTGAATTGCAGGCTTAGGTTGAAGGCACATTGAGGAGCAAGTTTGGAGAAAGTTGTCAAAGTGTCTAAATTTGTCAAAGTTGTCACCTTGCATTGGAGATACTAGTGTGCTGTAGAAAATTGGACCCTCTTGAGAAAAGAGACAATTTCATGCAAAAGTAGACCCACTTTTGAGTCCCTTCACATCATTTCCCTTCAAAATAGCATTTATAGGCCCCTTAGACCCATTAATTTTGATCTAAAGGCCTGTTTCACTTGAGAAATCACATAAAACCTGACAAATAACATTTAATTACATCACACCCCGACAACCCACATTCAAACAACATTAGTGTGACCCATTTACCACCTTGGGAAAATGAGTCCCCTCTAGTGGGACCCATTCACCAAGGGTGGTGAATGAGTCCCCTTTGAGGGAAAATTCAAAATTAAGCAGGAATTTAATCAATTCAACTTTTATTTCTGGTAAATGTCAACCTCTTAGGTCCAATTAATAGGAAAATAAGGTGTTGTTGCTTATAAATACTCTTTTTAAGTCATTTCACACATCTTTATCATCTCTCAAGAGAAATTTTTAGAGTTAAGTCTTCCACAACAAGTTTCATTAGCAAAAAGTTGAAGTTTTAGAGAAGCAAACTAGGGTTTTTGTAGGTCTTGAAGCTCACTTCTATTGTCAAGATCCAACATTGCAAATGGTTGATGATGGATGCCTATGGTGAATCATGAAGAAATGTAGGGTGAATCGGTGCAACTAGCCACCAAATCATGCCTAAGGACTTGGTTTCTTATTGATTCCATCTCTCATTTTCACTCTATCTTCAGATTAAGGTTTGCATCTTGTTTGTTTATCATTTACATGCCATTTCATTCCTATCTTACATGTGTTGTAAGGTTTCTAGGGTTGATATCTTGCATCATATAGATCATTCTTGCATGTCTTATTCTAAAGCAATAGAATAGGATTATTGTTATATTTTAGCTCTTCCAAGTCTTTAACACATCTAAGGCTAGGGTTTACTCAGATTTTTCTCTATTCAAGGTTTAATTACCCAACTAGGGGTTCGACCAAGGTAAACCCCCCATTAGACAAAAAAATTTAAGCTATTTTGTAGGAATTTTCTAAGATCTAAGATCGGGTATCCATTGGAAATTGTTGTATAGGTGTCAAGGTGCAGAACTAAATTTTGAAGTTGTAGAAATTCCAAGGTGGACTAATTCACCATGCTTGGCAAATGGGTCCCTCCTAAGGTGAAAAACTAAGTTAGATTCAGATCCAGATTCCCGACTATAAGAAAATAGATCCTATGCAGAAATTTTTTGATTTGGGACTGAGTCACCCAAGGTGGCAAATGAGTCCTAGTCAACCTAAAGTCAAGCTTCATCGGTTTTATAGAGAAGGAACAATAGGTTACACTATAAATATCTATCTTCCCTCTCCTCCTAGCTTTAGCCATTTTAAATTTTTCCTTGGATTCCATATTGAATTAGCACATAAGTAAATGATACATCATTGGTGAATCATTTTTGAAAATATTAAAGTTGTTTATAATCAATCAATAAATATTCAAGACAAAACATGAAGGACATCAATGAGCAATGCTAGGGCTAACCAATTAATAAGTATACACATGAATAAGTCAAGCATACATGTGAATAAGTGAAGCACAAGTACTCAAATACACATAAGCCTTGAAGTTACACATGAATACATAGTATACACATTAATACAAAGTATATGCATGAATACAAGGTGTACACATGAAAACATGTAAGTCGCAAAGTATACATTGGAATACATGTAACTCACAAAGAATACACGTAAGTTGTAAAGTATACACTTGAATACATGTAACTCATATCTATTGAACTATGGATTTATAATGCAAATATGGACACTTTCGATAAAAATGATTTGTATTACACTAGTAGAATTTGGAAAATAAATGACTACATGACTAAAAAATTTAGTCATGTGACTAACACTAGTAGTATTTGAAAAATAAATGAATAATTTGGTCATTTATAAGTGACTAATTTGGTCATCGAGTAAAATCACAACTCAATGACTAATATCAAACAAATAAAAATGACTAATTAAATGACTATTACTCCTCTATTCTTTTTTCTTTCGAATTTGATCATAATCCATAGAGCTTAAGCCCCCCTCATGGGACCCCTACCTAAGTGGGCCATTTAGCCACCTAGGTTGCTTGGTGCACCAAAACTACCTATTGCATGGAAGGCATTACCTCTCGATGCAGTCTTAAGGCCTTCACATATTTTATAAAAAAATTAAACATTTCACAAATAAAAATGACTAAATAATTAGTCACACAAATAATTCGGTCCTACAATCATGTTAGATAACATATAGTTATACCAATGATTCAATAAGAGTTATGGTACATATAATACATATATTATCAATTATTTCAATCCATTTGAATATATAATTTAAAGAGTCAAGAATCAATAGTGTTATTCCAATAGTCCAACGTGATGGGGTCAAAGAGGAAGCATGTTAGGGAGCCCTAACTTCACTACATCTAAGCCCAAGAGTACGAAGTATTTTGGGGTGCCCTAATATAGATTTATCTAAATTTATTTCATTCCATTATTTAGCACTTATTATTAATTGTTTAAACTAGCCACATGCAACTAGAATTTGTAGCACATCCATGCACAAACACATACTCTCTAACATATTAACATACATATAGTTTTCTATCGGTGCAATCCTTAAACCTCCTTTGGGCACAAGTGTTAGTATATATTCCTCTCTCTATATAAAATTGTCTCCCCCTCTATCTCTCTTTCTTTTTCCTAATCTCTCCAAAAATCAATTAAACTATTAGATTTTTATATATTAATTTATTTTTTTCTATATAAGAATATATTAATTATTAATTATAATAATTTAATATTTTTTATTATAGAATACAATATATAATAATAATATAACCTATACATACTATTAAAAATAATAATATATATAATTATATTATATATAATTTAATCTTATTACTATTATATTTTATATTATATTTATTATATTATTTTTTTTAGGATTAAATGATTTTGGTTGCTTTTCACCATTTTTTGTTGCTTCTCCCTCCACTATTGGTTCCTGCTCCTCCAAAATCTTCCTCACTAGTATCGACCTTTCACTTCTCCAAATTAGTGAGCTATAGCTTGAAAATAAGGTTTTTTTCAAATAATGTTTTGATGTACACAGTTGGAATTGTGATGGAAATAATTAATATGAGTTTCACAAGCTAAATTTAAGCTTCTATGATTCCATTCAATTAGGGGTTGAGCTTGGCCGATATCCAAAATGGATTTCTATAAAGTTTTGGATCAGACTGCCAGAGAAATGTGAGCTTTCTAATGGCATCAAACTTGGATAGATACTTTCATTGTGCATTTATGGTAGGTTTAATACTGAATTCATGCAATGTTTTCTGATAATTGATTGATCTGATGAAATGTCACTTAGATTTCATATTATAGTAGCAGGGTTTTGGATTATGTCTTAACCCTAGTTTGAATCATTATGAATTATTTAGCTTAGAACAACAACATTTTGGAATTTGTGTTAACCTTGGGCAACCTAGGGTTGCATTATTTTGGAATATGTATTAACCCTAGTTGTAGTCATTATGAAAATAATGTTACTTGTGTGGAAATTGTTTTTGTGTGAACCCTTCTCCTAGTACCTGCAAAACAATATGAACAAGCGAGTTAGACAATGAAATGCAAACCAAAACAAGGATTCCCCATGAAATCCATTTGCAAACTCAAAATAGGAAAGAAATTGATGAAGAACACAATACAAAAGATAAAACTAGATTTAATCCTAATTAAAGAAGAAAACACTTGATCCCATGGGAGAATTGGTGCCAATTTGATGTGAAAATTGGCCCTTTCTCAATTCCTATGATGAAATCTTGACGAGTTGAAGATGATATTGATCCACTTTTGATGATGAATGGTGAGAACTCCAAGCCAAATCTGCAAAAAAGCCTAGCTAAAAATTCAAATGATGGATGAGAATGGCTAAGTATTTTAGCATGGTAACTTTGCAATGTTTGTGGATGATCAAATGAAGAGAGGAGCTCTTTATTTATAGGATTTCAAGATGGATGAATTCCCAAATCTGAGCAATGTGGGACTAACATTCATCCAATGATATGGTGCCACTTGTCAAGCTATGAATGGATGATGGATGTGCAAGATTTGGGGTTTGTGCCAATAAATGCCAATATTTGAAATTCAAATTTGTTGAAATGACATGTAAGAGGGAAGGAAAAAATGTAATAAATGCCACTTGGCTCAAGGAAAAAGGACATGTGAGAGGTTTTAAATGCCTTGTTGGATGTACATGTTGACTTGGAATTTTTGAATTCAAATTAAGAGAATATTCAAAAAGGATGCCATGTGAGGGAAATAGAAATTTAATAAATGAATTAAATCTATTTTCATGTGCAACTTGCATTATCTAGAGGATGTGACATGGAATGAGGTTAAATTAATCAAGGGGTAATTAATTTAATAGGAGATTAGATGATGTGACTCATTTGATTTAGATTTATGGATTTATTTAAATCAAATAAGAGAGGAATATGATAAGAGGCTAATTAAATAAGGATTTTGATTTATTTAATTAAAAGGGATGATGTTAGATTAAATCAAATAAGATTTTAATTTATTTAATTTAATGGAAATACTTTAGAGATTTAATCAAATAAATTGATTACTTAATTAAATAGGGATAATTAGATCAGATGGATTGATTTGATTAACAAGAGAGAGTGACTTAATCAGATAAAATGATTTATTTAATTAAGGGATGAAAGTTGATGAATTTAATTAGATAGGGGAATTTGATTAAATGGTTAGACCAGAGGATGATTCAGGAAGAAGTGATGTTAGTAGTTAGGATCAGAGTGTGCAATATCAATCTGTATATTTTTTATGTCTACATTTTGCCCCTCTTTGAAGCAATGCACTCGTTGCATTGATTCAAAGAATAAATGATCTCAATCAAAGTAAAAAAAAATTGATATTTTAAAACTTGCCCCACTACTGCATGGCGAGAGAAAATATTCCATTATAATGCCCCCTCAAGAGATCAGACGAAAATTTTAATTTTTTGGGTGATCTCGCGAAAAAAGATGACAAAGTGCCCGACAGGTCTGAAAGGGGTCGAGGAGGCTAAAAATGTGTCTAAATGTAATAAGACAATGAAAAACTAGCCTCAAATGGATAGAAACATGTTCGGGGGTCCAAAACCCTAGCAGGACAGCTAATTAGGGTTAAAAAACCCTAATTTTTAGGCTTAAAAGGGGCCCAAGGGGTCACTTTCAAGTCATTTTCACACACCTCCATTACCAAACCTTGAGATTCGTGCTCTGACCCTCCAGTAATATGGCACAACGACAACTTCCTCTACACATTTCAGACCGAGTTCGGACCTACCAGCGACCACCTGGCATTGGTGCCCCGGTATGTGACTTTTACCTAAGCTTAATTTTTTCATTTGACGCATTTATTACATGTTTAAAGATGAGCTCGCCTCCAGCGGTGCCATTATAGCACTGCTTAGTGTTTAAAGTGTACCACTAAATACCTCTTTGTGCAGCAGTGGTGCTATTTAGTACCGTAGTGGTACAGTTAGGAGTTTAGAAACTCCGTTGCTGGGCTCGGGCTCGAACTCGGACTCGACGGGCCAGTTTGGAAAAAGTGTGTCGTGGTGCACCCTTTTCATGCAAACTATGATGCTAGGAAGAAAAGTGCGTCGTGGCGGCTCTTTTTGGCTCAATTTTGGGTCCAGCGTCAGAGTTTGGGGAAACTTAAACTGTGATGCCATCACAAACTACGTCGTTGGGGATGAGTTTGAAGCATTAGGCCAGGATTTTTTCAAAATTTTTAACACAGTGACTTTCTTTGATGCAGGACAAACCAAAGGAGCTTTATTCTCGAGAGCACCGGTTGCAAGATTTTGTGAGCATCCTACAGGACCTGACTGACAGAGACCAGGACCGACTGGGAGTTGCAAGACTATGGCATATTGCGTATGCAGTGCCCGTGCACACACACCTTGGGATGTTGTCTGCGTTGGCCGAGTGGTGGCATAGCAAGACCCCGTCGTTTCATCTTCCCGCTGGCGAGGCAACCGTCACTTTGGAGGACGTCTAGCGCATACTACGATTGCCCATTCATGGCCACCGAGTGATCTACGATATGGAGGAGGGACGCGAGCATTGCGTTAAAGTCCTCGCCACTTAGGATATTATCTATTGCAAGGGGTAGATCGAGCTAGAGAGGTATAGAGTTAAAGCACCTCCCTTCTGGTGGGCAGTTGCAGCCATCATTTTGGGTTTGGTTGCCCCAGAAAAATGAGGGTGGTATTTCAGTTCGGGTTGGGGATACTGCTAGGAGAGGATGGTTCGAGATAGTCTTGTTCGCTTTGCATGGGGACCCGTCCTTCTGGCTTCACTCTATAGGTATTTGCACGAGTACACTTATATGGATGGCAGAGTGTTGGGGGCCGGCATGACACTTCTGCATGTCTGGGCATGGGAGCACATTTCTATGCTACGTCCATAGGTCATTCCAGTTCCAATGAGGGAAAAGGATGTGCCCGTGGCATGATACAGAGGGGGAGTGTCATTCACACACACCAGCAAGCATGGGATCCCCTACTGGAGGCAGGTCCTGGATGAGATGCTTGTTTTTACTTGGTGCCAATACCTTAGTCAGCCTGGATAGGCTGACAATGCTTCCTAGCTCTTCTTTTGCCACTAGGATCGATACATGCAAGGCCGAGAGCACACCATGATCGAGTGATACCTACTTGGGTGCGTACAGCGTAAGTTTGGAGAGCCCTAGGATCAGCCAGATGATAGTTATGTAGCTATTTTTGCATGTAGCATGACACAAGTGGCATGGGGGCTTGGCATTCCTACCGCAGAGGCAGTTGACAGCTTTCGGCAATTGGTAGCCTGACCATGGGCTTATGATCAGGGCTTGGTGGATCCAGGCACCACACAGGCCTACAGAGATTGGTTCAGATCTCCCCTCCGGCTAACCATTCCAGGTGAGGATCCAGAGGCACACAGGGTCAAAGGCAGAGCAAGAGGACGAGGGCGAGGACAAGGATCTAGGGTTGAGATTCATCAGGACCCACCATTGGTGCCCCCAGTCCCACCAGGCCAGGGAGATGTCCATATGTAGGACCAGTAGGAGCCGCCAGTCCCACAACCATGAGTCAAGGGTGAGGACCAGGCTCACTCATAGCCACGAGCACAGCTAGCAGGGCAGGAAAATGCATGGGATGCCTTGATTTTACAATTATAGGCACAAGTCCAGGCAGTGACTGCAGAGAGAGACCAAATGAGAACTGAGAGAGAGCAGCTCAGAGCAGAGAGAGATCAGGTTGTGCAACAATGATAGGCCACAGAGCTACAGGAAGCTATAGAGCTAGGCCACATATAGCAGATTGAGAGCATGACAGCCTCTGCCTCCTCCCAAGGTATAGTGCTGGTGTGATCTTATAGGGATGCTATTCAAGAGATAGAGTACTACCTGGCTTACCATGACACTGTACCTAGAGCAGACTGGGTCCCCGATTACTTAGAGCGGGCCAGCCAAAGACCACCAGAGGGTCACGGTAACAGGGGTGAGGGCAGCATTCACGGAGATTGGGTATGATCCAGATGATACACACTTTTGGTGCCTTATGGGCTCATTTTTTATAGCCCCGATGGGAATTTTTGTACTAATTGGCATATATGTACAGTGATCCGATTATTTTTGTACTATAACAGTTGATGATATGATATATATATGAGTCGATTTTGATGTGATGCCATGTGTTCTCCTTTATTTATGCATGTATGATTTATTTCTATAAGCTTTGCAATGATGTCTTATGGATTCCTTTATTTCTAATGATGTTTATGCAATGATTATGACTAACAAATCTATATTATGCTCACCTATGATATGATGTGCAGTGATGTTAACTATGTCAATGTGATATATGATATGGGTTCTAATATGATCAATGATGTATGCAAATGATGTGTTAATGTCAAATGATATGTGATATGCTTATATATGAGATGATTTATGGATGGATGTGATATGATGTGATGGTCATGATATGATGTTAATGCATAATGAAATTGAGATGCTTAGAATAACAAATGTTTATTATCCTAAATGATGATGTATGTGATGCAATGATATGTTAATGCAAAGTGGTATGTAATGTGAATGTAATGTGATAATATGATGTCATGATGTTATGCAAGTATGTATGCCTAATGAATTAAATGCTTATATATCTATTGTTTATGATTATCCAAAATGATGACAGAATGCTTTTGTTCATGCTATGTGATGGTAGATGGGAATATGAAATTTTTATGAAATGCAAATGCAATGTGTATGTAGTGATTGATGCCATGTAATGGGTGAAATGAAATGACCTGGATGCACCTATAATGTTTATGATAACATGTTTATATGATGATAATGCAATGCGTATGTTTCCTATATGATATGCTTATGCAATATGCTAATGATTCATGGATACAGGGTCGATGATGATGGTGGTGATGATGATCAACTATCATAGTACCTTGTTGGTGCGATCAGTAAGAAAATAAGTCATTTCAACAAGACACCAGATAATGCAAATGCAGATGATGATGATGATGATGATGATGATGATGATGATGATGATGATGATGATGATGATGATGATGATTACTTGCCGAGGAAATGGGATTTTCAAAGGGCCAGATTTTCTTATGTATGATAACACACGTGTACGATGCATCAAGGTATAGAAAACCAGGATGGTGTGGTACTTAGTGTGATGGACTTTGACTCGACAATCAAATAGGAGTATTCTTGTTCACACCTGACATACGAAAACCTTGCTAGGATGTATTTTAGAAGTTTCAGACACCTCGAACAAAAATACGAAAAGGTAAACCTATCCATGTAATAGTCAACAAGTTTCCCTAGACTTCTTCCATATGTTCCTAACAAAGCAAGTATTGGCCGAGGTTATATTGCAAGAACATCCAACAAGCACAATAGACAAAGATAATGATCATTGCCCCATTCCTATTTCTCTAAATCCGTTGTTTTGGGATATCATCGAGATGTCCTTGGAATGAGCACAAAATAAGATAAGTCAAAAAGATAAAAACCAAGTAATCAAACAAACTGATGCTCTTCAATACCGCTAACGAAAAAGGATGTGTTTTCTAAGATGATAACCGAAACTTATTGCCAAAAGATAATGCCCATTGTAGGAAGGATTCATCATAGGAAATGTTAGTGGATGGTGGCACGTCATTTCCTTTATAAGGGATGATTGATATGGAACAAATTCAGTTGATGCGTTACCGATACGAAGAGGTGACCAATTTGCTTACACACTGACTTAGGCTTAAGACTTGACACTTTTGAGTTCTACTTTTAAGCTGCTATACTTGTTTCTGATTGTCCTACCAAAGATTGAGGATGGCGATCAATTTATTATGAGTGGTGTTTATTAAGGGTGCAAGCGAGATGAGACAGATGGATTTTTTCAAATATTTGGACGTTTTTGATGTTTTTGAAATGTTTTGAGGCTATTTTTGGTATTTTTTCAGGATTTTGCAAATGTTTTGATTTTTGGATTTTTTCAAATGTTTTTGGGATTTTCTGAGATTTTGACCAAGATACTAACCTAAAGACCTATCCTAGGGGCCTTGGGGGCTGATCAACAAATTAGCCTTGCCTACGTTATATATGCAAAGACCATGTAGTTTGACTGACGACTTGACCGATTCACAAATGATGATATACATGATGAAATGTCAGTTTATTATGACGGACTCCTATAGGACTGACCTAAATGTCTCAGGGGATGATCAAAGATCAACCTTGACTACGTTCAAGCTCAGAGACGATGTTTTTGGATTTTGATATGTTTTGAATGTTTTTGATTTTCTGATGTTTTTGGATTTTCTAATTTTTTGATGTTTTTGGGATTTGAAGACTTTAAGACCATACACGAATCTGATCTGATGAGAACATGCCCCCAGCGTGATGCAATAGACTACCCTGATAAAGGCAGGACAAACTGACCTTGAGAATGGGCCGAGTAGTACTAGGATGGATCATGATACGAACGCATGACCAAGCTATGGTGTGAATGCGAGTGGATGTGTGATGGATGGAGACCTGAATGCGATGGATGATGCAGATCAAGTCATAAAGACCCTAGTGGATGGAAAGTGCTTATTTACGCAAAGCACCTGTTTGCTAGGTTTTCACCGAGGTACTTCCCCAAAGTGCCACCAAAGTGGTTTTCACTAGAGGATGATTTTTTTGATCCTTTTTCTGATTTTTTTGGAGTTTTTGCTTTTTTATCTTTTTTGTTGTCACCGAGATGCCTGTTTGCTAGGTTTTCACCGAAGTAACCATTTTTAAAGGACTTTTTCTAATTTTTTTTGGATTTTTTTGGTTCTATATCCTAAAAGAATTAGGCATAAAATTTTTTGAGATGGGAGCTATTCATGGGCTCCTACAGAGGTTTCCCTTTGGGTGTTGATAGCTAATATGCCCCTGATTTATAGCTTGCTATGATGATGAAAGGCCCTAACCAATTGGGTTTGAACTTGCCTTTGCTGCTGGGATTCAAGACATTCTTCTGATTTTCTTTTAAGACCAATTCTCTGACTTGGAAAGTCCTACTTCTGATCTTCTTGTTGTAGCTTCGTTTGAGTCTATTTTGATAGACTTGCAAATGATTCAAAGCATCTATGCGTCTCTCATCCAGGAACTCCAGCTCGTTTAATCTTGACACCCGATAGTCCTCATCAGTGATGAGGTTTTGCAATGATATTTTGAGGGATGGGAGCTCGATCTCAATGGGGAGTACAGCTTCTGATCTGTAAACCAAGGAGAATGGGGTGGCACCGATGGGTGTGCGGATGCTAGTTCGATAAGTCTAGAGGGCAGGATTAAGCTGCAGGTGCCAGTCACGACCTGCATCATTGACTATTTTCTTAAGGATTTTGAGGATGGTTTTGTTCATGGCTTCTGCTTGGCCATTGTCTTGGGGATAGTATGGGGTGGAAAAGTGATGCTGGATTTTGAATTTCTCACACAAGTCATGAACCTCCTAGTTCTTGAATGGTGTCCCATTATCTGAGATAATGGCTTGTGGGACATCGTAATGACAGATGAGATAGTTCAGAATGAATTTTGAGATCTGCTTCCCAGTGATATATGTCATGGGTATGGCTTCCACCCACTTTGTGAAGTACTCAATTGCAGTTATGATGAACTTATGGCCATTAGATGAGGTGGGTGTGATTTTTCCAATGAGATTGAGTCCCCATTGCGAAGGGCCATGGTGTGACGATCGGGTGAAGCTCTTGAGCTAGAGCATGGATGAGGTCCCCATGCTGCTGACATTGTAAACATCTTTTAGCATGATAATGTGCTTCTCTTTCCATTGTGGGCCAATAATACCCCATCCTCAACAGTTTCTTGGTGATGGTCATCTCACTCGAGTGTGAGCCACAGATACCATTATGAACTTCGGTTAGGGCAGTTAATGTCTCCTCAACGTTTAAACAGTGTAACAAGGTACCTTATATGCTTCTACGGTATAAGGTATCACCTAGGATGACAAATCTAGATGCCTTTTTTATAAAGGTTCATTTTAAGTTTGATGGAAGATCTACAGGTATGACTCCTATTCAAAGATATGTATAGATGTCATGATACCAAGGATTGCCAAGACCAACGATTTCACACACATATTCTGATTCTGGTACCTCAAATGTGGGGATGAGAAGCTGCTCAATCAGAATTTCATATTTTAGGACATTATGAGGGATGTCTAATAGAGACCCAATTGTAGCCATGGCATCTGCTGCTCTATTGTTGCTTCTTGGAATCTGCTCAAATGTTATGTCAATGAAGGATTCCTTTAGAGTCTCCACCAATTTCTTGTATGGAGTGAGTTTATCATCCTTAGTTTGATATTCATTATTGACTTGATTTATGATCAACTGAGAATCCCCATACACCTTGAGAGCTATGATGTTCCATTGCACTCCTATCCTGAGACCTATAGTCAAAGCCTCGTATTTCGCTATGTTGTTAGTGCAAGGAAATGCTAATTTGTATGACTTCGGTATGCAGTCCCCTTGTGGGGTGATGAAGAAGACACCAACTCCTGATCCATGTTGTGTGTATGAACCATCGAAGTATAGTTTCCAATGGTTAGTTACATTGAGGTTAAAAAAGGATTCATCTAGAAATTTTGAGACAAGGGGATTCTCAGAATAAATGGGTGCTTCTGCTAGTTGATCTGCAATAACTTGTCCCTTAATGGCTTTCTTCTCTACATACTCGATGTCATACTCTGACAGTATCATCACCCATTTTTCCATTATGCCCGTGAGCATTGCCTTGGATAAGAGATACTTGAGGGGATCAATTTTCGTGATGCTTTATCTTGTGTGCCAGCATATAATGTCAAAATTTTTGGGATGCAAACACTACTACGAGGCAAGCTTTCTCGATAAATGACTAATTTAGTTCATGACTAACCATTGTTCTACTGATATAGTAAATGGCCCTCTTCGTTACATTTTCATCATGCTGAACTAGGAGAGCTCCAAGGGTTGCTGTTGTTGCTGACACATATAAGATCAATGGCTTCTTTGGGATAGGTGGCATTAAAACTGGCGGTGTCAGTAGATATTCCTTGATTTTGTTGAATGCTTCTTCACACTTTATATCCCATTTATACACTACCCCCTTGTGGAGTAGGTGAGAGTATGGGTTTTTCTTGTCTACCAGTTGTGCTATGAACCATCGGATGGATTGTAGTCAGCCTCGAAGGCCTCTCAGTTGTTTTAATGTATTTGGTGCTTCCATCTCGAGGATTGCTTTTACTTTTGTCGGATATACCTCGATACCCCTCATGGAGACTATGTGTCCTAGCAATTTACCTAATTGTACGTTGAAGACATACTTCTTGTGATTCAGTCTGACTTTATATTCCTCTAGTCTGTCAAAGATAGCACTTAGGGTTGCTATGCGATCTTGTCTTTTTCTGGATTTTGCTAGGATATCATCAACATAGTCCTCCACTATCTTGTGAATCATATCATGGAATATTAGTGTCATGGCCCTTTGATAGGTTGCACCTGTGTTCTTTAGGCTGAATGGCATCATGTTCCTGCAGTAGGTCCCCCATGGACAAGTGAAGGTCATCTTGTGTTGATCTTCTTTTGCTATCATGATCTAGTTGTATCCTGAAAATCTGTCCATTAGTGATAGCATCTCATGCCCTGCTATCATGTCTACTATCATGTCGATGTTGGGAAGCAAGAAATCATCCTTGGGACATGCTTTGTTCAAATCTCTAAAATCTGTATAGATTATGATGGCCCCGTCAGGTTTTGAAATAGGTACCAAATTAGACACCCATTCTGGATAATCAATTGGTCAGATAAATCCCACATCTAATAGCTTTTTGAGCTCCATTTTGACCAATAAGGCTATTTGAGGATGCATTTTTTAGAGCTTTATTTCTGACTTTTCTTCTGGATACATAGCTAAGTGATTAACCACAGTCTCTGGATCAAGCCCTGGCATGTCAGCATAACTCCATGCAAATTTTATTTTCTTTTCCCTTAAGAATGCTGCTAGGAGTTCTTGTTCTTCTAATAATAATGATTCCGCATAGAATGTGATATGTGGGGTCTCCTCTATTCCTAGGTTGATAAGATTGCACTTTTCAGCCAAGACTGCCGACTTCTCCTGATGAATAGCTCTTAAGGGAAGATTGAATCATTCATCCTCAGGTGCCTCAAAGAGGTTTTCACCATTGGATACGTCCTTTCTTTTTACTATTTTCTTGTCAGAGAGTGCCACAATGTGGTTTTCACTCAAGGACTTGGATATGATTCTTAGTTTTTCACTTTTGCAACTAAAGGATTCAATCATTTCCCCGTAATAGGCATGTGTGTCCAACTCCGTTATAAACCCTGCCTTGTGATCTCCATATGGAATGTTATCCCTCAATCCCATGAATTCTGAGAGCACCTCATCGTTTTCAAATGTATCAAGAATTGGTGGTCCTCGTTGGTCATAGTCGATCAGTTGGGGGTAGACTGAGCGGATCTCATGATTTGGATGATCGGTTTCGAAGGAGAGGGTGCTAATCATACATAGGGTGGTATCTTCGAATAACCTAGGTAGGTTAGATATGGGATCTTCGTCATCACTACTAATATAGGGCTCAGTTATGAAATTATGTGTGTCTCTACCTGTGACTATTAGTGAGTGTACTTGTATTAGCACTAGCTGAGGAGAGACATTAATTGCTCTAATCAGAGGATTTTGGCCACGTATGGTAATTCTTGGAGGGGTACATCCAAGACCAAGATTTGTTATGGGTCGCGTCTCTGGCATGATAGGTATTATGAGCCCATTGTCATTTTTTCCTAGTCTTTGATTTCTTTCATAGCCCATTGCGAGCATCATTTGTAGGCCCCTGCTTCTTTCGTCCATTGGTAATTCAGGTGTCGGTCTCTCATCTTGATATAACATGTGAGATGGATCTACTTCAATAACCTCATGGCCAAGGTCTCCCCATCTTGTGAATTCAAGATAGTCTTCAAGATATGTTTGTGATGAAGAAGCTTGGTTTTCTTGTGGACATCCCCGTGATCTAGGAGATTGAGGTAACTCTCCTATCACAAAAGCATTGTTAGGGAACTTGTAGCTTCCACAACCGTCCTCCTGGATGATGAGCTTGATGTCAGAGATGGTGGGAATGGTGCGGATGGTGGGTGTCTCTATAGCAGAAGTGGATGCGAGGGTGGCAGGGTCGATGTATGGTGTGGATGGGCCCTCATCATTCTTTGGAACTTGGAGGATTTTGTAGTACTTGGCTTCAAGATTTTTGCAATATGAAAATGGTTCAAGATCTCCATGAATGTTAACCTCTTGTCCATTATGTGTAAATTTCACACATTGGTGGAAGGTTGATGCTACATCTTTCATCACATGGATCCATGGGCATCCCAGGAGGATGTTGTATGGAAAATCAAGGTCTAAAACCTGACAGGTGGTTTCCATGAGCGTTGGCCCTACTTGAATAGGGAGTTTAATTATGCCCTAAGACACTCTTTCTTGTTCATCATATGCTCTTATTGTGATGCCCTTTCCTTTGTCGATGGAATCTTTTGATATTTTCAATTGTTTGATGAGGCTGAGAGAATAGATGTTCAAACCTGCACCTCCATCCACCAAGACCCTTTTGATTTTACTCTTGTTTACAATGGCTTCCAAGTGAAGTGCATGGTTGTGAGATGGTTGGGCGGGGAATTCTTGGTCAGAGAATGTAAAGAGATTAGGTGTTATGATATTTTTGACCATAGCTTGGAATTGGTCCACATCGAGATCTACAGGGATAGTGGATGAGGCTAGTGCTTCTTCAAGGATCTTTTTGTGAGCCGATGATATTTTTAATAACTCCATGATGGAGATGTGTGCTGGCGTTCTCTTGAGTTGATCTAGGATATTGTAGCCATTAGGAATAGATCTGGATGAAGGGAATCTATTTGGTTGGAACGATCCTGCAATGGTGACTTTGCTGCCTCTTGTGGTGACTCCACAATCTTCGACATGGGCGCCCTTGATGGTGATGACCATGCAATCTTCATTTAGGGAGGCAATGACTGTTTCATACACATGATTTACACTAGCCTTCCCTTTATCATTTTTATTCCCTTTGTTACCATGATTCGACATCAGATTCATGTATATTTTAAGATCTTGATTTCCCGTAGGTTGTTCCACATTTATGATTTTCTTGTCAATGAGATCTTGGGTGATATTTTTGAGTCTCATGCAGCTGTTTGTGGTGTGGCCTTTTATTTTATGAAATTTGCAAAGTTGATTTTCATTATACCAAGGGGGTTTTATGTCAGGTTCTTGGTAATTCTCGAATGTAGGAGGCTTGATGAGTTTTTCATCGATCAACTTTTTCATTATGTCCTCCAGTGGTTCCCCAAAAATGGTGTATTTTCATTTGGGATAACTTTTGTGTTGGGGTGGTCCTCTTTGATCATTGAGGTTATTGATGGTTGGATTGTTGTTGGGTTGATATGTTGTGTGATGAGTGTTTTGGCATTGATTTTGGATTTGCGGTGTGGGTGTATTTTTGCGTGGACCACTAATGACCGCCTTGGAATCTATGACACCATCATTAGTAGCGTTCTTGTTCCTTGCCCATGTACAAGGTTTATCATTGTAATTTGATGGTGGGCAATTGTTTTGTTGTTCATGATATGATGTCGATTCCATGGGTTGAGTCACAAGGGCTCTTTCGATGCTAAGCACCTTGGGAATCAATTGATCATATGTGGTGATGCCCTAAACCTTGAGATGAAATGACAAGTGGCTTTCAAGGTTGGCTATGATGGTGCAGACTTGTTGTTCTTCTGGCATGGTCCATTTGCTCCAATTGGCCTTGGATCGCCATTGTTGAAGGAATGAAGCAAAAGATTCATTCTTTCCTTGTTTTAGAGCGTATAATTCTTTGAGACTGACATCCATTGCAATGTTACATGTGTAGTTTTTAATTAATGCATCCCTAATTTCTTGGAAGGTTCTAATTCCTGAAGGTAACTGAGAGAACCATTCTATAGCAGGACCTACCAAGCTTCTAGGAAATAGCCACATCAGATAAGTATCATCGTATGCGACCTCCATGCAATGAACCTAGAATTCCCTGATGTGATCTTCAGGGTTTCCCATCCCTCGATATTTGTCAAATTTAGGGATCTCAAATCCCTTGGGGAATGGTTTCATCTCTAAGCTCCTTTCAAATGGATAGGGACACAAGTTGCTTGGTGTTTTGGTTGTTCGCCCTGACTAGAGGTCGAGCACTTGTTGTGATAGCAACCTGAGTTGTGTCGTTACATCACTTTGCGGATCAGGGGGTGGGATGAATGTGTTGTGGGGTGTTTCAATTGTTGATGGATTGTTCGGTGTGTTGTTCAATGGTATATGTATGTTCTGGCGAGCGAGGTAGGCTTCTACCTACTTTTGAATGAACAATGCCTGTTGTTGATCTTGTTGTTGTTGTGCTAGTATTTGTGCTTGTTGTTGCACTTGTTGTTGTTCCAACAACGCTTTTTGTTGTGCTTGTTGTTGTTCCCACAACGCTTGTTGTTGGGCTACCATTTTTGTTTCTTCTTGCTGCTCTTGGTATTGCTTTAGTGCTTGTTGATATGCTTGCATTTGCACTACTTGTGCAAGAAGTTGTGCTTGTTCTTGTGCTTGCTATGCCTGATATTGAGCTTGCGCTTGTGCTTGTGCTTGTGTGGCGTGTTGCTACAATAGAAGTTGTGCTTGAGTGGTCCTTTGTGCTTGTAATGCTTGAGCAGCTTGGGCAGCTTCTTGTTGTTGTTGTTGTGCTTGTTGTGCTTGTAATGCGGCTTGTGCAACTTGACCATTTTGTGCAGCTTGAGCAGCCTGTTGAGCAGCTAGATGTACAAATTTTTGTTTTTGCACTTGTTGGTATCCTCTTTGGAAAGTGGCTTGTAATGCTGCGTCGAATTGGTTTGATGTGATGAACGTTGGTGGTGGTGGGGGTGATGGTGGATTTGGAATGGTGGTGGATGATGATGTTGTGTGTATGTTTTGGGTGTTGGATAGTGCTATTGATGTGATTGGCCCTTGAGAGACCATGCTTTGCGATGTTAAAGGGATGTTTGATGTTGTTGCCATTGCTTGTGTGTTCATCGTTTGTTGTGATATCAACGAAAAATTTTGAGCGTTCGGTGTGATGCTTTGATTGATGGTTGGGATAGTGGTTTGATTGATACTTAGTAGAGGGGGAAGCCCTAAACCAAGAAGTGGTGCGGATGATAATGGCAATGGTTGGAGTGGTGGAAATGTGAGTTGTTGCGAGAATGTTGTGGTGTCAAATATGCCCCCTGGTCCAAACATATCTCCCTCTTGTGAATTTGTGAGAAGGGGTGTTTGAGGTGTTGTATGAAAAAATGAGGATGATGGATCATGATGGAAGGTGAGAGGAGATTTTTTGTGTAATGGGTTTTGGGGTATGTTTTGCTCCAATATGGCATTTGCATACAAATTTTGATTATTCACAAGGGGGTGTGTTTGAAGTGCATTGAGAAATGCACTTCCCTTGTTAACATTGGGTTGGGTTGGAGCAAATGATGTTGTGATTTTTGGAATGTTTTGCGTGATATTTTGGGATGGAGGTGTAGATGAAATGGGGATGGTGGATGAGATGGGAGGAAATGATGTATCTACTATAGTACTCACATCAAAATTTGAAGGAAACTTGGCCCCTTGTTTTGCTAGTTCAAGCATGTACAACGAAGGGTTAAGTCTCATCATGAAGTTGATGATTCTATGGTTGTCTGGATTTTGTAGCATTTCAGTCATTTCCTCACAAGACATTCCAAAGGTAAGGTCATCCCCTTGATTTTCTTCTTGTGCATTTTGGGATGATGAGAGGGTCAATGGATTGCTTGATTCTATTGGATTCATTTCTGCATTGGTTTGGCTAAGATCGCTTGAAGCGAGTGTTTCTTTGTTGGCTTCCATACTCTTCTTGTATTGAGATCTCATTTGAACCATAAAACAAGGATCAATCTTCAAGAATATGGGAGATGAATCTCTTGATTCTTTGGATTGTTCGTAATCTTATGCTCCAAAGTATAAAGTTTTAGGATGCTTTGAGGATCAAAGGGTGGTGATATGATAGTGATGTTAGAGATGGATGATATGGATGTTGTGGCTTTTCATAAGTCTTGAATGAGATACTAGGCTTTTTAGGACTTGCTGATTTTGATTTTGTTTTTGGTTTTGAGATTTTTCCCTTGATTTTGACTTTGATTTGGACTTGGATTTTTGAACAAAAAGACCGTAAGATGTTGGATGATGATCTAAGGGATAGCTTTTTTCAAAGGATGATAATTTGAATGTGTGAGGAGAAGGATGCATCTACCCACACCTATTCAAGCAAGATGATTTGTTTCACTAAGCATATGAAGAAGGATTCATCTACATACACTAAGCTAGACAAGATGATTTTGATAACTTTGACTAAGTATATGCAAAAGGATGCATCTACACATACCTAGTCAAAGGTGCTTTTGCTAATGTTTTCAAGGATTTTGTCTCAATGATATTGATGATTTTGATTTTTCCACAAAGCCTAGTATTAAGGATGATTTCAAGATTTTTCAAAAGGTGATGATAAGATGGATTTTGTTTTGATGTTTTGGAGGATGGATGAAAATGATACTTTGATATGTTTTGATCCTAAGATAAACCTAAAAATGTACAATTTTTTGCTTTAGACCTAGGTATTGAAGAGCATGCAAATGCTTCCTAATGACCTTTGTAACCAAGAAATGATTTTATTTGAACATTCACTTTCGGATTTCCAATCAATGATTTGTTTTGTTTTGGGATTTGGTGTCTTCAACACATATGAAAGTTTATTTTGTTTAGCTTTGCTTAATGTCTTTATTTTACCAAAAACACTTTCTTCAATTAGGTTTTTCAAACTAAGATGTCCAATGTCTTAATTTCTTCAAACCCCACAAGATATATTATGTGGAAATTAATTGAACTCAAGGCAAGGGTTTTCCTATTGTTTACTCAAGAAGACAAATTGAGATATAATCCAATGTTTAGAAACCTCTAAGGATGTGAATCCCAAGGGAAAGCAATAACATGTGGATTGAGTCAATTGTATTTTTCCTCAAAAGGGTTTGAAATTTGGATGATGTTAAGCATTTGTTTTTGAGATGTTTTCGATCAAGCAATGCATTTTGTAACCCAAGAATAAGTACAATCCTATGGATGTGTAAGACAATATTTGTTGGATTCCCACTTGGACAAGTCCAGCTATGCTTATCTCTAGCGAATGGTTAGATGCTTGACCCCACTGGCTCCCCTCCACGGCACTCACTTATATTTGGCAACCAAGCATCAACATCCATGAAACTCCCATGGCATGTTTTCCATTTCTACTAGAAGACCGTAAAAGTGTGGGGCGGCTTCAAAATGACTATTCTTGCACCAACAAATAGATAAAAATATTTTGGAAAATTCTAGCACATGGGTTTTAGTAAGGACTTTTCGTTCGTAGGAGTTGACCCAACATGGCAAGAGTCCCCTTTCGGATCCATCTTGTTGGAGTCAACCACATGATATTGGCATTTCGTCCAATATCCACATTTATATCCTGGCTGGAAATACTCTTGGCTTTAGAGTGTTACCGGTTGAGTCATTCCCTTGGGTGAGTACTTTTTCCCCAAGGCAAGCCCTCTAGGATAAACAAAAGCAAATGAAGAACAATATTTGTAACTCGATCAATCTTTGTATGCAACAAACAGAGAGAATATACGCAACAAAGCCCCTACTCACACTCGCATAAGATTTTGTCCAATTTTAAGCCCAAATTGAAGTGTGGAAGTGATTGATTTATCTCATCCCAAAGTCATGAAAAAGGCCTTTTGATTCTCAAGATCGTTGTAAAGCGCGAGAGAAGTGCATACATCCTTTTTCAATGACTTTAGTCTAAGTAAGCCCTCACAAAAAACAAAGCTACACTTGTTCTTTTTTATATCCTCAAAGCAATATGTGAATTCATTTTAGAGCACCAAATCACAAGTGAAAGACATTTTTCTAATTTGTTAATCTCATAAACAAAATCTAATAATTTGTTGATCCTAAGATTCTTTTTAATCCTTTTGCAAGAAATAAACAAAAAGAACTCTTTTTAAACCCAAATGAAAGCTAGTGTTCTAAGAATGAAGAAGATGACAAATTCTTAGGGAAGTGTTAAACAAACACTTAAGTGTTAAAAAACCCTTTGATAGGAAAAAATATCATCCCCATACTCCTCCTTCCTTTGTTTTCGATTTCCAACCTACAAAGAAGAAAACCAATCAGATTCTAGAAAAACACAAAAGTCAAGAAACCAGAAAATAGAAGATAGATAAATCATAAATTAAAAACACGTGCTAAAAAAACTAAATTCTCCCTTTTACTATCTTCCAGCATCGCAACTCATGAAGGTGTCGCTATTTTTTTCTCCCAGTGGTGCTCTTACAGCGCCACTTTACCAGTCAGTGGCACTCTGTGTTGGGACAGAGAGCTCGATTATGTCATAGTTTTCGAAAGCGTCATTGTTTAATATTTTTTGAAATTGTCTACAGGTTGGTGAGTCTAACAGCGGAGTTTAAAATTCAAAATTTCTTGGCGGGATTAGTCCAGCAACGCAGTTTATGTTCACGTCGTGCTATATAGTGACATTGACGAGCCTGCGATGCTAAAATAGTGACACTGATGATCTCGCGGTGCCAAAAATAGCGACACTAACGAGCCCACATTGGAATTTCCTATGTGTCAAGAAAACATGGAAATTTCAAGAAATTGTTAGAAATAATGATGCCAATCCCTCCTTCTAGCACCAAATGTGCGAACCCTTCTCCTAGTACCTGCCAAAAAATATGAATAAGCGAGTTAGACAATGAAATGCAAGCCAAAACAAGGATTCCCCATGAAATCCATTTGCAAACTCAAAATAGGAAAGAAATTGATGAACACAATACAAAAGATAAAACTAGATTTAATCCTAATTAAAAAAGAAAACACTTGATCCCATGGGGGAATTGGTGCCAATTTGATGTGAAAATTGGCCCTTTCCCAATTCCTATGATGAAATCTTGATGACTTGAAGATGATATTCATCCACTTTTGATGATGAATGGTGAGAACTCCAAGCCAAATCTGCAAAAAATCCTAGCTAAGAATTCAAATGATGGATGAGAATGGCTAAGTATTTTAGCATGGTAACTTTGCAATGTTTGTGGATGATCAAATGAAGAGAGGAGCTCTTTATTTATAGGATTTCAAGATGGATGAATGCCCAAATTTGAGCAATGTGGGACTAACATTCATCAAATGATATGGTGCCACTTGTCAAGCTATGAATGGATGATGGATGTGCAAGATTTGGGGTTTGTGCCAATAAATGCCAATATTTGAAATTCAAATTTGTTGAAATGACATGTAAGAGGGAAGGAAAAAATGCAATAAATGCCACTTGGCTCAAGGCAAAAGGACATGTAAGAGGTTTTAAATGCCTTGTTGGATGTACATGTTGACTTGGAATTTTTGAATTCAAATTGAGAGAATATTCAAAAAGGATGCCATGTGAGGGAAATAGAAATTTAATAAATGAATTAAATCTATTTTCATGTGCAAATTGCATTATCTAGAGGATGTGACATGGAATGAGGTTAAATTAATCAAGGGGTAATTAATTTAATAGGAGATTAGATGATGTGACTCATTTGATTTAGATTTATGGATTTATTTAAATCAAATAAGAGAGGAGTATGATAAGAGGCTAATTAAATAAGGATTTTGATTTATTTAATTAAAAGGGATGATGTTAGATTAAATCAAATAAGGTTTTAATTTATTTAATTTAATGGAAATACTTTAGAGATTTAATCAAATAAATTGATTATTTAATTAAATAGGGATAATTAGATCAGATGGATTGATTTAATTAACAAGAGAGAGTGACTCAATCAGATAAAATGATTTATTTAATTAAGGGATGAAAGTTCATGAATTTAATCAGATAGGGGAATTTGATTAAATGGTTAGATTGAGGGATGATTCAAGAATAAGTGATCTTAGTAGTCAGGATCAGAGTGTGCGATATCAATCTGTATATTTTTTATGTCTACAGTTTTGATTGTAGAAAGAGAGCTAAATATTAAGGTTCTCAAAGTCCCTGAAATTGAACATAAGGTTAGATTTCTTCTAATATTTTTTTCTTTTTCATGGATTAAATTACAATTTGCATTGAAGTAAATTGTCCTTCATATTAAATAGCTTTTTTCAAATCTATTTTGGATAAACCTGGTAGAAGCTTTTGTCTAATGTTTAAAACTTCAAAGTGAGTTATGGAATTCAACATCAAAGATTTTTATCTGGAATTGCTTGCTACTGACCTTGCAAAGGAGCTCTATATCCTAACTTTGTATCTATAGATCTGTTAGAATGCCTTTGATCTTGACCTTTGTCAGTAATTTGTAATGCTTAACATGGTTTAAACAAAATAGAGAGGAATGCACCTTCAAAAGATCCTTCTATGTAAATGGTGTGTCTTTAGACCTTTCTATAATAGCGCATCTAGTGTTGATTAGGGTCCAAACAAGTAGGAGATTGCTTACACTTAACATGACATAGACTAACTACCTAGGAACACATAATTAATCTTAGAATACCTCTAGGCATACAAGCCACATACCTAACCTTGTCTGTTGTGGCTTTCTTTAACATGGTTTATTTAATGTGGGGAGCTTGTGCAGTGGTACCTAAACCAGGGTCATTATTATACCTATTTGAATCATTGTCCCATTCTGTTATATTATAGTTGGTTGGATTTAAATTCAAATTAAAAGGAGATCACTGATACAAAAGCTCAAAAAATAGGACAAACAAAATTTATTTTTCTTGTTATTGAGGAATTCCATATGCTTGAAGTGAAAATATAAGAATTTAAAATAGATAAAGAACACCAATGAATTTTGACTATTGTTATGTAAATTACAAGAACCAGTCCTGACTGATGCTACTCAAGTATGTCCCTACTATTGCAGACACTTAGATTAAATGAAAAGCAATGTTGAGCTAGGAAGACTTGAGAGGGGGGAGCATAAGTAATCAAATGTGTATAAGTCTAGTTGTACATTACCTTTTTTGTTAAAACAAGAATCCTATTTATAAATAAAAAGGAAATGAGCCTACATGAAAATGCTGAAAATTTGAACAACTAAGAGTAGAAACACTATATCAGGAAAATAAAAGCAATTTACTGGTGCTACTCAACTATGTTCCTATTGTTGCAAACACTTGGAAAGCACCATTGGTTAGCTAGGGTGACCTAAGAGGGGGGAGCATAAGTAGTTAGACTACATATAAGCCTATTTATACATGACTTTTTTCTACTAAAACATGGATCCTGTAAAAAATAAGGAAATGGGTCTACGTGGAAATGTCGAAAAAGTGAATAGCTAAGAGTAGAAACACTATTAGAAAATAAAAGCAATGTGTGCTTGGATATTTTCTTGTTGTGGTGTTTGTATTTTGTATTTTAACACACCCTCAAAAATGACAATGTCCTAGGGGCTGCAGGATGGGATGGAATGACCCCCAACATTACCAGTGCCTAGGCCCCAACAAGGGACCATCCCTAGGATGCCCCTACAGAGCAGAGATTTATCTCCTTTGGTGGGATGTCCAGGTGTCATTCGAACGTGCTTGGGACATCAGTGCATCTAAGTAGTAAAAATAAAACCAAGGACTTAATGTAAAAAAAGCAACAGAGTAAACTTTAAAAATCAAGTTTTTGGCATCCATTTTTCTATAGAAAAGCAAGAATATAGACATGAGTGCATCATTGGTTGGAAGAAAGGAATATATTTTTATAATATGAATAGCCATTATTGAAATTTGAACTATTAAAAAGAAGCAAGCTTGTGATCCCATTTTATTGGTGTTCAAAGTTTTATTTGAATGCCAAGTAGGAGTCTTGTTCTAGATGGAGCTTAAAACTACTATATCATGGGAGGCTTCCCACAAGTCTCAAGAACATTTCCTTACTCTATGCTATTTGGAGGACATACGTTGAGCCTTTCAAACTTAATTTTTTGTTAAATAGTGTCTTGAATGTGTCTATGATCTAGGAGGATCTACCAACAATGGTTCTTGATTCATGAGCATGCTCAATTCCTTGTTCAAGTATTTTTTAAATGCCGAGAAATTCGACACGTAAAACGTAGGCTTTGTTATTTTAGAAAAATTATTCGGTGGAGAGGAAGAGAGCCAAAATCTAAAATTTTCATATATAAACTGTGCCAAATTTGTCCTTAAAATCTCCACCAAATTTTTTGAAAAGCTCTAAATTGATAGGAGTTAACAGGCAATACCAAGCTCCCAATCCTATCTTTTTTTACAATCTAGGGTTTCATATTACATGTGAGTTATATTCAGATTAGTTATTATTGGTTACTTCATTTTTAAACCTTTTTTTTATCTAATTTTCAATTCCTAAATTTTAAGTAGAGATCAAAGCTCAGGAAAAAATGATGCAGCATTTGTTTAAAATTTTGTGTTGGAAAATTTTATCATTTATCCCTTGCTCAACTAGACAAGGTGAATGTATCATCATTTTGGCATGCTTTTAGGCTTGCAAGTCATTGAATACTATCATTTTAGAATGCCTCTAATCTCGTAACCCACTAAACATGAAGAATGCACTATCAATCTTAGAACACCTTTCCACTTGGATGTGTTATTTAAGGGAATTTTATTACACTAAAATTTGGTATAGAAGTTGCATAGGGTGTTGTGGAAGCATGGTCTATATTCACACCTTGAATCTAGTATTGGTGGCTTGTGAGGCTTCAACCAAGCTCATCATTGTGGCAATCTCTTTCTACCCTACCTTTATCCCATAGTTACCTAGACTTTGTATAAAATCAACATTCCTTGTCTAGGTTAAATTTTAGTCTTCGAAATGAAGTTGTGCTTATCTAGGTTATATTCTATTCTTTGAAATGTAGTTGATTTGTGTGTATCTAGACCATGATGTATTTTCTTATTTTCACTACAAAAAATATGTTGAGATTGCACCCTCCTATTTAGAAAATGTTTAGCCTTGAAGTCACTAAGAATGAAGATTGCATCATCAAGGTTACATATCCTTGTGGCTTAGAAGTAAAAGGGGATTTCTATTCCTCCAATTATGCTCAGTCTTGCTTTAGTGTGGTTGGGATTGACAAATTCTCTATTTTTAAATGTAGTCACTTGCCTAAGTTAAATTTTAGCATTTGAAATACAGAACAAGATATCAAATGGGAACCCTTAACTTTGATAGGATGACTTTATTTAACTTTGGTTGTGCTTTGACTATTCTTTTCCATTTCTTTTAGTTATTTTGTAAATCTAGACCATTATGTTGTTTTATTTTCTATGCTAAAGGAAAATACCTTTTTTTTCTGTTGGCAAGACACTGATGTAAAGAAGAATGGAATCCAATTACAATTGGAAATAGAAATTGGATGGTAGGGAAAAAATGGATGCCAAACTTCTCTTTTATGAT
Organism: Sequoia sempervirens; assembly: GCA_007258455.2. NCBI lineage: Eukaryota > Viridiplantae > Streptophyta > Pinopsida > Cupressales > Cupressaceae > Sequoia > Sequoia sempervirens. The sequence continues at coordinate 46,477,434 of VDFB02000020.1, read as the reverse complement.
AAATTTTAACTTTTGAAATGAAGTACATATTATAAATTTGGGACTAGATGAGCTTAAATTATATCCCAAACCTTGCTATAGTAGATCTCTTCATCTTTGTTCCTTCAACACAATATTCTCCATGCTTTTTTAGTGGGTAAATTGTAACACTTACCCTCTCTGAACTAAAGATTCACCCATTTGCCATATTTTTAATAGGTAAATTGTAACCTCACTTTCAACTTGACACAGGGAATAGAAATCAAGTTATTAAAACATAAGCTGCTCCAAAATGGCACGTCCATTTTAACATAAGTAAATTGTAACACTCATCTATTATCAACTAAACATTTTCTTATTTTATGTGTTTTTTAACAGGCAAATTATAATAGTCTACCTAAACTACATGCAAGTAATGCACCATCAAGCTTAGATCACAATCTATTATATGTAGCACTGCTGCACTTGGGGAGCATATCTATGTGAGCTTGACCCCAATCATAAGCTAATTCTTTCACGATTCCACCATTGAACTAGATCCTAAATTCAATCCCCACCTTGCTCACATAGGCCTTTTTATTCTGCGGTTCCATTTTCCTCTTTTTCTTCTGGTTTGTAATAGATAAGTTATATCATGTATATGTTGTTAGTTGAAAGTTATCCCCTTCTACTTTTCATATGTAAATTGTAATAGTCACCGATTTGTCAACTAAGCATAGGGAATGCATAGTCACTGATTTCAGAGTGATGATCAAAGAAATTGTTCTTCCCTGTTATTAGATCATGGCTAGCTGGAATTTCTGCCTCTTTCATGTTATTTTCTAAACACAGGTTGTTTTTCTTTGTTAAAGTACATAACTTTTATTTTGGGGTCGGTAGTTGTGGTAAAGAAGAATGGGATCCATTTAACCTTGGATTGGTAGAATGTAGATTATGTTGTCCTGGGTGCTACAAGAACATCTTCTACATTTTAGACCTCCTCAGAAAAACATTATTTTAGAGGAATCCAAGGGGGAGGAAGATATTATATATCTAAAGCATGGAGAAAGATGGTGAAAATACTACCCCTAAACAAGAAAAAGACAGTGAAGTTGTTTCCCCTAAACACAAAGAGGACAATGATGTTTTTTTTGAAGAGTTTGTTTCTAAAATTATGGGGGAAGAAGTGGAACTTGAGGAAGATGATGAGGATGAAAACTTTGACTTTGACCCTTTCCTACAATACATCGATGAGAAAGATGCATCCTCGAGCTTAAGTTCAGAGAATGAAGAAGGATTAGAGGAGGAAGGAAAGGATCAGTTAGAAGATGTGTATGATGAAAATGAGGCTACATGGTTGGAGTTGGGGAGTGATCCAAAATATATATTTTCAAAATTTTGTTTCATGGATACAACATATATCAATATATTATAGTCTAGGTATTATCAAGTGTTATCATAGATTTATAACAATTGAATTCCAACCCCCCAATAGTTTAGAAATTAAAATTAACCATCATGCAAATTTGAAGAGGCTAGTCTTCATCACAATGTTCCATTTCTAACATAATTGAGCATCCATGTATATCTCTCATCAAGAATTCCCAACTCTTTGCATATCCTTTTCTTGCAAGAATTTTGACTTATCTTAAGTAACTTCATCATATAGGCCATTTATGTTACAATGACATTGATAAATAATGTATGCAAGTCTCTTAACTAGAATGATTCTAATTATTCTGGAAATGAGTATCATATGACATGATTTTGATGTGGAAATTTGTGACAGTTGTTTTGTTAAACAATCTCTTGTTGGTTGCAAAAGTGAAAAGGTAGTAAATTAGACCTGGTTGTCATGTGCTATGGAAGGTATCTACCCCCCACCCAAAATGTAAGAAACCAATTTTAGTGTGAGATGTATATACTTTTAGAAAGGTTTATGTATGGTTGAATCTCCCCTATTAATGCACACTCAAGGCATACAGTTGATAAATAGGACTAGGCCCAATAAAGTCTAAGCAGCTAAAGGAAATCCATAAGGAGGGGAGTCATTATGATAATTTCCCTAAGCATCTTTGGGGATATTCTAGAAAGAATGGTCATGAATGCGGCTGCAACATGATTATATCTTGGGGAATTATCCTATTTCAAGGGAGGATGCAACACAACTTGTTACATTACAAATTCTTTCTAAAATTGGATTTGTTAGTAATTCAGACTCAAGCACATTGGTTTCTTTTAAAATATGTTTTTTTTGCCGCTTGTACTAGGATATTTGGTTTTGTCAACACTTTAACCTTTTTCTATATATTTCCCATAATAGTGAAGCATTTTGGTTGTTGTAAAGTGTTGCTCTTATTAATTTAAGATCTTCTAAGTTACTAAACTGTGTATCATGTCATATAATGTAGTGAATGGAATGCACTCTTAGAGAGATATTTACCCAATTAAATTGTTGTGACATAGGAAAAGCATGACTAGGAGATGGATATTCTTACTCGTTACCAGTCCATGGTATGGTAAAATATTTAGTTTTCTATTTTTTACAAACTCAACATTAATACATGGAAAAATCAAAGGATTATCTTATTTTCTATTTAGATAATATGCTTTCCTAGAGGGGTTGTAACATGGCTATTTTAAGTTGACTATATGCTAGGAGAATTGAATCATTTTTTCTAATTGTTAATTGTTGCTTTATGTAATGCCCCGCCACGCAACCCTAGGGGAAGTTGCAATTAACTACTCAAACGCAATAATTTTTTTTTTGTTTAGGTACAACAAACATGCAAGTTCACTAACCATTGCCAACAACCCCTAAGGTTATGAGACTGAGATTACTTAAACCCAAACAAGAAACATGAACTAAAACCATAACATTTAATTACTTAACAAATTAAGTACACATACATTCCATACATGATAAAATACATCAAAGCATACGAGATACTACTTGATTTCAGATAACAATAAATTACAATACGATTACAACTCCCTCATTCCCCGAATGAGGTAAATCCAATAAGCATGATTACAAATTACATCTTCCACCTCGATACAAATGAGGGGTAATAAATTACAATAAAAATTGAAATGAATAAAGCATGAAAAGAAACTAGATCCCACGAGCTCTCCAACTAAAAATCTCATCTACACGAACAACAAGAAAACTGAATGGAGTAAGGTGCACGTTCCACCCAACCAAGTGATACCCAAAGGCTCACCACCCATGCTAGGAGATAGTAACAAGGAATCCTATACAAGACCATCAACCTCTAGACACAAGCTAACTCACACTGACACAACCAATCACATGAACCATACAACCATATGAATAACACAAGTACAACTCTAACATCATTGACATAAGTCACATTGCTTCCAGAAATAAAATAGATCGAGTATGATAAGAAGACCATACACATAATAACCAAATACCAACTATTGTCGTAGAAAGAGTGTCATCACACAACTCGTCATGGGATATCCTCTGGGAATCTTCATAGGCTCCGGCCCCCACTATGAATTGTTCTAGTGGCCTCTACCGAATCCCAAAACCCATGCTCACTCATGCGGAATCAAATACCTCTTGTAAAGACAAGATAGATGACCTTGCCATTCTAGGCCTTCCCGTCCCATCCCAAGTCTATACAAGCCCTTGCGTCCATGAGTGAGGCTCGATTATCTTAATTAGTGTGAAAAAATACCTAACTTCTAAGTACATTGATTTAGTTATCACTTGATTAAACCACTTCTGAAGGTTTCCTAGTTTACCTCTTTGGTTTCTAGCCCCTAACAGAAGCCACTCTTCTACTTGAAAACATACCAAACCATACCAATCACCAAGGGAATCCCAAGTGCATACCAACAAGATAAAACCACTCCAACTCTAGGAGGAACACATAATGAAAACCCACTCCAAACACTGGAGGCAACAAAAGTCAAAACCCTCTCCAAACACTGGAGGCAACAAAATTCAAAACCCTCTCCAAACACTAGAGTCAACAAAACACATAATCCACTCCTTCCACAGGAGGCACGAATCACATAAAACACTCTTAATCTACAGGAGACACAAACCATCCTCATTCGTGAAAACTGGGTAAAGCAACAGGATATAACTATACGCACTACCCAAAGCAATATAAAGGTTGGCTAACATTTTACGACAACCCACACAAATAACTGAAAAGCCCCATCTGGAAGACTTACATAAACAAATGACTCAAATGCCCAACATCGAGAATGAATGAAAACATCACTTAGAAAGCATTTCATGCAATTAAATAATCTAATGTTAGGATTTCCTAAATCCAAGCCAAGCAATGACATAGTGCATGAAATCAATTAAATAATTAACCTTATTTGCACATACTCAAAAGTAAATCAAATCACATTGATGACATTAAGGAATTTAAAACTAATCATTTAATTCCATTTGTTCAATCATACATAATGATTAAAAACAATCTTTTTAAATAAATCATTTTATTATAAAATCAACTTCTATTCTGATCAATTATTCTAAAGTAACCAACTCAAGATCAATATATTTAAATATAAGTATCTGTTAAACATACCTATCTAATCGTATACTCAATGTATATACAATTATATAAATACATTTTTAAAAATACAAATATTATATATAATAATATATATAATGTAAATATTAAATAAATAATTAAAAAAACATAATATAAATATATATGTATATAATATATATTATATATATATAATAATTAAATATTATATATATATTATATATATATATAAATATAAAATGAAATTTTTATATTATAAAAAAAAAACTTCAAAAGGCTCAGACGCCCCTATGGAGAAGGGCCCCCCTTATGGGGATGTGCGGTACTACGCCTACCCATATAGCAGCTGTGGGGATCCCCACCCAAAACCCACCTTTTTTTATATATTAAATTTTTTTTTAAAAGAAAAAAAATCACATGAATTTCCCTATTCTGGGAAATTTCCAGAAACGAAATTTAACACAGCATTTATTTTATAAAAAATTTCACATAATTTCTTCCCAAAATGAAAGTCAAATTGCATACATAAACTATATATATATATATATATATATATATATATATATATATTTCTATTTTATAACCAGATTGGGCAATTTTTCTATAGGAGAAAATTAAGAAGAAGAATTTTAAACACAAATTCATAATATCAATTTCTGGAAATTCCCCCAAATACACAAAGAGATTTTAAAATTTTCTTTTGTTTCCTTTCTATTTTCTATTGTTAAAATTGAAGATTTATGTTGCAAGTTTTGTTTTTCAACAACAATCTAAATTATTTTCAAGATTTAAATAGGTTTTCAAAAAGATTTCCAAGCAAGCTTTCAAATTGAAAAATGTAATTTTCTAAACAATAAGCAAGAAGAACCTATGATCTGAAGCTTGAAAGAGAGAGTTTGAAGCAAATAGTTGAGCTTCCCTGCAAGAAGATTCTCCAAAACTTTTCCAGAATCCTCTCCCAAAATCCAAAATGCATCAACAAAACATGAAGAACTCTCCTTCCATTTTTCTTTCAGCCCAAATTTTTAGAATCAAAAGCCCTCTCTATCTTTTTCCCAAATTTGGTCAATGCCATAATATATCCAAGATATTTTCTTTTTTTTTTCAATTATAAATATCTTTCAACAATATAGATATTTTTTATGCATTTACAAAAATATTTGCATTTTAATACTTTAAAGCACAATTTATACTTCAATAGATTTAAATCATTTACTTTATTATAAATTTTCTATTTCCAAATGAATTTAAAGATTTTAATAATTTATTTTCAAAAAGCATTTAAACTTTTTTAAAAAAAAAATTCAAAGAATTTAACACTTTTAAAATTCCAAAAAGTATAGCTTAATTCAATTCCACACAAATTTAATTAATCAATAAAATAAATCTAATCCCATATTAGATTATTTTATTAATTAAATTAAATTAATTAATAAATTCTAGAATATTTCTAACATCATAACCAGATAAATTTAATAAGCAACTTAAGCACATAAAGCCATTTATTCACCTTTTTCACTTGCAATTAAATAAAAACCAAGGTGAAATGGAAAAAAATTAAAACAACTAAACCCGTCTGCAACCTGATGACACACTATGACCACGATGATGACTTGGCACAAAAAACCTAGCTACTATCTCCCAATCGAATACCATTGGCCAATGGACACACTCAACCCTATGAAACCAGGTGGATTCGTCATGTACCTGTCAACTTGCAAACAAAGAGTATATCAAACATGAATATATATAACATAATAAAACACACCGTGAAGAAAAAATTATGGAATCCTAGGGCACTCACAAGAGAGTGATGCGATCTCATCCCCTTCACTAATACACTCATCATAGACTGGAAATTCCATCATAAACAATTATCTCATGCAATAACATGCTACAATAACTAATCATCATTACACCAATTAAAACATGTCAAATAAAGCATCAGATAAGATACATCACATCACATAAATAGACTATCGCTCTATAAATAGCGATCAAATAACACCCACATGATAAAGTATCTCAATAACAAAAAAAAACCCACATCAAATCAAACAAGGACACACTGTCCAGACAGAAAGCAAAATAGAGGGGCATTACACTTTACAATGCTTAAACTTCTGGAATATGTTTGAAGTTTAGAAGCAACATTACAAATGCCACATTTTGGTTTATGCATATTTTGATATTTTGAAGAGAAAATGGTTGGATATTTGTGTGTTAAGTTTGAGAAGCCTGAGAGGGAATTGCTGAAAATTTTAATGAGAAGGTGACTGAATATATAGCATAAAATGTGAGAAGCTAGAGACAATTAGTGGCTTTAGTTGTTAGAAAATGTTTGGATTTCTTTGAAAGGAAAGGAATGCTTGTTTTTTGTATAGGTATATTGCATGTCAGGGGATTTTGACATACCATTGACTTGTTGAACCATTCTCACAACATTACCAAATATCAGTTACCCTTGCCTTTGTAAAGCATCTTTTCTTCTACATACAAATGTCTACAATATTCAATTTCATCAATAGCATGCATAGATAGATAGTAAAAAGTGCCCAACCATTCATTTGTGGCTAACAACAATCATATTGATCAAAACCATAGGAATGTTCTAGAGGAGAATGAGCCTAGTCCATATAAAATCAAATGAATTATAGGAGGAAATGATTTCTACTACTACATGCAAATAACAACAATAGTGTAGTGGCAAGGATAAAGGTAAAAACTCGATAGCTCTATTGGAACAGGTATAAAAGTTGAAAAGGAGTATGATACAACTACTAGGAATAGGAAGTGAAGTCTCTAAGACTTATACAGTACATATGTCTATGCATTGATGGATATTCATATCTTGTTTCAAAGCTCCCATTTTGGCATAGGCAGGGAGGAAGTTGGAAAAGGTTGTGGAATTTGGCTTTACACCTCCAAAATGTATTCACTTGAAAAATTTTAAAGCCTTTCCACCAAATTCATTTTGTGCATATCTATTGTAGATGTCCTTAAGCTATATGAAAAAGGTGTATATACAATTTAAGATCAATTGATAATCTGAGACATGTAATGTTGATTTGATTTTAATTTTACTTAAGATATGATTTCATTGCGTTGTTGAATTCCATAGTTCAATAATTGGGATTTTCAATGATCTTGTATACCCAAAGTGTATGTGATAGAAATAAATTTGGTAGTCATGTTGATTAGTTTGGAAATTTGAATGATCTTGAGTTCAATAGTCTTGAGAGGGACATGAAGTAGAGGTTGAATGTGTTATATAGTCAAAATACTATAGGTAGTGGACATTGAGAGGGGTTTCAATGGAGATTAAACAAATGATTAGGCAATAGTCTTCTTGGATACTTACAAAATTTAAGATCATTAAGACTTTATTAGCCTTTTAGGATTCTCAATTCATATTTGGCTCATAATTTCCTTTCCATATAGGTAGAAATTCCTCCCAATCTTTCCCATGTCAATTTGTTTCTTCCATAAGAGTTGCTCCACCAAGTAGAAGCCACAGATTTTCATAAAACACAACAGGTCCAGAAGGTCAAGTTTCAGAGCTTGTATTTTCCTTAGTGTTTTGAACTACAATACAAATCACCATTACCAAAAAAATAGAATAGTTCCATAAGGCCCACTTCCCAAGGCATTATCTCCCTCCAAATCGCTCACAAGCACTTATACAACTGGATTCATATAGGTTGTCAAATGTTCTTTCAAACCAAAGAAGTGGTGACACAATTTGAGACTAACACCTGAATACACAAATTGTTTGGAAGCCAAGATAACCACTCTGATACCATTTTTTAAGAGCAATATTGCATGAATAGATTTGAACTTTAACATAGATATAGAAATATCAAAATCAGTATTAGAATAAACAAGCATGCTAGAAGAGTAAAATAGATATTTTTTTGTTGTTGAAGAAATGAATCTTCTAATAATCCAAAGAGAAAATGAGTTACATTAGATGAGCATAATTATTACTTGGAAAATCTCTCCTTATGTAGGCAATAAAACAAAACTTATGGGCCAATGCCATGTTGAGTGGTGAGGTATCTTCCTAAAAACTTGATTTTCAGCTTGTCCTCCAAAGACAATTGATCCCTGCCAACTATATTGCATGCCATTGATTATTGCAGATGTCCTTGACCATCCAGTATTCCCCAACAAGAGGCTCTTTCCAATAAAGAGAAGCAAAAAAATGAAATTGAAGAGATATAACATTTATGTAATATAATTTTTTGGGAGTCAATTGCTTTAATATTGATATTGATATTAATATCAAGAATTATTAAGTTCACCTCTTATGATATTGTGGATGTGGACACATAGAAAATTTTCCATATTGAAATTTTCACGCTTAGTTGGTGGCTCACCTTTGACTACTCAAGTATCAATCCTCCCCAAAGAAAAAGAGAAAAAATCCATTCATTGCTTATAGTTGCATAAGCTTCATCTAGTACAATATGCTCCCACCTATTATGTGGTTGGCTAAATATTTTTCCAAAGCATTGGTTCCTTGCCCCCATTAGATTTTTAATTCTTTTCTACCTTGGTTAAGTTCTTGATTTGTGTTAATGGAAAATTGGTTCATCAAATTTATGTGAAGGCCAAATAACTTTGCCTCTGCCTTCACCTTTCTATTATATTCTTTCATTGACTTGTTAAAGGAGGTTATATTTCATTTAAGTGATTTGATCTTCTTTGTTTGATGATTGGATAACGGTCCCATAATCTTGGTAGACCAACATGGTGGGTTCAATATCCATATATTGATCTTCCAAAAAGGTCTCTATTGTTAGCATGGGAATCTCCAACATGGAGCATTTTTCAAAGGGATATTTTTGAGATGCACTTCAAACAATGACACCTTATCCAGTTTAGGAACACTAGATCCCTGTTTGCTAGGGGCGGAAGGTTGAGAGGAGTCTAAATAAGCAGGATTATCAAATCTAGGAGCAAGCTTGGATTTTAGAATCTCTAGTTTGAATGGTGAAATGGTAGTAGGGTTTCAAAGAGAAAATAAACCTTAGAAGAGAACAGATCTGAGGGTTGCCATGCCATCATAGTTTCTTGTTTCTACTTCTGATTTTGTTGGCTACATACTTACTAACAAAATATAACAAGTTCAATTTAAGTAAACTACACTAGATATGCAATAACAACAAGAGATGTTCAAATTATAGCTTACACTTTTAATGAACAGTCAGATATGCTTAGCACCCATAATATTTTTTCTTCTTTCTCATTTCGTCATAGAGCAGATTTGTAGGCACTATCCCTAGCTACTTGTTGAGCATTGAATAAACATATAGGATGGGAACACAACATGCATGGGAATTTTTCTTCCATTATTTCTCAAGCTCAGGTTAGAGATATAGAATTGTAAATTCATCTAGACACACATGTTGTGTACCACAGTATTTAAGATTTCTTCCCAATCCCTTTGCCAATTGTAAAAGTGAGGTTGTTATATCTTGATTTCACTTATTTGCACTTCCCAAAACATATAGTTATGGTTTCAATATGTACAATTCAATCAATGAACATTCCTTGCCAAGCGCCTTGGTTTGGTGTTCTGTTAAGGACTTACATTTTGCAAGAACTTGGTCTTAAGTTCAAGTCACACAAGAATGGGTACTTTATTAAGGGTCTGTCAGTTATCGTTTTAGAAGACTTCATGGAAACATGTTGAAAGGATATTTAGCAGATATGCTAAAGACATTCCCAATCTCAAGTAGTTCTCATTTGAAAGAATGCTTTTCAAGTATGATTATGACAACTTTTACAAAGTTCATTAATTTTTTGTTCTTTTGGATCAATCAGATAGTTGGATTTCTTTTGAACCTCTTACATTCTGTCTCTTATTGAATATTTGTCTCTCGGAAGCAACTATGATCCCAAATACATATGTAATGCTCCAAAAGATGAGACATGTGAAAAGCTCAATGCAAACCTCATATCAAGGTAGACCTCAATTTTTCAAATTGATCTTGCTTCATCACCTATTCATAGTAGGTTGTTTCTTTACAAATTTTGGAAATTGAAAATTATGGAAGATACAGTATGTAGTCTCCTAAGGTTTATGAATGAAGTTTAATAAGTCAATCAAGTGCACCTCCTCCATTTTTATAAAATAGCTCTTGAAATATTTCAATCTCGCACCCATTTTTATGCCAAGCATGTAGATTATGTCTGTAATTCAAAGACATCATTTTGCAAGCTTGAAATCAAAGACAATGCATTACCCTAAATTAAAACTCCATTCTCTAATTGCAAGCTTGCACAACTTTAAAGAGTATATGCCTAAGATTTTAACCATTCTCTTGGACTGGTAATGCACTGTCTCTGATTGTTTTAGTGGATTTTAAATCATGTTGCAAAACATTCACATTTTCATAATGAGAATTCCAACAAAAATTAACATATTTATAATATATATGGAAAGGGGTCACACTCACCACTGTTCCAAAGGGAACTAAATGAAGAATATTTGTTACTAGTGTATCTCATCAAAAATATTACTTACCTCTATTTTTGGCCTCTTTGAAGGTGAAGCGTCACTGGCTTCACATCCTCATTTTCTAACTTCCTTTTTTCTCTAGTAGATTTTGTTGTTACTGATATGCAGCAAGTAGATGTTGGAGTCTCAGGCTTATAACAACACAACAATCATTGTTTTAATCAGACTATTTATGAAGCTAGTTGTTACATTTGCATGGGTTATCATTCTTTTTCTATGCTATTGGTTATCATATGGAAGGACCATGGTGTAGTTCATCAGCTTCTTCATATTTTCCCTTGATATTTTCTCTTTACCTGACACTTTCTGATATGTCATAGATTTCTCAATATCTTCAAAGCAATAAATGGGATACCATGGTTACTATTGCTCATGCTATTGGTGCCATTGCAGAAAATATTAAATATGTATATGTGAATGACATTAGAGCTGATAGTGAATCTAAGTTGTTAAACTTGGGAATTGTTGAGAATGTTAAAGACCTAACTATAGAAAGTTGGAATCTAGCTCAAAATTCCTCAACACTTCTTTCTTTTGGCAGGTATGTTAACCTTGTCAAGTTATTTAATTTTGCAATAAAATAGAAAAAATATACTGATAATACTAATTTTTTGTTATCATGAACCTGACATATCAAGCCCAACCTTACATTTGATAATATTTGGGATGTATTACAGCTTTGACATTAATAAAGTTCTAGAATTTGGAGCTCTATTACTTGCATCAAGAGGACAAGTTGCAATCTAGTTCATATTTTTAAAACTCCATATCTAGTTAATGTTGGTTATGGTATTTTATTTATTTATTAATTCAAATTTTATCTTACAAATTTTTGTTCTTGAAAACACATCTAATTTGAGAACATGCAACTATGGAGCTTGTTTGTCAAATTTGTTAAGAGTAGGACACAGAGATGATGATAAAATTATTTTCATCCCGTGTATGTTGGTATCCACATTTCATGGAGCTTGCCTGATTTGTTATGGTATTGTTATTTTGAAGGAAAATGTGATAGTAATTACTATCCAATTGAGGTCATTTTTTGGAACTTTTAGTATTATTTTTTTTCTGTAAATTATAAACCTAGAAGTAATTGTCATGAAGTATTAACCTTTCTAAAAATCCTACTATATGGGCCTTTATTCATTGCCATATATGTGTGTATTTATTCATGAATGAAACATGTTCCCTGCCATCCTAATTGACAAGGATAATGTAACGCCCCACCTTGGTTATTGTTAAAACAAAGTGTAAAGAATAAAATTAACTGAACAATTTTTTTTAAAAAAAGATATTTAATTACACAACTGCCATAAGGTTTCCAAGACGGTGTTACTTAAACCTAATAAATAAACTCAACACGTTATCATAAACATAAGTACAAATTTAATGCCATGAATGATCTAGTTTATAAAACTTAATACAATCGAATATCCATATGTCTAGATTACAACACATGAGACTTCATTGAATCTCAAAACATCAAAATGATGTTACAATGGGAATGCTCTTATACAAGAGGTAAATATACAAAGAGGATAATGGTTACATCATATCAAACTTCCATATCCACAATCACATTCCACATCCACTGTCACGAACAATGAAGTAACTAGAACTAGTTGTGAGTATAGCATCAACTGCATGAAAATCCAAGGAAGGTATAGCACAGTTTCCTCCCAACCACGTGGAACTCGAAGGTCCACTCCCTCTGTGCTAGGAGATAATTGACAGGTCCACAAACAAGAAGATAGAACATTGCATTTACATGGTATACATTCACATCACGACATAACGATATCAAATCATATCAAATAAACTCCCAGTGACAAAAACACAACTAAAAACAACTCAACACAAAGATCACAATCATGGAATAGACAAAGAGTGTCATCACACCGTCAGGATAGGTTACCTTGGTGAATCTTCCTAGACTACCGGCCCTCTCCAAGAGTTACCCTGGCAAACTCTACCAATTCTCGACCCCTATGCGGACTAATGTGGAGTCATTTCATCTTTCAAGAAGACAAGATGGATGACTAGCCATTCCAGGCCTTCTTAGCCTTTTCTCAATCTAAGCGAGCATCAAGAAAGTAGGTGAGGCAAACTTTTATCTGATTTAATGTTTAGTTCTACCCAACCCCTAATACATTAGTTAGGTTATCACTGAATTTACACACCTACGATAGGTTACCCATACAATCTCTTAGGATTTTGGCCCCTACCGCAAGCCACTCTTTCTATAACATGACTCAACATCAAAGACAAGGGGTAGCTATCAAGCGTAAAGTTCAAAACCATAGAGGTTTACATCTTTCACTAGAGACAAAACAAAATCTCTAAGATGTCTCTTTTGACAACAACAAAAGTTGTAAAGCTATACCGCCAAAATAAAGTTCATCATAATAGAGCAATATAATTAAAATGTAATATACATTACAATACTATCTTCTCTTCCCTAACTTTTAAAGAAATGAAAATTAACATCATCAACATTACATTAAATATATACACCAAATAATTACAATTTACCAAACTTCCTGAATTAAAATTCATAATAAACAAATTATAGATATTTACATATTTCTAATAATTTCAAGAAAATGCATTTATTAACATTATAACATAAGGATAATATAAATCCTTTATATTTTAAAATTCAATTACTTTAAAAGAAATCCATCTCACTATTATTATAAATATATAATTATTAGCGAATGGTGAATCACTTGCATTATACAAATCCACTAGAAAGAAATTACTTTTAAATCATAACTTGAAGTCTTATTTATTTCATCTTTTCTTGTTCATAGACTCGCATTTAACTAACACATGTGCTTTTTAAATATCTAACAACTAATAGTTATATAAATATAATTTCCTAACAAGGAAACTGCCACCGATCATTGCATGCGTAGGTAAGTCGCACTAAAGACAAAGTATTAGCTCTTAAATAAATATCACAACTTTGAGTAATAGATAGGACACCATGCATTCAACGCAAGTAATAGTTGCAGGTAAGAACTTAATGAAATATACAAGGAAAATTCAGTATTCATCGATTGTAAGACAAAGACTCCATATTATCAGTAATCTCAATAGAAAGTGATTTAAGGCAGCGGCCATAAAGGAATAAATTTATTCAGACTTTAGCATGCGTTGTCAGGAAACCAAATACTTATGAAATCAGAAGGTTATTTAAATGTAAACACTCTAAATACCAGCGCTATGACAAGCAACGCATAGTATTTACAATATTTAAGTCAATTTGTTAAAGGCGAATTTATCTGGCAACTTAAATTGTAAATTTTATACTTATAATATAAAGCAATTATAATATGGAACTAAATTTAAGGGCCCAAGATAAATCTATGCCAGACAATCATAGATCAATTTAGGAAAACAAGGCAGTAATCTTCAATGAATTAATAAATAAAGGAAAATCCAGGCGCCATTTAAAAGATTCAGCATTGTAGCTTATAACAGAATCCAAAAAAATCAATGGTAAGAAATTATAATGAAATAATAAGTTGTGTTCAAGTTTCGCATGATAGAAATTAAGGAATTTTGAGAAATGAATGCCTAAGGAATCTAAACACTTCCTTTTATTTACAGTTAGTAATATTAAGCGAAAAAGGAAAATAAGATTCAAGGAAAATTTAAATAAAAACTCAGATGCCAGACTGCCTGCACTTGCACGTAGAGTAGTGATAGAGGATATATAAGAATTTTCAGTCATTAAAGATATAAACAATCCTATTTTATCAATATCTGTATGTATTCATAATATTCTTATCCTTGTTTTTACTTTACTATTCACTTTGAATTGGAAAGTTTCTCTAACGTTTCTTGTCATTGAACAGGTTTGATCTTTGAAATCAAGAGTTAATATGAAATTCATATTTTTCTTTAAAATTAAAAGAAAATTCTTCTAATTGTTTCCTCTGTTGCTATATGCAGGTTTGGTTAAGAAAGTCTTTCTCACAACATAAATATATGTTTTTCCTAAGCATGTAAATTTCAAGTGAAAATTTTCAAGAAGAAGAATAAAGTTATTACCAAAATAAGAAAGGAACTGATTTAAAAACTTAATGGCTGGCTGGAAACAAATTCTGCAACTTCTGTTAAATCCGCTATCAATTCACCAGGTTTCGATGATGAAATTCAAGTCAATCCAGCTCAAATTATACTTGTAAACAAAATCTTAAAATAATTTTTTTTCTGAAACAATTGCCGTACAAAATTTTTCTAAAAGCTGCTGCCCTGAATGTAAAAATTGCAACCCCCAAAAGATATTCATGCATTCAATTAACTATCAATCATAAAACTTAACTGATCGTTCATTATGCAATAAAAAATAGATCAAATAGTTCAACTTATTCTTTTAATATCAAATCATATTTTCAACTGCAAATCACAAATTCTTATGATATTGAAAATATCTTTTCTTTAAGATATCTATTTCCTCAAAAATCAAGTTTGCACAAAAAAATCAGCAATATATATTTAATTAAACACATTTGTAAAGAAAATAACTTTCACTTTTAAAAACAATAACTTATTTAATTTAAATTAATAAATTGAATCACAAACATAACCATAAACATTTATTGATTCATTAACAGATATTCATTGAACATTAAAATATTAAATTCTCAAACAAAGGCAATACAGACATGTACGACACAACAAAACAAACAGGACAACAAGGAGGGGTAACAAATAGATACTCGTTCGATAAGGAACGATGGTTCAATAAGGACCTATCAATACCTCCAAATCAACATGATTTTATTGAACTAGGGTACGCTCAGACTTGTCAAGCAGGTAGAGTCGTTACCCGATACCTATATCTGCAGGAAACATCAATGTTAAAACATATATACTTATATTAGGAAACACACCGTGAAGAAGAATTGCAGCATAGCAGGGTACTCACGAATGAGTAATGCTACACTGTCTTCTCCACTGACACAGATGAGTAAGATAAATCATAAGCAATCATCTCAACATGATAACCACATGAAAAGTCATAAGCAAATAAACCATATCATGTACTTGTCTATCTCAGTATCATCACACGAAAACAACTAGATAATCAAGATGTCAATGTATCATCGACGAAATACAAAACAACATAATATCCAAAATCACCTCTGAAAAGGAACAACATAGTATCATAATGAACGAAAGCATCTATCAAGCAAAATCAAACTAAAACCAGATGTCATAGTGGGAGGGGCACTACATATAATCTTAGTGCAATTTTTAATTCCTCTTGTTTCTCTAATCAGATTATGATGCTATAGATACACTAAAAACAAGGAAAAGATAGTTCAAGAAAAATTACTTAACTACTTCAGAATAAAATTACCATGATTGGTAACTAATGTTTGTTGCATGCCAAGGAACAAAGTTTTTCAATTTGTTATAATGTCTTGTGCATCACAGTATATTTAGATATCAAAAGGTGTGAGAATGCAAGAAGATTCCATTTTTGTGTCTATCTTATGTAAAGACCTGTAACCAATCAAAGTGAGCACACATGCCTTTGTGTTCAATATATAACTTAAATGAATTTAAATTTCTAGTGCAAATTCAAAGGTTTATGGAAATGTATTTCAAAAACATCACATTATACATAGTTTACATACTCTCCAATTACTCTTTGAGTAGCTAAGTAATCTCCAAAAAAAATTCATGCTGAGTAATTTATGCTTTTACTTGCGGACAGTATGCAGATGGATTTTCTCCTAAAAAATTATCAAGTAATCACCAGTAGCTTGCAAAAAACCCACAAACTTGGAATGTTTGTGTGTCTATATCTATGCAAATTTGGCATCCTGTGTATGTTTATAGATATGTATGTTTGCACAAAACAGTCGTAAGTACACACATACATAAATATCCACACACATTTGTCGAGTAATTGTTGAGTTTTTCCCTAGTCAAAACTTTTGGGCTTGCCGAGTACTCTCTGATTCTGAGTATGTAAACTATGACAATATATACTACTAATTTGGTGCAATGTAACAATATCTAATTACAAAAAAATGGCCATTCTACAATTGTCGGTAGGGCTCCTTGCAATTGTCAATGGCTTTTGAAGTTGGGATTGATTGTGTAGGAAGCTTTCTTTAACATGCATTTTGCCAATTCTCTTCAGCATTCTTTTACATTCTTTACACTGTAGGATCGTGATTATGCCAAGAGGCATAACTAAAATGGAAACAGGGGGATTGTAATGGAGTGACTGGATAACAAAACCCCTTAACATAAAAAATGATGACAATTTACAAATCAAATCTAATAAATTAGCATAGGTATCTTCAATATATCTAGCTAAAACACACTGAGATATATCAATTTTGAGGCATCTATTTAACATATGTCACAAATCCAATACATGTATGTCGAGACTGATATTTCTCAGTGTCTTTTAGATAGAAGTGTTTAAAATATCTATGCTAGTTTTAGTACACAAGAAGATTGTTAGATTTTGGTTTCATGTATTATTGAATGTATTCAATTTTATGCATTCTTTTATGTCTTTTTATTTTCTTCTTGAAAATGATAGCTTTGTGAAATGGCCTTTTAGTGCATTTATTTAGACTCTTCCAATGCCAACTTTACTCTTTTGTGTTATAGACATAACTTAGACTACATGTACAATGACTGATTATCAACACCTATTTGGTTATAGGAATATGATATTGCAACAGATAATAGTAAGAGTACAACTGAGTGGTTGGCTCAACAGAAAAAACATCTAACCAACCAATTAGGTTAATAGATAATAACTCATGTTTGGTTGAATACTGGATGGAAGGTGCTTTATATATTTTATATTGCTACTTAAAAATGATAAGAAAAATAATTTCTTTTCTTTTCTTTTATTTATTAATTATAGTATATTTAAGCCCCTACTTTTTACGTCATAAACTCTCTATACCTTCCTATTCATTTATTTCACAATGTTTGAAAGAAGAGCATGTATTTTTTGCATACCTCGTAAAGATGGTTTGATCTTAAGTATATATCCTTAACCATTGTTCTTTTTCCCTTTATCATATATGGATTGAAAATGATAAAAATAAATAATATATGGAAGTTAGAGTTGAAGTATTTAGATGTTTAGTCACTAGCCCCAACAAGATCATGTACATTATTCCCTATGTTATTGTGAGTATTGGAAACTATAGAGATGAGGATGACTATGAGATAAATTTATTTGGAAACTTGCATATAGATCTATAGGGAAATAGGGAAAATATTAGGAAATTTTAAAATGTTTTAAAAAATTGAACTTGTATAAATGTCATCAAAAGCCTTCTTGGAATAGTTGGAAATGCCCCTTGAAAAAAGTTAGAACTATGTTTAGAAACATGGAAATGTGCCATGGATATTACATTTTTTAGTGGATTTCACAAGTAGGATTTCCCCATCTAAATATTGCTTTCAAGTTTCCATTTTTCAAGACAAAATAGTTTTATGCAAATAGTTGCTAAATATGGGAGAATTTGCTGGAAACATTTTTATGTAGTGACCTTTTATGCTCTATACATATGATTGCATCAACTAATTGCTTGATATTGGCACCAAGATAACTATGCAATTTAGAGCTTTGAGCATAGAAATTCAGCCCAGAATGGTGGTGCTTTTGAATGGGAAATTGTGTCAATATGTCTATGTGTTTTGAATGGAATAACTATTAACCATGGCTTCAAACCTTTAGCAACTATAGTCATTATATTTCTAATTTTTTTATGCTTATTGGTGTTCTTGAACCTGATGTGTAGGTTGAGGTGTTAGGAGGAAGGGGAAATCCATCTATGATTGTTGACAAAGATGAAGGCTTAGGGAAGGTACCCTATGTTTTCTCAACCATTTTTTGTCATGATTTCTACTAAACATTTTATTCTTCTAAGTTTATGATCATTGTTTTACTTTTCATGAAGAAACAACAAGATTGTTATAGTGACAAGGGTCATAAAGCTCTAAGATTGTCCTTATACATGAAAACCTTCCTTTAAACCTTGACATTTACAAGTTTGTGTTCTACATTTTCAGATTTGTGTTTTGAATAGCATTCACTCTCTTGTACATTCCTTACCACTGCTTGAGGACCTTAGAAACCACTATTCCAACATGAACAATAGTGTTTATTACACCATTTAAATAAACACTATTGTTCATACAATAGTGTTATTAATTTATCATACTATGATTAATTTATAACAAACTAAGGTTAAACTTAGTTTAACCTAATTGAATTGGAGTTTAACTTAATTGAATTACTGAAATGTGGAAGGTAAGAAGAAAAGTGAAAAATAAAAACAAGGAAGAAATCAAAATGGTGGGGAATTTATTTGAGGAATCAAGATCAGGTAGTGTTGATTGTGAGTTGTTACTTTTGATACTAGTGAAACTTAGTTTTGATGAGTAAAGACTATCTAAAAATGGCTATGTACCTTGAGCTTGGATTTGCAAGTTTCTTTGGAAGAAACATGCTCCCAGCTTGAGGAGCCTATCTATTTGTTCTCATCTTACTCCACCTTGAGTGTCTTTTCTGATTATGCAAAGGTGATCAGTTTTTGAAATAAAAATTAATTTTTGAAAATTTGGTTTTCAGCACAACAAATTCAGACTTAGTTGTTGTAACAAATTCTAGAAATATTCAAACTACTTTTTGAAAGTTATGTTTATTATCAATTTTGCTTGCTTGTAGCTCAGTAAAATGCCAAATAGTTCATTGGAGGCAAGGCGATAAATAAGAATTTCAACCACCTGATATTGATGATTCAAATGCTTCTTTTCCACATGTTTCAACTTGACGAAGAGAAATTGATCTTAATTCTTTATTTGAGCCACGAAATGTTAAGTCTTATGATGCTAATGTATAAGGGTTGAGTACCTCAGCTGAAGCTTCTGACCAGTCAAATGAGTCTGATTCTAAGATTTATCCTTCAAAAGGATTTAAAGACTTTGCATCAAAGAAACCTGATCCAAATTATGGTATTCCCAAAGTTTTATATTTCATAGTTAAATCATCAATTAATAGTGCCACACATAATACTCCCTTAGGGGATGCTTTGGTACCTAGTGATCCTATTCATGAAAGTTGTGTCTCTAATGTCCCTGTTAGTAGCTCTGAATATCTATTAGGTACTACTAGCTCTGATAAACCTAGCTCTGAAGGTTTTATTACTGATGTCTCAACCCAAAAATTTAGTGTGAGCAACATAAGATCCTCAACTTCTGCAAATAATGTTTTGTCTTCCAAGGTATCTACAAGTGATTTCCCTATTTCTAAGAATGAGAGGAATGAGCTTCTTGCATCTGGAATTGCTTTTGAAAATGTTTTGGGCTCTAGCAGTTTTGAACATAAGTAACACAACTCTACAAGTTGTACACTAAATCTTTGTATTTCCATGGATGAACCTGATCTTCCAGTTGCTAGAAACAATCCTCCTATATCTGAGGAGCCTGTACATGATAACATCACTATCAATATAATTAAGAATTCTTCTACCTCTAGTGCACATGTGGTGAATCCATCTAGATCCTTTAATTCAGCCTCCAACATTAATGGCCATATGGTGGATTCCTCTAGGTCTCTTAATCAATCTCCTAGCACCAATAAAAATGTCATGGGTGATCTAATAGGAAAACGTTCTATGAATAATATCTCAAATTCTAGAAGTCTACTCACCAGCTACTCTAGCCAGAAGGATTCAACCTCTTTGAATTCAAGCTCCTCCTTTAATTCTACATCCAAAACTAATGTCCATATGGGGGATACATCTAGCCCTTGCAATCAATCTTACATCACCAGTAAGAAAGTGGTGGATAGCCATATGAGGAAAAGCCCTATCAATAATGCCTCAAATTCTAGAGAATCAGTTACCAACTTCTCTGGCTAGAAGAATCTTGCTCCTTTGGCATCAAGTTCAAAGAGTGCACTGCAAGCCAAAGATGATTCTTCAAGTTCCACATCCTTCATTTCTCTAGATAGTACGTCAAAGGTTATGAATACTAGAATAGCAACATCTAAAATTGAGAACCAAAGGGCTTCAGAAATAAGTGGTACAAGCAAGAGGTCTATTAGATCTGCTTTTCAACATTCTTCTCCACTTAAGGAAAGAGCTCTTGTTTGCAACGTATCATGCCAAAAGAACAACTATGATATAATATCTTCTAACACATTCCATACTATAATTTCATCTCTTCCTATTGGTAATTCCTTGAAAGTATCTATCAAAAAAGTTGCACAACAGCTGAAATCTTCAGAGACCGTGAAGCAATATTCAACAAAAATGATTAATGACAGCTGAGGAAAATCAAGCGATATGCTAATTTATTGTTTTCAAGTTATAGTTGGTTTCATTATTTGCAATGCTACAATTTTTTATTTAGGTTTGTGTGATACATTTTTTTTTAGAAATTATTACTTACTGACATACAAAAGAGGTCTTTAATTGAATCAAATTTTAAAATTTATGTTACACCTCGAACTACAAGTATGTTTAATTTGTTCTTGTTATGTAATTTTTCACCTTAGATTTATTTTTCTCACACAGCTTTTGGTTGTTAGACACTCTTTCTGTATGAACTCTTTGTCAAAATTTTCAACTGGGACAAGCTTGAATTGCCACCTTGTGGTCTCATCAATTGTGGAAATAGGTATGGTAGTTTCTAGAGCCAATAAAATCCTAACATATTAGTTTATCTTTGCTAGCATCATTCTTTGAGTCTTAAGTTGTCAATGCACAGAAAAATCATGTGTTCTGGTTCACCTAAAGACATGATATATTTTTGTTTATCTATGTGTTGACCTTTATGTACAAAATTTCAATAACACATAAGTTTGAATGAAGGTGCAGATTACAAATATTAAGGAATATGATATGGTTGCAACAACAAGTCCTCAATTAAAATATTCAATGTAAAGTTTAAACCTTTTTAGTGTAAGAGTGAAAAAAAAATCATCTTTGGGGCTTAATTCTCTTACGCTAATAGCATCAAATTACTACTTTGGAATATGAATTCCCCAATTAAAAATTTTGTGGGTATGGATTATAAATATGACTTCCATGGTTTGGACCCAAAATGAATATGGCATTGAATTTTCCTTGACCACTTTTGTTTCTGATGCTCATCTTGGATTGCTTAAATCTTATGTGCACTTGTTAGAATATTTAGAGCTCTACAAGCATATGATGTCCAATATAAATTCTATTAGCCTATTATTTGGTCCTTTCACCTCTTTTTCTACTTTTCATTGTATTCCCTACTGTATGAAACTATTAACATCCTCATTGGACCTCCTCATGTAGCAAGACCTACCTATCTCTTAAACATATTTCTCTCTGAACATCATCCTTTTTCTTGTTCTTAATCAATGGAAGACTCAATCAGAGCTAAATTTTGAGGTCATCTATTTGTAGCACAGAATGTTTGGAAGCTTGATGTTTGATCTCTTCAATGAATGAGGTTAGACTATAAATAGTATAATTTGCAAGTACTTTTTGGCCATTTTATTGCACAAGTAGTAATGTGAATGCTTTTCTTCAAGCTTTACAAGCATTGTGCAGCTTACGCTCATTTTTTTCAAGCATTTATGCAAGAATCTTATTACCAAGCTCTATCTTTTTTTGTTTGCTTGGTAAATCTTAGGCAAGGCCATGGACCTTTAGAATGTTGGATTACCTCAATGACTTGTCTATGTTTTGCTTGATGGCTGATGTTACTTTAATTTGTAATTCTCAAGGCCATGAATTATTATAGATATTTTTTTGTCTTTTGTTCCCAATATATGTCACAAGGGGATGTGTATTCATACTACTTGAGGCACAAGTAAATTTTGATAGTATATTTACTTTATAATAAAGTGTAGGAAATTCAACTATGTGCCTCAATTGTACACACACCACTTTATTCTTACCTTTGTTAAGATTTTCATTTTATGATTCAACAATTCTCAGGGATTTGAGATTTCAGCTCAATTTGTTATTTGTGCAAAATTTCACTTTTATTGACTTTCTAGGATTGGCACAAATTTCTACTTCATGCAACTTTCGAAATGGGAATAATATATGCAACTTACAATTTGATTTTGTTGGAGAGTTTTTTTTCACTCTTGATGAGTCAATTATACCACCACATGAAGGAAGTTATTAATTGGTTTTGGTGCTTTCTTTCACTCATAGATGAGTTTTATCTATCAAAGCAAATTGTTTATTTTTTATTTTTTGAAAGCAATCTATTTATTTCCTACAATCTTAATTTGAATAATTTTCCAGGTGACTCCATCTACCTACTATGCCCATGTGGTGCATGATCTTCAATCAAAATGAATGATTTATTTCTAACAATCTACATATGAGTGACTTTTCATGTGACTTTATCCAGGTGCTATGCCAATGTCATGCTACAATGTCTGGTACAAGGCCTGTTGTTGGATATCTACTCCAAGGATCTCATTCAAAAAATTGTATGTTAACTTTTCTCCATCAGGTCATTCATATATGTTGATTTTAGGTGAAATTTGTACTTTTGTATATTATCCATTTGATATTATGAATATTCATAGGATTTTCATTTGGTACGTTGTTGAATTCAAGTCAGAGAAGTGAGAGAAATGATTGGTGCTTCATGTGTGAGCTTCAACACCTTGCTTCCAGGATGAGGGATGGAAAGGGTACTATTTAACCCATTAGAAAATTATCACAAATACAGAACATTGGCAACCACCTTGGGTATGGGAAAGAAGAGGATGCTCATGAATTTTTAAGGAAAATTGAGTTTGAATATGCCAGTGTTTACAATGGCTTGTCAGGGCTCAACCAGTTCCCATTTTTCTCTTGGGTTTTTTACTTTTTTTCTACTTTTATATATTCATCATGGTTATGCTGATTTTTGTTTTGGTCCTTTGTCATTTTGTTTCTAGAAATTCTTTCTGTAAATCCTTGTTGGATATTTTTATATGATCTTATAAAGTTTTTGTTGCCAGGTTTTCCATCGATGTAATACAATCACTGTCTTGCTGAAGTTGATGGAGGGAGGGTAGTTGATCCACTATTGCAAGATACAACACTTATCCAACAGACATTTGGGGGCTATCTTCAATCAAAATTAATGACACTTGAATCTCTAAGGGTTGTTTTGAAATTATGTTTCATTGGTTAAAAAATGAGAACAACATTTCTTTGCATGAATTATTATTCTTTCTTATAGAAAATGTCTAGGACATTTGAAACTACTAGAAAAATTTAAGGCATTTAGATGTAAAATGTGATGTATTCCTATTTTTTGGTACTATAGATAAAGTGTTTGAAATGCTAATACATATCTAAGAGGTATGATTGCATGACTACCAGGCCTCTTCATCAACAAAAATGTGAGACTGCTAAGGTAATTTTCAGGGTAAAACATTCATAAGGTATCATTGCAATTATTTTTGAAATTTTCCTTTTTAAATTATTTTAACACACATGCAAGTAGTATTTAAGTAATGGTTGTTTT
The DNA here is from genome assembly GCA_007258455.2 of Sequoia sempervirens. Taxonomy (NCBI): domain Eukaryota; kingdom Viridiplantae; phylum Streptophyta; class Pinopsida; order Cupressales; family Cupressaceae; genus Sequoia; species Sequoia sempervirens. The sequence goes on along the minus strand of VDFB02000020.1, from coordinate 46,452,882 downwards.
ATTATGCAAACAAGGGTAATCATTACCTATGTAATATAATGTGTTATTTTTTTCTTTTTGCAGAAATGTATTGATAAACTCAAAGAAGGGGATGAAGTTAGGGTGTTGGATCCATTTGATGGTGATGTTGTGGGCATTAGGCAGATTCACTCCCTATCTATTATACATGGAGTCAACTTGAAAGGAATAGGAAATGCAAATGTAAACATTTTAAAGGTCACAAGTAACATACCCCTTGTTTATGAAGACAAAATAGATGGAGTTGTTCATCTAAAAAAGAAAAAGGGAACCTTCACACAGTGGCCACTAAAATATTTGCAAAAAATGACATAGTTGAACATGTTTATCATGTACTAGTTGTTGGACATCTTGGCTCACTACTTTATGCAGTATTTTGAATGTGTTGTTTAGGGATCTTAATTATCATAGTGTATTTGAAAGAGTTGGAAACTCTTAGAAAACTTTGACATCTTATAGCTTGATATATGTATTTGCATTAAATTTTTTATTGCAAATTACCTTTATTTATCATGATGTTGAATCAATCTTTTAATTCTAGCATGTTGTAGCTTATTCGTATATGTAATATTTTTATTTGTTTTTATGTTTTAGTTCAAGTTTAATATTATGTTAGTTTTGCATTATAAAATTTATGGTATTTAATAAATTATTCATTTAATGACTATCTTTACTACCAATTAATGGAAACCAGTAAATAAAAATAACTAAATATATGACCAAGGGAGAGGACCTATTAGTCATGTCGAGTCCAATAGTTGTGCACTCAATCGTGATTATAATACCCAATAGTTGTTTATATAATGTCCAATAGTTGTGATTTGACTACCCATAATTAAACAAAATGTATGCTTTTGATCTAAAAAGCAACCAATCATGTCATACCACATCAGCACTCAAATACTCATGATGTGATGCACAAGTATTGGTCTCACTATTTTTTGGGGCCTTTTTGGGCACCTTTACTAAAAACATGCTAATGTGGCATCATATTTGATGATGTGGCCCTAAAACCTTAGTTATAAGCAGAGAACTTTCCAAGTAAGTTGCTGTAAAAAATTGGGAGTGATTTGAAATTTTGACATAAGATAATTAGAAGCACGAAGTTAGGGTGCATGACTACTGGGCCCTCTCCCCTAAAGTCATGACTAAATATATGACAAATATATGACTAAATTAATAACTAAATATATGACTAAAATAATGAATAAATAAATGATTACCATGACTAAATAAATGACCAGTTAACAATAATCAATGACTAAATATATGACTAAATTAATGACTAAATATATGACTAAATAAATGACCAATTAACAACAATCAATGACTAAATTAACAACTAAATCAATGACTAAATCAATGATCAAATCAATGACTAGATAAATGACTAAAATAGTTTAGTCATAAATTTGGTCATGTTATAAATGACTGGAAATAAACTACTAATGGTCACGTGACCAAAATTAGTCATTTATATGCAATTTTTAGTAGATTATTTAGTCATATATTGTTGTTTTTGTACTGGTGTTAACTAAATATCCATGTAGGCATACATCAATATATGTCAATACAGTATAAAATATATACAAAATAACCATATAGGCTTACAAAAATCCCATATAACCATACAATGCCAAATATATGCAATACAAATATGACCAAAAATTCCATATAGGGATACAACACAAGGCCTTGGAATCAAAACTCATTTCCCTTCAGGTTCTCGACATAAACTCTTTCCCTTTGCTTGTTGGCCGAATTTCAATAAGTCTGTCCCTCATTTATTTTGAGGTCGAGGAGTGCTCCTAGTGCTCCTCCTATGGTTTAGTTCATAGTCAAGATTTATTTTTTACAATAACAAGTAAAGGCATTAATATATAGAAATTACATTATAAAAATGATATATTTAAAAAAATAATCACTTTCCACCACTAGATTATCACTCTCCTCAAGGGAAATATTCTTATTCCTATGTTGTGGCATGTTGAAGCCCTCTAGAAACCATCCAAAGATAAATTAAACTATGAATCAATAATGGTTTGATTTTTCACTAACTAACAACTATAACAACAATGTAAATTGAAATTTACTAATCTGCCACATACCCCCATGAGAGGCATTGAGGATCCTATAGTAGTAGAAACACCAAGCTCCATTTCCCTATCAACATTTGAAGGTGTTTCTTCTTGCAATATCTGAAAATAAAACAACAAATTATTCAATCATGAAAACTTCAATAGTGATGCACATCATGGCTTATAATGTATGAGATAACGAACAAAATTTGAGTACTTATTGAACTATATATTTCTTACTATCATGCTTACTATTTTCCCTATCCATAGCTTGTTTGAAAGCACCTATTTTAGGCTTTTATCCATAGCGGCAAGGCGGTGAACCATTTGATGAAATTCTTTGGTAGACATGTACAAAATTGTGGTAGCATAGAGAAGGTAGTGAACTATTTGAAAAAATACCTCAAATAAATGTGGTCTCATGGTGATGGAATTTCATTACAAATAAACATGTCATGGCATTCCATCACCATGAAACTGTATTTCTTTGAGGCATTTTTTCAAATAGTTCATTGCCTTTTCTATGGTATTATTTTGAGATGGGATGGATGGTATAGTGTGGTCTTGGCTATGAGATGGAGGGTGATCATGACATCAAGAGGGAGGGGTGGGGATATGAACAAGTGGAATAAAAGGTGGAAGGTTCCATGGATTGGTAAATTGAGGATGAGAATGAGGACCTTGAAAATAATTTCAAGGGGAATTTTGGCTAAAGGCTTGGTTTCTATTCTTAAGGTAGTGAGTAGTTTGAAAAAATGCTTCAAAGAAACATGGTCTCATGGTGATGGAATATCATTCCATCACCATGAGACTACATTTCTTCGAGGATTTTTTTCAAAATACTCACTTATTTTTCTATGCTATTGCCTACTATTATGCTTTGATAGATTTTTTCCAAGCATCCATAATTTGTTGGAAAGCACCTTTTTTAGACTTTTAGCCATAGCAACAATGAAGTGAACTGTTTGATAAAATTATTTGGTAGACATGTATGAAAAATCTAGAAGCATAGAAAAGGTGGTGAGGTTTTTCAAAATATGCATCAAAGAAATGTGGTCTCATCGTGATGGAATGGTATTCCATCACCATGAGACCACATTTCTTCAAGGAATTTTTTCAAACTACTCACTTCCTTGTCTATGTTATTTCTTACTATTATGCTTTGATAAAAAATTTCCAAGCATCCATAGTTTGTTGGAAAGCACCTCTTTTAGGATTTTAGCCATAACAGCAAGGAAGTGAACTGTTTGATAAAATGCTTTCGTAGACATGTATGGAAAATGTGGTAGAATAGAAAAGATGGTGAGATGTTTGAAAAAATACTCACTACCTTGTCTATGTCATTTCTTGCTATTATGCTTTGATATATTTTTCCCAAGCATCCATAGTTTCTTGGAAGGAACCTATTTTAGGCTTTTAGCCATAGCAACAAGGAAGTGAACTGTTTGATAAAATGCTTTGGTAGACGTGTATGGAAAATGTGGTAGCATAGAAAAGGTGGTGAGTTGTTTGAAAAAATTCCTCAAAGAAATGTGGTCGCATGGTGATGGGATGGCATTCCATCACCATGAGAACACATTTCTTTGAGGCATTTTTTCAAACCACTCACTACCTTGTCTAAGCTATTGCTTACTATTATGCTTTCATTGATTTTTTTCAAGCATCCATAGTTTGTTGTAAATCACCTATTTTAGGATTTTAGCCATAGCAACAAGGAAGTGAACTGTTTGATAAAATTATTTGGTAGACATGTATGGAAAATGTGGTAGCATAGAAAAGGTAATGAGCTATTTGAAAAAAATCCTTGAAGAAATGTGGTATCATGGTGATGGAATGGAATTCCATCACCATATATGTGGTATCATGGTGATGGAATGGAATTCCATCACCATATATGTGGTATCATGGTGATGGAAAGGCATTCCATCACCATGAGACCACATTTCTTTGAGGCATTTTTTCAAACTACTCACTATCTTGTCTATGTTATTGCTTACTATTATTCTTTGATAGATTTTTTCCAAGCATCCATATTTTTTTGGACAACACCTTTTTTAGGATTTTAGTCATAGTAGCAAGGAAGTGAACTATTTGATAAAATGCTTTGGTAGACATGTATGGGAAATGTGGTAGCATAGAAAATGCAGTGAGCTATTTGAAAAAATTCCTTGAAGAAATGTGGTCTCATGGTGATGGAATGCCATTCCATCACCTTGAGATCACATTTCTTTGAGGCATTTTTTCAAACTACTCATTTCCTTGTCTATGCTATTGCTTACTATTATGCTTCATTATTTTTTTTCCAGCATCCATAGTTTGTTGGAAAGCACCTTTTTTAGGATTTTAGCCGTAGCAGCAAGGGAGTGAACTATTTGACAAAATGCTTTGATAGATATGTATAGAAAATGTGATAGCATAAAAAAGGTGGTGATCTATTTGAAAAAATGCCTCAAAGAAATTGGATCTCATGGTGATGGACATCACCATGAGACCACATTTCTTTGAGGCATTTTTTCAAAAAACTCATTTCCTTGTCTATGCTATTGCTTACTATTATTCTTTCATATATTTGTTCCAAGCATTAATAGCATAGACAAGGAAATGAACTGTTTGAAAAAATCCCTCAATAAAAAGTGGTCTCATGGAATGCCATGACAAGAAAATGCAATTGGTGGCTACTCCTAGTTATTACTTATGTTATGTGAAGTAATTGCATCACTACTTATGTCGACTTTCTAAACAACTATATTGTAATTGAAATTTTCCCATCTATCAAAATCTAGTTATTAGTTCTACAATGTGAAGTAATGCTTTGAGTTTGAAAGATGTGTCATGCAATGTAATCAATGATATGAATATAAACTACACAAATCTATTAAGTATAATTCATTAGTTAAACTCTTTATTCTACTACCAATGTGAAGGTTTGTCCAACTCCACTGGCACTAGGAGGTGTTCCTATGAAACCTCCAATATTAGCCTATTCAACATCAAAAATCAGATATTATAATACCATTCATTTAACAATTATATTCACATGTAACAAATTTATAATTGTTTACTAGTTACATACCTCAGTGGTCAATGTACTAGAGTAATAAATAGCTAGAGGGCTGGTGTATCTAGTATCAACAATGTGACCCTAAAATCTTATTACAATCATTAAACTAAATTAGTTAATCTTTCATTTCAAAAATGAGATTTAATAAATTAAATTAAATGAACATGCTAAAATTTACCTGAGTATCAATGTCAAAAGCTAAATTAAAAATGTTAGTTTCCATCACCATCCTTGCGACTGTAGATGTATCCTACGTACCATCCTCCTTGATGTCTGTGAGGTCATATGTACAAGTTGACCCAAAAACCTAACAAGAATGGGGTGGAAGTTTACCCCTCAAAGACTCCTCTAGATGGTGTTGTACTACAGGACTGGCATATGATGCTCTAGGTCAAAGAGCTAATAGATTGCAAAGCATCCACCTTAGCACTCTCCTTTGAGACAAAAGGGATAATGACATACTCATGAGATAGCCTAGTGAAAGCTCGTCTCCCTTTCCATTAAGGATCCTATTGTGCACCAGGTATATCCTATGCCGACCCTCCACCTCTCCCCTGAAAGTACCTCATATCAAAATAGTTGGGGATTTTGTTGAGGATGAATTCATAGTAGAGTTTCCTCAAGAAATATTGGGGGACTTCACAATTTTTGCATGGTGGATAGTCAAAACCATGTACCACCTATCTCAAAAATTGTTCATAATCCCTTGGTGGTGGCACCAATGGATAGGAAACCTCTTGTAATTAAGGTCAATATTTTGATTTGTGCATGGGTCAATGAATAGTGAGCATAAATCATACTTCTTTATATGATCATTTATATGCATAAAAATTCCTCCACGTTGGGCTCCTATTTTCCCAACCACTTAATTGTTTGTTGATCAAGCATCTACATGTTTTAACATGTCTTGAAGTGAACTCGAAAGTGTTCTTCTTTCCACAGTTGAAATTATAGGATCATTCAACCTCGTGATTAACTCAATCTATTTTTTATTGTTTTCAATTACCCTCATTAAATTTTGTTGAGTTCCATGAGGATGTTGAGGAATTAGTGGAGGAGTTTGTTGTTGTGGTTGTTTAGGATTTTGTTTGTGTGCTTGTTGTTGTGGTTGCTCAAGATTTTGAGGAGGGTTTTTTAGGTTTATTAACATCTCCTACAAATTAAACAAATGAATATCAAAAACAACCTAAAATTACCTATTTAATGAAAAATTCACAAAAAGAAAAACAAGCAATGCTTACTTGTTTGACCTCCCCATTGATGTGGCATAATCCTAGAATTGAAATTGTAACAAATCAATGAAGAAATTGTAATTTTAGTTCATTCCAAAATGTGAGCACACAAATGTAGGGTTTCTTGGTCGTGGACAGCAAAAAACACTATGAAAATGAAATGTTGTCATTTGATTTTTTTGTTTTAATAATCTATAATGTGCTCGTGTTATAACATGAGCGTGTTATAGGCTCGATATAACTGAGCCTTTGGCTCGGTCACACCAAGCCATAACACAAGCGCATTATAATGCACTCATGTTAAAGCCTATCAAATTTTTTTTGAAAATTTGGCCACAATTTTACCCCCCATCTTTTTGTACCCACCCTTTTATCCTTCATAGAAGAAATTTTGTGTTAGAAAGTACACATCACTCTTTAAAAATGGTTTTTACTATTAAAAGCTAGTTTTTTAAGGAGATGGAAAAAGAAATGCAATTTGATTCCAATTTTTTTTTAAATATATATTTAGAATCTATAGAAAAAATATCACAAATCACTAGTTTTCATCATCTTCAAACACTTCATGGTTTAGCAATTATAGGTGCCTGAAAGTGAAGATTTAGTTAAAAAAAACTAGTTCAATATCAAGTTTGGCAAAAAAAATTAAACCACTATTGTGACCAAGAGAGAGTCTAGTCAAAGACAGTGGATCATTAGTATCAAATACTTTTACTTAAAATGGGAGATTAGATATCTCATGGTTAATATCAAGGACATGAATAAGTGGCAGTTGCCAATTCCAAAGAAGTTATGAGAACGTAACTTAGGTATTCAAGGTCAGTAAAGTATAACTATTCAAGTCATTTATTGACCTAGTAAGTAAGAACATTGATCATGAGGTAGTTGTCAAGGCCCAAGACCTTACATAAATGTAACATGGGTGTTCTAAAGTTAGGAAGACTTAACGAATATAGAAGGAATTATGTCTTAACAAGGAGGAGCACTATGCTCGAGATTGAAGGGTGTCTAGGGGTAGTACTATACTCAAGATGGATAGTAGTCAAGCAACAATATTCTACTCAGGATTAATAGGTGTCTTGGAGTATGACTTAGATAAAGGTATCAATTTTTAAATGAAAATATGTATGAAATTTTAACCAATCGTCTACAATATGTTTTAACCATATGTTAGATTAAGTTCTCTAAGTTGATTAGGGTTGGTGAATGAATGACTCCGCTCATAAGTAGTGACTGTATATATTATAAATACTTTGGGAAAAGTGAGTGCAATAGTCTCTACTTGCACTTGTTGGTTCACTATGTTTTGGATACTTAATGTAATCAAAGTTTTCATTCATAGAACTGGAAGGTCATCATAGTTATTTTATGATATTGGTTAAGTATGGCACAACACTAAAACTCAAATGACAATTACTAGAGGGTTATTAAGAGTGAGTGTAGGATAATGGGGGTCCAGAAAGTGGCGATATGACAAAAAGTGGCTAATGACTTTTTTTATCTGAATTTGATGAAATGGAAAGGGTTTATTGAGAAAATTGTCATCTTTCCAAAAATATAAGATATTCCTTATTTGGAATTTAATAAATAATTATTACTAATTTTCTACTTACATTCTGACTATAGTCCTGATTAATAGGCTAATTGAAAAACATCTATAATTCTTAAATGATTTCACATTTTTTGAATCCAAAAGATACGTCGTGTATTCTATGCTTCCCATATTATTGGATAAAAAAAGAAAAATTTGATTTCATGAATTTTTGACCAAGTTATGGTGGTCAAAAAAATATTTTTTAATATTTTTTAAAAAGTTTAATAAAAAAATCATAACTAATTATTGACTTGCAAAAAACTTCAAAAAATAATGTGGCACATCCGAGCATGTGTCCTCTACTTATATTGAAATTTTAAAAAATATATATTATTTTTTGCTTGTACTTAGGTTGGTTAGACATACACCTTCTTTTTGTTTTTTCCTAGAGATTTAGTGCTACTACATTGAAATTTCAAATTTTCATCAAATAGATTTACTATTTTCCAAAAAAGGAATAGTATCTTAGAAACTACATTCAATTTTCTACAAGTTTTGTTCTTACATATTTTTCAAATTATGTTAATAACTAACTTATTCAATTTTTATGTCAAGTTCTCTAACTCTATTTTTCTGAATTTTCATTGCCACTTAAGGGCCTAGTTTGGACCCCCATGATCATACACCGACCCTTAACTTTTCCCTTCATTGAAGGGCAAGGACACTTCCAATTAGGAAGGTATGTAGGGGATTGTTGGTCCATGGTTGGATTTAAATCACTTGGGTGATGCTCTCCATATTGTAGATGACATGTCAAGTCTTGGGAGACAAAAACAAAGAAATTATCTTGATTTGGATCTCTGACCTTATTCCATAAATATTAAATGTTTATGTTATTTATTTGAAATCATTCATGTGGAAAAATTTAAAAAGAAAAGAATTTTAACTCTTAGTTTATACATTCTAATTTGAAATGTGAAATTAATATATTATTCTATGCTTGTGTTATTAGTTATGCAATTGCAACTTTTAATTATTGAAGAAAAATTTTACATTATATTTTTATGGAATGTGTACTTATTACTTTTTGGTTAAAAGTGTAAGTAAATTTCTTGTTATAAGGTTGTGGTTGTTACAAAAAGTGATGAGGATGTCTTTGCAAGTGTAAAGTTGGATGGGAGTGAGCAAAGCTATTTCATGGATGGTGATGAAAAAATCATCAATCTTTTATTGGAATCCCATCGCGAGAGAGGTAAAGGATGCAATTAGAGTGGGGAAAAAGATAAGCTTGGGATTATTGGTTTTAATGGCATTGATGCTAGTGGGTTTCCCTACTCTTTTGAGGATGAATTGAGATCCCTCTCATGGATTTTTGGTTGGAGGCATAAGAAGATGCCCTTCAAAGGCCTATCTTATTTGAGTTTGAAGGTGATGAGGAGCTACTCTTGGATCTATTGTATGAGTTGCACTTAAAGGTTTGTACAGGGTGTGAGTCCCTTGATAAATTTTATCTTATTGGTCCTAGTTTAGGGGATTCAATTCTTTCACTAAGGAGTTTTTACTTCCTAAAAAGTTGGTTGTGTTAGGTGAGAATGTTCCTTGTAACCTTGATGTTTTCTTGACCCACATCACTATTGATTGCACAATAGTTCATACAAGAAATGTTGTGACCTCACCAATTTTCTACAATGGAACTATTGGTGAGCCTCTAATTCTTAGTGCTAGCCATGGTAGGGGGTCCCCTTCCCAAGATTCCCTTTTTATTTCTCTATGCAATAGTGTCCCTATGTCTCTTGCTATGTTGGAGCTTCACCTTTTAAGTGTTGGGGACCCTTTTATCAAGCCTTCTACTCTTGTTCCAGAATTGACCTCTTTGAGTGGTGTTAGAGATGTCATTGAATCTATGGAGGTATCTCCTTCTATGAATCCTTAGTTTCACATACTTCAAAAATCTATTTTATCTATTCTTGACGAGTGGATTGATAGAGCTACTCTTGGCTTACAAATTTCTCTTATTGGAAGTGTTTTGGGATATAGACCAAACATCAATTATATTCATAGCTAGTGTTTGAATTCTAGGTTGACTCTAGACTGCTAAGTGTGAAGGATTTTAAGAATTGCTTCCTTATTTTCTCCTTTAGTTCCTTTGAGGGCTTCTATGTTTTTATAGGTGGTCCTTGGTTTCTCAGTACTTAGCCTTCATTTACAAAAATGGTTAGCAGGATTTGATGTTTCAAAAATTAACCTAGTCCCTATATGGGTCTATCTCTCAAAGCTCCCTCTACAGCTCTAGGATCAAAGTATAATTCATGACATTCTTGAAGTTGCTGATCAATTTATTACTATTGATGTTGTATCAAGAGCTAGAACAAATTTTCTCTATGCTAAATTTTGTGTTTGCACAAAGATTGATTCTAAGTTGCCCAACAATGTTAAGATGTACTCCAATCTTGTGGTCTAGGAGCATTTAAATTGCATTATAAGACCTTGTGGTGGTACCACTTCCATAATATTGAAAAAAAATTCTTTTTGTGTCATTATCTTCATAGAAAGAAGAACTCTAATGGTCCTCATCCGTCTGAGGAGCTAATGTTGGGATTGAAAGATGTTAGGACTACCATTGGTTATTATCATATCCCTTTTAGGGGAAAGAGATCATTGGACCACTTGATTGAGGGAAAAGGAAATCCTTACAAGGTTAAAAGGAAACTTGTGCTTGAGAAACTATCAACTATATTGAAAATGGGAAGGATATTACATTCTAACATTGCGCCTCTTCTAATGCCTTTGGTAAAATTTGGGTTAAAACTACCTTGACTATTTTTTTTTGTTCCTAGGTTAGGTTTAACGCCTTGCTAGATTTTGCTACTCTCTTCTTGGTAGTTGGTTGTCTCTCCTTTGGGTGTCTTTCTTTTTCTGTTGGTCTTTTTTCTTAGTGTTTTTTTTTAATTTTTTAGTTGCCTCATTCCTTGTGACACTTCTCTCTTTTACCTCTATGGTTGATATATAATAGGTTCAATCCCTTCCGATTTTATCTAATCAAAACAATCAATAACACAACCAATAACTAATAAAATAATGTTTTTTATCAAGGGTAAAATAGGTTTTGAAGGGACCCAAAACCCTTTACAAGTAGGTTTTGATGGGACTTGAAACCATTCCACATGAAACATTGCTAAAGATAATACAAAGACAAATAGAAACCAACCCACAACCAAAAAAATTACATAGTAAAGGTAGATTAAAAGATAGGAAAAATAATAAGCACTAGCCAAAAGCTAGATCAAAACATTGTAGGTGCTTCCTATATTGTAGATACTAGATAGTATCACCAACACTAATCTCTATCCTTTCCTTTATAGGAGAAAGTAGATCCATAAAGAAAAGAGGGAAGTAATAGTTCCCAAATAGCAAAGCCAATAAAACAAAAAGAAAAAACTAGGTCCTGTCACTTAGAAAACAATAAATATCCTTATTTCTCCACCTAGATAGGAGAAAAGGAGTCACATGAAGCAACACCATGACCTCATCAACATTCAACACTTCCTGAACTAACAAACCCACAACAAATAAGCTACTAATTTATTAGTAAAGGCACAACAGACTTGATGTAGTAAATCAACCACATCACCTCTCTTAACTCTCCACCTCTATAGGAGAAGAAAAGAGAAAACAAATCAAAGGGAAACAAGAGTCCCTTTCCAAAAAATCCACATGTTACTAGAAAACTTGAGCTCCACCTATATAGGAGTTGTAATAGAGAAATCCAACAAGTTGATAGAAAACCTCCCAACACACCCACAGAATAAATATCCACCTCAATAGGAGAACTAGACTGTGAAGGTAGCAGGAGAGAAAATAAACCAGCACAAGGGACATACTCAACTCCCTTAAGCTCCATAAGAATCTAGGTTTTCATGAAAGGTATTGAGAATAGCCTAGCCATCAGAAAAATCATAGATAAAGGAAGCCTCCACTCCCTTATTCATCATCAATAGGATCCTACCATACTTCAAGAGCCAACCCCAAAGGAAAGAGACCATTTTCATCATACAAATATCTAACTCCATCAACAAAATAGACATTGCAGTCCACATGGGGTTCAAACTGATTCCTTAAGGAACATAAGCATCTGGGTCTTCAAAAAATACTTGAGCAAGAAATATTCATGAACCCGCTCGAAGCCCTCAACCATCAAATGAAAGCTAAGGAGCATCAAACAAGACCACACAAACCAAAGGAAAAAATTCTCAAGGAGCAACAACAACCAAAATAACATGGAGAAACCACTATCTCAAGCTTGGAAATCCAACAAGCCACCAAACCTAGCAAAAAAACCTACACCCCCAAGGGAGAGCCAAAAGCAACAAATCCCAACACCACAAAAGCTCTTGTTGGGAAAAGAACTTAACTAAAGTGGGAAAAGATGAAAACACATAGAAATAGACCAAAGGAGACAACAAGGAGGCAGAATATGTTATCTATTTCATTTAAATGCACTACAAGATTACAACCAAATATGTTTACATACAAATCAGAGCTAAGGCTTTGTATATCCTTCATGCAAAAAAAAATGTAGATTCTAGCACATTGGATCTTTCTATGTGCTACTACAAATATTTTGGAGCACTAGACCTTTGCACTCTATGCAAAATCTTCTTCTACTATAGGTTCTTCTCCTTCTTTTGTTATGTTATGTTGAACATTCCTACTTGTCCTTCTACTACACAATTTTTCGCTAATTGAAAAACATTTTATTCTTCTTCTTTTTTTCTTTCCTTCTTGAAAAAATTACCTCTCAAATTCAAATTCACCTACTAGAATTAAATTCATTGCTAGAAACATTAACTAGCCATAGGGGATCTCAAAAACGGAAAGGGGGTGGAAGATCCCAATGAATCTCTTCTAACGTTGCATTAAATGCAGTTAGTCATTGCTCCTCAAGATTACAAATTCCAACACTCTCCCTTAATCTTGAGCATTTTTTTTTTCATCACCATTGGAAACTTCCAAAGAAAAATGTTTTGGAACAAAATTTATAGAGCAATGGAGCAAAATTTCTAGAGAAAAAATTTTTAGAGCAAACCTGTTTGCACCTATTCTGCATTCTAGAGCTATCTTTCCTAGACCTATCCAAATTTCAAATGCATTTCTGAGTTTGCAAAATAGAAGTTACAGAGCATTCCATCATCCCAAGCCTATCTCTTAGGAATTCAAAGGACTCTTTTGACAATGCCTTTGTGAAAATGTCAGCAAGTTGTTGCTCAGATCTACAGTACTGAAGTTTAATCTCTCCATGCTCCACCAGCTCCCTTATGAAATGGTAGTGGATTTCAATGTCTTGCATCATCCATGAAAGATGGGATTATTAGTCAAGGCAATAGAAGACATGTCACAAAATATAGTTGTACCATCTTCTTGTTGCTCATTCAAATCTGCAAGGATTCCTCTAAGCCAAATAGCCTGACATGCTGCTATGTACTCTACTTTAGCTATGGAGAGAGAAACTATGGGCCACTTCTTTGATTCCCATGATATTGCTCCTGAACCCATGTGGAATAGATATCTTGATGTGCTCTTCCTATCATCTATATTTCTTTCCCAAACACTGCCTGTGCACCCAACCAGCTAAAACTCATTGGAGGTAGTGCATACATAATACCATAGCCTTTCATGCCATTTACATACCTTAGAATTCTTTTTCATGTTTTCCAATGTGCATCCTTAGGTTGCTCCATGAACCTAGAAATCAAGCTTACCATGTGCATCAAATCGGATCATGTTATTGTCAAATACATGAGGCTTCCAACCATGCTCTTGTAGAGGGTTGGGTTAACATCACTATTGTTGTCCTCTTTGCTTAATTTCAAACTTATAGTTGTTGGGGTTAGGGTTGGTTTTTTGTCCAACATTCTAAATCTCTTCAAGATTTTTTTGGCATAATTTTTTTGTAAAATAAAGATGACATCCTCTATTTGTTGGACCTCTATACCAAGGAAATATTTTAGCAAACCTAGGTTTTTCATTTCAAACTCATTTTCCATTGCCTCTTTGAAATCAGCAATGAAAAGATTACTATTCCCTGTGAAAATTAAATCATCTACATACAAAACAGTAATAAGAATCTCACCATTGGCTACCTTAATGTAGATTGTGGGCTCACTACTACTTTTCCTAAAGACATTCCTCAAAATGTATGAATCAATTCTTCTATACCATCCCTATGGTGCTTGCTTCAACTCATAGAGAGCTTTTTGGAGCCTATAGACCTTGTCTTCTTTTCCTGGGACTTCATAGCCAGGTGGCTGCTCCACATACACCTCTTCTTTCAACACTCCATTCAAGAAGGTTAACTTTACATCCATTTGAAATACTTTCCATTTGTGTTGGGCTGCAATTTCTAGGACTACCCATGTTGTTTCCAACCTTGCAATTGGTGCATATGTCTCAACAAATTCTCTTCCAAGATGATGTTTGTATCCCTTAACAACCATCCTTTCTTTATGCCTCTCAACCTTACCATTTGTAGTACATTTTCTCTTATAGACCCACTTAACTCCAATGACGGATTTCCCTTTAGGTAAATCAATGAGCTCCCATGTCTTGTTTTTCACTATAGCATCTAGCTCTTCATCCATGGCCTTACACCATTTTTCTTCTTTCACAGCTTCTTCAAAATACATTGGATCACTATAAGAATACATAGAAAAATAAAAATTCTCATCAAAATCATCATACCTTGTGTTGTCAGAAATTTCCCCCACACTTCTATTATTCCATGGCATCAATGATGCACGCATAGGTTCAAAATTTCTAGAGCTGCTTGATTGCTAGACTGATGAAGAAGACTATTGTTGTAAATTTTTAGAGCAGCTACCCTGCTAAAAAATTTTGGAGCAACTATTCTACTGAAAGTTTCTAGAGCTACTGCTATTATTTTTTGAACTATTACCTTGTTATAAAGTTCCAACGCACTTGCCTTCTGGAGCTTCTTCATCCTTAAAAGGTATTGAGACAGAAATACCTATGTTGTTATCCATTGTTCCATCCCATAACTCATTTTCAATGAATTCAACATCCCTATTGATCAACACATTCTTGGTGATGGGATTGTACAATCTGTAGGCTTTGGATTCTTCACTATAGCCTATGAAAATGCATTTTTCACCTTTGTCATCAAATTTCTGCCTTTTCTCTTTTGGAATGATTGCATATGCCACACATCCAAATGTTCTCAAATTCTCAACACTCCATTTGCATTTTATCCACACTTCTTGTGGAATCCTATCAAGAATGACTTTTGTGGGGAACTTATTCAAAATGTAGACTATTGTTGCTACAAAATCACCCTAATATTCATTAGACAAACCATTTTCCATCAGCATGCTTGCTGCTATCTCCATGATGGTTCTATTCTTTCTTTTAGCCACTCCATTTTGATGTGGAGTATACCAGGTTGTGAGTTGTTTCTAAATGCCTTGATACTTACAAAAGTCCATAAACTATTTCAAGATGTACTCTCCCCCTCTATCCATTCTAAGGATTTTGATATAATGGCCACTTTTCTTTTCAACCAAGGCCTTAAACTCCTTGAACTTCTCAAATGTTTCTAATTTTTTCTTCAAAAAATAAACCCATATTTTTCTACTATAATCATCTATGAATGTCATGAAATAAGCATTTCCACGTAGGGTTGGGGTCTTCATGGGACCACACAAATCTAAATGCACCAACTCTAATGGTTCTCTTTCTCTCCTAGAATGCCCTAATTGAAAGGGTTTCCTATGTTGTTTACCCAGGATGCATGCTGCACACTTTCCATCAGGCTTTACAATTTTGGTAGGCCCCTAACCATATTTTTTCTAGCTAAAAGACTTAAACTAGAATAGCTTAGATTCCCATACCTCAAGTTCCAAAGCTTGGATGGATCTTGGATGACTATTTTGAAGGCTGACTTTTGTAGGCATGTTGACTGTGCTAGGATTTTCATTTTGAGGGGAAACATCTGGTTCTTTGTCATTTGAACCATTGTCATAACTCTCTTGATTCCATCCTTGTCATAGATGATGCATTCCCCTTTCTCCATTAGCACTCTATAACCATTTTGGACCATTTTTTCAATGCTTAAGAGATTGTGTTTTATGCCCAGGGCATAAAAGACATCATGGATTTTTCTTTCTTCACCATGCTTGGTTTGTATGCACACTATGCCCCTGACCATGACTAGAACCTTCTAATTGTTCCACATTTTTATTTTAGACTTAATGTTGTTGTCTATGGAGGAGAATAAATTTATGTTACCACTCATGTGGTTGCTACATCCACTATACAAATACCAAATTTCATTGTTTCCCTATTCTGCAAGATTGCATGCAATAAACACATGTGACTATTTTTCATTTTCAGCCTTGTTCTCATTTGCCACATTTGCATTTTGACTCCCATGGTCACGTTGTTTCTTCCTACATTCACTTGCACAGTGACCATACTTGTGACATTAGTAACACTACACATTTCTCTTATCATTCCTCTAATTTTAGTTGTTATTTTTCTTTATGTTTTGGAAGTCTGATTGGGAGGTGCTAGCCTCCTCTTCTGAAGATTCTTTTACCTCTACCCCTTTGACCTCTTCCTCTGCCATTTCTTCCTCTTCCCCTACCTGTCACATTTCCTTGAGCTTTGAAGGCTTGTTCTATGGAAGGAGTAGATATATTTAGCCACTACTCATGGGTTTGAAGTGAACCCATTAGCTCATCAACTGTCATTTTTGAGAGGTCCTTTGCCTCTTTAATTGCAATCACTATTGGATCAAACTTTGTGGATAAAATTATGTTTATTTTCTCCACAATCCTCTTCTCTTCCATTGATTCTCCATTTATCCTCAACTAGTTAACCAAGGTGGAAACCCTTGTATGAAAATATTAAATGGACTCAATGTCCTTCATCTGCAAGGTCTCAAACTCTCTCCTTAACAGATAGAGTTTCACTAGCCTCACCTTGCCAGTACCCTTGTAACTATTTTGAATTATTTCCCATGCTTATTTTTCATAACTAGTTGTTGCTATTTAGTGAAAGATAGCCTATGTCAGGGATGCCTCAATTAAATTGAGGGATTTAGCATCATTTTTCCTTGTCTCCTTCAATTGATTCTTTTGAGGATTGGTCAATGTTGTAAATGCTTTTGGGTTAGTCACATCTGTGAACCCATTTTCTACTAACTCCCAGAAATCATTTGCAACTAAAATGGTTTTCATTTTATTTTCCCATACATCATAGTTTTCACCATCAAACATAGGTGGTTGCTACTAACTCCTATTATCTCCTCTAACCATTTTGCTAAATGGGGCGAAAACAAAAAATACCCAAAAAAAATATGTCTTTTCTTAATAGCTAGAAGCTAGGGTTATGTCATAGCATTCCCAAAAACACCAAGGACCTAAAAGACACAACTCTGATACCAATCTATTGGGAAAAGAACCCAACTAAAGTGGGAAAAGATGAAAACACACAAACACAGACAAAGGAGACAATAAGGAGGAAAAATATGTTATCTATTTCATTCAAATGCACCAAAAGATTACAACCAAATATGTTTACATACAAATCAAATCTAAAGTTGTATATATCCTTCATACAACAAACAACCTAGATTTCAGTGCACTAGAGTTTTCTATGTGTTGTTGCAAATATTTTGGAGCACTGGACCTCTGCACTCTATGCAATATCTTTTGCTACTGTAGTTTCTTCTTCTCCTTGCTTTGTTCTATTATGTTGAACATTCCTCCTTGTCCTTCTACTATACACTTTTTCTCTAACTAAAAAAACATTCTATTCTTCTTTTTTTCTTTCTTTCCTTCTTGCAAAAACTACCACTCAAATTCAAATTTACCTATCAGAATTAAATTCATTTCCAAAAACATTAACTGGCCATAGGGGATGTTAGACATGACATGGGGTTGGAAGATCCTAACAGATCTCTTTTGACACTACATTAAATGTAGTTAGTCATTGTTGCTCAAGATTATAAATTCTAATAGCTCCCTCTACCATGCCAAGGAACCTTGAAATCGGGCCAACAAAAAAATCAATATTTCACACCAAGAGGTAAGGAAAATCCAAAGTTGGCCTAGAAGCTACTAGGATGAACACTAGAGTGGCACTAGCCAGGAAAGCCAAAAGAACTCCAACCACAAAAAATGGGTAAAAAATCCAAGCATTAGCCCCAAAAACCAAATCACTAGAGTTCAAATTCTTCCCCTGCTCCTACTCTTGTCCAATGCTCCCACTCACACCAAGATACCTCTAGAATTGAATTTTATTTCCATGATTCTACAAGCAATGAAAGACCGAGAAAAAGCTCCTACATCCCTTCCACAAGTTTGGAATCTTCCCATAAAGTTGTGGAAAGAACTCCCACAATAGTAGCACCAAACTCTAGCTAATAGGAAAAATTAGGAGTAACAAAAGAACGCTTGACTTCTCCCAAACCCACACAAACTCATTCCCATCTGGCTCATCATCAGATTCACCATCTCCTTCTATAAACTTAGCAAAGTTTAAAACTTCTCCCCCACTCCTTCTCCTACCCAATGCTCCCTTTCACTCCATTCAATCTTATCAACTAAGAGAATAATATTAATGGATAAAAGCTTGACCATTTTAAGATAATAATCCAAATTATCAAGATGATATTAATTTATCCAAGAATGATATCATAATAGTATCAATTCCAAAGTGTAAACTATTAAGTTTTGAACAAGACAAAAATATCCCTAACAAAATATTAAGGGACAATTTGTTAGATGTAGATGCAAGTTCATTAGAATATATTCATACAAAATGTTAAAACACAACAATCGCATGATATGGGTTGACTTTATTCTCATGATCTCAAGGAATTCCTTAATTGTAGTATATATTTTAACTAGGTTTGAAACTATGATTAATATAAGGTATATCTATATAATTGTGAAACATAATTCAATGCCTATTTCTAAAATGTTGTGATATGAAATAAGCAATTTTATCGTGCATAACTCATTGTTATCTAGATGGTTATCTATTCAACTGGAATATTACAATCATGGTAATAATATAAGAAATCATCTAATAATGCAATTACCAAAAATGTACCAATTAATTGTTGCTAAACATAAAGGAAAGAAATAGATGGATTCACATACTAATTTCATGGAACATACTCTCTATTTGGTTTATAACAATATTTAACAAAGACACTAGTTGATTCAATACTTTTCATCAACCCCTTTCCTTTATGCAAATTGTATCAAATATTAAAATTAAGATCTTCGTATAGACAATTCATTTATTAAACCCTTGATACTACTAGATTTTATTCCAAAAACAAGATCCAATGTAAAAATAATCCCATATTAGTCTTATATCAAATTTAAAATTTAAAACTAAAGCTAATTTAATAAATTTACAAACCACCTAGCCTCCTAAGAAATTAAATCATGCATACCTCATGTATGACTAACATTCTCTATAGATCATTTACCCCTTGAGTAACACATTCTATATTGTACCTAAAGTAAGAAGTAAGAGCTAAAGCTAGATAGACCTTAAAATGCTTCCATATCCAAAAAGAATTCTCATCCCTAATTTTTTAGGTTTTCGACTAAGGATTTCATTTGACCCTACTTTAGGTGCTTGATAGTTCAAATATGGCCTAATTGTTGCATTAGCAACACATATTTAGGGTTTTCCTTGCTAGGACTGAAATGAATGGGGTATTGACCAACTACTTAATCTAGGATAGAAATCTAACAAATGTCAACTTGAATATAAATACATATTAAATGCCATGATTGTAGGAATGAAAAAAATGGATTTCGTGAAAAGGTTTTAGAAAAATTTCATTCAATTGCAATTTATGAGTATAGAGCCAGCTACATGATATTTTCCACCATTTTACCTCCTAGCACCAAAATGTTAGGTGAAAATCAAATTTCACATCCTCTACAACTATCCTCCTTGCCCATGGAAAAATGGAAGCCCTAAAATAAAAGGAG
This sequence comes from Sequoia sempervirens, assembly GCA_007258455.2. Classification (NCBI taxonomy): domain Eukaryota; kingdom Viridiplantae; phylum Streptophyta; class Pinopsida; order Cupressales; family Cupressaceae; genus Sequoia; species Sequoia sempervirens. The sequence continues at coordinate 46,432,924 of VDFB02000020.1, read as the reverse complement.
GTTTTTCATCAAATCATAAAGGATACATAAACATTATCAAAATTTATAGTTGCAACTGTCCTAATAAGCCATGAATGTGTGACAATGATGATCATAGGATAATAAAAGAATGGATAAAATAAAAGTTTTAAAGAATTTCTAACCTATTTCTTTATCCTCTCTACCATGCAAATAAAAAAATGTGAACACAATAAATAAAACCATAAAATGTAAAGACTGTAAATAAACTGTAAGCTATTTAACCACATATTACAACACCCTAAAGCACTATCTCTACCTGAGAAGATAAAACCATTTAACCCTTATTACGCTAGTTGGGGTAACATGAATAAGGTGTTTGAATTATAAATCGGTGTTAAAGGGCATACAAGTTGATAACCTCCTAGATCAGACAACTTAATCTTAATATAAATCATTTTCAATAGAGCAAGAGTTAAATTACTTGAACTTTTCTGATAAACAATGCATTACATAGAAATTGTAAATAGTTACCATGACAAGCAAGATAGAAATAAGACACCTAGTAAATAAATCATGAAAATATTTCATTGCATAACATAACCTCCTCATCACAGATCTATTTTTTTCTCACTTCCCAAATCTAAACATAAACACATCTAGAAGAAAGGAGTGACCTCCTTTTTGCATTGAACTCCCTCCATGTTGTTCAATGGAGATGGAGATACTTTCCTCCTTTTTATCTTGCTTCTCTTATTTTTCTTTAAACTTATCTCCATGCTCAATTGCTTGTGAGTCTTAAGTGTGATCCCCTTTTTCCTCTCACAACTATGGACAAGGAGTTTAGATTTCATAGCTATTTCCTCCTTCCTCTTGCCACATGACCATGCAAATCCCTTTTCATTCTACTTCCTTCCTAATCACCACTTCAATTGGGGGAGTTGGCTCCTTCACTTCCCCTCAAAAAGTATAATTTGGGTTTTTTTAACACTTCTAGTTGAGCATTATTAGTAATGTTGTTGTTGTATCAATTTGAAAATATTGATATATATTGAGTTGGAGTTATCTCCTTCACTTCCCTTGAAAGTAATTTTTTTCTTTTTTTAAACAATTCTGTTGAAGATTATTAGTAATGTTATTATTGATAATTGATGCTTGTAGTGCTCTAGCTGTGTTTCAACTATTTTTAGCCTTCTCCCACCCTTACCTTTTATTTTACTTTTTTTTCTACCCATTTTTGCACCTCGAATAATGCATGTCATACACATGCTTTTGTTTTCTATTTTGAGTCTTTTTTGTAACTGCATTCTATGTATTGGAATTTCTCTGTTTACTTAAGTATGAATAAAGTTATTTTTTGTGTCTACAAAAAATATAGAAACTGTGTGTGTATTATTGTGGGCTCTGTTATGCCCTATTTTTTGAGTTAATTGTTTATCTATGTTGTTGCTATAATTTTCTATTATTATCTCTTAAATTGTCAGTGTAGGAATTAGGCCTAGTTTTTTATTCTTCATTTGGTATCAGAGCAGGTATTTTCTTTTGGGTTAAAGATTTAGTGGTTGGAATTTCACCAAAGGTTTATCATGTTGAATTCTAACTTCTTTCCCATTATATAATTTGATGGAAATTAGTATGATTATTGGTGCATCAAAATGATGACCTTTTTGATAGGAAAATATTTGTGGGAAATTGTTGAATCAGGTTATGTAGAGCCAGTTGATTGGAATTCCCTCATAGCCAATGATAGAATAGCTAAAAAGGAAGCTAAGAAGAAGAATTCTCAAGCTCTATTTCATATTCAAATGGATCTTGATAAGAGTTATTTCCAAGGATTAGGAGTGCAAAGAGAGTAGAATATTTTTGGAAGACTCTAAATAAGCTTACCAAGGAAGTGATCAAGTGAAGTTTGTAAAGTTACAGACATTGAAGAGAGAATTTGAGAATTTAAAGATGCAAGAAGTTGAAAGTGTGAGTGAATATTGTGTCAGAGTTAAAGATGTGATCAATGAGATAGCTATGCTTGGGAAAATTGTGAATAGTGAGGTTCTAATCAAAAAGGTGTTGCAGAATCTCACCCCAAATTGGAACTGTAGGCATCCAAATTTAATCACTTCCATATGATTAAAATTACTGCCTTTTCATCTATCGTATTAATATTAATTTACTAAATTAATATTACACCTTTTGTCTCATACCGGTAAAGTATTTAATTTAATAATTAATACTTTGTCTTTTACCTTATTCCTCTCTAAATTAAATAAATACACTAATTTATTTAATTTAGTCATTCTTCCTCTTTTTGATTTAAAAATCAATTTAAAATTCCTCACTTTCTCTCTCCTTGTCACATCCTCCATAACCTCACCCTAATATGAATTAATTTAATTAATTCAGGGTTATGATGTGCATCCTCTTAATCAAAGATTAATGTCACATCCTCCTACATTTTCCACTTGCCTCTAATCTTCTGTTAATTAGCCTAATCCAATGTTTGCACAACCTTAACCAAAATCATTAGCTAAATTTAGCACCACTTTTTGGTCAATCTTCCATTTTTCCTTTTTAGATATTAACTCTCCTTCCCATGAGAATTTTTAATTCTCATTTATTTATCCCATGTCTCTCTCCTCCCTATGTGAATTTTTAATTCACATTCCATTCTTCCAAGGCTTCTAGAACCTTGGACTTGTCACAATCTCCACATGTGACCAAGTCCCACCTTTTGGAGCCCACCTTTTACCCTCTAGATCATCCTAGGAATGTGAATTTTTAATTCACATTTATATCCCCAACCACCTTTCATTTTCCCATAGATTTTTGAGGAATTCCAAAATTCCTCAAATGTCTCTTTCACTCCCACTTGGGGACAAGAAACCCTTTTTGTGGAAATCTCCTCACTCCCCAAGGTGCATGTCCTTTTCCACCTCATGTACCTTCTTGACAACTCATCTCACACCTCATATCCCCTTGTCCACTTCACCCTCCACATGTCAAGATGTGAGGGCTTGTGGGTTCTCAACCCACCATAGCCCTTCATCTTGGCCTTGTTGGAGCAATCTTGACCGTTGAATTCTCTAGAGAATTCAAATTCTTCTATAAATACCCCCCCTCAAGGGCATTTCCAACACTTTGCATTTTGATAACTACATGCTGTCCATTTGAATCCTCAAGCCTTTTCAATCATTTGACCATCTTTGTTAATCATCTTGCATATAGTCATTCAATCCATCATCTAAGGAGCACACAACCAATCAAAGCAAGGGCCAATCAAAGAGGTATCAACAACAAGGGAGGTAAAAGTGTTTGTGTTTTATCTTATTTGCATTCCTTTTCGTTGCCACTCTCTTTTGGCTAATCTTGAGGTGTCCTTGGTATTTTGTCATTCATATTTCTTAGTTATTTTGCACTTTTAGAGGAGTAGAAATTCTAAGGTATACAGGAACCATGTTGCCATTATCATAGAAGAAAGAAAAGGTTTGACAACCTTTTAGTTTGATCACTTGGTTGGATGTCTTATGTCTCATAAAGAGAGATTGAAAGATTCATTTAGAGAAAGTGATGTGAAATCCTTTTCATCCAAATTGTAAATCACAAAGAAAGAGGATGCTAGCAGCAGCACCAAAAATAATGCAGGTCAAGGTAGAGGCAAAAATCATAATCATGCAAAAGGAAATAGAGGTAGAGGTTGCTCAAGAGGAAGAGGTGGTTCTAGAGGATGAGGTAGAGGCATTTTTTGTTGGATGTTGCTGATATGTGGTTTTCATTGATGTCAACACTATTATCATTAATGTCTTTAAGGTTGTATATGTCAAGGATATTGAGAAAATTGTAATAAAATAAGTTGCAGGTGGTTAGTGATGCAGTGAAGTTCAGTTTATCCAACATACTATTGCCTAGCTTAGTATGTTGATGATTAGAGGTTGTGAGTTAAAGGGTTTGTTTTTTAGTATAAATAGTTTATCCACATTAAGTTTTAGAGATCCGCATGAAGATTTGATCGAGTTATGAGTATTTGTGTTCTGATAGTTGTTTTGTTGCTTCAGTTGGTCTTCCTAAAAGAAGATGATGCAATTCTAGTAATTTGATTTCATGTGGATGCTTCTGTGGTGATTCATGATGCTTGTGGATGTTTCTAGATCTTGCTCTATCAGTTTTGTTGATCTGCATTGATTGTTGTGCTCATGATTGGTGACTTTCTTCTATGAGTTCATATTTTTCGTGCTTATGGTTGACATGGTGATTGTAGCGTGTTGTGGATCTTCGATGAATAATTAATTCAGGTGTTTTTTTCTTGAGGATATTGTTTTAGGTCTTTACTATGTTGTGGCTAACATTGGTGGATTTGCATTGATAATTGTTTATGGATTGGGCTGATAGTTTGTACATATTTTATATTTTTGTTAAAAGCTAACATGTAGATGATCTTATCCCTAGTTGTGGATATATATGTGTGATTTTTTATGCCATTTAGAGGAATATGTGCAAATGATGTGTGAGTTTTGTGTGTGAATAATGTTCTAATCATTCAAAGGTAGAGGCAAAGTGTGAAGAAGTGTGAAGAAGAGTGAGCAAAGTTTATGTGCTTAACCAAACTATAAGAAAGCATTAGCAAATTCTATTTTCTCAATTCAAGATCTTCTGGATGTAATCTAAATGTTTCTATAAGATAGTGTTTCTTCCTTTAGGAAATAAGCCTTTTTTTAATTGATTAGTGAGATCTAAGCAATGCACCTGAATGCATGTGCATTCCCATTTATAATTCTTTATACTTTTAACAGGGTATAATCTTGTGGACTAACCTCCACCAAGGTTTCTCCCCTAACAGGGTTTCCACATAAAAAATATTGGTGTTATGTGTGTATCTAATGTGGTGATTGTTTTTGCTTTCATGTTTATATATCAAATCTAAGAATAAGTTTAATTTGTATAATTTATGTGACAACTGATTCACCCCCCCCTCTCAGTTGTCTTCCCTTGTGTTTCCAATAATTGGTATTAGAGTAGGTTCCTCGAAATAATTTTAATAGCTTGAGGTGATCAGGGATCACGACATATAAGAAGGATAGTTCAAGATTTGATGGAACAAATTATTCTATGTGGAAGACTCAAATGGAGTGTCATCTAATATGTATTGGTGAACCTTACTGGAACATTACAAAGAAAAGATATATCATCCCACATAATGTTCCTTCTACTTCTACTAAGATTAAGGATTTTGAGTACAATATCAGGGCTAAGGAAGCATTTTTGAGTGCTCTAACTAATTGTGAGATGACAAATGTAATGTATTTGAAGATTGTGTATCAGATTTGGAAAGAGTTGGAAACTTTGTATGAAGGTGATGCACATGTGAAGATTGCTAAGCTGCAAAGTCTGAAAGGGAAATATGAAATGTTGAGAATGGGTGATGATGAGAACATTACTTCTTTTATGTAGAGAGTGAATGAACTTGTGTGTAGTACTAGATACGCTAGTGGAACATTGCAAGAATCAGACATTGTTGCTAAGGTGCTGAGATCCTTGCCTGTTGTATACAAAACCAAAGCTACTTCTATTAAGGAGATTCAGACTATGAAAAATGTAACTAGAGACATGTTGATTGGTAAGCTTACTGCTTTTGAGATAAGTGAATTTGGTGATTCTCTTCCTAAGACAGAATCTACATTCAAGGCTACTATCTCTGGAAAAGATAAGTAGAGATATGATCCGGGAGAAAGTTCTATAAAAATGTTCAAGTATGAGGAGGAAATGAGAGAGATTGAAGAAGAAGAGAGAAAAATAGATGAGCTTGAAGCACTTATTGTCAAGAGAGAAGCTAGAGGAGAAAGTAAGTATAAAGGGGAATTTCCTATTAAATGTTTTTCTTGCAATAGATAGGTCATTTTGCATCAAGGTGTCTAGAAATATTTCCTAAACCAAGACCTAACAAGCCTAGATTTCAAAGAAAATGTTACTATGTTGCTGATGAAGGTGTGATAGATGATGAATCTAATAAATGGAATGTGAGTTAGGATGAATGGATATTTATTGCTATCAAGGAAAATGATCTAGTACCTAATGAATCTTCTAGTTGCACATATGTGGAGAAAGCAGCTCTAGCAGCTAGAGTTGAAGAAAAAGATGAATGGGTGATTGAAAGTGGATGCTCTCATCACATGATAGGTGATAAATGTAAATTTGTGAGTTTGGAAAATTATGATGGTGGTGTTGTGAGATTTGGTGATGACAAAGCAAGTGTAATCCATGGTAGAGGATCCATTTCTCTTGATGGTAACCATAATACTGATGATGTTCTATATGTGGAAGGTTTGAAGCATAATCTCTTAAGTGTTGGACAAATGGTTGATAAGGGATACAATCTTCAATTCAAGGATGGAAAGTGTAGAATATTGGGGATTTCTAGAAATGTGATTGGTTCTGGTACAAAAACAAGAGATAATATCTTTCACCTAAATGTTACTGGTAAAAGTTGTATGATTGCTCAAGTTGATGAAAGTTGGTTGTGGTAGAGGAGAATGTGTCATGTAAATTTTGATAATATTATCAAGATAAGTTCCACTCAGGAAGTGAGAGATATTCCTAAGTTGATAAAACCTAATAATACTATATGCAAGGAATATTAGTTAGGGAAGCAAACTAGAATTTCATTATGGAGCAAACAAAATTGTTCAAATGAAGTGTTGGAGCTTGTGCAGATTGATTTGTGTGGTCCTTCTAGAGTCATAAGTTTACAAGGATATAGGTATTTCATGTTATTTATTGATGATTATTCTAGAATTATGTGGGTTACCTTCTTCGGGGAAAAATATGAAGCTATGTAGAAATTCAAGATTTTTAAGGCTATGGTTGAGACAAAGATAGGTCTGAAAATTAAATGTCTAAGATCAGATAGAGGTGGTGAATTCACTTCTGGTGAGTTTAATTCTTTTTGTGAAGTGCATGGGATGAAGAGACAATTATCTGCTCCATAGGCCCCTCAACAAAATGGAGTTCTGGAAAGGAAGAACAAGAAAATTGAAGAAGCTACTAGGACTATGATGCTGGAAGGAAATGTTCCTCATATCTATTGGAGAGAAGTTGTGAGTATTGTTGTTTACACTCTCAACTGGGTAAAAATTAAAGGTGATACTCGTAAGACTCCTTATGAGCTATGGTATAGTCATAAGCCTACTGTTAGATACTTCAAAATATTTGGGAGTAAATGCTATATCAAAAGAGATGAAGATATATGAAAGTTTGATGCTAGGAGTGATGAAGGAATCGTTCTTGGTTATTCTACTAAAATTAAATTCTACCAGTGCTACAATAAGATATTGAGGAAAGTAATTGAAAGTGCAAATGTCAAGGTTGATGAAGATATAGTTAGACCATCTAGAACCTGTGGATATGATTCAAATGATTAGAATGATAGTTCAGATAAAGGAAAGAAATTTTAGACTCAAATCAAGTTTAGATCATTCTGGTGGATCAAGAAAATTAAGAGGAAGGAACTAGTGAAAGTACAGAAGTGAGATCACAAGAACCTAAAGTTCAAGAACATCCTAAGACTCCAAGGTATGTAAGACTAAATCATTCATAAGATTAGATTAATAGTGATAAGAAAAAAGGTGTTCAAACTAGGAGAAGAATTGTAGAAGAATATTGTTTGATCTCTAAAAATGGGCCTAATAGTGTCAATGAAGTATGCAAAGATGATCATTGGATGGAAGAAATGAAAGAAGAGTTGCTACAAATTGAGAAGGATGATACATGGATTATTGTTCCCAGACCTAAGGAGAAAAATGTAATTGGAACTAAATGGGTCTTTCGAAACAAACTAAATGTGCAAGGTGAAGTTGTTAGAAAAAAGGCAAGACTAGTGTGTAAAGGATATTCTCTGATGGAAGGAATTGATTTTGAAGAAACTTTTTCCCCTATTGCTAGAATTGAAGTTGTGAGACTATTTCTTACTTATGCTACTTACAAAAACTTCAAGGTTTATCAAATGGATGTCAAGTTGGCATTTCTAAATGGTGAATTGGAAGAAGAAGTCTATAGTGAGCAACCTGATGGATTTCAATTAACTAATCAAGGAGATATGGTTTTTTGATTGAAGAAAGCATTATATGGACTTAAGCAAGCCCCATGAGCATGGTATTCCAAATTGGACAAGTATTTGTTGAAGCTTGGATTTAATAAAGGTACTGTTGATAGTAATTTGTATTTCAAGATTGATCATGGTAAAGATTTGTTTGTTGAAGTCTTTGTTTATGATATCATTTTTGGAGGAGATGATAGTTTGAGCATGAAGTTTGTTGATGAGATGTAGAGTGAGTTTGAGATGTCTATGATTGGAGAGATGAAATTATTTTTGGGATTGCAAATTACTCAACTAGATAAAAGGATATTTATATCTCAGTCCAAGTATGTGAAAGTATTGCTAAAAAAGTTTGGTATGGAAGATTCAAAGTTGGTTGGTACACCTATGGTGACCACATGTAAGTTGACACAAGATGATGATTCTCCTAAGGAAAATTAGACTAGATACAAATTGATGATTGGTGGATTGCTTTATTTGACTCAAACTAGACCTAATATCATGAATGTCGTATGCATTGTTGCAAGATTTCAAGCTGATCCTAAGGAATCTCATGTGACAGCTATGAAGAGGATTTTCAGGTACTTGAAGGGGATAGTTGATTTTGGCCTATGTTATCCTAAAGATTATGACCTTACTTTGAGTGCTTTTATTGATGTTGATTGGGTAGAAGATGTGGATGACAGAAAGAGTACTAGTGGTGGTGCATTTTTCTTAGGAAAGAAGTTGATTTCATGGTTAAGTAAGAAGCAGAATGCTATTTCTTTATCTACTAGAGAGGTAGAATACATTGCTATTGCTAACAATTGTACTCAAGTATTGTGGATGAAGTAGATGTTGAAATATATTAGAGTTGTGTATGATGAACCTATTGATATATTTTGTGATAATTCAAGTACAATTAACATTTCTAATAATCTAGTGTTGCATTCAAAAATCAATGATATATCTATCAAGTTTCACTTTTTGAGAGAGAAGGTGAGTGAAAAGGAAGTTAGAATGGAGTGTGTGCCCACTAAGGAATAGATTGTAGATATATTTACCAAGCCCTTGCCTAAGGATACTTTTGATTATCTCAAAGGGAAGCTAGGGGTGATTACCCCTCCTAATAAAAACTAAGATGCATTGACTTGCATCATTCCATGTGTTTTGTAGTGATATCTTATGATCCAAATTGATGTTGTGATGGCCGCTACTCAAGGGGAGTAGTCAAATGTTCAAAAATGTGGTTCAGAGCTTGTGTGAAGAAAGATACACATTATCTTTGTCATTGATGTCAAAGGGGGAGAAGATTCATGTGAGAAACTTGGTGGGGAGAAGAGTCATGTGAAAGAGTTGAGGAGAAAAGAGTCAAAATCTAAGGGGCAGAAAGTGATAAGAGATAGTTGTGTTGATGGTGTTTTTCAAATCATGTGTTTCCATCAATTCCAAAGGGGGAGATTGTTGGATGTTTCTGATATGTGGTTGTCATTGATGTCAACACTATTAGAATTAATTTCTTTAAGGTTGTATATGTCAAGGATATTGAGAAAATTGTAATAAAGTAAGTTGCAGGTTGTCAGTGATGCAATGAAGTCAAGTTTAGCCAACATACTATTGCCTAGCTCAGTATGTTGATGATCAGAGGTTGTGGATTAAAGGGTTTATTTTTTATTATATCTAGTTTATCCACATTAAGTTTCAAAGATCCACATGAAGATATGATAAAGTTATGAGTATCTATGTTCTAACAGTTGTTATGTTTCTTCAATTGGTGTTCCTGAAAGAAGATGATGTGATTCTAGTAATTTGAGTTGTTGTGGATGATTTTGTGGTTATTCATGATGCTTGAGGATGATTCTAGATCATAATCTATCAGTTTTGTTGATCTGCATTGATCGGTGTGCTCGTGATTGGTGATTTTCTTCTACGAGTTCATATTTTTCATGTTTATGGCTGACATGGTTATTGTAGCGTGTTGTGGATCTTCAAGGAATAATTAATTAAGGTGTTTTTGGTTTGAGTATGTTGTTTTGGGTCTTTACATGTTGTGGCTGACATTGGTAGATTCACATTGATAATTGTTTATGGATTGGGCTGACAATTTGTAGACATTTTATATTTTTGTTAAAAGTTGACATGTAGATGATCTTATCCCTAGTTGCAGATATATATGTGCAATTTTTTATACCAGTTAGAGGTAGGTATGTGAATGATCTGTGAGGGTTTTGTGTGAATCATTTTCTAATCATTTGATGGAAAAGGTAGAGTGTGAAGAAGTGTGAAGAAGAGTGAGCAGAGTTTATGTTCTTAACCGAAACTATAATCAGGCATTAGCAGATGTTATTTTCTCAGTTCAAGATCTTTCAGATGTAATCTAAATGTTTTTGTAAGGAATTTTTTCTTCCTTTGGGTAGTAAGCCTTTTTGTAATTAAGCAGTGAGCTCTAGGTAGTGCACCTAAATGTATGTGCATTCCCATTTATAATTCTTTATACTTTTAACAAGGTATAATCTTATGGACTAACCTCCACCATTGTCTATCCCCTAACAAGATCTCCATGTAAAAAATATTGGTTCTATGTGTGTATCTAATGTGGTGATGGTTTATGCTTTCATTTTTATATATCAGATCTAAGAATAAGTTTAATTTTTATAATTTCTGTGACAACTGATTCACCCCCGCTCTTAGTTGTCTTCCCTTGTGTTGCCAAAATTTTTTATAAGAGAAATACTCAATCTTACCATTGTAATAGGTCTAGCCACTTTGAAAGAGATTGTAGATTAAAAGAAGGTAAAATTGTTAATTATGCTAAATAAATTGATGAAAATCCTCCAAATCATTTATTTTTATCTTACTCTAAAGGTGAAACTAGTAGTAAATAATTTTGGTATCTAGATTCTAGATGCTCTAACCATATGACATGGAATGAGAACTTGTTTTCAACAAGGGATGAGAGTTTCTAGTCCAATATTTAGCTTGGTGATGAAAAATAATTGGAGGTTGCTTCCAAAGGAGCTATGGAAGTCCACACAGAAGAAGGTATAAAGAGTGGCAATGATATTTATTACACTCCACAATTAAAGCATAATTTGTTAAGTGTTGGAAAACTATGTGATAAGAACTATAAAGTTATTTTTGAGAATATGAAATGTACAATTTATGATAAGAATCAAGGAAATAGGGTTGTGATTGTTGTGCCTATGACAAATAATAGAATTTTCCCTTTGAAATTTGGTGAACATAACAGTGGCCTTGCCAATATGGCATATGAGGATATCAGTTGATTATGGCATCTTAGGTATGGACATTCAAATTTTCACAGTTTGAAGATTCTCACATCAAATGCATTAGTTTTTGGTTTACCTAAGGTTGAAGAGCACAAGGAGGTTTGTGAAGGATGTGCTAAAGGAAAGCATGCAAGGGAGAAATTTTCAAAAGGCAATGCATGTAGGGCCCATCATCCCCTTCAGCTTGTTCATTCTAATATTTGTGGTCCTATGCAAAAAAATAGTTTGGGTAAGTCATCATATTTATCACTTTTATAGATGATTACTCACGAAAATGTTGGGTGTACTTTTTGAAGGCCAAAGATGAAGCCTTTGATACATTCAAGAGGTTTAAAGAATGTGTTGAAAATGATAATGGGTGCACAATCAAATGTTTAAGAACTGATTATGTAGGTGAATTGTGTTCAAGATTCTTCCAAGATTATTGTGAGGTGAATGGCATTAGGAGGCATCTCATCACTGCATACACACCCCAAAAAAATGGAGTAGCCAAAAGGAAAAATCATATAGTGGTGGAAATGGAAAGAAGTATGCTACAAACCAAGGGTCTTAGAAATTCCTTTTGGTGAGAAGAAATTGCTACAACAGTATACATTCTTAATCAAAGTCCCATCAGTTCACTCAAGAAGATGACTCCTTATGAAGTATGGTATGCAAAAAGGCCTAATCTTAATCATTTCAAATTTTTTGGTTGTTTGGCTTATGTCCATGTACCTGATCAGAATAGACAAAAGTTAGATGCAAAAAGTGAGTCATGTGTTTTTGTTGGATATAGTGAGGAAAGTAAGGCTTATAGATTTTATAATCCTCTCACTAATAGGCTTATTATGTCAATAGATGTTATTTTTGATGAAGAGGGAGTTTATGGTCATCAAAAAGGCCATATGGAGAAGTCAAAATCTATTTTAAATGATATTATTGTTGATGATATTGATCATGAGCAGCCCACTAATGTTTTTGTTCCAAGTGCTACAAATCCATCAAGTAGCCCCTCCTCTAGCTTTTCAATTCCAATTGCAAGTCCAGCTTCAACTCCAAGTTCTAGAAGGAAAGCAAGAAGTTTGAGACATATTTATCAAAGGAGTGCAAATCAAGCACATGAAGAAAATCCAATAGGTGAGACAGTTAATTTTTCTTTATTTACCAACGTTGATTTTGAACCATCATGTTTTGAAGAATCATGTACTAATGAGGTTTGGATGCAAGAAATGAAAGAAGAATGTATTTCATTCATAGGAATGATACTTGGGAGCTTATAGAGCTTCCACATGACAAGAAGAATATTGGCACTAAATGGGTCTACAAGATTAAGTTTAATAGTGATGGGAGTATTGAAAGGTATAAGGAAAGATTAGTTGCTAAAGGCTTCACACAGAAGTATGGGATTGATTATGAAGAGACATTTGCACTAGTTACAAGACAAGAGACCATCAGAATGTTGATTTCATTAGCAGCTAAAAATAATTGGAGCATACATCATATGGATGTGAAAAGTGCATTCTTGAATTTGGGTACTTAGAAGAGGAAGTGTATGTGGAACATCCACAAGGTTTTGAAGTGCAAGGAAAATAAGATCAAGTCTACAAGTTGAAGAAGACTTTGTATGGACTCAATCAATCACCATGAGCATGGTATGCTAGGATTGATGGATATTTTCAAGAGAATGGATTTCAAAGAAGTAAGAGTGAACCTTCCCTTTACTAAAAACAAGAAGGTGATGATATTCTTATTGTAAGTTTGTATTTTGATGATTTGTTGTATATAGGTAGTAGTTCTAAGATGAAAGATGAGTTCAAAATTACTATGATGAAATAATTTGAGATGAAAGATCTTGGTCTCATGAAATATTTTCTAGGAATGGAGGTTTATCAATGTAAGGATGAAATTTTCATTTGCCAAAACAAATATGCAAAAGATATGTTGAAGAAGTTTGACATGGTTGATTGTAAACCATACTCCACTCCAAGTGCTCATGGATTTGTGTTGTGTAGAGATGATGGTGTTGAAATTGTTGATGAGACTACTTACAGAAGCATTATTGAGAGTTTGATGTTTCTAACCCACACAAGGCTTGATATTGCATATTTTGTTTCACTTGTTTCAAGGTACATGAAAAATCCATTATAAATACACATGAAGGCAAGCAAGAGAATTTTGAGGTATGTGAAAGGCACTCTAAATTATGGTATTCATTACTACTCTTCTAAAAGGTTCAATCTTATTGGTTTTAGTGATTCAAATTGGGGAGGTAGTATGGATTATCATAAGTATAGATCTAGAAATTGTTTCTCTTTTGGTCCTAGTTTGATTACTTTGAGCTCAAAGAAGTAGAGTATTGTTTCCCTTTCTTCTACAGAAGCAGAGTATGTTGTAGTCACTTCAGCAGGTACACAAGCATTATGGCTCAGAAAACTTCTTGAAGAAATTGGAGAGATACAATTTCAGCCTACAATGTTTTTTTGTGACAACATTAGTGCCATTAAATTGGCCAAGAATCCTATTCATCATAGCAAGACAAATAATTTTGATTTAAAACACCATTTTATTAGATATTTGGTGCAAAAAAAGGTGGTAGAATTGAAATACAATAGCACAAAAGAATAGTTAGCAGATATCTTCACCAAAGTAGTTGCAAAAGATTAGTTTTTTACACTCAAAAATTAGATTGTGTTCCCTCTCAGCATCAAGGGGGATTATGTTGATAATTCATGTTTGTAGTGCCCTAGATGTGTTTCAACTATTTTTAGCCTTCTTCCACCATTACCTTTTATTTCACTATTTTTGTTTCCTGTGTTTACACCTTGAATAATGCATGTCATACACATGCTTTTGTTTTCTATTTTGAGTCTTTTTTGTAACTGCATTCTATGTATCATCATTTCTCTATTTATTTTGTTGAAAATTGAGGTGTTTTCTTAGCTTAATACTCTATAAAACTTTAATATTTTTTATCTAAATATGCTTTTCCTTTGTTACAGATTCTTTGTGGGTGATTATTTGATTAATCCATTTTACTGTTTGTAGAATGTAGATAGAATTTGATAGAAGATTTAGATAGGATATTGAAAGATTATACAAGCATGTACCATGGAGAAACCCTTTTGGGAAAAAAAAATCCACCAAGAATTAATCTATTATTCAATCTCTGAAGTAGATTACAATAGCTCCAATTCTTGCTTGAGAATGCTTATTTTGCCTTCATCAAATCTTCTTCACAACCAGCAATAAAATTGATAATAACTCTCTTCAACTTGGTTGAGATAAATAGGCATTAAAAAACTTTGTAAACTCAACATGATTTACAATTACAATGCTCAAGCCCTATCCCTAAAAGGTATGCCTATCTCTTGCAAGTAGAGTTATGTCGTGAAGAACAATGCCAAATCCTCATCTTCATGCATTTGGGCATCCCAAACTAAAGTAGAAACTCAACCTTTGTTCTATAAATATCTTCAAGGCTTTATCCTCAAATTAGGTACCCAAGAGAGGGCCCTCTTAACTTAGAATTTTGAAATATTTTACTATGCAAAGGAGTTAATTCCAAGAAGCCAACTTGGGCGCCCAAGTTGGGTCCAAGTCATTTCCTGTTAAGTGAAACATTTCTCAACACCATTCATGCAAGAATGGTCATCCCCTTTTAACTGAAGGTAGTCCCTATTATCTATCATGCAACTCAAGTCATTATTCATGCATTCCAAGATAACTAAATCCAACTAGCATTCAACTAAAACTAACTGAAGATAACTGAACCATAATTGAACTAAACTGAACTAAATTGAACTAAACTAAACTAAACTGATTCTGAACTGAACTAAACTAAACTGAAATAAACTAATTTTAACTAAACTAAAGTAAAATTAATGCATGCAAACATCAAACCCTAACTCCTAGGATCTTTACATGCATTTAGAAGTGTTATCTCTTACTCTAAATAGTGAATTGAACTCGAGCTAAGTGCCACCTACCATGTGGGCACCCCATGTGCCCCTATTATTTAGGAACTCATATTGGATGCCCTCACATGCTCCTAACATTTAGAATTAATTACAAACATCAATTAACATGATTATTTCATCAAATATTAATCTCTTTCTAATCCTAGTGTTGAGTAACACTTTCCAAGGACTTAAGAGATACATGAAATAAATAATGTTTAGGATTGCAATTAAATGGAATCCTATTTCCAACATTATCCCACTTGACATTATACATTGCAATTATTCTAAACAACGAATAATAATTATAAATAAGGTACAGGACTCAAGGCCAATAGCCTTCCTGCACCATGAGAACTTATCTATAGGAACTGGCTTCGTAAGATAATCTACAGCATTAATCAAAGTGTCAACTTTTTCAATTAATACCTTTCCACTTTCAACCATTTCTTGCACAAAGTGGTACTGAACATCTACATGTTTAGTACGAGCAAGATACATAGGATTTTTGGCTATACAAATAGCACTCTGACTATCACATTCAAGCCTAACTTGCTTGCAATTAAAACCAATACCTTTTCCCAAGTCTTTGTAACCAAACTACCTCTTTAGAGGCATGTGTGGTAGCCATGTACTCTACTTCTATGGTGGAAAAATCAACTGTGGGCTACCTCTTACTCATCCAACTAATCGTAGCTACAAACAAAGTGTACACATAACCACTTGTCGACCTCTAACTGTCCAGATCTCTTGCCCAATCTGAATCAACAAAACCCTATATTTCTAATGATCTATGCATAATATCAATTTCATTAGAACCATGATAAACTAAAAAATAATCAAAAGTCCCTTGTAAACATCTAAACACCCTCTTAACATAATTCCAATGTTCTTTTCCAAGGTTAGACATAAACCTACTAAGAACTCCCATTGCTTGGGCTATATCTTGTCTCATACAAACCATTGCATACATTAAACTACCAATTTCACTAACATATGGAATTTCATACATTTCCCCATAATCAAGATCATATTTATGATTCATGTCTAAACTTAACTTTGTACCAATTGGTAAAGGAATATTAACTAGTTTATTGTCCTGCATGTTAAACCATTTCAAAATAGTATCCACATAATTGCTCTGACTTAAGCAAAGCTTTATGTTACCTCTATCTTTGCTAATCTCCATACCAAGGATATATTTTTCAGCCCCTAGATCTTTCATCTCAAATGTGCTCTATAGTTGTGCTTTCAATTCTTTGATCATTACCTTGTTGTTACTAATAAACATGTCATCAACATACAAGATAATAATTAAAAGTTGATCATCACTAACTTTTATGTAAACACAATGATCTTCCTCACTACTAACATAACCAATTTTCAATGAGAAAGCATCAAAATTCTTGTACCACATTTTGGGTGACTGTTTCAATCCATATAAAGATCTCTTTAACCTGTAAACCAATTCTTATTTTCCTTTTACAAAAAAACCATCAGGTTGCTTCATATAAATCTCCTTATCAAGATTCCCATGCAAAAACGTAGTCCATTTGCTCAATTTCAAAATCATAAGCAACAACAATTGACAAAAAGAATCTAATAGAAGTAAGTTTAGCAATGGGAGAGAATATTTCATTAAAGTCAACTCCCTCTCTCTGGGAGTAGCCCTTGGCTACTAATCTAGCTTTGTACCTTTCTAGATTACCATATGTACCAATCTTCTTTTTAAAGATCCATTTACAACCAATGGCCTTTCTTCCTTTGGGAAAACTCTCAAGATTCCATGTGTCAAAGCTTTTTCTCATCTAAGGAAAAAACTACCCTGTAAGAACTGGGTCCATCATTAGTACTCATTAAAGAAAAAATACAGTGGAAATTAGGTAGGTTATACCTATCAATGGGATTTCATTGTATTGTGGATCTTCTCAAAGGGGTTTCTACTTGTTCCTCAATATGCTCATCTTGAGCATCTATCTCAGAAGAAATCTCTTAACTCTCCTCTTCCAATCCATCCAATTGTTCTTCAACATGTGCATCTTGTTGATTCTAATTATTTATCTCAAAATGCATTGTTCAAGAATTATCCTTCTCCTTTGGTTGTTCTTCTCCTAAATAAGCTCTAAATTCCCAAAAAATTACATCTCTAGATAAAGAAAATTTTCGAGTTAGTGGATTCCAAAGCTTGCATCCTTTTACATTTTCACCATAACCTATGAATAAGCATTGATGTGCTTTACTATCCAATTTATATCACTTTTCTTGAGGCACGTGAATAAAATCCTCACAACCAAAGATCCTTAAATGTGCAACACTAGGTTTCTTACCTAATTAAATTTCATAAGGATTTTTATCTTCAATAGATGAACTAGGGGATCTATTGATTAAATAACAAGAAGTACAAATAGCCTTAGCCCAAAGGGATCGATCTAGCTTAGCACTACTTAACATACTCCTAGCTCTTTCCATTAAGGTTCGGTTCATCCTTTCTACTACTCCATTTTGTTGAGGTGTATATGGAGTAGCTTTCAGTCTCACTATTCTTGCATGCTTACAATAATCATCAAATTCCC
The DNA here is from genome assembly GCA_007258455.2 of Sequoia sempervirens. Classification (NCBI taxonomy): domain Eukaryota; kingdom Viridiplantae; phylum Streptophyta; class Pinopsida; order Cupressales; family Cupressaceae; genus Sequoia; species Sequoia sempervirens. Next base: position 46,415,109 of record VDFB02000020.1, on the reverse strand, counting down.
TAGAACAATACTCACCACCATTATCTGATCTCAACAGTTTTATCTTATGATCTGATTGTTTCTCAACCAAAGCCTTAAATTCCTTAAACTTATTAAACACGTCAAATTTTTTATGCATAAAATATATCCAAGTGTATCTTGAGACATCATCAATAAATGTGACATAGTATCTAGATTTTCCAATAGAGTCAATATCCATAGGGCCCATTACATTTGAATGAATAATCTCTAATAATCTTTTAGCTTTATTTGTACCACTAGGAAATTTAGATCTAGATTTCTTTCCAAACACACAATGCTCACAAAAGTCATTTTTTCCAATATTATAATTAGGAATACTGTCAACCAATTTTTTATTAAGAATGGTCCTAAGACATTTTTCACCTATATGGCCTAATCTATGGTGCCATAACATACATTTATTTTCAACTTCAGTTACATTGGAGGTATTCAGCTTAAACAAAGTTCCAATCCAAGATCCTTTAGCAGCCACCATATTCCCTTTCACCAATCTGCAACCACCTTTGTCAAATGTCACATGCATTCCAAAATCATAGAACTTAGAGACATAAATTAGATTTCTAGAAAGTCCTACAATATGTAAAACATAATTAAGGGTCTTAACCCTACCATCACTAAAATACAATTTTACCTCTCCTTTTCCAACAACCTTTGTTGTGTTGTTGTCTCCAAAGAAGACATCCCCTCCATCATATGCAGTATACTTAGTGAACCACTCCTTGTTAGGAGTCATATGATATGAGAAACCTGAATCAATAAGCCAAGAGTTATCAACAATAGTATTAGAAGAAATTACTAATGCATCAAAACTGTCATTGGTGGATTTCTCTGTAGAAGCATCAAAACTCTTTTTATTTCTCTTACAATCCTTTTTAATATGTCCTGGTTTTCCATAATTCTAGCATTTTACCTTACTCTTACCAGGGGTTTTAGCCCATCCTTTGGACTTACCCTTTCCTTTCTTGTTTTCCTTAGATTCCTTCTCTTTAGGCCTACCTCTTACAAACAAGGCATCTTGGGAGCCAGTTTTAGACTTCCTCCTCATCTCCTCTGATAGGAGAGTAGGAATGATATTATCCATCTTTGGATCTGCACCACTACCACTATTAGCAACTATTATATTTTCCCAAGAATCTAGTAAAGAGAAAAGTAACAAAATGCATTTATCCTCATCTTCTAGCTTTACATCTACAAATGCTAACTAACTGAGAATCAAATTGAAATAATTTAAATTATGTGCAATAGAATCACCATATTTCATTTTTAAAGAATACAACTACCTTTTCAGATACAACTTATTGGTTAGACTCTTTGTTTGATAAGTATCACCTATTCTCTTCCACAATTTATATACAGTATTTTCATCTGAAACATTCAGGAGAACAACATCAGCAAGACATAATATAATTGTTCCTCTTGCCTTTTTATCTAACTTAGCCCAATCCTCATCTGACATAGTTGTAGGTGTCTTTGTTTGATTATTAATAGCTAACCACTGATCTCTTTCTTCAAGAAGATCTTCTATTTTTAATTTCCGCATTTCATAGTTAGATCCATTGAACCTTTCAATATCTAAATGAGAATTCGTTGTAACAAATTTATTTCAAAAATCAGTAAATAACAAAAATAATAAATCTCCCACTAAGCCAATAAATCCTTCAATATTTAAGAGAAGGGTGTCCCAATACTCTACCCAACCTCAGCTCTGATACCAAATGTTGAAAATTGAGGTGTTTTCTTAGCTTAATACTTTGTAAAACTTTAATATTGCTGATCTAAATATGATTTTCCTTTGTTATAGATTCTTTGTGGGCGATTATCTAATTAATTCGTTTTACTATTTGTAGAATGTAGATGGAAGTTGAGAGAAGAATTAGATAGGATATTAGAAATATTACACAAGCATGTACCATGGAGAAACCTTTTCAGCAAAAAAATCCACCAAGAATTAATCTATTATTCAATCTCTAAAGTAGATTACAATATCTCCAATTCTTGCTTGAGAATGCTTCTTTTTCCTTCACCAAATCTTCTTCACAACCTACAATAAAATTAATAATAACTCTCTTCAACTTGCTTGAGATAAATAGGTATTAAACAAGTTTGTAAACTCAACATGAGTTACAATTACAATGCTCAAGCCCTATTCCTAAAAGGTACACATATCTCTTGCAAGTAGAGTTATGCCATGAAGAACAATATCAAATCCACATCTTCATGCATTTGGGTGTCCCAAACTAAAGTAGCAACTCAACCTTTGTTCTATAAATATCTTCAAGGCTTTATCCTCAAAGTAGGCGCCCAAAAGAGAGCCCACTTAACTTAGCCTTCTGAAATATCTTACCATGCATAGGAGTTAATTCCAAGAAGCCAAATTGGGCGCCCAAGTTGGGTCCAAGTCATTTCCTATTAACTGAAACATTTCTCAACATCATTCATGCAAGAATGGTCATCCCTTGTTAATTGAAGGTAGTCCCTATTATCTTTCATGCAACTCAAGTCATTAGTCATGCATTCCAAGTTAACTGAAATCAACTAGCATTCAACTAAAACTAACTAAAGATAATTGAACCATAACTAAACTAAACTAAACTAAACTAAACTAAACTAAATTGAACTAATTTGAACTGAACTTCATAGATAAAAACATCAAACCCTAACTCCTAGGATCTTTACATGCATTCAAAAGTGTTATCTCTTACTCTAAATAGTTAACTGAACTCAAGGTGAGTGTCACCTACCATGTGGGCACCCCATGTGCCCCTATTATTTAGGAACTCATATTGGATGTTGCTCCTAACATTTAGAATTAATTACAAATATCAATTAACATGATTATTTCATCACATATTAATATCTTTCTAATCCTAGTGTTGAGTAACACTTTCCAAGGACTTAGGAGATACATGAAATAAATAATTTTTTGGATTGCAATTAAATGGCATCCTATTTCCAACATATTTAAGTATGAATAAAGTTATTTTTGTGTCTGTAAAAAATACATAAATTGTATGTGTATGTGGGCTATGTTTATCCATGTTTTCTAAATTAATTCTTTATCTATGCTACTGCTATAATTTTCTATTGTTATCTCTTAACTTGGTGTAGGAATTAGGCCTGGTTTTTTATTCTTCATTTATAGTTATATCGACTTGTAAATATTTATATATATCTAGTTAAATTATATATTTTTATTTTTATTTATAATCAACATGTTGTAAAATAGGTTTATTCTAATCATTGATATTTAAAAATATAATAACAAAATAATATAAATATTTCATACACATATACCAATTTGATGATATGACTTATCTTCAAAATTATTTTAATTACTTACAATGCTTAATTTGATAAAGTTAGTTGTAAAAACTTTGGTATGAATGATTGAATTACATATCATGCTGAGTTGTAAGGGTTTTCTTTGAAGCTTGAAACTTTTTTTTTTAATTTATCATTGAGTTGTATGGGTTTTTCTTGAAGGTTGCATCAAACTCCAATTTTGTACACAATGTACTTATTTGCGCATCACGATTCAATGATATTGGTTTTTATTCATAATGATTTTATAACTTCATTAAAATTTAGATATATCCTTTAGCTTCATTACAAGGCAGATATATCCTTTAGCTTTATTACAAGGAGAATGATACCAATAATCATATTGGCTATAATTTAATTGCACAAATAACAATTGAATATGAAATTTTCAATATTCCATGACTTTTTGTATGTATAGAAGAAGGAAATCAAGATGTTACAAGATAATGAGAGTCATTGGATGGTGCTTCAAAATTATTTGTATATCACTTAATTTATCTAACAAGTTGATAAATTTGTAGAGGAATTAACCCCAAGAATTAAAGAAGTGTATAGAGATTAAATTCTCTAATTAAGAGGAAACTAATTTCATAGCCCAAATCGTAATCCTTAAAGGTATATTTCATCTTGATGAATTCCCATATAGACCAAAGGGAATTAATAGCAAGAAAAAATGACTCTAAGATATTTTATATATGTCTTTGAACTTTGTTTGGTGGATTTATAAATTTTCATTAACAAAAAGAAAGCAAAAAAATATATCCAATGAAATGGTAAGTGGTATGTTAGTACATATCACTTGTCTAGCTCAAGTATTTACCATTTTCAAGTGGTTAATTCATATTTACTCTTAGCATATGCCAAAGTGGGAGCTTTGAATAGGCTATGGAAATCAGTAAAATCATTAAGGATGGAGGAACTCTCTAGTATGTTTTACTTGCCACTAGGTTATTGATTAACACACACTCCATCCTTAAACACCATGTTGTCTCCATTATTGCTAAGAAATTACCTTGGCATTTGTAACAAGATAGATAACACCTCTAGTTAATTTTCATTAATATAGAAGGTCATCATGATCTTAGAATTTCACTAGAAATCCTAAAATATATTAACTAGGTGTCACACATTCACCTCACAAATAGCACATCCCTTCCAAATGCATGAAAAATTAAGTTATTAAAAAAAATCAAAGATTATGTGCTCATTTCTGTTTGCAACATTTTTGCTCCCATAGTTGTGATAGAGGTGCTAGTTTCTAGCACTTAGTAGGGATAATGACTTGAAAATCTCTAAAATAATAGTACATATGTTAAATTTTTTAGTTTATATGTTATAAGAATATACTATATAGAACAACAAGAAGAAATGATTTTAAATGAGGGTTAATATCGATTGGATTTTAAATTGGTGTATTAAGCATTTTAGAGGTCCTAATAAATTTAAAAGATAAGAGATAATCAACATATTTTGTAGGACACAAATCCATCTACATGGTTTAAATATTATTTTATATTTTATATTTTTATCAATATCATAGTTGATAGGTCTAAAAAATATCCTTCCATTATGTATTGATAGCTGCCCATGTTCTATTTCAAGGTTATTATTTTGGCTTAGATGTTATGTAAGTTATCTAGTAAGAAAACATGAAATTTATGGAAGTATAGACAAGGTAGCAACCTCCTTGACAAAAAAGGCCTCTAATAAATGTGGCCACATGGTATACAAACACACACTAAAAACATTGTACAACAAAATATAAAAAAACTACAAATAAGCTACAAATAAGCTACAAACAATTTGAATAAGGGGTAAGTGCACAAAGATGGGGGACTAAAAAGGGGTATTAAGAGGCCTTTTTTTTTTAATCAAGAAAGATGAACCTTGGATGACAAATTGTAGTTACACTCAAAATTTTAAGATGCAACGAAAATAAGAGTCATAGTGCTCTAAATCTACTTTCTAAACTTCTTTTTTTTTTTTAAATGGTAGAGATTAAGGAGTTCAAAAAGGGGGGCCATAGAAATTGGTCTTGTTTTTTTAAAAAAACATAACATAGCACTTGGTGTGGTCCCCCTAAAATGTTAACTTCTTTTAGTATTTCAAAAATCACTTTAGTAAGATATTAGCTAAAGCAATTTAGTTTATCCCTATTTTTTCTCCTATTTTTTGTAATGAATGAAAGGAAGAATTTTGTTGCTTCTATGCTTGGGAGATAGAAGAAAAAATTTCCACACTCTCTTTCAAGGGAACCTTAGAGATCTCAATCCAATGTAGAAAGGGGAAAGAGATCTTGCAATAGGATTTCCTAGGGTTTGATTATGAACTTAGGAGGGGTTCACCACCAAGCTAGTGCTTGGAAAGACTAATGAAATACAATACATAATTATGAAACTTAATGATATGCAAGACCTAGAAATGCAAGTAAATCAAAATAGAAAATTACAAAATAAAAATTCTGCAATTGGAAACCTGTAGAGGCTTGAATGAGGATTTTAAATGTTGAAAACACTAATTTTGATGTTGACTAGGACTCATACACCAGTCTAGGTGATTTATTCCTAGATTGAGTTTTCTGTGCCAAAATTGGAATCTGACAGTGCCTAATCTAAATCTCCCAAAACCCTAAAAATTGGTAGTACTGGGACTCATATGACCAAGGTGGTGTATCAGTCCCAATATGATTTTTCAAAGGATTATGACCTGATTCTGCCCTCTAATCTCTGTTCTTTCTACTCCACTTTGATTATAGATCTAAAACTATAATTTTGGACTTGTAGAAGACTTTCTAAGATCTTGCAAGTGAGGAAACAACTCTAACTTCCTTCTAGATTGTAACCTAGTCTTTAAAGATCCTTTACGCTCCAAGACACCTAGATCTGCAAAAACACATGTAAAGAGAAGAAAAACTTATTGATTGTTAGTGAATAGTGGTTTTCCTAAGTCAAACCCCTTGTAGGTAATCAAACAAAATGATAAGATAATGAAATAAGGACATGAAACATGAAGCATGGAACATGAAACATGAACAATGATACTTTGAGTGATGCCTTGTAAGATGAATCAACAATTTAACATGAAGTCGCCATGTAGAATGTAGATCTTGATCTTGAAAATAAGTGTAGAATAATGCTTGATCTTGGATCTTGAATGCTACATCACAGCACTAGCTCAACAACATGCTTGATGCCTTATGATCTTGACATGATGATGGATCTTGAATTGTTGCAACAATTGATGAAGAAATATGCTCTTCAATGCCTTAGAAATGATCTTGTAAACTCTCTTAATGCTCTCAAGTGAAGTCTTGGAATGCTTCACTCTTAAGTGCTTGATTTGGTATCATGAAGGCTTAATCAAATAATGATTTAAGACCTTGTTTATATAAGAAATCCATCAAATTTACCATTTTTTAGATCCCAGAGGCCAACATTCATAAAATTTGAATTTAAAACCCTCATTTCCCACTCAAAACCCTAAAAAGGGGCCAAATGGGACTCATATACCAGCTGTAGCATATGGTTCTCATACACACAAGGTGGCATATGGGTCCCACATGGCCTTTTTAGAGAAAGAAAGTGTCGAGGAGTTGAGAAATTACGTCTATTTATTGATCTTGTTAGGATTTCAATTTAAATAAGCCTCAAGATGCATAATATAGGGTCTTAGGGGCATATTAATGATGATATGGAGGTCATAAATGCAAGAGGACCCAAAAATTAATGTGAAGGTGTAAATAAATACTCTTTAAAACACTAAATTATGGAAAAAATAAGTTTATTTAGCTAAAAAGGGCCCTAAATCCAATGTGAATGTGTACAACACATTACAACACTAGATTAAAGTAGTGTTAGGTCTGAGGGCCCTAAATTTAATGTGAAGGTGTAAATGAATACACTTTACAACATTAAATCAAGGAAAAGTTAGATTTATTTAGCTTAAAATGTGCCCAATACCTAATGTGGATGTGTAAAACACCTCAAAACACTAGATTAAGGTAACCTTAAGTTCATTTTAACATTAATCATTCCTTCATCTAGAGGCATCAGGCAGGGTGACCCATTGTCACCTTTCCTCTTCATTCTTATGACTAAAGGTTTAAGTAGAGCAATAAGAAGAGCAAATGCCTTAGGATATTGGAAAGGTATCCAAATCCAAAACATGCAGGAAAATTAAGCTCATGGTTTGTTTGTTGATGATACTTTATTGCTTGGGCATGCTTCTATCCCTAAAGCTAAGGTAATCAAAAGTGTAATTACATATTTTTCATTAGCTTTAGGTCAAAAAATAAATCCCTCAAAATCAAAAATAAAATTGTTTAATGTTCCATATTTTATCCAAAATAAACTAATAAATTTTTGGGGGTATTATGTGGGCACTTTTCCCTGTTCCTATCTTGGTATCCCATTTTTCATTGGAAATAATCTTGATTCCTTCTAGGAAAGAATTTGCAAACTGATTTTGGATAGAATATCTTTATGGAGGCATAAATGGCTTTCCTTTGTTGGGAAAATCCAAATGGTGAAATCTATTCTCAATGCAATTCCTATCTACGTGATGTTAATTTTAAAGGCTCCCTATCATACCTTAAATTAGTTGAAATCTACTTTATGCTCCTTCTTATGGAATGATAATGTAGGGGGCAAAGAGAAAATTCTTCTCATTGCTTGGGATAAGGTCTAATTACCAAAAGACCTTGGTGGAACTGGAATAAGAAATCTCAAACTTCAAAATGCAGCTTTAGGTGTGAAGCTTCTTTGAAAATTATATCAAAATCCACATTTAAGACAAGGGAAAATAATGTTTTCTAAATATTTGCACTCCCATCCACGAGAATCTCTTTTCAGGGCCTCGTTGTTACCAAAAGGATCAGCTATTTGGAACTTCATTTCTTCATGTAGATCAGTCATCCTTCCCCACCTTTCATGGTTGATTCATAATGGTAAAAAAGAAAAAATTTAGGAGGACATGTGGAATGGCTATCCTATTCTTTCCTCTTTTACTGATTGGGGAAACCTAATGGATCTTCTAAAAAATATTTGGGGTTCTTTTGTTGTTGATTACTTCAGTGTTGAATTTATTGACTCCATTCCAAAAATTTCTTGGAAATTTGTTGATAATTTAGATATTCCTCCCTTTGTCAAAGAAGCCTATAAAAAGGAGATGGACAAAAGGTGCATTATCTTCACACCTAAGGATGATGTCCTAATTTGGACCAATTCAAAATCAAGGGAATATTCAGTCAAAGAAGGTTACAATTCTCTTTTAGCCTCATTAAACAAATCAAATTTTCTGCACATGCTCTTTTGGGATGAAGCTTGCCTCTCTAAAGTGAGTGCTTTGCCCTGGATTGTAGTCAATGGTAGGGCTTTAACTATAGAGAGGCTTGACAGATTGGGGTTTGTTACTACTTTTCCATGTGTCTTCTATGACTACTTTTTAGAGACTGGGGATCATCTTTTCTTGCATTGTCCATTCACAAAGCATTTTTGGTATTGGGTTTTTACCAAATTAGGTTGGTACTCAATGGTGCATCCCACATTATCCACACAGTTCCAATCTTAGCCTTTGTTACATCCTACTTTTTTTCATTGTTATGGGTTGTCACACCATCATTAGTTTTATGGTGCATCTAGAATGAAAGAAACAACAAAAATTTTAGGAATAAGTGCTCTCCTATTGAGGATGTAATTAATAAATTGGAATCCTCAATTTCAGAAATGGTCAGATCTTTCATTTTTAAGAAAATTGAGACATTAAAATATTTCTCTAACTAGGATGGATTCATAATTAAGAATTGGCCCCTCATTAAAACCTTACCCTTTCATGGAGCTTTTTCTAATAAAGTAGATAAGATTGTGTTATGCAAGGAGGCCAAATGGGTTCCTCCCCCTACTAATTGTTTTAAACTAAATTATGATGGGGCCTCAAGGGGTAACCCTGGGAAATCTAGAGCTGGTATAGTTTTAATGGACTCAGATGCCAACATTGTCAAAGTAGCCTGTAAAATGTTGCCGGTGGGTACGAACAATATGGTTGAACTAGCAGCCCTCAGCATACATTTGGATCTTGCAAGGTCCCTTCAAATCAATTCATTAATCATTGAAGGTGATTCCATGGTTATTTTTCATGTTGTTTCAAGCCAAAAAACTCATGTTTGGCAGTTACAATACTTGTTAGATAAGGTACTTATTTAGTTGAAATGGTTCAATGTCTTCTCGCTATCCCATTGTTATAGAGAAGCAAATACTATTGCTTACTATTTAGTAAACAAAGATATAGATGAGAAATTACCTTTTAAAAAATTTAGTAAGGAGGAATTCCCCCTTATTAAATGAGATCCTATAGTGGGCTCTTTGATGACATGATTACAATTTAGGTGTCTTATTGATCTCTTAGTGGCATCTTTATATTTATTTGTGGAGAGGGCATATAATTCAGTTATGTTGCTTCTATTATTGTTTTTGGCATTGGCACTATTGTTGGATTAGCCTGGCTACTTCTTCATGGGTTCCTACTATAGATTTTTTTATGGCCATTTCTTTTGGGTCTTTATCCTCTGTGCTAATGTTATCATTCTCATCTCTTTTGATGGAATAGTGCATTCTTGGTAAATTATTTTGTTGTGGATAGCATGCTCTATCTACCTTTGTTATCCCTTGTTGTTTTGGTGGTTTCAGTTGGTTTTTTATCTCATGATTTGCATGGTTATAAATGTGAGATAACACAAATTTTAATATTTAATCTTGTTAGGGTAGATGCCTATTGTTATATTCCATACTTGATGCATGGCATGGTTTTTTGGCTTTATCATCGGGTTTTTCTGATATGGCACTTTGGTTTCAGCTGGTAGCCTCATTTGCTCTACATGGCTCATGTTGGCTATGTTTTGAATCATAATATACATGATATTCTATTTTTAGTTTGGTTGCTCATGGTTGGTTCAGACGGCTCCTCCATTCATGATTTCAATCTTCATACAAATACATGGATTCCTTGGCATTTTTGAGTTTTGAAGAGATATATCTTATTTCTCAATGGCATCTTCGATAATTTGGTATAGGGTTGCAGTAAATCTAGAATGTAAAGTTTGTAAGGATCAGATTGTTGTCTTCGATGATGAGGACATTTCTTTACTTGTCCGCAAGGAAGACTTGGATATGTATTCCTTGGACAATGGTACATTTTCTATTGTTTGGTTTATTCCTAAAAATTATTTTGTTACTAATAGTTGCTTTGGAGAAATTTTGTTGATAATTAGGTCTGGCATTGTGAATGTTAACTTTGAAGAAACTATCTCGGGATACAAATGTCTCAATGCCAAGCTCTCTCCAAAAGTCTTGGCTGCAGGGGTAAACCTATTCCTTGCTTTCCATTTCCTATTTGACATTGTTGCAAGATGTGATAGATTATCTTCACCAGCCATGATGTTAAAGAAGATATTTTCTTTGGATCATTTATGGCTATTATCCTATTATGAAGCTAGTTCAAGTTCTTGGGTGGACGAGGTGGATTAACATCTTTTCTTTCCTTCTTCCATTTTTGTTGGGTAGTTCTTTTTTGGGTGGGAAAAAATTTTATTTGGGGCCTCTGATTGGTTTGGTCCTTGGGTTCTTTTTCTAATCACAATCTGTAACTTTATTTCTTCTGCATGGAGCTATAATGGGAGGTTTTCTTCTCCTAGTTCTTTCCTGCTGGTATGCTCCCCTAAACTAGGATTTTGTAAGAATTCTTTTATAAAATAATAAAATGTTTCAGTGGATTAGCCACTTTTATTTTTTTTTAAAAGACATTAATCATTCCAAATCAAGTGTAAAAATGTAAACTATGACATTTTTCAACACTAAATTTAGCCCCCACTTTAGTGAGAGGAGGAACTTGCTTCAAACTCACACTAAGGTAGAGACTCAAGAGGGGTTCATTTGTACCAATGCAGATGGTCAAGGATGACAAAGATCAAAGGACTATTCAAGCCCCTAAGATCTGAGATCCTTCATCAAGCTGGCATAAGCACAAAAGGACATGCATAAGGTGTATGGTTTTCAATAAAACAAGATACATAAACATATAATTCCAATTACTAATAAAAAAAATAACAAGAGGTGGATCAAGCCTTGATCATTTTTCCAACACAATGTGAATTAGATCTTTTTTTTTTTTCTAATAATGCATGCTCACTTTGAGGCAACAAAACATTGGGTTGTCCTCTAGGTGAGTATCCAAAAGGTGGCTTCATGAAAAAGTGATGCCTTTGTATTGGAATATCATCGTATAATGAGATTCATGCCCACGTTTAGGCTTCTCGTCATATGTTAACCATACCAAAGCTATATCTCCTAATAAATTTGACAAGGTTCCACAAAAAAATGAAGTCTGAGCTTCATGAGACAAGAAAATATTTGTATGCTTGAAACTCATAAACAAACAAGATGGCTCCACAAGCAAGCAAAGTGCATTATGCAAGGTGTAAATATAACAAATATTGTAAATGTGAAATAGTGTAGGGTACGTTCAAAGGGATTTGTCTTAGTTCATGTAAGGTCTCCTCTTAGGGGACATCATGCCTAATGCTTCCAAGAGAGTACAAGTCAAAACAATATCATGCTCTTGGAGGATATCAAGCCCAATGACACCACCAAGAAGAAGACACATTGCAAGAAGAAAGAAAATTGTGCAATGAAACATGAGTATCAATGTATGCCCCCACTTTAAAGTGGTTTCTAACACCATTGATGTGATCAATTTCTTTAAAGTAGAAGAATACATGAGAGCTTATTTGGAAAGCCCTATGCCAAGTCATATGTTTTCGAATCGAACTAAATCATGAATAAGTATGTCATATGTGAGCCAACTTAAGTCATTTTGTCCACATCCCAAGATTTCTCTTATATGTACATGAGAGGTGGTCAACTAACCAAAAGAGACATGACAAGTGGCATACGAGGAAAAGGCTACCTAATCTCTTGCCCCCACATAGTGTAGGAAAATGATGAGATGAAATGAAAAGAGGAACTAGGTGCTCCAACATAAGGAAGAGCACCACAATCCTTTAGATGTTGAATTCAATAAGGAAAAGCCTTACATTCATTATTAGAATGACCATGAACTCTATGATATGCACAAAATCAAGTTTTTTAGTAGAATTTCTTTCATGTTCTTGGAGGGAGAGATATCAAACGATCTTGGAGTCTTGATAAGATACTCTCTTGATCAATAGTAGATAATGTTCCTTTAGTTTGTGGCAAAGATATCTCTTGCTTAGTATTAGGCATCATACTTACACAAGACTCTTTAGATTATGAGATTTTGTACTCTCCTTTATAGGAGTGTGTAAAATTTATCAAATTCAAATCATAAATGTTTTGCATGATGACATTAATTGTAACCAAGGACTTCTCTATTTCTTTCAATGGATAGCAATCAAGACCACTAGTTTCTATCAATTCAAGATGTACTACTATTAAATTTGGCTTAGAAGAATCTTTTCTAATAGTGTTGATATTTAGCGACGGCTTTCCTATTTCTTTTGAAGGACAATAACCAAGACCGCTAGTCTTTTCTTGTGTATTAGACTCTACAAGGACACAAATACCTTGTTCTCTAGCACCACATCTATTTCCACTATATCCAACTTTTATAAGCTTGTAACCTTTTCCATAAATATTTTTCATTTCTTTTGGATTTTGCGGTTGTTGATGGTCTATCTCATCAAAAAAAATTCGTATAATTTTCTTCTTCTTCTAAAGTGGTTGAGGTGGATTCTTTTGAAGGGTCTTCTGAATTTTGTGTTGACATTATCGCTTTTTCTTTTCCCTTTTTAGAATATTTTTTTATGATCTTGTATTCTCCCATGAATGTTGGTTTGAATATAAGGAACCCCAATCATCTTCTAATAGCTTCATGATTTCCTCAATATTTTTTTCTTTGTCTTTCTATTGCACGGTTTCTACTTGTGTAGTTGGTGTTAATTCTTGGAAAGGATTTTCCTTTCCTTTCTCAATGTTCAAACAACTATTTGGGTTAGGGTCAACTTCGAGTGTGTACACTTTTTTTTTGTAGACATACTTCATTACACAATGAAGAGTAGAAGGCGCCCCATTCATTGCATGAATCCATGGTCTTCCTAAAAGGATATTATATGAAAGATCATGAGGCATAGCATGGATTAGTGTTTCTAATGTGGCCTTTTTGACTTTAATAGGTAAAGTGATCACCCCAAGCGGTTGTTTTCTTACATAGTCAAATCCTTTAATAGATAAAAATTTAGGTTGATTTTTTTATTTATCCATGCCAAACTTATCCAAAAGGGATACACTACATGCATTAAGGGCAGAGCCATTGTTAACGAGCGTTATTTTTATTCCTAACCTATTATGTATAACTATTATCATGAGAGGATCATTTTTTTTGCACTTCCAAAGGAGGGAGCTCACTTTGGTGGAAAATAATGTCAACATTCATTTCTTGAATGAGGGATACTATGCCATTTAGTTGCACACTAGAAGGGATAGGAACTTATTGTAAGGAATTTTGAATCATGTTGTGATAATGAGGGGAGGCTTGAATAAGGTCCCATAATGATATCTTAGCAAGTGTATTCTTTAGTTGTTTGAAAAGATCATACTCCTTTCCACATTGTGAAGGAAAATGAGGAGGACCTAGTAAGCTAGGATCAGGTAATGGGAGGGATCATGAAGGTGTTTGTCTTGGTTGAAGATTGCTTCTAGTGTTATATGTATGAGCAATGGTATTATGACTCGATTGTTGTGAAACATTATTCTTAGGTGGGTAAAGGATAATTTTAGGGTTTTTTTTAGTTTCAGGTTTGTGTGAAGGTGGGTAAAGAATTAGAGGGTCCAAATGATGTCCCATAGGGTATGTAGGAGGTCCATTAATTGAGAGGGATCTAAAGGACACTTGTGCATTCATAACCTCAATAATCTTGGTTTGTTGTATTTCTAATAAAGGGAAGTCTGCTCTCATCTCTTCACCATCATCTAAGGAAGCCACATTACTATTGTTTGAAAGACGTGTCAATGTTGTTGTTAGAACTATAAATTTTGAATTTTTTTCAATCTATTACATTCAAGAGTTTCCAGCATTGAGTCCTCATCATAAGCATAAAATTCCCTATTTGTATTGTCTTGCTTATTTTCTGTCATGTGACCCATTTGAATCTATCTAGTCCTTCATATTTCATTAAAAGAACCATATTGGCAAGACATAGTAAAAGTCTCCCCAACCTGAATTTTCACTAACATGTATTTGTTGCAGACATATCAATAGGAATTTTATTTTGTTTCAGCGACTGTGAAGATTCATATCGGAAAAGGAGGCATTTCGGGGTAAAGTCATAGCGAAGTATTTTTTCATGCTGATCAGCATATAGAAAAAATATATCGGCATAATTTGGGGCATCGTTGTAATGTCACGGCGAGTTCAATTTGTCTTACCGATTAGCATGTAAGAAGGGTCATTTCGGCCAAACTGATTGGTATCGTTGAGAAGTCATGGCGAATACATTGTGTTTCACTGAATGGAACATGATAAGTATATCAGTAAGACTAAAGTATGTCGGTATAATGTCTTGACGAAGGCGTCGGGTCTTGCCGATAAGGTGTAGGGGTTTCATCAAAAATTTATTGGAGAGAAGCTATGGAGTCTTTCCGATTAGAAAGTTATGCCGATAGAGATGTGCATTGCCAGGAGAAGTCTTTGGTATGAGCTTCACCAAGGTTTGAAAGATATACCAACAGAATATTTTGAGGTGAGTCTTGCCGAATGGAGTAATTCAGAGGAATGGATTCGGCCAGACATTCAGTGTCGGTATGAGTCTTTCTGAGTTCTCAGAGTCTTGATGATGGAATTTATTTCATCGGTAGGATTATTTTCATCAGTGAAAGGGGTGATCATGTCATAGTGACTAGAGCATACATTGAAGAGTACATATCGGTAAGACGCAAAGATATCTATAAGACATCTCCCCAACTTGGAATTGTCATAGCGACATGAAAAATAGAAGCGATAGTCATCAAGTTGATTCCAGCTGTCGATAAGACCACAGAGTGTCTTGGAAAAAGGATAAGTAAACGTTGCAAAAGGACATCGCTCCAAATTTGAAAATCTCTCACTGACATGATGTTTGATGCGACAGTGCCAGTTTCAAATGAGCCTTCATTCGTGCTTCATGAATCGTGCGATGAGATATAACAGTGAAGTTTTAATCAATTCTTCAGTACCGAATTGATTGCAGAAGAATTGGCATGTTGAACAGAGAACCGAGACATTTTTTAGTCTGAGGAGTCTAAGTTGAATATTGTAAGTAATTGCTTCTTCATTTTTTCACATTTTGATTCTGTAAGCTTGAAAATGGAGTCTTTTGGTTCTGGAAGGGCTAAGGGTAGAAACCTTGGTGAGAGTAGTATGTCAAAAGGAAAGAAACAAAAGACTGATATAGAGCATGAAGGCACTGAAAGGAGGTTGAACCAAGACCTTATTGATCAACTACCTGGCTTGGGGCCAAAATCTAGAAGGTCTATAAAACTTAGGGTAGAAATTGATAAATTAGATGATAAATGCAAGTTCATAGGTGATGTCTGGACCACTGCAAGAGGGTACGATCTTTTCAAATTCCACTACCATAGGAGAAACCATTTTGAGCCAGTCTATAATCCATGGAATTTGAATGTAGGGAAATTGGTGTGCCCTAATGTATTTGTAAATGCAAAATTGGTAAAATTGCTTGCTGATCATTATGATCCAAAACATAAAGCTATATGTGATCCTTCTGGAAAACCACAGATACATGTGTCAAAAGAAGCAATAGGTGAAGTCTTCAAATTGGAAGGGTTTTGCAATGAGGAAATCAATTGTGAGGAGTTGCAGAAGGAATTTTCAAGAATGGATATAATTTACAAGGGTTGGAGGTTACCAATTCACAGTGTTAAATAGGGTAAGAGGCTAGAACCTCCGGAAGATAGTGAGGGGCCTCCTTATCATGTAGATTTGTTTGAACCTTATACGAAGTACACATATTTCTCAGTGTGTCAGGTGTTGGGAATGGATGCCCTGGAATTCATGTCAATGGTGCCAATGATTATCACAGCAGATATCCAATATCATAACTCTAGGCCATTTGACTATGCTTCATATATTTCTAAGGAGCTTGACTCAGGATTGATGGCTATAAAGGGTGGAGCTTCTATTGTTCATCTCAGAAACTATTCATTGTTGATGCATTTAGTGCTATATTTCAGACGGGAGTTAGGGGTATGGCCTTTAGAGATGAGGATTTCTCAAGTTGGTAAAGAGGGTGAATCATTGCCTGTTTAGCTGTGGACTGCTATTTGGGACAGCAGGTTTGCTGGTTCTAGTTTCATTCATTTTGAAGAGCATTTTGTAAAAACATTATATAAATTGTATCAATATCCTTGTAATTATTCATTGACTAATGAGATTAAGAGATTCCTTCAGCCAAAATACTTTAATGGGCCAATTGATCATAACTGGGGAGATTGGTATTACTTGGAGGGAGCAACAGTGATTAGATTATATGGATTTGAAGATACTCCTTTTATTTTTCCAAGGACAATTCCAAACAGGGTTTGTATATTTGGAAATTGTCAGACAGATGGATTACTGTAGTGTGATGCATTTCAACTCTTTTGGCAAGCAGGATTTTATGCCTAGTACTTTGTGTTTTGGTGATTTCATTGCGTTGGCTAAGGAGGGATATAATTCAATCCTTGACAGATTGTTGCATTATAATATGAAAAGAGGACCACCCAGGAATAACTTTGACCCTGAAGGATATATCAATTTAGCTAAAGAAAGGATTAACTTTGGAGGGTATCAGCATGTACCTTCTCCTTTTGATGATATGATCAGGAATCTGGATGAAGATGAAGCAGAAATGGTAGTTGAAAGATATAACAAGGGGTTACAGAATATTGAGCTATTGTCTTTTGGAGATGAGGAAACACCAATATTCAATGTGCCACTGGGAAAAACAGAAAAGGTATGTAGGTTGAGGACTCAGCAGTATGTCTACCTAGTTAAAGAACAGAGTATTGAAAGTGGTGATGTTGATGCAAGGCACATGGAATACAGATCATTTGTCTCTAATGATGAGTTTATACATTCCTCAAAGTTCAAGGCATTCTTGTACAAGTAGAAGGGGAAGGAAGTAAGAGAGAATGTTGATGATGTTACTTCAGGAAATGAGGAACAATTGTTGGCTCAATTGAGAAAATGTGTGGATGATGAAATGACAAATATGACTCCTGAGATGGGGAGGAAAATGTTGGAGAGTGTTGGTGTCATGATCTTTCCTAGCCTTGATTTGAACTCTACATTGGTCTTTGATAGTTTCTTGAAAGGCAGTGATGTTACACACAAGCTTGACAAGGAAAAGGTGACAGAAGTGTATGCAGGCTCCAAGTATAATACTGATGAGGGATCATTGATGATATGGGCTTTGTACCCACCCCAGAGGAAATCAGTGGTAATTGATATAGAGAAGGCATTTGGCCATGTTATGACTCTAAAAGTTGGATAAGTTGATCCTATAGCTACTATAGATATTGGGGTAAATATTGCAATGTTGAATAAAGCACAAATTCAGTTATTGATAAAAGAAAGAGAAATGTATAAAGCAAATAATGAAAAATTGCTGAGAGAAAATGATAGACTCAAAGATTTGGTTGGTGTTTCAATGGGGACAACCAAAATGATCACTCAAGGAGAAATATCTCAGGAAAAAGATCACTGGGTAGGATCAATTGCTTATTCTCAGGGAAAGCATGATGCAATTGTAGCAATTGTCAAGAAGAGGTAGGATCATTTGACATCTTGGTTGAATAAATTGTGGGGAAAATACTCTCATACTCTTGCTGCATTGAAGGAGCACACAAGGATGGATGGACGAATCATGGGGAAGTTTCATGAATTGGCCCAAAGTGATGAGGCTAGCAGTTCTGCACTTGAAGCTGCAAATCATATTATCAATCACCATTGAAACTTCTATGATGAATTGCAAGGGGATGAACAGGGGTTGTTAGAAGCTGCTAAGAAGACTGTGATCACATTTTCTGATGACAATGGGGAATTGAAAGAAGCCACCAAGTGGAAAAATGAATGTGAATCAATGCTGAATGAAATCATGAAGATGGCTTCTGCAGAGGATACAGCATTGGAGGAGGTGAGCGAGAAAATTTAGGAAATGGTCAAGATGGAAATCACGATCCAGAATGTTGTTGTAGATGCGAACACACATGAGCACCGGAATTATTTGAATCACCTCACTAAGACTCACTTGTGGCTTAATAGAGCCTAATTATTCTCTATCTTTTTTTTTGTAATTTGATATTTTCTATTTTTGAAAGGATGCGTCCTTTCGTATTCTTAATGTATAAATATACATTTTGTAAACAATGTGCGAGTGAGAGGTAGAACAGGATAGAGAATAGAAAAATAAGGTGGAACACCATGTTTCATAGGGCTGAGACTCTGATGTATGTTTTGAAGCCATGGAGGTATCAATGAAAATCATCTGATTTGCTAGTGTATTTTGGTGTCAATTGTTGTGTTGTGCCAATTGAAAGAATTATTTAAGTTGTCTCTAAGATTGATATTGCCTGGTTATCTAAATCAACATAACATGTTTATGTTAGGTTTACCAGTATGTATTTGTCGTATATGTGTGATTGGTTGATAGGTTCTTTCAAGGAAGGATTAAACCCTTTTAATTAATCACAGTAATCAGGGAATTTCATTTAGATCAGTAAGAACTTAATAATCACAATCTTGCATGTTTATATTAGTTATAAACAAGATATCCCGAACAATTTGAATATCCTCCAGAAAGAAGTCACTTGTTTATGATTTCATTTGACTCCGTATACTATATAAGGCACTGGTCTTACTGTTTCCATTATTTAGTTTCATTCATACTTTTTTTTACATCTGCTAATTGAGCATATTAGGGTTTAGTCTTCATTTTAGTATACAATATATACCAATTTTTTTTTATGTTGTCCATTTCAATTTTCCTTCGTGGACAAATCATGGCATGAAGAGAAGATCAATAGTCAAGTCTGCTTCATTTGTTATAGGTACAACCTCCTAGGTCTAGCAGCACCTGGAGAGTAGAAGGTTTAATTATTTCAAACCTTGTTTTGTTACCCTAAAACATTGTGAAAGCTTGGCAACCTTTCATGGTTCAAACCTACATTTTTGAGAGCTAACAAATTGGTGACTCTACTAGGGACAACAAAGAATTTGTGCCTTAATCATAGAGTCAGAAGTCCTATATGCAGACTCCGTTGGGAATAACAAGTAATAGTCTTTTTTCTCACTTTCAAGAAAGTGAGTGGCGACTCTAATTAAACATTGCAATATGAATGGAAGAAGATCTCAATTTAGGGGAAGTCGTTATGGACCTCCTCCTGGCAATAATAGTTGGACACATAAAGATGATAAGGCTAACAAGGGTAAAGGGAAAAGTGAGGACATGTGCTTTAAAAACAAAGACAAATCATCAATACCTTATGGTGAGAATTTTTTTGACACATGGAAAGATAGTTCAATTGAAGAGCCTTGTACCCTGGAAGATCAGAAAAATCCTTTTTACAACCCTCAGAAACAAGCGGAGTTTGAAGCTGGACTTGAATCTGAATGACTCAAAATTCAATATGAATATGACCAAAAAATGAAAAGTAATCATAATGGACCCACTAATCAGGAAATTCATCAAGAAGATTATGAATCTTTAAGTTTTGAGGAAGTCAGGGCACGGTATGAATCTCAGAGAAAGGAAAGGGAAGAGCAAGAAAAGGCCCAAATGATACAAGCAATGAGAGAATTCAAACTGCAGAAAGCCCAGAACATTCCTCACACATCTGGTTTTCCCCCAAAGTATGTACCACCCCATAAACAGGGTAATCATGGTGTCGGGTATTTTGAACCACCAAGGATCCCTCACCATCAAATTGGGAATCAATATAGACAGCCAAATCATCCACCTAATATTCCCACACAACATACAAATAATTATCCACCTCCTGGTCAACATCATGTGCCACAGTGAAATATACAGTATAATAACCCTATGTACCAATATCAGCACCCACCTAATCCTCCTCCTTATCAGTATACAACCATGATTAGGCAATTTGATTTAGCAGGGTTTCAATTATACCCTTATCCCATGGACAACAGTTGGAGAGGTTTAGTGCCCAAGTTTACAGGGAGTAATGCAATCACAGCCGAGGATCATTTAAGGAATTTCAATGCCTTCATTCAAGATTTGGATGTACCTTATGAAGATTTGCATATGATATTATTCATGATGTCCCTTATTGAGGAAGCTGGGGATTGGTTCAATAGCCTAGCAACAGCTTCTATTTATTCTCTCCAGATATTTCAAGATCGATTCCTTGAACAATATGGGAATCTAAGTGCACCAGATGCTGCTCTCCATGAACTAATGAGAATTCAAAAGAGTCAAAAATGATTCAATTTTTGAGTTCAATCAGAAATTCAATAAACTGTAGAATAGAATTCCTCCTGGATCAAAATTACCAGACTCTATAGCATTGAGTGTTTACCTGAATACGTTTGATCCTAAAATAGGATATGAACTAAGAAATAGGTTCCCAAGAGACTTGGTTGAAGCTCAGAAGATGGCGTTAATAATTGAAAACAATAGAAGAGTTGTTGGGATAATTGATAAAAGAGAAAATCATAGGGCTCTCCAGCAAACCAATAACTATCAATATAAACAGGAGAACACATATAGGAATGAAAAGCCAAGGTCGAGGTTGCATGACATGCCCTACAACACAAACTGGAAGTATGGAAAACCTGTAACAGATAGGCCTGGAAGCAAAGAAACTCCTGATCCATTGAGAAAGAAGGGAACATATATGGTGAATAGTAATTATTTTTGTGAAGTTTGTGATAAACCACACTCCCCTGATTATTGTGTAGTATCTCAGAGAATGCAAGAAGGAGTGCTAATTGGAAATGATGGAGAAGACCACAAGATCTATTTAACTTCAAATGATTTTCACCATGTTGAGGAAAGGTATTCATCTTCAGAGGAGGGAGGTTATGAATATGATGTTGCAAAATAGAGGTATAATGTCCATATGGCTGAGCAGCATGTCTTTTCTGACTTTGAGGATGATTATGTAGAACCACAACCTATTGAGGTGCCCGTTCATAGTAATGTGAGGAGACTTACTGAGGAAGAGATAGAAAGATTGACTGTTGTTGTAGTAGAAGAAGCAAAGAGTAAGTATTGGCTGAGAAATAGGAGAGTAAATGAGAAAGAGGGTGTCCCTAGGGGTATCTTTATGAAAAATATGAAAGTTGTACAAGGAGTTTCAAAGAAAACTGAAAATAAGCAACATGAAGAAAGCAAACAAAATCCTATTCAAAAGGATGCAGTAAAAGAATTACATAGAGAAATTCAAAAGACTGATCAGTTAGGAAGAAGAGAAAAAGAAGAGAACAAAGGAGAAACATCAGAACAAAAGAAAATGATTAAGGCAGAAGGTTCCTCTTTTGATTTCACTCAGGCCTTGTCTCAAGTAAAGATGTATGTCCCACTTCTTGAAATGATGAAAATTAAAGAATACAGGGATAGTGCAGTGTAGTTGATAACAAATGAAATTGAAAAACATGTAAGTTCTGAAAATAAAATGGTTGCTAAAAATAAGCATGATAAAGTAAACATCCCAGAAATCTGCTTGAGTAATGTATTGACAAGTCCACCACAGGTTGATCCTTTATTTATCACATTACTCATAAACAACAAATTATTGAGGAATTGCATGATATATTTTGGTGTTGCCATGAATATTATGCTAGTAGGAGTAATGAAACAACTAAGCATGTGGGTGGATACATATGAAAGAAAATGTTATGCAATGGATAACCGACCTGTTCCTGTGGTGGGTATAATGAAAGATGTAGAAGTCAAGTTAGCTGCTTATCCTCAAGTAGCTTACAATATTGATATAACAGTGATAGACACCCCTCCTCAATTCGGTATGCTTTTATCAAGATAGTGGATGGCAGCTATTGGTGGAAATGTCCAGTTCGACCTATCTTATGCAACAATTCTAGTAAATGGCCAAGAGGTGAAGTTGTACAGGGAGCCGAGGATGAATCAGCTCATTAACTGTGTGCCACAAGACCAAATCAACTATTTTTGTGATGTTGATCTTGGGAGTTTCAATATAGAACCAACACAGCCTAAATTGACTAATAGTGATCCTATTGAGAAGCATGCTACACAGAACCACAATGGTGTGTGGAAAATGTATTTTGATGGAGCCTGCAGCTAAGAAGGTAATAGAGTTGGGATAGTATTTGTTTCACCTAAAGGTACGACATTTAAGTATTCATTCTTGTTAACTTTTGAATGTACAAATAATGTGGCAGAATATGAAGATCTATTAATTGGATTGAATATAGCGGTGAAGCATAAAATAAAGTTGTTGGCTGTTTTAGGAGATTCAGAGTTAGTTGTCTCACAAATTAAGGAAAAGTATAAAGCAAAAAATAAAAGACTAAAGCAATATAGAAATGTTGTATGGGATACAATTGTGTTGCTTGATGGCTTCTCAATTGAGTGGGTAGATAGGTCGAAGAATATAATGGCATATTTTCTAGCTAATGTAGCGTTGAAGAGAGATGATATTATGTTGGCTGGAGTGTCACAAATTGAATTCAAGACAAGGCCTATTGTGCCTGATAATGTATATAGCTGGCAAGTCTTTAATGATGACACTGATCTTTTGAAATTCCTTCACTATATAGACCAGTATGAAGCCCAAGAGATTGACTTCAATGCCTTTGTTGAAGAAGTTGATGGAAAATAAATAATATTTGGGAAGGAGATTTTGCAGCTTAAAACCAATAAACTTCCTAAAGGGTTAGTTGCACTTGAGAGGGTATATGATGGAAATGATTGGTCTTTAATGAAGCAAACACCAGTTGGAAGGGACGATATTGAAGAAATTAATTTGGGAACTGAAATGGAACCAAAAAAGGTGTACATGGGTAAAAAGATAAGTCCTGCAATTAGAAGAATGCTGATTGAATTATTAAGAAAGTATAAACATGTATTTGCTTGGTCTTATGAAGATCTAAAAGCATATAGAGAAGACTTGTTTCAACATGAAATACCATTGAAGCCATATGCTAAACCATTCAGACAAAAGCAAAGGCCTATAAATCCAACTCTAGAACCTAAAATGTAGGAGGAATTGGAAAAGCTTGGAGATGGTGGAATTATTAAGCCAATCATACATTCAACATGGGTTTCAAATCTGGTCCCTGTCAGAAAGAAAAATGGAGATATCAGATTATGTGTAGATTTTAGAAATCTAAACATAGCGTCCCTCAAAGACAATTATCCTTTCCCTAATATGGAGGCCATATTGCATAAGGTGACAGGCTGCGAGTTGTTTTCTATGATGGATGGATTTTCAGGGTATAATCAGATCAAGGTTAAAGAGTCTGAGTAATACAAAACAGTATTCATAACTCCTTGGGGAACGTATGTTTATCTGAGAATGCCAATTGGTCTCACTAATGCAGGGGCGACTTTTCAAAGAGCCATGGATGTGGCGTTTGCTAATTTGATTAATATTATCATGGTGGTATATCAAGACGATCTCACTACTTACTCCAAGAAGGCTGAAGATCATGTTCATCATTTGGAAAAGGTATTTATAAAAGCCCTTGAATATGGTATTAGCTTAAACCCTAAGAAGTGTAATTTTGCAATTACAGAGGGTAAACTTTTGGGACATATTGTTTCAAAGGAGGGGGTTGAGATAGACCCTAAAAGGGTTGAGGCCATTGATAAAATTCCTGTCCCTAAAAATGTTAAGGCAATACAATCATTCTTTGGACAGATAATTTTGTTAGGAGATTTGTCTCTAACTTTGTTGATTGTTAAACCCATAGCAAGAATGTTGAGGAAAGGACAGAAGATAGAATGGACTGCAGAGGCTTTGGACGCTTTTGTATCTATTAAACGAGCCATCAAGGAGGCTCCTATTCTTAAATCTCTTGATTTTTCAAAACCTTTTCAAATTTTTTCATTTGCCTCAACGCACATTGTTGCAGCTATTATGCTACAGAAGAATGAAGATGGTCATGAATAGCCTGTATCTTTCTTCAGTAAGTCATTACAGGGATTTGAATTAAAGTATGATTTAATGGAGAAGCAATAATTTTCACTAGTGAAAGTTGTAAAAGCTTTCAGACCATATCTTGTTGGAGCAAAGGTAGTTGCTTATGTTCCTCATGCAGCAGTCAAGGATATTCTAACACAGTCTGAAGTAACAGGTAAAATATGCAAGTGGATTAACAAAATCCAATAATTTGACCTGGAGATACAAATTACTAAACTGGTCAGAGGTCAAGGTTTGGATAAACTAATGGCAGAGGCAAATATTGAAGCAAATCAGATTTTCTATGTAGAAGAAGAAAATGTAATTGCAAGCATTGAGCACACTCAATGGTATACAAATATCATGTATTATCTTAAATACATGTAGTGTCCAGAGGGAATGAATGACAACCAGAGAAGAACACTAAATTTATAGGCGTCTAAATATGTTTTTATGAATGGAGATTTATTTTGGAAAAATAGGGATGGTATATTATTGTTATGTCTGGATGAATTTCAATCTAAACATGTTTTGAGTGAAATGCACAAAGGGGTTTGTGGAGGACATTACTCAACAAAAAAAATTGCTCATAAAATCCTCAAGGTAGGGTATTATTGGCCAAAGGTTTTTAATGATTCTTTTGCATATGTGAGAAAATGTGAAGCTTGCCAGAAGTTCTCTAGAAAATTAAAGTATCAGGGAGCTTTGCCACTTCGACCCTTGCAGGCTGATGCCCCTTTTTATCAATGGGGAATTGATTTCATCAAGAAATACAAGAAAAATCAAGATGTGGACATAGGTGGATATTGGTGGCCACTAATTATTTCACCAAGTGGGTAGAGGCCATCCCAACTAAACAAGCTACAAGTAAGGTGGTGACACAGTTCTTGATGGATAATATCATTACCAGATTTGGTACACCAATGAGGTTGATCACTAACAATGGGATGTGTTTTAGATCAGATGAATTCAAAGGCTTCTGTAGCACATATGGTATTGCCATTTCTTATGCAGCTCCTTATCATTCACAGGCTAATGGACAAGCAGAATCTAGCAATAAGAATCTTCTGAAGATTATAAGAAGGATGCTAGGTCAAAACAAGAAGGCTTGGGATTCAAAATAAAGACTGGTTGTATGGGTTGATAGAATTATGGTGAAGAAGGCAATTGGGAAGTCTCCATTTGAGTTAGTGTATGGAACACAAGCCAAGATGCCTTTGCAGAACTTGTTACCAGTTTACAAGTTTTTTCTTCAAGAAGATTTGGATATTCCTGAACCCATGGAGGAAAGAATGAGGCAACTAGCTGAACTAGATGAAATAAGGAGAGTGGCTCAAAATCAAAATATAAAGTTGTAGACGCAGATGAAATATTTATTTGAAAAAAGGGCAAAGGATAGGAAATTTGGAGAAAATGATCTAGTATTGATGTGGAATGCAAGGTGTCAGGAGAAGGGAAAACATGGGAAGTTTGAAGCCTTATGGCTAGGGCCTTTTGTGGTGATTGGAAAGAAAGGTGAAGACTCATACTATCTGCAGAATATGGCTGGTGAGGATCAAGAATTGCCTGTACGTGGGCAATTTCTGAAACATTTTTTCTCTTGAAGTAACACAGAGGGTTAAGGGTTGCCAGTGCATTGACAACTCTTGATGATCCTCTTTGAAATTATTTTCCATGCACAATAGTTTATGAAATAAAAGGAACAGGATTTGCAAGTACATGGACAATCCTGATTTTCCTTCTTTTGAAAACTTTTTTCCATTTACAGTAGTATAGGGTCTCTTTCATTTCCATTACCATCTATTCCATCATGCTCACATGTTCCATCACTTTGAGTTTGGTCTACTCACCTAGAAATCTGAATCCTTGCAATGATCTTACTTTCATTCATCCCTAGACGGAGCCACTGTTAGAACTATAAAATTTTGAAATTTTTACAATCTATTGCATTCAAGAGTTTCCAGCATTGAGTCTTGCCGATGGAATTTATTTCATCGGTAGGTTTATTTTCATCGGTCAAAGGGGAGATCATGTCATAGCGACTGGAGCATACATTGAAGAGTACATATTGGTAAGATACAAAGATATCTATGAGACATCTCCCCAACTTGGAATTTCCACAGCGACATGAAAAATAGAAGCGGCAGTCATCAAGTTGATTCTAGGTGTTGGTAAGACCATAGAGTGTCTTGGTGAAAGGTTAAGTAAACGTTGCAAAAGGACTTCGCTCAGGATTTGAAAATCTCTCACCAACAGGACGTTTGATGTGACAGTGCCAGTTTCAAATGAGCCTTCATTCGTGCTTCATTAATGGGGCGATGGGATATAATAGCAAATTTTTAATCAATTCTTCAATACCGAATTGATTGCAGAAGAATTGGCATGCTGAACAGAGAACTGAGACATTTTTCAGTCTGAGGAGTCTGAGCTGAATACTATAAGTAATTGCTTCTTCATTTTTTCACATTTTGATTATATAAGCTTGAAAATGGATTCTTCTGGTTCTGGAAGGGCTAAGGGTAGAAAGCTTGGTGAGAGTAGTATGTCAAAAGGAAAGAAACAAAAGACTGATATAGAGCATGAAGGCACTGAAAGGAGGTTGAACCAAGACCTTATTGATCAACTACTTGGCTCGGGGCCTAAAGCTAGAAGGTCCGCAAAACTTAGCACAGAAATTGATAAATTAGATGGTAAATGCAAGTTCATAGGTGATGTATGGACCATTGTAAGAGGGTATGATCTTTTCAATTTCCACTACCATAGGAGAAACCATTTTGAGCTAGTCTATAATCCATGGAAGTTGAATGTAGGGAAATTGGTGTGCCCTAATGTATTCGTAAATGCAGAATTGGTAAAATTGCTTGCTGATCATTATGATCCAAAACATAAAGCTATATGTGATCCTTCTGGAAAACCACAGATACATGTGTCAAAAGAAGCAATAGGTGAGGTCTTCAAATTGGAAGGGTTTTGCAATGAGGAAATCAATTGTGAGGAGTTGCAGAAGGAATTTTCAATAATGGATACAATTTACAAGGGTTGGAGGTTACCAATTCACAGGGTTAAATAGGGTAACAAGCCAGAACCTCTAGAAGATAGTGAGGGGCCTCCTTATCATGTAGATTTGTTTGAACCTTATATGAAGTACACATATTTCTCAGTGTGTCAGGTGTTGGGAATGGATGCCCTAGAATTCATGTCCATGGTGCCAATGATTATCACAGTAGATATCCAATATCATAACTCTAGGCCATTTGACTATGCTTCATATATTTCTAAGGAGCTTGACTCAGGATTGATGGCTATAAAGGGTAGAGCTTCTATTGTTCATCTCAGAAACTATTCATTTTTGATGCATTTAGTGCTATATTTTGGATTGGAGTTAGGGGTATGGCCTTTAGAGATGAGTATTTCTCAAGTTGGTAAAGAGGGTGAATCATTGCCTGTTCAGCTGTGGACTACTATTTGGGACAACAAGTTTGTTGGTTCTAGTTTCATTCATTTTGAAGAGCATTTTGTAAAGACATTGTATAAATTGTATCAATATCCTTGTAATTATTCATTGACTGATGAGATTAAGAGATTCCTTCGGCCAAAAGACATTAATGGGCCAATTGATCATAACTGGGGAGATTGGTATTGCTTGGAGGGAGCAACAGTGATTAGAGTATATGGATTTGAAGATACTCCTTTTATTTTGCCAAGGACAGTTCCAAACAGGGTTGCATATTTGGAAATTATCAGACAGATGGATTACTGTAGTGTGATGCATTTCAGCTCTTTTGGGAAGCAAGCTTTTATGCCTAGTACTTTGTGTTTTGGTGATTTCACTGTGTTGGCTAAGGGATATAATTCAATCCTTGATAGATTGTTGCATTATAATATGAAAAGAGGACCACCTAGGAAAAACTTTGACCCTGAATTATATATCAATTCAGCTAAAGAAAGGATTAACTTTGGAGGGTATCAGCATGTACCTTATCCTTTTGATGATATGATCAAGAATCTGGATGAAGATGAAGTAGATGGTAGTTGAAAGATATAACTAGGGGTTACAGAATATTGAGCTATTGTCTTCTGGAGATGAGGAAACACCAAGAGTCAGTGTGCCATAGGGGAAAATAGAAAAGGTATCTAGGTTGAGGACTCAGCAGTATGTCTGCCCAGTTAAAGAACAGAGTATTGAAAGTGGTGATGTTGATGCAAGGTATATGGAATATAGATCATTTGTCTCTGATGATGAGTTTATACATTCCCCAAAGTTCAAGGCATTCTTGTACAAGCAGATGGGGAAGGAAATAAGAGAGAATGTTGATGATGTTACTTCAAGAAATGAGGAACAATTGTTGGCTCAATTGAGAAAATGTGTGGATGATGAAATGACAAATATGACTCCTGAAGTGGGGAGGAAAATGTTGAAGAGTGTTGGTGTCATGATCTTTCCTGGCCTTGATTTGAACTCTACATTGGTCTTTGATAGTTTCTTGAAGGGCAGTAATGTTACACACAAGCTTGACAAGGAAAAGGTGACAGAAGTGTATGCAAGCTCCAAGTATAATACTGATGAGGGATCATTGATGATATGGGCTTTGTACCCACCCCAGAGGAAATCAGTGGTAATTGATACAGAGAAGGCATTTGGCCATGTTATGACTCTAAAAGTTGGGGAAGTTGATCCTGTAGCTACTCCAGATATTGGGGTAAATATTGCGAAGTTGAATAAAGCACAAATTTAGTTATTGATAAAAGAAAGAGAAATGTATAAAGCAAATAATGAAAAATTGCTGAGAGAAAATGATAGACTCAAATATTTGGTTGGTTTTTCAATGGGGACAACCAAAATGATCACTCAAGGAGAAATCTCTTAGGCAAAATATCACTGGGTAGGATCAAGTGCTTATTCTCAGGGAAAGCATGATGCAATTGCAGCAATTGTCAAGAAGAGGCAGGATCATTTGACATCTTGGTTGAATAAATTGTGGGGAAAATACTCTCATACTCTCACTGCATTGAAGGAGCACACAAGGATGGATGGAAGAATCATGGGGAAGTTTCATGAATTGGCCCAAAGTGATGAGGCTAGCAGTTATGCACTTGAAGCTGCAAATCATATTATCAATCTCCATTGAAACTTCTATGATGAATTGCAAGGGGATGAACAGGGGTTGTTAGAAGCTGCTAAGGAGACTGTGATCACATTTTCTGATGACAATGGGGAATTGAAAGAAACCACCAAGTGGAAAAATGAATGTGAGTCAATGCTGAATGAAATCATGAAGACGACTTTTGTAGAGGATATAGCATTGGAGGTGGTGAGCGAGCAAAATGAGCAAATGGTCAAGATGGAAATCATGATCCAGAATGCTATTGGAGATGCGGACACACATGAGCACCAAGATTATTTGGATCACCTCACTAAGACTCACTTGTGGCTTAATAGAGCCTAATTATTCTCTATCTTTTGTTTTGTAATTTGATATTTTCTATTTCCAAAAGGATGTGTCCTTTCGTATTCTTAATTTATAAATATCCATTTTGTAAACAATGTGTGAGTGACAGGTAGAATAGGATAGAGAATAGAAAAATACAGTGGAACACCATGTTTCACAAGGCTGAGACTCTGATGTATGTTTTGAAGCCATGGAGGTATCAATGAAAATCATCTAATTTGCTAGCATATTTTGGTGTTAATTGTTGTGTTGTGCCAATTGAAAGAATTATTTAAGTTGTCTCTAAGATTGATATTGCCTAGTTATCTAAATTAACATAACATGTTTATGTTAGGTTTACCAGTATGTATTTTCCGTACTTGTGTGATTAGATGATTGGTTGATAGGTTCTTTCAGGGAAAGATTAAACCCTTTTAATTAATCACAGTAATCAGGGAATTTCGTTTAGATCAGTAAGAAGAACTTAATAATCACAATCTTGCATGTTTATACTAGTTATAAACAAGATATCCTGAACAATTTGAATATCCTCTAGAAAGAAGTCACTTGTTTAAGATTTCATTTGACTCTGTTTACTATATAAGGCACTGGTCTTACCGTTTCCATCATTTAGTTTCATTCATACTTTTTTTTTGCATCTACTAATTGAGCATATTAGGGTTTAGTCTTCATTTTAGTATATAATATATACCAAATTTGTTTTATTTTGTCCATTTCAATTTTCCATCGTGGAAAAATCATGGCATGAAGAGAAGATCAATAGTCAAGTCTGCTTCATTTGTTATAGGTACACCCACCTAGGTCTAGCAGCACCTGGAGAGTAGAAGGTTTAATTATTTCAAACCTTTTTCTGTTACCCTAAAACATTGTGAAAGCTTGGCAACCTTTCATGGTTCAAACCTACATTTTTGAGGGCTAACAGTTGTAATTTTCTTTCACCATGATATCCTCCCTAGGATGAGAGTTTTTAGGAGAACTACAAACTAGATGTTCATGACATTCAAAGGTTGGTTCTTCTAAAATGACTTCATTGCAAGTAGGGGAATTATCAATGGTTGGATTTTCTTGTTCATGAATGATGTCATTGTCTTGTTTAACAAGGTGTTCCTTGGGTGAATAAAGGAAACTAAGATTCTTATGACTTTCAGCAATTGTATTTTCTAACATCAAAGTATATTCTTCACAACTATGAGAGCTACTAGGAGAAGAAAAAATGTTATTATCATGATTATTCATAAAATTTCATTCCTTTTTCCCATAATGTCTTCTAAAATAGGATAGGTAGGGGAAGAAGCATAAAGAAGGTTGTCATAGATCTTAAATATTTGATCATATAACACCAATATATCTTCCTCACATACAATGTCATCTTCTAAAACATTATCACAAGAGGGGAAGGTTTTTTTAGATGAATGTAGACTAGTTGAAGTTTGAATGGTTTCTTTTTGTGCTATGTGATCATTACGATTACCTATTGTTATTTCCTCTTGTTCATCAATTTATTTTCCACTAAGAGAGGTAAAAAGAGAGAAACAACTAGGACTCTCAAAACTCTCATTGATTGATTCTTCTAACACCAAAATATCTTCTTCACAACTATGAGAAATATTAGGAGAAGAATGAATATGTTTTTTATGATTATCCACTATTGTATTCTCTTACGTTAAAACATTCTCATAGGGAGGGGATATGAACTTTTTCTTAGCATGCCTAGATAGGTAATATACTAACATTGTTTGATCAAGAATGAAAAGTACTTATAAGCATCTCATGCAATGCTTCAATAATGTAAACAATGTATATCCAAAGATGAACAATACTTTTATCAAATGTATGCAAATCTTTGAGAATGCAAATAATGTGTATCCAAAAATGAAAAGCATTTTTATCAAACTTATGCAAAGCTTTATGAATGTAAACATTGTGTATGCAAAAGTGAAAAGTACTTTTATCCATATTATGAAAAGTTTCATAAATGTGAACATTTTTAGATCTGATGATTTTTTATATTGAAATGATTTCAAAAAATGACTACCCTAAATTGATGTTTTTGACCTAGATGCATAAAATAGAAGTTATTGAAACTTTCCAAACTGATACTATATGTTACTAGTAGGCTTAATAAGTACAAAAATAAGGTTTTCAGTGTTGTAAAAGGAATTTTCAGATCTACATTGGGACTAAATCACCCAAACGAGCATATGAGTCTTAGTTAGGGCTTATTTGACAATTCTCAAAAAAAAATTAACTATTTTTTATGATTTTTAGTTTGGATGATTTCTAAACTAGGTGCAAATGTAGATTTCAAATGATTTTCAGTGATGCAAGATGCAAAAATGCAACATATATGCACTTTCACTAATGCAAGCTTTAGAAACCCTTGAATTCTAATTAACTAATGCAAACCCTAATGCAAGCAAGATCTAGGATGATGATAATGTTGAAATGCACAAGATAACTATGAGGGGGGGTGAATCAGTTGTTACCAATCACCTTCACAAATCTCAAACAATTATTAACTCCACATCCACTTTAATTTTTTATTAAGTATGAGCATGAAGTACAAATAATAGAAAGTTATCAACACAAGAAACACTAGATTTATGTGGAAAACCTAATAAGGGAAAAACCAAAATGAGTATTAACACACAATATAAGAATAATTACAAAATTGATTACAAGAGGCTCACTACCCAAGATGGGACTCACCATCCAAATGGGAGGCTCGCTGCCTATAGATACAGAAATATAATAGAGAATCCACCACAACAACTTTCACACATCCACAAACTTGATTAGAGAATTGTAGACACCATCAGCTAACTACTTTCAGGAGTCTAATGCACTAAATTCCTTTGCTACCTCAACTTACTTTTACAAAATCTCTCACATCTACCTTGCTTCAAAAACTTGTGGCATACAATCCTTAACACCTTTTCTTGCATTTATACCATTTTCAACTTGAGAAACTTTCTCCAAAGTTAGCTACACACTCTTCATTTTACAAATTCAAATTAGGTCAGAAACTCAACATTCCCACGATGGAAGAGAATGAGAGTGGACCAAACCAACACCTAACCAAGACCCAAAACAACATTTCAAATCAATCAAATGCTTCCTTAATTGATACTTATCCTTCACATGATGTGTAAATACCAAGTCAGTCAAACCTAATGAAAACACCAATGAACTTTGAAGTACATGCTTTCATAGAAAAAAGATAACATATGGACCACATAGCTCACTTCACCATACACTAGAACAAATCTTAGATGCCTTCAGATTCATCCACAACTACTACAACAACCTTCATGCATAGAACACTTTCCATCAGTCCATCCGGACTATACAGACACACAATAACTTAGAAACTAGTCTTTCGAAGCACCGAACCACGAACTCCTTTGAAAAAACATAGATAACATCATTACAATCCTTCTTATAGATCCATAAGAACATAAAAAAACTAGAGGAGGTCTACGAAGCAGATACATTTCTCCCAGTCCACAAACAAACAACTCTACCATACCAGTTCACAGACTGGTGAACACAACTTTCACTCTTCATCAAACTAGAAGCTATAATCTAGGACATATCAACCAAGGATTCCCTTAAACAGCACTTCAAATTTGTACAAGCATAGGATCAACACAAGAAATACGGAGCACATACCAGAGCACATTCTGAACACACACAATTTTGTCTTCACTATTTATTAATTTTCTCAAAAGCACTTGGTAACTCATCATATCAATACACCTGCAACACCATAAAGATAGCTCCATGAACTCACAACATCCCAATAGTATCTCAATTATACATACACCAATTGCAATCACTTGTTTCCTTTCTCTGCAACAACATATATAGTGCTGACATCAATGACAACATTAATGATAACACCACCATACTCATTCATACTTGCAACAATATCCCTCTTTTCCATTGATGGCAACACACAACTCTCTCCCCCTTTGACATCTATGGAAAAGAACCAAAAAAAATTACATTATTATGATCACTCCCTCATAGGAGTGCACCCACACATCTCATAATGCAACAATGATACTTCCTACTCCCCCTAAGGAGTAGACCCCATTTATCAGTCTAGACAAATGATGAATTTGTAGATCCACTGGACTGATGCACCTCTATGTGCACCTAGTTCAAAGATGGAGGGGAAGTAACCCCCAACTTCTCCCTAAGATACTCAAAAGTATCCTTCAAAAGAGCCTTAGTAAATATATCAACAATCTGATCCTTTATATGCACATATTCCAGCCTAACTTCATTCTCCAATACCCTCTCTCTCAAGAAATGATATATGATAGATATATGCTTTGTCCTTGAATGCACTACCAGATTCTTTGAAATATTTATTCCACTTGTATTATCACAGAAGATAGGGATAGGCTCATCACATATCACTCCTATGTCCTCTGATGTTTGCTTCATCCACAATATTTGTGTGCAACAAGATGTTGTTGCTATGTACTCTGCTTCTGTAGTGGATAAAAAATTTGAATCTTGTTCCTAGCTTAGCCATGAAAACAACTTGCATCCAAGAAAGAATGCACCACCACATGTAATCTTCTAGTCATCTACACAAATAGCCCAATTTGCATTAGTGTAAGCACTCAAAGTGAAATCAATATCCTTAGGATACCACAAATCATAATTTAGTGTGCCTTTTAGATATCTTCATATCCTTTTCACAGCTATAACATGTGTTTCCTTGGGTTTTGCTTGAAATTTGGCAACCAAACATATTGCATGCATGATATCTAGTCTAGTAGTAGTAAGATTTAATAGACCACCAATCATAGATCTGTACATGCTCTGATCAACTTTAGGAGAATCATCATCCTTACTTAGTTTGCATCCAGTCACTATAGGGGTATTGACTGGTTTGGAGTCATCCATTACAACAATCATTAGAAATTCTTTAACATACTTTGTTTCTCCACTCTAATTATCTTCCACCATAGGAATGTTGAGTTGCTAACCTAATTTAAATTTGTAAAATGAAGAGTGTGTAGTTGACCTTGCAGAAAGTTTCTAAGGTTAAATATGGTATAAATACAAGACAAGGATTTAAGGATTATACGCCACAAGTTTTTGAAGAAAGGTAGACTCGAGAGATCATCTGAAAGTAAGTTGAGGCAGCAAAGGGCTTAAATTTCATAGACTCCTAAAATCAATCAGTTGATGGTGTCTGCAATTTTCTGGTCAAGGTTGTGCATGTGTGAAAGTTGTGGTGTATTTTATGTTAGATTTCTATATCTATAGGTAGTGAGCCTCCCATTGGGACAGTGAGTCCTATCTTGGGCAATGAGCCTCTTGTAGTTAGTTTTGCAATTATTCTTATATTGTGAGTTAATCCTCACCGTAGTTTTTCCCTTATTGGGTTTTCCACTTAAATTTGGTGTTTCTTGTGTTGATATTGCTTTCTATTATTTTCACTTCATTCTCATACTTAATAACATATTAAAGTGGATGTGGAGTTAATAATTGTTTGAGATTTATGAATTTGATTGGTGTCTTGTCCATTTCAACAAATTCATTCCAAATAAAAAATGGTGTGTTCTAAGTGTAGGTTCACCAAAATGAAAGGAATAATTTTGTTGCTTCTATGCTTGGGAGATAGAACAACAATCTTCCACACTATCATTCAAGGAAACCATAGAGATTTCAATCCAATGTAAAAAGGGGAAAGAGATCTTACAATAAGGTTTCCTAGGGTCTGATTATGAACTAAAAAGGGGTTTTCCACCAAGCTGGGACTTGGAAATACTAATGAAATCCAACACCTAATTATGAAACTTAATGATATGCACGACCTAATTAAATGACCTAGAAATGCAAGTAAATTAGAGTAGAAAATTGCAAAATCAGAAGTGTGCACATGGAAACTAGTAGAGGCTTCAATAAGGACCTCAAATGTTGAAAACACTAATTTTGATGTTGAATGGGACTCATACACTAGTCTGGGAAATTTCATCCCAAACTGAGTTTTTTATGCCAAAACTTGAATCTGACAGTGCCTTATCTGAATCTCCTAAAACCCTAAAAATTGGTAGTACTAGGACTCATATGCCTAAGGTGGCATATCTATCCCAATATAGTTTTTTATAGGGTTATGATTTGATTCTTCCCTCCAATCTCTATTCTTTCTCCTCCACTTTATTTTTGAATCTGAAACTTTCATTTTAGACCTATAGAAAACTTTTTGGGATCTTGCAAGTTAAGAGACAACTCTAACAACTTCCGTCAAGCTTATAACCTAGTCTTCAAAGATACCTCATGCTCCAAGACACCTAGATCTGCAATCACACATGTAAAAAGAAGAAAAACTTGTTGATTGTTAGTGAATAGGGGTTTTCCTAAGTCAAACCCCTTGTAGATAATTAAACCAGATGATGAGATAATGAAATAAGTGTAGATAATAAAAATTATCTTAAGGCTTGTGATTTTTAAATTCTTCATCACTTCCCCTTTTGTCTTTATGATTAAATATTTTGAATTATTTAATTATTTTCTAAACTTAATTCTTTTATTAATTAAATTATTTAAATTATTTAATTAATTCATTTTTTATCTTTATTTATTCTTGATTAATTAAATAAATTTTATTTATTTCATTACGTCACTAATTAAGTCCTATTCTTTCTAAAATTAAATAAATTCTTATTTATTTAATTTTTTTGTCCACTTTCCACTATAATTAAATAATTATTTTTAATTATTT
This sequence comes from Sequoia sempervirens, assembly GCA_007258455.2. Lineage (NCBI taxonomy): Eukaryota > Viridiplantae > Streptophyta > Pinopsida > Cupressales > Cupressaceae > Sequoia > Sequoia sempervirens. The sequence goes on along the minus strand of VDFB02000020.1, from coordinate 46,378,375 downwards.
AATTATTCATTAGCCTTTTCTCTCCTAAATTAAAAATATATATATATATTTATTTAATTTGGTCCACTCTTTTCAATTTTGAATTAAATCATTATTTAATTCAAAATGATTCATTTTGTCACATTCCTCTAGATATAATTAAATAATATCTTTACTATTTAATTATTCATTGGCCACCTAAATTAAATCATTTCTATTATTTAATTTCTCCTATCACCTCTTTGTCTATGCCAATCTTATCTTCCACATCAAATCTTATCTCTTGACATCTCATTTAATTTCAGCCCTTGATTGAATTATAAATAATTCAATCTTAGCCATTCATTTCTTGTCATTTCCCTAATTTTGACCTAACCCTATTTCATACTACAACTTTCAATTTTGGCCATTGATTAAGACATCTTATTGACATCCAATCTCAACCATCAATCCAAATTAGGAATTTTCTATAAATAAACTCTCTCATAAGCCATTTGGGGGTTGATTCTTCAAGTACCCTTATGCTGTCAAAATTATTCTTGAATCATTCATCCATTTCTATTTATCATCCAACCATATTATGCAAGTACAATTTGCTAGTGTGAGACAATAATCTTCAATATTTTGCTAGTCACTTGTCATAGACTTATTATTCCACACTCAAATATGAGGGAAATTATCATATTCAAGCAAAATGGAGAAGTGCAATGGAGGTCAATCAATGGTAGCATGAAGATTTTGTAATATTGTTTTATGCTTTATATCTTTATGCTCATTTGTGCTTCATTGTTTATTAGGGTTTGATTTATATACTTTATTGCATTAACCATAATATTTTTTCCCTAATTACATTGGTTAACCTAACATATTTTGACAAATTTTGAGAAATTTTGTAGTTGGATACTTTTTGTTGCAGGTTTTGTTTGTTTTTTGTTGTAGGTTTTGCATCCTTTTGGGACAAAACCCTAGTTGTCAAAGATTCTACCATAACTTTCAAAATGTTGTAGATATTTTCATAAAAAAATTTCTACATGTTGGGGATAATGTCAAGAGCTTTCATTCCAAAAATTAGTATTTTTAGAGCTATTTTTAATTTTTTATAATTTTTTTGTTATTTTTCATGAAAAATCAATTTTCATAGAAAATTGTCAAATTTTTCATATATTTTTACATTTTTCAAAATTCCTCCAAATTCTAATAGCGGTCTATTATTTATGTTTTAAATTTGGATGCAAAATAATTAGTCAAAAAAATAGATCTTCTAAAATTAGGGTTTTCCAATGATTTGCTTATATCTCACAAATTTTTATAGATATTGTCACAAAACATTTTCTGCAGATTTTCTATGGTGTTAGACACCTTTAATCTAAAAATAAGAATTTTTGAAGTTGTTTTGAATTTTTTATATATTTTTTACGATTTTTCATTAAAAAAATAATTTCAAGTGAAAAACAACAAATTTTTTGGATTTCTTTACATTTTTGGGAAGATATTGAAATTTTAGTAAGGTTCTATTCTCTATATTTTTATTTTTACTATCAAAAACATTTCCAAAAATCAGATTTGTCTTGACTAGCTAACCCTCTAATATTAGTGATCAATTATCTTGTTAGGGTTTTGGCTTTGTCGCTGGTTTTGTGAATGTGCAGAAAATAATCACTTCAAAGGAAAATTTGCATCAATTGGATGAATATTTTGGAGCTAAATAAATTCTAGGTGCACACATTCCATCTTTCATCTCTTAATCTTGCTTGTCAACACACTTCAATTTGGGGCTTAAAAACAAACAACTTGTTTGATCACACATTTGGATTTTGGGGTCTAAAATAAATCTTGTTTGTTGTAACATCATTGAAATTGGGCTAAAATGAACCATTTTCTTCCACCACACATCTTGACTTTTGGGTTAAAAAGAACAAGTGTTTGAATTTTTTTACACACATTTCATTTCTAAAGGGAAATTAATCACTGCAAGTGTGAATCAAGTGTGTGTGTCCTCCAAAACACCTCACTTGGTTCACTTTTTTCATACCCTTCTTAGGAGGCATGCTTGGAGCACACACCCCTCCAAGGGACGACTTCAATTTAGTGTGAATCCAAAGACACTCTCCATTGGGAGTTGAAATCTTGTCACTCTGGGCTAAGCCCCAAAGAACTTTATACCTTTGGGAAGTGAGGGTGAATAGTGGGTTACCCCTTTCTCTTGGCTTATTGGCAGGATTTTGCTTTAAAATTATACCTAGTCAACCCTATGCAAACTAGCTTGAGACCTAATTGGCCATACCCTACTTGACTAGTCATAAGGCTTATTGTTGTGTATTCAAGTGTTTTCTTAATCATAACATTTAAACTTGAAAGACAAATTTATCATTGTGCTTGGTGTGTGTGTTCATGAATTTACATGTGAGATCTTATGTTTGATATTTCCCAAGTCAAACTTTCAATAAAAACTTTCCAAATCATCCAAATCATACAAACCTGTCATTCCACATCATCATCTCTTTAATCCAATCAACACCATTTATACCATGCCAACATTAAAAGACCTAGTATCCCAATTCCAAAGCCTCCTCCAATCACTTTATCAAGCACCACAACCCTTAGAACAAAACTTTATACACAAGCTCCAAAGCCTCAACCAAAAATTTCAACTTCAAACAAACCAATCACCTCAAATGCAACAACTTATAACATAATCTGAATATCTCATGGCCACTTGTCAAATCCAACAAGCACATCATCAATTCCAATCACCACATCAACAAATTTCACCTCAATCCTATGTGTCCCATATCATCATATCAACCTCATCCATCCACATATCATGTTACCCCTTCATCAACCTACCACACATCTTTTAATGTCAACCCTTATCCACATCAATCAACCTTTCAACATTTTTTATCCTATTCAACCCCTCCATCATTATCACAACAACAAATCATACCACAAGAAGTCCAAACATAATTACAACCTCAAGACATTCAACCACAATCCTATATGTCACCTTCATCATCATGCCAACCTAACCCATCTACCTATCATGTCAATGCCACATCAACATTTCCACCCATATCACAACAAGAACGTAGGATCCCAATTCCACCTTGGAAACAACATCAATAGGCTTTCAATTCTCATGTTCCATTTAACAAGGAGAACACCATTATAGTTCATGCACCCTTACCACCATCCAATCAAATGCCTATCCCTAAGCCACCATTTTCTAGTCCTAATTCATTGGTCTCTCCACCTTCTAACCAATCAAACTCTTCATTACCCCCACCATCATCTAATTCTCCATTAAATCCACCTATAAAGGATGTGACCCAAGGGCACTAGCAAGGAATCCATTGTCACCATGTCATTCAACACATATACTTGAACATACAAAAGAGTCCTCAAACATCATGTCAAGTCCTTCAATCCAACCACATCATCCACAACCCCTTGATCTTATTCAAGAGTCTCCCCCATTGAGCCTAAGTCATCCTCCATCATGTCTCCATGTTGGCGACCATCTAGAATATGTTGAGCCTATTCAAGATTCATCAGCTTCCACTTCCATTCAAGCAACCCAAGAGTTATATCAAGAGTCTACTCCCAAGCATATGGAAACATCAGGCCCTTGTCCTAATCAAGATAAAATCATTTTCATCCAACCTATCCATAATCTATATCTTTTCTATGATCAAGATGATATCCATAATGATGAATACTCTATCCATGAGTAACTTTATCCTATACCCCTCCATGAGAAAGATATTCTAAATGCACCTTCACCTATTCCTATCCATGATGCATCAACATCCACTTCACATGATGAGATATATGCCTCCCAAGCACACATAGAAGATCAAAAAAATACCTTGGATCTAAGTGAACACAATGCTAATAAAAATCCTAATGATCCTCCATCACCCACTATCAACCCCATTGTAAGTCCTCCATCATATCCTATTGGTATTTCCAACCTCATTCATCAATGTTCCTCCTTAGGACAATAACAACCATTATCTTCCCTTGCTTAATTTTCTCCATTCAATAAGGAACTCGTGGCTAGTGTTCCACCTACACCTAGTCCCATTTTCCATTGCATACATCAAGGACACCAATCTCAAGATGTTTTTCCTTCCTCCATGCATCTGAAGTCCATCTCCTTCCATCATAAATCCTATCATACGCCTAAGACATATGCTGCCATCCTTCCGCTATCATCCTACAAATGTCAAAAGCATGTGACCATACACCTTCAACCATCCACTTTTCCACCATTGCTTCCAACTCCTAATATCCCTCCATCCACTCTACCACCATTACTCCCAACACCTAATATCCCTACCATTCAATCCTCTTATCCATTCATCCATAAATACCCTAACATTCCTAATCATGACCAACAAATGCACACATTGTTTAAACATGAAGCTTCCACTCATTCCACCATACCCATGGGATTCAAAAGAAAAAATTTCAATGCTTCAATCTATAAAGCCAAAAATCCTAAGGACCCTCATGCCTTAGGACATCGATACAAAAAGTCAAAGCCAAGTACATCTAAAAAGCTATATAAGCCCATACCTCCAAAAGAAAATTCTAAAAACAAAATGGTTTGGGCACCTAAGCAAAAAGAAATCAAGTCAAACAAGTCATCTACATCAAAAAAATCCCAACCATCCCCTTTTATCCAAAATGCGCATTCTATTCAAAATTTACAAAAATCCCACAAGCCAAACAAAAATCATAAAAATACTAAATTTTCTATGTGGGTATCTAAAGCACTTCATCCACCATCTCCTAAGCAAACATCTCCACTACTTCCTACACCCCATCCACATCAAAAGCTTCAATGTTTATCACAATGTATGCAACCATTGGTCATGGTTCCCTACCATTTCACAACAATTTCACATACCTCCATCTCCTCACCCTTCACTCCTTATCCTACATATCTCCCCCACCTTCCTATGGTCCATTCTTTTGGTTAAGCCTCCCAATTCATCTTTTGCATAAGTCCCTTATAATCCCCATCATCTTCCTTACATAATCCACATCATAATCCATCATCTACTTACTCCGTCTCCCTTTCATGTCATCCCTTACCAACATCTATGAGCATAATGAAATTTGACATAGTCCATGCAATGCCATCCATTTCTAGTGGGACTATCACCTTTCATGGAACTAGACACTTGAGTCCCTCCTATCCATATTCCCCTTCTCTTATTCAAAAAAAAAACAAAAAAAAAAAGAATAAAGAGAAATCCTTGCGTCCAATAGTGAAAACCTAGTAAACAGGTGCCCTGGATAAGTACCATGTTGAAAACCTGGCAAAAAGGTGTCATGTGTAGGTTGATCTTCCATGTCACTTACACTTGGAAGCACAATGTATTATCTATCCAACCTATCATTTCATGTCATCATTTCCATCCTACCATCTTAGCCATCATACATACCTATCATATTGAGTCCACTTATCGATCCTTCTCCTTTTGATCTTGATAAAGATATAGGGGAAAAATGTTGAAACATGCTTTAGATGTCTCTTGACATACCTCATCCTTCCAAACAATCCTATCATTATCCTATTGTCATAAGCTTTGTCATGAAAAATCCTAAGTATTGTACCTAGAATGGGGCATGTTATTCCTATGTGATATAGTCTTTGGAGATCACATCCTTGCTCTCTTATGATGCATATATCATTTCCATCCATCCATCTATCATGAGCCTTTTATTCCTTATCCTATCACCCACCCTTGCACCTAGACTTGGTTTTCCCTTATAATTGGTATCTAGCATAGAGCCTACCTAAATTGTCATGCATTGACATTTCAAAACATTTCAAAAATCCAAAAAAATCATAAAAAATTCAAAAATTCAAAACAATCATAAAATGTCAAAAATCCAAAAAAATCAAAACATGTCAAAAATCCCTAAGAAAAAAATCATAAACGTCAAAAATCCAAAAAAATCAAAATATTTGAAAAACACAAAAAAATTCAAATAACTCTCAAAAATCCCAAAATCATGAGTCAGCATTCGTCACCTTAGCCAAATAAGGAAAACATAGTCGCATCAGTCAAATAAGTTAGACAATGTCCATCTCATCAAACATTAGGTCGCATCGGTCAAATACGTCAAACAATGTCAATCTCCTCACACATAGTCATCTTTTTTCAGTCACAGTCACACTCAAACACAAGATAGTCATCAAAACATCCACATTAAAATCATGATCCAATAGACATTATATTCCAATCATTCATTAAGTTAAACTCAGAAAACATAGTCCAGTCAATCATCTAGTCACATTAATCAAATAACCAAAACAATGTCAATCTCATCAATATTTGGTCCTCTTCAAGATCTGTCCTTCTTGGACTTGGACCTAATCAAAATGTCATTTGTCTTTTTAGGATGTGTCCTTTCTAACCTTAGGCACCATCAAACCATCAAATTATCGAACTATCAAACCATCATGCAAACAATCTTCGACAAGCAAATATTGGCAAACACATTAAATGGCTATTGATTTTTCTAGTCTATTTTTTCTTATCTTTGTCTATTTTGTCTATTTTCCTGGTCTATTTTGTCTCTTGGTCATGTTACTAGCTACCTCGAGGATGTCTCATGAAGGATTTAGAGGTGCGATGACATTTCATGACCTATTTTATTTTTCTTTGACTATTGTCTATGGATTGTCTTGTTAAAAAGACTAGGGCAACTTGGCCCTTAGTATGAGCTCGGACATTCCTTGTCTGCAACTGTTTGTTTTGCAAGTGGATGACCTTGCACACCTTGGTTTATGTCATACCATGGTGTTTGTTTTCCATTTGTGTCATTTTACTGCCCAATGATGATTAGTGCAGAGTCTTGTCTAGAAAAATATGCATCTTTAAAGATGTCTCCACTAACATCCATATCCTCCACACTAACATTTCTTCTACATCGCTTATCTATTTTCCTCTTATTCATTTCAAGAGCATACTCGTGTTCTTTCAACCCACCTATCCTCTCAAAGGGGCATCATCATCTCACTCTTATTTCATCATCATCCAATTTTTCTATCATCATCCATATTCCTCTATCCACACCATAGCTTCTTTGAAATGATGTTACTCAACACAAATCTCATAATCTCAAAGAGGGCCAAAATGTAGACACTAAAAATTGTCCTAAGGCTGGCGATTTTTAAATTCATCACTTCCTTGTTTATCTTTGATAATTAAATACTTTTAATTATTTAATTATTTTCTAAAGTCATAATCCTTCTATTAATTAAATAAATTTAATTATTTAATTAATTCATTTTTTATCTTTATTTCTTCCTGATTAATTAAATAAATTTTATTTATTTAATTACTTCACTAATTAAGTCCCATTCTTTCTAAAATTAAATAAATTCTTATTTATTTAATTTTTTTCTCCACTTTCCACTATAATTAAATAATTATTTTTAATTATTTAATTATTCATTAGCCTCATTCTCTCCTAAATTAAATAAATTTTATTTATTTAATCTGGTCTACTCTTTTGAATTTTGAATTAAATCATTATTTAATTCAAAATGATTCCTTTTGTCACATTTCTCTTGAATCAAATAATATTTTTATTATGTAATTATTCATTGGCCACCTAGATTAAATCATTTTTATTATTTAATTTATCTTATCACCTCTTTGTCCATGCCAATCTTATCTTCCACATCAAATCTTATCTCTTGACATCTCATTTAATTTCGGCCCTTGATTGAATTATAAATAATTCAATCTTAGCCATTCATTTCTTGCCATTGCCCTAATTTTGATCTAACCCTATTTCATACTACAACTTTCAATTTTGGCCATTGATTAAGACATCTTATTGTTATCCAATCTCAACCATCAATCCAAATTAAGCATTGTCTATAAATAAACTCTCATAAGCTATTTGGGGGGTTGATTCTACAAGTATCCTTATGCTGTCAAAATCATTCTTGAATCATTCATCCATTTCTATCTATCATCCACACATATTATGCAAGTACATGATGCTAGTTTGAGACAACAATCTTCAATATTTTTCTAGTCGCTTGTTTGATTTATATATTTTATTGCATTAACCATAATATTTTTTCCCTAATTACATTGGTGAACCTGACATATTTTGACAATTTTTGAGAAATTTTGGAGTTGGATTCTTTTTTTTGCAGGTTTTGTTTGCTTTTTGTTGCAAGTTCTACATCCTTTTGGGATGAAACCCTAGTTGTCAAATATTCGACCATAACTTTCAAACAACTATAGCTCTTTTTATAAAAATTTTTCTACAAGTTGGGGATAGTGTCAAGAGCCTTTCATTCAAAAAATCAAATTTTTGGAGCTGATTTTCATTTTTTATAATTCTTTTGTTTATTTTCATGAAAAATCAATTTTGAGAGAAAATTGTCAAAAATTTTAGATATTTTCACATTTTTGGAAATCTCTCTAAATTTTAACAGGGTTCTATTCTTTATGTTTTAAATTTGGATGCAAAATAATTAGTTAAAAAATAGATCTTCTAAAATTAGGGTTTTCCATAAATTTGGTTATATCTCACAAAATTTTGCAGATATTGTCAGAAAAAAAAATTTATAGATTTGGGATGATGTCGGACACCTTCAGTCTAAAAATCATAATTTTTAAAGCTGATTTGAAATTTTTATACATAAAAAATTAATTTTAGGTGCAAAACAAAAAAAATGGATTTCTTTACATTTTTGGAAAGATCTTGAAATTTTAGTAAGGTTTTGTTCTCTATATTTTTATTTTTACTATCAAAAACATTTCCAAAAGTCAGATTTGTCTTGACTAGCTAATCCTCTAATATTAGTGATCAATTATCTTGTTAGGGTTTTAGCTTTGTTGTTGGTTTTGTGAATGTGCGGAAAATAATCACTTCAAAGGACAATTTGAATCAGTTGGAAAAAGATTTTGGAGCTAAAGAAAGTCTAGGTACACACATTCCATCTTTCATCTCTTAATCTTGCTTGTCAACACACTTCAACTTGGGGCTTAAAAAGTACAACTTGTTTGATAACACATTTGGATTTTGGGGTCTAAATAAATCTTGTTTGTTGTAACATCATTGGAATTGGGCTAAAATGAACCTTTGTCTTCTGTCCCACATTTTTACTTTGGGGTGAGAAAGAAAAAGTGCTTGAATTTTTTTACACACATTTCATTTCTAAAGGAAAATTAATCACTGCGAGTGTGAATCAAGTGTTTGTGTCCTCCAAAACACCTCACTTGGTTCACTTTTGTCATACCCTTCTTATGAGGCCTACTTAGAGCACACACCCCTCCAATGGACGACCTCAATTGAGTGTGAACCCAAAGACACACTCCTTTGGGAGTTGAAATCTTGTCACTCTCCTAGCATATTGGCAGGATTTTTCTCTCAAATTATACCTAGTCAACCTTGTGCAAACTAGCTTGAGAAGTAATTGGCCATACCCCACTTGACTAGTCATAGGTCTTGTTGTTGCGTATTCAAGTGTTTGCATAATCATAACATTTAATCTTGAAAGAAAAATTTATCATTGTGCTTGGTGTGTGTGTTCATGCGTTTACATGTGAGATCTTATGTTTGATATTTCCCAAATCAAACATCCAATAAAAACTTTCCACATCATACAAATCATACAAAATTGTCATTCAACATCATCATCTCTTTAATCCAATCAACACCATTTACACCATGCCAACATTACAAGACCCATTACCCTAATTCCAAAGCCTCCTCCAATCACTTTATCAAGCACCACAACCCTTAGACCAAAAAATTATGCATAAGCTCCAAGGCCTCATCCAACAATTTCAACTTCAAATAAACCAATCACCTCAAATGCAACAACTTATAACACAATCCCAATATCTCATTGCCACTTGTCAAATCCAACAATTACATCATCAATTCCAATCACCGCATCAACAAATTTCACCTCAATCCTATATGTGACCCATATCATCATATCAACCTCATCCATCCACATATCATGTTACCCCTTCCTACACCTATCACATGTCTTTAAATGTCAACCCTTATCCACATCAATCAACCTTTCAATAGTCATTATCCTATTCAAACCCTCCATCAATATCACAACAAAAATCATACCACAAGTCCAAACACCATTACAACCTCAAGACATTCAACCACAATCCTATATGTCACCTTCATCATCATGCCAACCTAACCTATCTACCTATCGTGTCAATGCCACATCAACATTTCCACCCATATCACAACAAGAACATAGGATCCCAATTCCACCTTGGCAACAACATCAAGAGGCTTTCAATTCTCATGTTCCATTTGACAAGGGGAACACCAATTTAGTTCAAGCACCCTTACCACCATCCAATCAAATTCCTATCTAGAATCCACCATGTCCTAGTCCTAATTCATTGGCCTCTCCACCTTCTAACCAATCAAACTCTTCATTAACCCAACCATCATCTAATTCTCCATTAAATCCACCTATAAAGGATGTGACCCAAGGGCTACTAGCAAGGAATCAATTGTCGCTATGTTATTCAACACATATACTTGAACATACAAAAGAGTCCTCAAACATCATCTCAAGTCCTTCAAGCCAACCACATAATCCACAACCCCTTGATCCTATTCAAGAGTCTCCCCCATTGAGCCTAAGTCAACCTCCATCATGTCTCCATGTTGGCGACCATCTAGAACATGTTGAGCCTATTCAAGAGTCATCAGCTTCCACTTCCATTCAAGCAACCCAAGAGTTATATCAAGAGTCTACTCCCAAGCATATGGAAACATCAGGCCCTTGTCCTAATCAAGATAAAATCATTTTCATCCAACCTATCCATAATCTATATCTTTTCTATGATCAAGATGATATCCATAATGATGAATACTCTATCCATGAGTAACTTTATCCTATACCCCTCCATGAGAAAGATATTCTAAATGCACCTTCACCTATTCCTATCCATGATGCATCAACATCCACTTCACATGATGAGATATATGCCTCCCAAGCACACATAGAAGATCAAAAAAATACCTTGGATCTAAGTGAACACAATGCGAATCAAGATCCTAATGATCCTCCATCACCCACTATCAACCCCATTTCAAGTCCTCCATCATATCCTATTGGTCTTTCCACCCTCATTCATCAATGTTCCTCCTTAGAACAACAAGAACCATTATCTTCCCTTGCTTCATTTTCTCCATCCAATAAGGAACTTGTGTCTATTGTTCCACCTACACCTAGTCCCATTGTCCATTGCATACCTCAAGGACACCAATATCAATATTTTGGTACTTCCTCCATGCATCCTAAGTCCACCTCCTTCCATCATAAATCCTATCATAGGCCTAAGACATATGCTTCCATCCTTCCACCATCATCCAAAAAATGTCAAAAGCATGTGACCATACACCTTCCACCATCCACTTTTCCACCATTGCTTCCAAATCCTAATATCCCTCCATCCACTCTACCACCATTACTCCCAACACCTAATATCCCTACCATTCAATCCTCTTATCCATTCATCCATAAATACCCTAACATTCCTAATCATGACCAACAAATGCACACATTGTCTGAACATGTATCTTCCACTCATTCCACCATACCCTTGGGATTCAAAAGAAAAAATTTCAATGTCTCTATCTATAAAGCCAAAAATTATAGGGACACTCATCCCTTAGGACATCGATACAAAAAGTCAAAGCCAAGTACATCTAAAAAGCTATATAAGCCCATACCTCCAAAAGAAAAGTCTAAAAACAAAATGGTTTGGGTACCTAAGCAAAAAGAAATCAAGTCAAATTAGGCATCTACATCAGAAAAATCCCAACCATCCCTTCCATCTAAAATGAACATTCTTTTCAAAAATTACAAAAATCTCACAAGCTAAACAAAAATCATAAAAATACTAAGTCTATGTGGGTACCTAAATCACTTTGTCCACCATCTCCTAAGAAAACATCTCCATTGCTTCCTACACCCCATCCACATCAAAAGCTTCAATGTTTATCACAATGTGTGCAACCATTGGTCATGGTTTCGTTCCATTTCACAACAATTCCACATACCTCCATCTCCTCACCTTTCACTCATTATCCTAAATATCTCCCCCACATTTCTATGGTCCATTCTTTTGGCTAAGCCTCCCAATTCATCTTTTGCATAAGTCCCATATAATCCCCATCATCTTCCTTAAATAATCTGCATCATTATCCATCATCTACTTACTCCATCTTCGTTTCATGTCATCCCTTACCAACATCTATGAGCATAATGACATTTGACATAGTCCATGCAATGACATCCATTTCTAGTGGGACTATCACCTTTCATGGAACTAGACACTTGAATCCCTCCTATCCATATTCCCCTTCTCCTATTCAAAAATAAATAAATAAAAAAGAATAAAGAGAAATCCCTGTGTCCAATGGTGAAAACCTAGTAAACAGGCGCCCTAGATAAGTACCATGATGAAAACCTAGCAAACAGGTGTCATGTGTAGGTTGATCTTCTATGTCACTTACACTTGGGGGCACAATGTCTTATCTATCCAACCTATCATTTCATGTCATCATTTTCATCCTACTATCTGAGCCATCATACATACCTATCATATTGAGTCTACTTATCCACCCTTCTCCTTTTGATCTTGATGAAGATGTATGGGTAGAGTGTTGAAACATACTTTGGGTATCTCTTGACATACCTCATCCTTCCAAACAAGCCTATCATTATCCTATTGTCATAAGCTTTTTCATGAAAAATCCTATGTATTGTACCTAGAATGGGGCATGTTATTCCTATGCGACATAGTCTTTGGAGATCACATCCTTGCTCTCTTATGATGCATACATCCTTTCCATCCATCCATCTATCATGAGCCTTTTATCCCTTATCCTATCACCCACCCTTGCACCTAGACTGGGTTTTCCCTTGTCATTGGTATCTAGCACAAAGGCTACCTAAATTTCCATCCATTGAAATTTCAAAACATTTCAAAAATCCAAAAAAATCATAAAAAAATTCAAAAAGCCAAAAAAATCCAAATAACTCTCAAAAATCCCAAAATCATGAGTCAACATTTGTCACATCAGTCAAATAAGGCAAACATAGTCACATCAATCAAATAAGTTAGACAATGTCCATCTCGTCAAACATTAGGTCGCATCAGTCAAATACGTCAAACAATGTAAATCTCCTCACACAAAGTCAGCTTCCATCAAACATAGTCACACTCGAATACAAGACAATCATCAAAACTTCTACATTCAAATCATGATCTAATAGACATTATAGTCCAATCAGTCATTAAGTTAAACTCAAACAACATAGTCCAATCAATCACCTAGTCACATTAGTCAAATTGCCAAAACAATGTCAATCTCATCAATCTTTGGTCCTCTTCAAGATCTGTCCATCTTGGACTTGGACCTCATCAAAATGTCATTTATCTTTTTAGGATGTGTCCTTCCTAACCTTAGGCACTGTCAAACTATCAAATTGTTGAACTATCAAACCATCATGCAAACAATCTTTGACAAGAAAATATTGGCAAACACATTGAATGGCTATTGATTTTTTTGGTCTATTTTGTCTTATCTTTGTCTATTTTTTCTATTTTTCCTGGTTTGTTTTGTCTCTTGGTCATGTTACTAGCTACCTCAAGGATGTCCCATGAAGGATTTAGAGGTACGATGATGTCTCATGACATATTTTATTTTTCTTTGACTATTGTCTGTAGATTGTCTTGACAAAAAGAATAGGGCAACTTGGCCCTTAGTATGAGCTCGAACATTCCTTGTCTATGACTGTCTATTTTTCAAGTGGATGACCTTGCACACCTTGGTTTATGTCATACCATGGTGTTTTTTTTCCATTTGTTTCATTTTACCCCCCAATGATGATTAGTGCAAAGTCTTGTATGGAAAAAAAAGCATCTTTAAAGTTGTCTCCACTAACATCCATAGCCTCCACACTAACATTTCTTCTATACTGCTTATCTATTTTCCTCTTATCCATTTCGAGAGCATACCTATGCTCTTTCAACCCGCCTATCCTCTCGAGGGGACATCATCATCCCACTCTTATTTCATCATCATCCTATTTTTCTATCATCATCCATTTTCCTCTATCCACACCATAACTTCTTTGAAATGATGTTACTCAACACAAATCTCATCATCTCGAACATCATCTCAAAGAGGGGCAAATTGTAGACACTAAAAATTGTCCTAAGGCTTTCATTTTTTAAATTCTTCATCACCTCCCCTTTTTTCTTTGACAATTAAACATTTTTAATTATTTAATTATTTTCTAAAGTCATAATCCTTCTATTAATTAAATAAATTTAATTATTTAATTAATTCATTGTTTATCTTTATTTCTTCCTGAATAATTAAATAAATTTTATTTATTTAATTACATCACTAATTAAGTCTTATTTTTTCTAAAATTAAATAAATTCTTTTTTTTAAAAAAAATTGTCCACTTTCCACTATAATTAAATAAATTTTTTTAATTATTTAATTATTCATTAGCCTTTTCTCTCCTAAATTAAATAAATTTTATTTATTTAATTTGGTCTACTCTTTTGAATTTTGAATTAAATCATTATTTAATTCAAAATGATTCATTTTGTCACATTCCTCTATAATTAAATAATATCTTTATTATGTAATTATTCATTGGCCACCTAGATTAAATAATTTTTACTATTTAATTTCTCCTATCACCTCTTTGTCCATGCCAATCTTATCTTCCACATCAAATCTTATCTCTTGACATCTCATTTAATTTCAGCCCTTGATTGAATTATAAATAATTCAATCTTAGCCATTCATTTCTTGTCATTGCCCTAATTTTGATCTAACCCTATTTCATACTACAACTTTGAATTTTGGCCATTTATTAAGACATCTTATTGACATCCAATCTCAACCATCAATCCAAATTAGGCATTTTCTATAAATAAACTCTCTCATAAGCCATTTCGGGGGTTGATTCTTCAAGTATCCTTATGTTGTCAAAATCATTCTTGAATGATTCATCCATTTCTATCTATCATCCACACATATTATGCAAGTAGATGATGCTAGTGTGAGACAACAATCTTCAATATTTTGCTAGTCACTTTTCATAGACTTATTATTGCACACTTAAATCTAAGGGAAATTATCATATTCAAGAAAAATGGAGAAGTGCAATGGAGGTGAATCAATGGTAGCATGAAGATTTGGTAATATTGTTTTGTGCTTTATGTCTTTATGCTCATTTGTGCTTCATTGTTTATTAGGGTTTGATTTATATGCTTTATTGCATTAACCATAATATTATTATCCTAATTACAATAAGGACATGGAACATGAAGTATGGAACATGAAACATGAATAATGATACCTTGAGTGATGTCTTGTAACATCAATCAACAATCTAACATGAAGTGTCCATGTAGAATGTATATCTTGATCTTGAAAATAAATGTAGAACACTGCTTGATCTTGGATCTTCAATGCTACGTCACAACACTAGCTCAACAACATGCTTGATGCCTTATGATCTTGACATGATGATGGATCTTGAATTGTTGCAACAATTGATGAAGAAATATTCTCTTAAATGCCTTAGAAATAATCTTGTAAGCTCTCTTGATGCTCTTGTGAAGTCTTTGAATGCTTAACTCTTAAGTTCTTGACTTGGTATCATGAAGGCTTAACGAAATAATTATTTGAGACCTTGTTTATATATTAATCCATCTAAGTTACCATTTATTACATCCTAGAGGCCGAAATTCTTAAAATTTGAATTTAAAACCTTGATTTCCCACTCAAAACCCTAAAAATGGGCCAAAAGGGACTCATACACCATCTGTCATGTATAGGTCCTAATAGGTCTAGATAATGTCTTGTTTTTATTAGTTTTATATAGACATTAATATACTTTTAAAGACACTCTTTATACAATGTTCCATATCGTATTATCCTTTTTCTATCCATATTCTAGACCTAAACCTAAAAACATGGTTGAATTATGGTTTAATATATTAACATTAAATGGTTTATATGAATATGTGTATGGAAGCGTTGATAGAGTTTTATGTTTAATTATGATAGTTACCCTTGTGTATGTGTTTTATGAAACTAACTTGTTTACAGCTAAAGGAGGAACCATGAAGTACAGCAGTGCAAGATGAACCCATAGCAAAAGGGTTGTTAGATGCTAAAACAAGGGAAATTATAGAAATAGTTGAATGGTTCAAGGCATTTAATGAAGATAGAATGTGTGCTATTACAATCAGTTAATAAACACTGAAGAAGAGGCCTTTCTTATATGATACTTTAAAAAATGGGTGTGTGGTTTCATACATTTTGTTTTGATAGAGTTTGGGTTTCTATAGGATTCTCCTTATTTTTCAGTTATAGGTTGAATAATTCTAAGTTCTTAATTCTACATTCTAAAATATCTAGAAGTGGAATTAATGATTGTGGTTCAAGTTGTTGCTTTCAATAAAGACTCTCTTAGTTTTTATATAAATGTTGGTTGAGTTTGTATTTTAGTTAGTTGGTTTTTTCATAGTTTTATGTTATTTGTTACTCTCAGTTTGGAAACTGAATCTTCATAATGATTTAGTACGATTTGTGCAAGAATATTTTGTAATCTTTCACTTTATGCAATAAATGGAGATCAATTCATGGAATGTATGAAATCTAGTAGTTAGATTGAGTTCAGTTAAAGTGGGAATAGTTACTTGAGTAGGCCACTCAAGGTATTATTCTTCACTTTGCCTTATTTAGTTATTTATTTCTATTGATAGATGTTATTACTTTATTATTCATAAATAATATACAAGTTAAACGGGATTTTATTTCTTGTTATTATGAATGATATTTAGGAACATGCATGTAACAATTATTGGTACTACCCTAGAGGATAGTTCAGTCGAGTTAGTAGTTTTGATTAATTTTCTAGTAAATGCAATTTCATTTCATTAGCAAAAGTTAACCACAGCCTTTGTTGTAGGTACCTGTGGCAACTAGTTTCAGTTTACATTTTTATTGTTTTATAGTTTTGTTCATTTCCAGCAAATTAGAATAACTTTAATAAGATAGTCTAGGTAGTTTATGTCCATGAAGGCATATACAATGTTGCACCATCAAAAGCTTACGTACCTTGGTTGATGATCTAATGTAGTCTTAAGCAATTTCAAGTGGGTTGTTCAATTGGTTGACCTCTAAATTAAGTGGAATTCACCAAGTTTACAAAACATTAGCTTAGAATCTACATTTTTAGGGTTGTTGTCAGAGATGGTGCTATCTTTGAATACACCTATTTTTATAGTTTTTATAGTTAAATTCTGCTTTTCAAGCATTAGGACTATTAGATGTCACCTTTTTCAACACCAACCTACTAAAATTGTGTAGGCCCACTAAATTTAAAGTCATAATTTATGTATGCAGAGGTAGAGAGACCCCTTGGGTAGGTTCCTTCCTTCTACATGTTAGGAAGCTATCATAGAAATTAGGTGAACCAAGTACTCAGAGTGAAGGTACTACTGAAGAAGAAATTTCCTTTTCACCAACTTCTAGTGCACATATAGAAGGAACATATCACACTATGGGTGATGTGGATGATGATGATGCCTAGCCAACATCTAGGTTTCCTATTAGTGACCAGCAAAGGGTTATAGTGCTAAAAAACATCCCTCCTTCGGCCTTGCCAATTTTCTATGGGTTAATAACTAAAGACCCAAACACATTCCTCTTTTAATTTGATGTCTTATGTAGAAGTTATGATTATACTTCTAATGCACTTTGGTTGAAGCTTTTTCCTGCCACTCTCAAGGATGCAGCTTTGAGATGGTTTGTGGGATTAGGTAAAGATGTTCCTAATTGGGACACCATGAATACATTGTTCTTGGATAAGTATCAAGGCTACTGTAGAGGACTTGATAGAAGGAAGGATGATATATTTTGAATGACACAAAAAGATGATGAGCCTTTAGAAGATTATCTTTAACGATTTCAATTTTCTCTCAAGAAAAACCCCTAGAACAAATTGTTAGAAGAATCTATCAAGCTAGTCTTTTTGAGAGGGGTTCATGAAGACTACATGGATGCCCTGAATATTATTGGGGGAGGAGATGTCTCTCAAATGAAATTTGAAGAAATTTCCAAAATTTGTGGAAATTATTCAAAGACTTTTACAAAGAGGCAAAGATACAATAGAGCATCAATTCTTGGTAAATCATCTACTGGGGTTTCCAAAGTTAAGTTGAGAAACCTCTTATCCAATATGAAAGAGGATATAATCAATCATTTGGAAACACAACTGGATACTCTCCACATTTTAAGAATAAGTAGGAGGAATCAAAGGCTATTTATATTGAATATTATCTAAGTTACAGGAAAAAGAAAGCAAATTGTAAATGTAAAAGAGTGGCAAGAATCTAGCAAGAAAAATTTGAGAAACATGACTTTCAACCTATTGAAGGAGATGATGGATAGATCTTTTATTAGCACAAATTCATGCATGGTAGAAAAATAAATGTATGCCACAAGATCCCCTTAGTTTTAATTCATCTTTTCTTATTGGAAAACAAAACTTATTTGCTTGGAACTCATAGCCCTAGCAAGTCAATCAAAACCAGTGGAACAATACCCAATGGCCAAACCCTTAACCTAATTGGAACCAATGGCCAAATACATGGCCACAATAGAATTTTCAAAGTTTCAATTACAATCCACAATGACCAAACCAATAGAATCAATGGCAACCTCAGTGGCAGAAAGGCTAGCAATGGCAGCAGCAAAATATGAATTATCAACAACCCATGCTCCCTCCTCCACAACAGCAAAAAGAACTAATGCCACCATCAAATCATGCAACCCAGCCACCCAAGCAACAAATACCTGCCCAACCTACACCTAACCCTAACACTAAGCCTATTTAGAAGGATTATACTAATGAAGCTATGCAGTACCCCACTTATGGGGTAGAGGTGAGTGATGTCCACCTCAAATTAGGAAAACAACTTGCTAGACCCTCATCCCCCAAAATTACTGAAATGGAGGATAAGGAACCTACATTTAAGGCTTCTGATAAACCACTTTAGGTACACCAAACTAAATTAGGTACACCAAACTACCTCAATCCCAATCCACCTTTTCCTGAATGCCTAGCTCTACAAAAGCATCACACACAGGCTGAGATAGACCTTTTAGGGAAATTGAAAGATGTTAAAATAAAAATCCCACTTATCCAATCTATCAAAGAAATTCCTATTTATACCAAAACAATAAGGGATCTTTGTCTTAAGAAACTAGGCCACAAATGGAAAGATCCACAAACAATTCATGTTTTGGGGAATCTTGTAGATATCATGCTAGGGAACATTATATCCCTAAGTATACTAATCCTAGTAGCCAAGTTGTGGATGTTAAGATCAATGGAACCCTCATTAAGAACACTTTGATAGACTTGGGGGAAGCCATCAATGTTATGACAAAAGAAACAATGTAGTTGCTCCAGTTGATCAACCTCAGGCCCACACAAACTGTCTTGCAATTAGTTGATAAGTCCACTTTTAAGCCTGAAGGAGTCATTGAAGACCTAGTTATTGTATTGGATTCCTAGGAATACCCTACAGAATTCATAGTATTGCAACCCAAATTCAATCTTGTGGGTTACCCACTTATCTTAGGCATACCTTGGTTGGAAATAGTTGATTCATTTATAGGCTAAAGATCTAGTAAAATGATAATATCTAATGTGATGATCATAAAGAACCTGGTTCTTTATCCACTTGCCCAACCATATGTAGACCTTGAGCATTCTATTTTTCCAAATTTGGGTGAGGAAGAATATAATTATTCTCTTTAAACATTGATAACTATAGAGTGTATCCCCTTATTAGATGACCAAGATGAAGATGAGCTCATCACCCATATAATCCAAAATGACTATAGCAGGAGCCCACGACAACAAGATTATCTCATATGCCTACAAGACCCATTGCAAATTATTGTACCTACTGATTCTATAGAAGATATGTCACAACTATTTCATTCATTACTTCCTCAACAATTTTTACCTATTATACCAAGAATTGATCTCTCATCAGTTCAAGAGGTATCAAAGGAGTTGGAAATTATGTCAGGGAGGATGTTAAGCTAATGCATTGACTAAGGAAATGTAAAATTCTCTGCGATCAAAGTTGCAGGCACACTCAGTAGCATATGCATGGGATTACCATGATATGAGGGGCATTGATCTTGATCTATGCATGCACAAGATTTACATTAATGATGACCATAGACCTATCAAATAGCCACAAAGATGCATGAATATATCTCTAAGAGACATAGTGAAGGTTGAATTGCAAAATATTTTAGATGTAGGTTTTATATACCCTATTTTAGATAGTGAATAGGTTTCACCATTGGTCATAGTTCCAAGAAAGGTGGTAAATGGAGAGTCTATGTTGCTTATAGGGAATTAAATGTTTCCACAAGGAAATATCACTTTCCACTACCATTTATTGATCAAGTTCTTAATGCTTTGGTAGGAAAGAAATATTTCTCATTTCTTGATGGTTTTAGTGGTTATAATTAGATTAAAATTGTACTAGAAGACTAAGATAAGACCACATTTACCTACCCTTGGGGAACTTATGCATAATCTATCCTACCTTTTGGTTTATGTAATGCTCCAACTACCTTTCAAAGGGTAGTACTCAACATATTTTTTGATTTTGCACATGTTGCATGGAGATATACATGGATGACTTCACCACTTATGGTGAAAGTTATGAGGAATCCCTCATTAACCTGAAGGAAGTGTTAAAAAGGTGTAAGGAACACAATCTATCACTCAACAATGAGAAGTGTTTCATGATGATGACACAAGGAATTGTGTTAGGACATTTTATATCCAATGAAGGTATATAGATTGACCCAAAGAAGATTGAAATTATATCTAGCCTACCTATACCACAAAAACAAAGAGATGTCAGGAGATTCCTTGGAAATGTAGGTCATAACAGGAGATTCATCCAAGATTTTAGCAAAATTGTTGCTCCTTTGTTTATTTTATTGACAAAGGATAGCGAGTTTGAAGGGACCGAAACCTATCAGAATGAAAATGGAGATCCTATGTTGATTACGCACTGATGCATTAGAATTTTCTATTGGAGCAATCCTAGGACAAAAGGATGGGAATAAGGAGTATGAAATATATTATAACAGCAAAAAACTATAGGGAGAAGAATTAAACTACACTGTGAGTAAGAAAGAAATGTGTGTAGTTGTCTACGCCATTAACAAATTTAGATGCTACATAACTGGCTATCAAGTGTTTGTACATATGGATGATATAGTAATTATGTACTTGATGAATAAACTAGAATTAGGTGGAAGACTTGTAAGGTGGTTGTTGTTACTATAAGAATTTGACATAACAATAGTTGAAAAACCAGACAAAGCTAATGGATTTGTTGATTTCCTGTCTAAATTTCCTACCCAATCAATAGAAGGGGTGTCTTATGATTCTTTTCCTGGTGAGCATCTATTTTCTCTTAATGTACAAACTCCATGGTTTGATGACATAGCTAACTATTTGGTTACAAGGCAGAATCTAGGTTACTTTTCTCTAAGAGAGAAAAGACAATTAGTTCACAAATGCTTTCCTTATCCTTGAATTTCTAAATTCTTATTTTACATTGGGACAAATAGCATTATGAAGAGATGTATCAGAGAGGATGAAGTGTTTGACATATTGAAAGTATGTCATGATGAACCTTGTGGTGGAAATTTTGCATCCAAGAGAACATCCTTCAAAATCCTTACAACACGATATTATTGGAAAACCCTACATAAAGACTCTATTAAGTATAGTAGAAGCTATGACTGATGCCAGAAAATGGGTAGACCCACACGAAGTGATGAAATTCCTTTACATCCCTAGTTGGCACTAGCTCCTTTTGATAAATGGGGGCTAGGTTTTATTGAACCTATCTCTCCAATTCAAATAATAATGAATAAATATTAGTGTGCATCGACTACTTAACCAAATGGGTAGAGGTAAAAGCATTACAGTTTTCCAAAGATGGAAATGTAGTAAAATTTATGTATGAGGAGATCTTCACTAGATAGGGTGAACCCACAGAGATAGTGACTAACCAATGGCCACAATCTACATAAGAATTAATTTCCAAATTGATAGAAGAGTATCAGATTAGACACAAGAAATCTACCCCATACCATCCTCTAGCTAGTGGTCAAGTAGAGGTCACCAATAGGGAGATTGAAAATATATTGACAAAAACAATGCAACTTCATAGGAGAGATTGGGTATCAAGGACCACATGGAAGATAACTATAGGTTTTACTCCTTATGAAATGGTTTATGGTAAAACAGTAGTATTTCTTATTAAATTTCAATATAAAAAACTGAGGGCATCAGTAGCCTTGGGCATGGATTTAATAGGGGGATAGAAAGAAAGATTGCATTCTCTAAATGGGTTGGATGAGATAAGGATGGAAGCAATCCATCATATAGAATTTATATAGTAGCAATGAATGAGATGGCATGATCAATACATAAAGACAAAGGAATTTGTTGAAGGAGATCGGGCTCTATTATATGACTCAAGGTATAAAGATTTTAAAGGTAAATTCTAGTCTAAGTGATTGGGCCCTTATGAGATTAGTAAGGTTTACCTTAATGGAGCAGGAAAATTGCATACCATTGATGAAGTGTGGCTTTCATTTCTTGTTAATGGACATAGATTGAAGTTACACAAGAAACCAATACAACATGATGACTTCATATTTTCATTAATTCAGCAATTTGGTGCTCACAGTGAACCTAAAATAGAAACTAATTCACAAGGTCCTACATCAGTACTACTAGATATACCAAGCATGTCTATTGATTTAGTGGTTGAGTTACACAACTCAACCCCTAAAATCACTTAGGCATAATTTATCCTACTTTAAACATCAAATTCACACACAGTACATTGTTCATGCACACACTGGACAATTATAATGATACTCAGAATATCCTCAAAAGGGACCTATTAACAATGTTCACAGGGGACCTAATGTCATAGGGATCTGTAGCCTCACAATGCCCACATTATGATTGAGACTTGACACTGCACGTGCTCGTAGCAAAGTTTGATGATAAAAGGATTATTCCACTCATTTGGAACCATATTTATTGCAAGGTTATATGCATTCATTTCCAAAATATCTCCATATCTCATCCATCATTTCATGCCACATATCGCCACATAGTTGTTTTATTGTCGTGTTCATTTCAAATCTTTGAAGCTATCAAATTTCCAACTCACATCCATTTAACCATATCTACTCACCATCCAAGATACTCATTAACTTACAGTTAATATAATTCCAATCAACTCAATAACCACATATGTTATTTTAGTTCTCATGTGCCACTGATCGTTATTTTTGCATGACCGTACTTGAGGTATCCTATTATGGCTATTCAAGCTTTCTTTAAACTTTTTATGCACTTTTCGTTTAATTTCCATACATGTGAAATATTAAATTATTCATTTCAATCAACTCACATTTCTACCACATCTGAATCACCACTATGAAGTGAGGTCACTTCACTCATTAACTTGGGGGGAGGGTACGTTTAATCTATCTTTTCATTATACTTTTTGAATTTTCCACCCTAACCTAAATTTAATGAAAATCATGACATGCAAAGCCCTAGTTATATTTTATTTTTGTTACTATTTTTGCCTACTACCATTTTTGTAATTCCTAAAACTTGAAACCTTGTACAATTTGCAAGAACCTTAGCTTGGTTTCTATTAGAGTTAAATTTGAGGAGGGATTCGCAATTATAGTGTGGAGTGGTAGTAATAATATGTATGGTTCTTGTGTTTTGAAGTCATAAGAGAAGTTGAAGGTGGTAAGCAAAAGTTGAGTTGAATCTTTAGAGTTAAAATTTGGTATACTGAGAAGTGAAGGGAACTAATACGGGAGGAGATGTCATAAGGAGAGAGTCAATGGCTCAACAATAGATTTTGGAGGATGCACCTGTCCCTCCTATATTCACAAAGGTTAGATGGCTCAAGTATTTTCTAAAGTTAATAGAGTATAGTGATGATTTAACGAGAAGGTTTGCAGAAAATCTCCAATATGACAAAGCCATGGTAAAAGGACTTTCTATGGATGCTTCAAACATCGCCATTGCTCAATTGACTGGATTGCTAAGGATAGGAGTGAAAATAGCTCTGGTTGATGTAGTCGTAGCTCAGGAAGAATTCTACAAAAAATGAGATCAATTAGATTCTACATCACTAGGTACGAAAAGGATGTCTCTCCACTGGTTATGGGGAAGGTGTGCCTCTTATATTGTTAGATATATTATATGTGATGGTAGAAAAAATATTTTATATACTATCCATTTTAAGTTGTTAATCCATCTTAGGCATAATAGGATAGTCAATGTACCCAATTTCATATACCACTTGTTGAAGAGAATAGCTTCAGAATACCAAAGAAGGCAATCTGATACTTCCCTCTCTCACCCTTGCTTAGTTACCCTGTTGATAAAAAAGGAGCCTAAGAATGCAGTACCCACAAGTTAGGTGGGAGGATTTTAGGGTTGAAGAATGTAATGATACCAACAATTTATTTTTAGTACCTAGTGATATAGGAAATCAAAATGAACCTCAAAATGAGCTATAATATTGTAGTACCCCTCCATTTATGCTTATGTTTTATGTTTACATGTTTTCACACTGTTAGACTTTGGTACCTTGGTTTGGATATTTTGATCGCTAACTTTGAGCAACAATGGATTCATTTTGTGATATGATAAACACTGTATGGTGATAATTATTTTATGTCATACTTTGTAATAGCGTAGATGTTTCCTTCAGATGTTATTGCAATATATATGTTATGGTAGACTAACTGTTATTTTAATTTATTAGTCTGATGTGACGTGTATTGGTGTAGAGAATGGAGTTGTATCACTCGCTTGCGAGTGCCCTGTGTTTTCTGTGATTTTCTCTGCATGGTGTGTTTGTATAATGGATTATATATATATGCATGTTATTTATTTGATTGCAGGATTGCAGGTACATGACACCAACTCCACCTGGTTACTCAGGTCTGAGCGTGTCAAGACTAAATAGAAATGTTGATTGGGAGGTAGTAACATGGTTTATCCTAGTCTAGTTTTAAACCCAGTCACAGTACATTGTCAGTTTAGTTTGGAGTCTTTGGTGGTCTTGTTTGTCCCTGATTGGATTAATTGTTTTGAAAGGAAATTTTTGTCAATTTTAATGATAGTTTGTTATTCTTTAATTTATTGTTGATTTAAATTAATTTCATATGCTGGAAATTAAATTTACATTTTATTTAATTAATTAATAATTTGTTTGGTTAAGTAATTTGATCACTGCAATAAAAATTATTTAATTAAATAAATTAATTAATTAAATTAAGTTGCTTTAATTGTGTGAATAGATTTAAATTTGAAATTAATTATTATGTGGGAAATGGTATTTTAATTGTTAAATAAATAAAATAAATAAAGAAAAAAGGGAAATTTGTATTTTGAAATTTGAAAATTTTAAATTCTTTAAAATGCATGCAAATCTTGAAAAAGAGGAAAGAAATATTTACCGGCAAGTTGTTAAAAGAT
The DNA here is from genome assembly GCA_007258455.2 of Sequoia sempervirens. Taxonomy (NCBI): domain Eukaryota; kingdom Viridiplantae; phylum Streptophyta; class Pinopsida; order Cupressales; family Cupressaceae; genus Sequoia; species Sequoia sempervirens. The sequence goes on along the minus strand of VDFB02000020.1, from coordinate 46,352,673 downwards.
ATTTTTTCTTCTCGACATGTGTGCCAGTGGAATTTATTGCTGGTTGTTGAGAATTTTCTCGTATGTAATCTGGGATTTGGGAAAAATAGAAGATTACCTTTTCTGCACGAGAAATGAAAATATAGTGCTCTGTTAAAAAAATATTTTTGGTTTTGAATTATTTGTGAATTTTGCTTTGGGATCTACTGTATACTTCTGGAAGATCTCTTTCTGGATTTTGTGTTATGGAGAAGCTTTGTGATGCAGGAGCATCCAGTGGTGTAAGGGCAATCTTACATCACCCAAAAATAGTTAAATTTCAAGTTTCTCAGTTTTTAGATGTTTTTACATTTTTGGATATGATTTTCATCATAATGAAATTTCTAATTTACGGTTTTTATTTCCTATTCCTGGGTTGAAAGATATTGAAATTTTAGTTTCCCAGATTTGCACTTGAAAATCTTCCGAGTGGGATTTGAGGCACTTAGAGCTCCCAGATCGGCCTTGAAACTTGCTGAAATCGGCATAGTGAATTTTGAGCACGTTCTTGACTTCGAGACCTTTCCAACGGTTCAAACGGTTCATGAATCAGAGTCCTGGATCAAAAGTTATGGCCCTGGGAAGTTGGCGCACTTTCTAAAAGATACCATTGCAAATGCTCTTTTGAAATTTGAACTTCATGTTGTAAATTTTTGGCACCAAACCGCCTAAACTCAATTTGAATGTTGTTTTGGCTCCAAACTAATGAGGAGCTCTATTTATGGGCGGGTTTTCTAATTTTTGAGTAACCTTTTTGGGGACAAGCTCGCATATTGCGAAAGGGTTATTCTATAGCTTTCTGTAGCTTGCATGTGTTGTAGAACTTGGGTATTTGAGATCCTCTGCATGTAAGAAGCTCCATTTTCTGAATAATAAAATTATTCTCTTGTTTGTGGGTTATTTTCTATGTCTCAGGTTTCACCCTCATCAAGTGGTATCAGAGTGGGTTTTTTCTTGAGCATGTGGACATCAACATCGTGAGGCGATTCGCAAGGACTATGGTTGTGGGTCGAGGTCAAGAAAAATGCCTCCAAGAGTGATGGCTGGTAGGCATGGTGGTGCCAGAGGTGGTCAAGGCGGCAGAGATGCTGGTGGAAGAGATGCACTGGCAGCCCTCTAGAGATAGGTTGATGTGTTACAAGAGCAGTTGAGAAGAGGGTTAAACCTGAGGGAGGAAAGTGAGGATGAAGGATAGGAAGAAGGTTCGATGTAGAAGAGGAAGAAGAAGCAATTGATCAAGACAAAATGTGGCTAATAAGGGCCATTTCAAAGATTAGGAAAAGACCCAGAGCAGAAGTCCCCAGTTATTCCGGAAGTCTGAACCCGGAAGAGTTGATCGATTGGATCAACGAGCTAGAAGAATATTTTGAATATGAGGAAATGGAGGACCCGTGATCGGGTTAAGTTTTGCAAAAATGAAGCCATGGGCCATGCCAAAGATTTGGTGGAAAGAGGTCCGGGGCTTGGAAAGAAATCAAAGAGGAAAACCTCAAGATCACCAGATGGGATCGCATGGTAGAGAAACTAAAGAAGTAGTTCATACCAGTGGACTACGAGTTAGATCTGTTGAAGAAATTGCAAGGGTTGAAGCAAAGAAGCAGATCTGTGAAAGAATATACTAAATATTTTCACAAGATAATCATCAGAACGGGTCACACAGAGGCCAATAAGGAGAAGGTAGCCCGATATCTTAATGGGTTACGACCGAGCATTCAGGAGGAGTTAAGCCTAGTCAGAATGACCACCATTGAGGATGTGTATCAGTTTGCTCTGAAGGTGGAAGAGAAGCTAAACAAAAGATTTGATGGCAAGCAAAAGGACGAGGAGGCCGTGCTTAAGGGGTAATGGAAAACCTTCAGAAGTCGGGAAGGATGATGAAAAGAAAAGTGAAAATGTGGGTACCAGTCGAAGCCAAAGGAATGACAACTTCTACCACCCTCATGATCAAAACAGTGGTGATCAAAGAGGTAGAGGACGAGGGAGATATGGACAAGGATCCGGAAGAGGTGGTTTCAAAGGAACATGTTTCCAGTGTGGTGAAGAAGGGCATCGAGCCTATGAATGTCCACAACACCAAGGAAGGGCAGACAAAAGGCCAAAAGGTCATAGAAGGGTTGCGCATGCAGATGAGGAGGCCCAATCTAAACATCTAGATGATGCTGAAAGGGGAAAGAAAAGGAACCAGAACAGAGGAAGAATCTGTTTTGCACAAGGTGCAAGTGTGAAGGAAAATGTTGTGATGTCATTATTGATGGTGGGAACACCGATAATCTGGTGTCAGAGGAGATGGTCACAAAGTTGAAGCTGAAAGAGGGAAAGGCACCCGCGCTCTGTATGCAGTTGCTTGGTTTTCAAAAGACCACAAAAGTTTTTGGTAATGAAGCTGATTACCCTAAATGAAGTTCAAAGATCGGGAGCTACGATGAGGAATTACTCTGTGATATCATCGCGGATGCATGTCACATGTTGTTAGGAGAGCTGTGGCGATTCGATAGAGTGAAGCTATACACTTATTAGCCCATGCAAACACTTATTCCTTGACAAGGACCGGATTAAAGTCTGGGGTGAAACCGGCGAAGCCAAGAAGAAAATTATCTGATGAATGCTAAAATTTGTTATGTAGATGGAAGAAAAATTTTAGAAGGTATGAAGCATGAGTGAGTGTGTTATGCATTGATTCCTAGAATGAGTAATGAGGATAGTGAGAAGGTTCCAGAAGAAGTTTCTAGGATTTTGGATGAGTTTCAGGATATTGTTTCTGATAATGTACCTGAGGGTTTACCGCCAATAAGGAAGATTAGTCATCAGATTGACTTGATTCCTAGAGCCAGTTTTCCAAATAAGGCAGTTCATAGAATGACTCCAGTAGAAAATGAGGAGTTGAACAGACAAGTTCAAGAGTTGTTGAGAAAGGGTTTGATACGGGAGAGTTTGAGTCCATGTGTAGTACCTACAGTACTAGTACCAAAGAAGGATGGGGAGTGGAGGATGTGTATAGATTCCCAAGCCATAAACAAGATAACAATCAAGTACAGATTTCCCCTGCCAAGGATGGATGACCTGATGGACTGTTTGAGTGGGGCTCAGTACTTCACAAAGATTGATCTGAAGAGTGGATATCACCAGATCCGGATTTGAGAAGGAGATGAATGGAAGACTGCCTTCAAGACCAAAGAGTGGTTGTACAAGTGGTTAGTCATGCATTTTGGGCTAACCAATGCACTGAGCACATTCATGCAGCTCATGAATGAGGTACTAAAAGAATTTCTGCAAAGTTTTGTTATTGTGTATTTAGATGATATTTTTATTTTCAATAAGATGTTGGATGAGCATCTAATACATATTCGGAGAGCCTTTGAGAAGTTAAGAGAAGAGAAACTATTGATTAATCTGAAGAAGTGCAATTTTGTGAAGAGGGAGTTAGTGTACTTGGGGTTTGTTGTCTCAACGAGAAGGTCTCAAATGGACCCGGAAGGTGAAGGCTATTTTTTAGATGGCCTACCTCAAAACTGCTTGGTGAGATCTTTCCATGGTTTGGCTATTTTTTATAGAAAGTTCATTTAGAAATTTCAATAGTATTTGTGGACCTCTATCTGAAACAATAAGAGGGGATAGAAAAGAATTCAAGTGGAGCACTGGAGCAACAAAAAGTTTTGAACTGTTGAAGTGGAAGGTGACAGAGCAAACTGTTCTAGCTCTCCCAGATTTCAACAAGGTGTTTTAGTGGATTGTGATGCCAGTGGTTGTGCCATTGGAGCAGTGTTGAGCCAAGAAGGTTAGCCCATTGCCTATTTCAGTGAAAAGTTAAATGATGTCAAGAGAAAGTATTCTATATATAATCAAGAATTGTATGCAATAGTTCAAGCATTAAAGAAATGGAGACATTATTTGTTGCAGAAGGAATTTGTTCTATATACTGATCATCAAGCCTTGCAGTACCTAAATAGTTAGGAAAAATTAAATCAGAGGCATATGAAATGGGTAGAGTTTTAGCAGAGTTATACCTTTGTTTTGAAACATAGGAGTGGGAAGTCAAATGGGGTTCTTGAGATGCCTTAAGTAGGAGGCATACATTGATGACAAAGATGCAAATTGAAGTGGTTGGGTTCAATGAACTCAAGACACTGTATGCAGAAGATCCTGATTTTGCAAAGGCTTGAAAAGCTTGCAAGGAACCTGTTACAGTGGACAGGACAAAGTGGCTGGATTTCATAATTCAAGATGGCATGTTATTTAAGGGAAGTCAATTGTGTATTTTGAGGAGTTCTATGAGGGAGAACCTGATAAAGAAGAAGCATAGTGGAGGAATGGCAAGACATTTTGGTCGGGATAAGACCATTGCCATTATCAGTGAGCATTATTATTGGCCTCAGTTGTCACAGGATGTGAAGAAGTTTGTACAAAGCTGCAAAGTATGTCAGATGGCTAAAGGAGTGAGCCAGAATACAGGCTTATATCAGCCATTACCTGTACCATAGAGGCCATGGGAGGATATAAGTATGGACTTTGTTCTTGGTTTTCCAAGGACACAACGAGGGAATGATTTAGTCTTTGTGGTGGTTGATAGGTTTTCGAAGATGGTACATTTCATTCCATGTCAGAAGACCCATGATGTAGTTCACATTGCTGACTTGTTCTTCAAAGAGGTGGTGAGGCTACATGGTCTGCCAAAGAGTATTGTTTCAAATCGTGATACCAAATTTGTGGGATACTTTTGGAGGACCTTGTGGAAGAAGCTGAAGACAGAGTTGAAGTTCAGTTCTACACACCATCCACAAACAAATGGGCAAATAGAGGTTGTTAACAGGAGTCTGGGTAACCTACTGAGATGTTTGGTAGGAGATAAACCTAAGGGATGGGACTTGATCTTACCCCAGGCAGAATTTTCTTACAACAATTCTGTCAACAGAAGCACTGGTAGATCACCATTCAAGATTGTGTATGGAGGTAGCCCCAGAACAGCTCCAGAATCGAGGAAGATGGACCAAAAGAAGAAAATAAGTGTTGAAGCCGAAGATTTTGTAGAACACATCAAAGATATACATGAGAAGGTAAGAGAACATATTAAATAAGATGAATATCACGGTATAAGGCTAAAATGGCGGATCGAGAAGAGAGGAGGAACATAAAGAGGTTTGATTGGTGATGAAGTAATGGTCCACTTGAGGAAAGAAAGGTTTCTGTGTGGGAACCTACCTGTAAAATTGAAGAAGATGAAGAAATTCCGGTCCACTGTAAGATTTTTGAAGAAGCATGATTCAGGGAATGCATATGAGGTAGAGTTGCCTGATGGAATCAACATTTCCCCTGTGTTCAACATTTCAAATTTGACAGAGTATCATGAAGGTGGAATAGAGGAAGCACCAGCAATAGGGTAGTATGGCATTCCAACACCTACTTCAGAAAGGGAGGAGATTGAAGCAATCTTGGATAGTCGTGCGGGAAGGAGTACGAGCTTGAGGCAATATGAAGAATATCTAGTGAGAGGAAATGGAGAGGAGGAAGGCCTATGGAAGATTCATCCTAGCTATCTAAGGTAGCGGTTGACTAGTTAGGTTTTCCTCAACCATCTGAGATGTGACGTGTCACTTCTCAAATTACCCTGGGTGTTTGATGCAAGAGCATCCGATGGTGTAGGGGCAATCTTGCATCACCTAAAAATAGTTAAATTTTAAGTTTCTCAATTTTTAGATATTTTTACATTTTTGGATACCCTTTTCGTCATAATTAAATTTCCAATTTATGGTTTTTATTTCTTGTTCCTGGGTTGAAAGATATTGCAATTTTAGTTTCCCAGATTTGCACCTGAAAATCTTTTGAGTGGGAATTGAGGCACTTAGAGCTCCCGGTCGGCCACTGAAACTTTCAAAATTGGTGTAGCAAATTTGGCTATTTTGATTTGAGACCTTTCCAGCGGTTCAAATGGTTAGGTAGTCAGTCTCGGATCAAAAGTTATGGCCTCGGGAAGTTGGCACACTTTCTAGAAGATACCATTGCAAATGCTCTTTTGGAAATTTGAACTTCATGTTGTAATTTTTTGGCGTAACTGCCTAAACTCAAATTTTGAATGTTGTTTTGGCTCCAAATAATGAGGGAGCTCTGTTATAAGTAGAGTTTTCTAATTTTGAGTAACCTTTTAGGACAAGCTCACATATTGCGAAGGGTTATTACAGCAGCTTTTCATTGCTTGCATGTGTTGTAGAACTTGGGGATTTGAGATCCTCTGCATGTAAGCTCCATTTTGAATAATAAAATTATTCTCTTTTGTGGGTTATTTTTTGTGTCTCGGGTTCGCCTTCATCACTTTGGAGGATTGCACGCAATAGGCAACAAAGATTCTCCCCTACAGACAAATTTCAAGCTATAGGAAACATGTTTTTCACTGTTGTTTATTTATTTTAAATCCTTTTGAAAAGTTTGTTTGTGAATATGAATTATTATTGAGAAGTTATGTTATAATTGTTTAAAAATCGTGCCTGTTGAAGAAATTGTTTGTGATTTAATCCCTATTCTTCTCAGCAAATTAGTCTGTAGAAAATTATTTATTTCTTTGTTAAAAGTTCCTGTAGGAAACAGTTTGAGTAAGAATTTGTGAAGGAAATCATTTGTTTGGGGAAATGACAATTGAAACCTGTGGGGATAAATTAAAATTTGATTGGAAATTCTTGTGTGTATTTTCCATTGTAAAACCTTGTTGAAATTTTTCAATTTCCCCATTGAAACCCTGTTGAAAATCTATTTCAATGCAAAACTTTGTAGAATTTTCTAAATTTCCCCATAGAAAAAAAAAAACCCTATTGAATTTATATATATATGTTTTCATATATAAATTGAATTGTGAGAATTTCATTTTAAATTCAAGGTTATCACCGTACAGGTGGATTAGAAATTTTTATTAAAAAAAATGGATTTGTATGATTGCCGTACGGGCAAATATAAATAATTTTTTTTAAAAAAAAATAAATATAAATAACAATGTTTTTGGGGAGGGCCGAAACCCTCCCCCATTCTCCATATGGGTCGGCGCAGCCACCATGGCTGCAGGCTGCTGGGCGCGGCCCTGGTAAGGGCTGCATCCTCCCCACAGGGAGGCTGTAGCTGGAGCTGCGGGCTTCACAATGTTTCTTTTAATTTAAAGGAATCAAACGGAAATTTTATCTGTTATATTTAAAATTCGATTTCTATTTTAATGTTATATATATATATATATATATGAATATGAATATATATTTGTAGGAATAAATATAATAATTTATATATTTATATTTATATATAAACATATATGTATATATGTTTGTATATAAATATTTGTAAGATTTGTAATTTATTAAGTTTTAGAAAAATAATTTTGGAGTTTTAAAAAAAATTGCATGTAAATTTCAAGATTAATTATTTCTAAAACAGTAAGATTGAAAGAGAAAATTTGGAATACACTTTTATGTAAATTTGAGAAAATCAAAATTAGATTAAATGAAACAATTTCCTTTATTGTTTTTAGAATAGAACGTTTAATAAGTTGATTTATATTCGTGTTATTTTCAACTGATTTAAGTGGATTTAGTAAATCCTTATATAGATGTTTATTTTTCCTGATTTGCTTTAAAATGTGTTTCCTTTTATTGGGCAAATTGGGCATGTTTTAAATGAACAGGTCTTCTAGATTAGTTTGTATAGTAAGGGCATTGTTATTGTTGAAATACAAACCTTGTGTTGACTAAGGTTATGTACATGGTTTTGCATGGTGTTTAGACACCTAGTTTTATGAACATAGACTTGATGTTCATTTTGAAATGTGTAGTATTATATGTTAAATTTCTTGTAGACCTTGTCTACCTTAGTTCAGGGAAACTTAGATTCCTTTGTTATGTTTAGGGGAGTGGCTCAGTGTGAGGGCCGGCACACAAAGTGGTGCCAAGGTAACTTACAAAGAGTTAGTAAGTCAGTGAAAACTAAAACAAAACATTAGTTAGCTTAAAATTTTTAATTAGATTAATATGCCTCGCTTAAAGACTCAAGAGCTAGTTCAGTCTTGAGATTAAGTTGAGAAGGCCTGGAATGGAAAATTGATATCTTGTTACTTTAAAAGATATTTGATTCCGCAATTGTTGGCATGTGGGGCCAGGTTTCATAAGAGGTTACCAGGGTAACCCAAGTTGGGGGCTGGAACCTAGGAAGAAACACCAAGGTAACCTTTGCAATGTTGTGATGACACTCCACCTAAAATAACAGTTTACCTTGTGTACTTAGCATATTTGATTGTCTTAATTTTGGAAGCAATGTTACTATCAGTTAGTTATGTACTTGTGTCTAGGGTGAATAGGTTATGTCTAGGTAACCATATTACTATCTCCTAGCACGGGGGGTGGACCTACGGGTACCACATGGTTGGGTGGAACGTGCACCTTACTCCGTTGGGTCCCCAGTTTATGATCATGGCAACAAGAGCTTCATGGATGGAGAGCTCGTACTTGGATATATATGTACTTCCTATATTGCATCATTGGAAATCTTGTATTTGTAACATCCCTCAATTGTTTATGAAGTGAATATTTGAAATATGTAATTGTAATCTATTATTTGATCTACCTCATCTAAAGAATGAGTATTGTAATGTTATTTCAAATGTAATGTAAGAATCATATTTGTACTTTATACTATCATGAATGGAATTCAAATGTTGTGCAATGTTTATTTTTAAGTTTATGTTAAATAAATACATGCAATGCTAAATACTAAAGTCGTCTATGGAATCTCAAGTAGTGTGACGTCGTGTAGCTTAGAGAATGTATGCAACTAATTAAGTTAATATTATTACCTTAAAAAAAAATATTTCACTTTCGTAGACAATTGCTACATTCCTTAGGTTACAAGACGGGGCATTACAAATATGAAAACCCTCATAATTCACCTATGGCCTTACCTACCCGCAACCAAAGTGAACATGAAAAACCTAAAGAGCCAAAGTCTGTTCCATCTAAAAGTGAGAAGTTACCTTCCTCTTCTAAGTCATGAAATTCTAAAAGTAGGAGAAGTAGTGTATCCAACACTTCCACGACCTCTAAACTAGAGGTAGAGGACACAAAAGGAAAGAGGGTTGCTCAGACATAGAAAAAGGAAAATACCCTAAAAAAGAAGGTTATTAAAAAAGGGAAGCAGAAAGTTAGAACAAAAATGCTCACATCTAGACATTCTAGTAGGCTCAGACAACAAAATGCTACAAGGGAAAGTATAGGGGAACCTGAAGGAGAAGAGGGGAGTAAAGAACAATCCTAGGGAAATCAACACCAGTAGAAACAACAGCAAGAAAATGTCACAGTTGTAGAAACTAGTTTTGAACTAGGAGGGGATTCCCCTAGTGACATGAGTGCAACTATGAAAAGAGAAGATATATAATAATGACTTCTAATTATGAATCAGAGGACCCATTTATTGCAAATAAATTGAGGACAAAAGCTTTGGATAGTCCTATATAAGGAAGTTATGAAGGAGGAAATGAGTTTTTTGAGGATAGAGAAGAGGTTTACCTTGAAGAAAGAAATGTGAGACAAGAACTCCAGGAAATAATAGGCAGAATGAAACACCTAGAGGAGTTAGTGAAAAATTATAAGCAAAAAAATAAAGAAATAGAAGTAAAGATGTAGGAAATGGAGGAAAAACTATAGTTGTATGGTCATGGTGTTAAGTTATATTTACTGGCACAATTGGTTGTCACTGAAACAAGGGACAAAGAATTGGCTATTCCAAGTGAAGAGACCCCTCCTCTTAAAAATCTTAGATATCACACAAATTTTTTTCTAGGCTACCAATTGTGGAGTATAACTGATGAGTTTGCAAAGGAGAAAGAAAAGTGGAAAAAGGAAAAGGAAGGATATATAAAAGAATGAGAAAAGAAAAAAATGGAATTGAATAAGTCAATAGTCTGATTGGAAGAAGTTGCAGATAATCCTACATAAATTGTTAAGTGTATGCCTCCACCTAGGACTTATCCACTATTTCTACAAGAAAGGTTCTTGTTTTTTTAGTTTAATAGATTAATCAGTGAACAATCTACTACCATGAGTCAACTGGATGAGTTTCTTAAAAAAATTAAAGCTTCCACACTTGAAGATCAAGATCAATTATGTGAATTTTATTTGCATAATTATGTGATTTCTAATGAAAGAGAATAGAATCCCTTAATTTTTGTGGGGGATCTTCAAGTCTAAGTGCTTATCTCTTACTACAGGAATGAACAACTTAGAGGAGAAATTATGGAAGAATATGATGAAAAGAGAGAAATCTATTGCACATCCAGTAAGAAGAGAGGTTAAGGATTCTAAAACAATTATTGATTAGTGGATGAGACTTCTTCGGCATAAAGGAGTTGGAAAGACAATAATGAAACTTTGGAAGGAAGACTATGAGATAATGAAATTGTTGGTTGTAGGTATTTTATAGTAGTGT
>VDFB02000020.1:45898296-46342112 GCA_007258455.2 Sequoia sempervirens | reverse complement strand
TTGATAAAATGCTTTGGTAGACATGTATGAAAAATGTGGTAGCATCGACAACTGTCGCCATTTGATATTTATGCAGTTGTAGTATGTTTTGTGCAATGTAATCATCGATATGAATATAACCAACAAAAATCTATTTTCTATAATTCATGGATTGAACTCTGTATTTTATTTGCTCTTAATGTTTGTATGCTATGGAAATGCCATTACATTTTTAAAAAAAGTAGTTTCTTACTATTTTTCTTCAATTTTGTTATGTTTTTTTGTAAATCTACCAAAAAACCCTAGTTTTTCTACCAAAAAACAATATTTTGAAAAAAATCAACTAAAAATAAACAAATCTAATTGAAAATTTGACAAAAAATTAAAAACTTTACCTGATAGAGATGGACTCCAAATCGGATATCGGATTTTGCTCTACACTATGCGCCTGCCGCCGATGAGCCGAAAACAAATATGAATGAGTTTTGGTCGCGGGTTTTTTTTATATATACAGTTCAAAAAAATCGGATATCCGATTCAAATCGGATATCCGATTTGGATCGGATATCCGATTCCTAAAGGCAAGTTGCCTTTTGCTTCGGTCGGAATGAGATTTATTTATATTTAACAAAATCGGATATCCGATTCCTAAAACTAACTTTTCCCTCTGCCTCGGTAGTCACCCCAGCTCCAAAAAGTCAACTCACCATTTTCGCGTTTTTGAGTCGTAGAAACACGTATTTTTTCCTCCATTGCCACTTTTGGCATACCATGATCCTGCATACGCCTAGGATGAGGGCTCAACGACTAGCAGATCCACTTTTTGAAGAGTTGTTACAACTTAATTTTATATTTACTTCCCCATGAGTAAGATCACCATTGAAACATGTCATGAGCTACCCTCCACAAATACAAAGATCTCCACTTCTAGTTGTTTGATTTGTATACCATAAGCATTCAGTTTAGGTACATGTTGTGCAACTAGTCATGGCCACACCACTTGCAAGACCATGGGGAAATGCCTTTGGTCCCCTCCATTTGGCCACACCTTTGCATGAGATTCCATGTGTTTTGAGAAAGAATCTCTTGCAGTTTCAAGGTGACAACAAACAACATCCTGATGAACACATCTCCACCTTCTACATCATTTGTGGTGTTCTTGACGTAGAACATGAAGAAGTTTCTGTAAGATTGTTCATCAAATCCTCCAAGGGGTTGTAGCCAAATGGTTCTATACTCTTCCAAATGATTCAATCACCAATTGGCGCACTCTTCGCACAAAGTTTGAAGAAAGATTCAAACCTGCTGAAGATTCACATGCTTTGTTGGTGCAACTCACAACCATGCAGAAAGAGGCTCACAAACCCATGTGCGAGTTCGTAGGTAAGTTCAACAAGTTGGTGATGCTCATCCTAGATGATGCAAGACCGATGAATCATAGCCTGAAGTGCTTCTTCATCAACACCCAACTCCCTAAAGTAAGTTTCTACTTACACAAGGAAAAACTTGCCAATGTTGAAGCAAATCAGCAACTAGCTACCAACCTTGAAGACAATATGATCCTTACTAGAGAAATAAGGATGAGCACCAACACCAACAAAAGGATGTAAGCCTCAGGGTCTTCAACATCTAATGTTAATTCTCCCAATGCCAGTTCCAACTTTATAGATCCCATGGTTCAAAGGTTGGCAAATGAAGTCTTATCTCTAAAGAAGCAAGTTTCCAATTGAACAACAATAACTACAAGGACATCCCAAGGAGGACTTTTCCCAATTATGCTGGCAAGAGAAATTAGAACCATCTCCCAACACCCCAAGGAAGGCTTGCTTTGGAAGCCCCACCCACTAGTAATGCAGTAGGGTATTATGAGGTTGAACAAGACAATTATGCACAACCAAATTATCCTAAAGAAGAAAATTTTGATCTCTTCCAAGAAGAAGAAATGGAATCGACTAGCGACTCCAAGATTAACTACTTGTAAATGGCAGACGAAGATGATGAAGATGACTTAGTGATAGATACTTATGTTGTTTTTACACAACACTAACATAATCAACTTGATAAAGCTCAAGCTTCTGCTTCACCAACAAAGGAGAAGTCGCCAGTTACAATTTACAAAAGATGATATCCTCTCCCTTGACAACCCAAAAAAGCAGCGAACCCATAAGTAAGTGCACCTCATCCCTCTTTGTCAACTTCTACCATTCCTAAAGCTAATCCTCCCATTCTAAAGACCAGTGTGCCTTTTATTAAACCAATCAATCAAGTTACTATTTTTAGCTTACAATTTTTTTTCTAGGTTTTGACATTATCGACCACGCCAAGAAAACCAAGGTCCAAATGTCTAAGGTTGAGTACCTCAAAGCCAATCCTAACCAATTTTACAGGCTTGTCAAGTTCTTCAATGACAAAGGAATTACCCCAAGTTAGGATACACCTCATGATTTTCCCATTGCTCCTAAGCCCGAAATGCCATAGTGTAACCTTGTATCCAACCCTCCAACAGCCTCCAGAGGCATTGATCTATTTTTCATCTCCCTACTTGCCAATGACTTTAAGCTAAGTAACTGTGTTATATATTATAGTGCATCTGACAATGTGATTCTCACCAAGGTAGCTACTTCCTTAGGCCTAGATCTGACTAAAACCTTCAGCCATTGTTTCTCAATGGAGAACAAACAAGGGCCCTTGATCAGCCAAATCAAATATGTGCAGTATGCATTTGTTGCGTACCCAAAGAAGAAGATAAAATGATAGTTCTTGTAGCCGATGTACCAAAATCTTACAAAATCCTCCTCATACGCAATTTCTATAAGGATGTTGGAGGAGAACTAAGCATGGACATTTATGAAGCCAAAATACTGGTGAATGGTGTGATTCAAAAATTGATTCCTAAAAAGAACTCAAAGTTTTTAGTAACCCAATTAGATGACCCAAGAGCTCAGATCATGTTTGAGTCTTCAGGCATGGGAACTTACTATCTGCAAATAGAAGAGGTCGGTGAATCCTTGACCAGACATGAGTTGTAGAGTGATGATGCTTCCTCAACTTCAAATGAATCATCATTAGGTGATTTTTCTATCTTGGGTCATGAATCTTCATTAGATGATGAATCTTTAGACTTTGATACTATCAGCCTTGGTGACCCAAATGGCATTTGGTTACTCAAGTTCGATGGTAGATACTCTTCCACCAGTTCTAGAGCAAGAATGGTTTTCATTTCCCCTATAGGAAAATTTTACCCTTTCTCTTTCAAATTACAATTTGATAACACTAATAACACTGTCAAATATGAAGCTTTGTTATTAAGAATGCAAGTTGCACTTAAGAAGGGTATTAAAAATATTCATGCACAAGGTGATGTCGATTGATAGTATGTTAGGTAAGAAATTTGTACCAAACAAAAAATGATAGCCTCAGGCATTATCACAATCTTAATTGGGATTCTGTTGAGGAATTTGAGGCTTTTAATATATCTGTAGTTCCAAGAGAATATAATAACAAAGTCAATTCCTTAACGGTTTCAGCCACACTCTTGATACCACATAAAGAATTTCAAGGTTCCACCTACACCATTGAATTGGTTTTCCACCCAAGTGTTCCTGATAATTCAAATAACTGACATATTTTCAATGATGATCATCAAATTGTTACCTTTTTGGAGAAAGTAGAGAATTTCGATGAAGTATACTTTGAAGGAAGCGATTCTCCACATCGAGAATGTGTCTAATATGGATCTCGTTACAGGTGACTAATATTTTTAGCTCAAAGGGAATAAAATTCCCAATGGATTAGTATCTTTGGAGAATTTTTTTGATAAGCATGATCGCTATATCAAGAAGCAACTCTTAGATTCTGATTCATCTAATGAAGTAGAGTAGATCAACTTAGTAACTAAAGCAAATCCTAAGATGGTGAACATCAGTAAGTGTTGCATGGATGAAGAAAGGAAACAATTTTCCCAATTGTTACAAGAATATATGGATGTCTTAGCATATTCATATGAAGATCTGAAATCCTTCCAGCCAAAGGAGGTGCAACACGATATTCCTCCAAAGTTGGAGCATTGCCTTACAAACAAAAGCAAAGGAAGTACAACCCAAAGATTTCTAGAATGATCCTTAAGGAGGTTCAAAAAAATTTGAATGCCCAAATAATATTCCCTATCCACCATTCAACATGGATAGAAAATATTGTTCCCATTAATAAGAAAAATGGTGAAATACGTATTTGTGTGGATTTTAGAAATTTGAACTAGCTGTCACTCAAAGACAATTATCCTCTTCCAGTGATGGACCAAGTCCTACAAAATGTGACCGAATCTGAAATGCTCTCCATGCTAGGCAGGTTCTCCAGTTACAATCAGATTGAAGTTAATTCAAGTGATCAACACAAAATGAACTTCACAACACCATTGGGTACCTTTGCATATCACAGGATGCCTTTTGGTTTGATCAATGATGGCACCACGTTCCAACATGCTATGGACTTGGATTTTCGTGATGTGATGGGTAAGTTTATCATGGTGTATCTTGATGATCTCACAATGTTCTCTAAAAAGCGTTATGAACACTTTTACCATCTAAGGAAAATCTTAGAGAGATGTCGACAACACGGTGTTTCCTTGAACCCCAAAAAGTCAATTTTTGGGGTTATAGAAAGTAAACTCCTTGGTCACATTGTGTCCACAGAGGGAATCAAGATTGACTTAGAGAGATTCAATAGTATTAAATCTCTTATCCTGCCATCAAGCATGAAGGTTGTCCATTCCTTCTTTGGCAAGGTAAACATTTTGCAAAGGTTTCTTCCAAACTTTGCAGAAAAGACTCATCATATTGTAAATATGATGAAGGGTAATACTACTTTTCATTGGATGATAGAAGGGAAAGTTGCATTCAATGACATCAAGGAGGTCATTGCTCATGCGCCTGTGTTAGTCTACCCTAACTACACCAAATAATTCATCATGCATAGTTATGCTTTTGAGCATACACTTTCGGTGATTCTAGTGCAAGAAAACCATGAGGGATTTGAATCTCTTATTGCGTTCATGAGTTTCCCTCCAAAGAATTATGAACTAAAATATTCCTAGATGGAAAAACATGCTTTCGCTATAGTCAAAGTTGTTAAGCACTTTTAGTTCTATATTCTAAATAGCCATGTCAAAGTTCTAGTCTGAGACTCAACTGTTAAGGCTATCTTAACATAGTAAGAATTTGGAATGAAAAGAGGCAATTGGATTGCCAAGATTCAGGAATATGACATGGAAATAAAACCCACCAAGTTAATATGTGGGCATGGGCTGTGTCAGCTTATCATTGAAAATAATCCAGATGAAGAAATTTTAGAAGATGAAGAAGTTTAAAATAACAAAGAAGTAGATCCAAGTGAACTTCCAATGGTGTTGAACATTCGTCAACATCACCGACGAATGGTATTCCAACATCACCCATTTCCTCACATATAGGGAATGTCCTGAACATTTGACCTCAAAATAAAAAAGAACCATCAAGCTAAAATCAACAAACTTCGTCCTATGGGACAATGGCCTATACAAGCATGCAATGGATGAGACTTTTCTGTGATGTGTTGATAAGGAACAACAACAAAGACTGTTGAAGTCATACCATGACTTGGAAAGTGGAGGACACTTCTTAGCACTAGTAACCACTCAAAAAATCTTGATAGCTAAGTACTATTGGCCCACACTCTTTCAAGATACGTACTCTTGGGTGTGTAAGTGTGAGTTGTGCCAACAGTTCATGGGAAAGCCGAAGTTGGTAGCCTTACCCCTAAAACCAATTGTTATTGAGGAACCTTTCCAACAATGGGGAATTGACTTCATTAGTGTAGTTAACCCATCATCACCTGTAGGACACATCTATTTCCTAACTGTGACTGATTATTTCACCAAGTGGGTGGAAGCAATTCCTACTAAGCGTGGTACTTCTGAAGTGGTGTGTAGTTTCTTAAAAGAAAACATCATTTCTAGGTTTGGTGCACTGAACAAAATTGTTGCTGAAAAAATTTCTACCTTCTTGTCAAACAAGATCACTAAGTTTTGTTTTGAACATGACATAACTTTTTCACACTCTTCTGACTATTTCCCACAAGGTAATGGCTAGGCTGAATCAAGCAACAAAAATTTGGTGACTATCATCCTCAAGCTGGTGGAGGAGAATCAATGTTTGTGGCACAAAGCTTTGTATGACGCTTTGTGGGTAGATAGGATAACTCCAAAGCAGGCAATTGGTATGTCTACCTTTCAACTCTTGTATGGGTTGAATGTCGAGTTTCCCATAACCTTGGAGCTTCCAACCTTCAATTGGCTAAGGTCATTAAGGATGAGACTTTTGATAACTCTATTGATAAGTGTATTATGTATCTCTCTGAATTGGAAGAGAATCGAGTTCAAGTGATTGACCACATTGCAGAACACTAGGACCAAGTAAAGAAGCATTTCAACAAGAAAGCCAAGTCTCAAGATTTTCAAATTGGTGATCTTGTTCTCCTATGGGACAAATGAAGAGAACCAAAAGGCATGCACGAAAAATTTGATTCATTGTGGATAGGACCTTTCGAATTTCATCAGTTGCATGGTGAGAATAGTTTCCTATTAGCATATGGAGATGGAATGTTGTTTGCCCTTCCTCACAACTGGTAACACCTCAAACACTTTACACAATAAAGTGACATGCATTTCAAATGTAAATGTATTTTTATTTTTAGTCCTTTGCATCCTTTTGTTTTAATTTGTGTCATCGCCTGAATCCAAGCCCAATAGATGGATAAAGGCACTTGCTTTCTGGAGTTCTTCTCCCTTCATTTGTTTCAAATAATGGTTGAAGGAAGATCCCCAACAGGAGCCAACAATTATCATATAGCAACGCTGATGCCACGGATAACCCCCCTACGAAACTTGTTTGTTTCATAGGTTCATGATGTTCAAGCACACAAAATGAGGTAATTTTCAATCCACCTTGAAGCATGTTCCAAAGTCTCAAACATTTTGTTTAAGTGTCCCTCTATGTTCGTCTAGCGAAGACCTTCGAAACGAGTATCTTTGTGAATTCTCATTATTTATACTTAGTGAAATTGTGAAAAGTGTAAAAGCTCTAGAAAAAAGTGCTCTAACATTTTGAATTTTTTTTCTAAGTGTCAAAAGTGAAAAGGTAGGATTTTTTAGTGCCTATTCACTTAAGTGAAAAGTAAGCTTGGTGCAAAAGCACTAATTTTTTAGCACCTTTACACCAAGTCTCCATACTTAGCCATTTTTAAGCTAGGCAGTGATTTTTCAATGTTTTGCACTTTTTCCAGTTTTCTCCACTTGTCATGCCTTAATTAAATGCGTGACTTTTTTTTCTTCTATTTCACTTACAAATCACTTAAAAGTGATTTTAAGTCCTTTCTTTTTCATTCTTTTTTCCTCTCTCCCATTCTTCATCTAGCTAGGAACTCTTACGTTGCTGCAAACTTGCATTTCAAGGGATCTCTTTGCTTTTTGAGTTTAGATCTCATTTTTTGCAAAGTATGTCATTTTTATTCTTCATGGTGTTTCTTCTTTTCCTTTTATTTTGATAAATATCTTAGGTTTTTGTTTCTTTCTTGTTCCCACATTGTTTGTTTTTAATTTTTGAATTCTTCACCTTCATTTTTGTGTCCTTCATTCGCCACCATTTCGAGTCCATCTCTTCTTCCTTCATGTTGTTCCATTTTCTCTACTCTTTCAATTGGTGTTTTGTTTTTAATCATTAGTGAATCTATTTAATACATCTTTGGTCAAGCACAAGTGTAATGGCCTTCATTTTTCTTTATATTTCTCTCTCTCTTCCATGCATGTCTTTCACATGGTGAAATTTCAAATCTATAACATTCAGAAAATGAAGAGGTTTCATTTGTATTTCAAAGTGGCACACAAGTGTAATGGCATTGAATAAACTTTCTCTCCCACTCATGATTTTCCCTACATGGAGTAACCTCTTTTCAAAATAGCCAAGTGCTAAAAAAATCCACAACTGCATTTGCTTTGAAATCTCCAAAAGCCAATTTGCTAGGGTGCTATTTTTTCAGTCCCTTGACACTTTTCACATACTTTCATTTCCAAGTGCAAGGGAGCTGATTTTCAATGCCCTTACACCTAAAGTCATCTCTCCAAGTGCAAGGGAATTGATTTTCAACACCCTTACACTTTTGGTAGCTTTGCCTTGAAACTCTTCAAACTTGTTCTCTCTTTGGTATGAACCCCATTCCTTTGCTTCTGTGTCATTTTCCATGCCTCGTCACTCCTTTCACACTTGCTCAACATCATTGCTCATTTCACGCATCTCAATGCTGCTTTTTCATCTAACATTTGTTGATTCACCATCTTTGCAATTCCTTTTCAGATCTCATCAAGGGATCCTCAAAGTTGCATTTTTTGATCTAGTTGCTCTCAAATAACAACAAGAAGTCTCCATCATCTTCTAAGGCTAAGGGAAAAATGAAATACAAGTACCAAGGTGTTTATCCACCTATAATGGTAATTGCAAAGGTGGATGAAATAAAGGATACTAGGGTTGGTCATCAAGCCCTCATTGATTTTGTCAAAAGGACTAAGCAAAAGCCTCTTGAAGACTCCCTAAGAGCTATTGTGCACAATAACTTATGTTTTGTTTCCACGTTCTCTATATCTACACACAATACAAAGTTCATCCTCCAAGTTGCATCCTATTACATCAGGGAAAGCATAAGTGTGATTGATTCATCTGGGCAAGAGATATTGAGACTAGACCCTAATTTCTTTGATAATGTTTTCAGAGTCCCACAGATGGAAAAATACACTAAAATTTCAATACAAAAAGTGTAGGAAGTCTATGACTTAGATCCTAGTAAGGCTAAGTACCTGATCAATAGTCAATGGTTGAAAGAACCTCGACATACTATCTCAATATGGCCGAAGGGACTTTCTCGAAGTGACTTCAAAGAAGATGTCAAGGACATGATTACACTCTTGAGTAGAGTTAAGGGATTGCTCGAATCATCTCATTTTTATGAGTGGATGCATGAATACATTTGAATAATAAGGAGACAAAAGGCTCATATTGATTGGGTCAAATAGATCAGTGATGAAATCAATGAACAACTGATCAATGTGCCAACCACTTTGAAGTTCTATATGACTTCTTATCTAGTGTATGTTATAGTTGTGATGAAGCAATTCCCAGGTTTATCTACAAAAGGGAACCAATAATCTATACTTGTCTACAAATATTTATATCAACTGAAGCTAAAGGAAAGCATTCACCATTTCAAAAGGGTTATCAATGCTTTCTTTGTGCCTCTTTTTTCAATATTGACCCAAATCTCAAGAAGAAGAGAGTGTCTGATGAAGCCTACAAAGTGGTGAGTAAAGTTGGATGCATATTCTTATAGTTTGCAACTTTCACTTATATAAGGGTAGGATGCTACATTGGGTTCCCTTACATGTTGCCTAGAAATCCCTTAGACAAGTGGATACTCATGGAGTTATGCAGACAACTAATTTCAGTTCACAAAGAATGGATGAGGATTCATAAACCAAGATTCAAGTTTCCACTAACGATTGGTAGGTAGACCATCAAAAGTGTGCAAAAAGAAAAATTAGTTATGCAAAAATGTAGGTCATGACAATAAGGACCTTTAAATACATATTTGATTTTGACTACTGGAATGTAAAAAAAGAAGTTGAAAATGGGTCATCAGCATAGGTATTGCTTTGAAGACATCTAGGTTGATTGCAGAGATGAAGAGGGCATTTGTAAGATGGATTATTACAAACTAACCGTCCAATAGATCAAGGATCTTGGTGTTGCTGACCTACTAGAGGTATTTACAGACCTTGGTGACATCATGAATGTTATTTATGATGAACATGAAATCTCCAAATCCTTTGCCTACAATCCAATGGTCCAAGGAGGAAAGTGTCTTCATCAAAGAGAGGCTTGCTCCCATATTGGCTAACACTATAGAGTGGTTGCACAAACATGGCTTTGAGATGAAAAATTTTAGGATAGAATTTGAAGGAGAGGCACCTAGAGTAGAAGCTAACCAAGAATAGGAAATCCATATGAAAGATAACCATGCGGCTATTCCCACTTTTTCTCAAAGATTCCCTAGGGTTAAGTTCACTGTTGGAAAGAAGGATACATAGGTCATCCAAGAAGAAGAGACTACAAAATTTGAATCATCTCACTTGAAAGGAAAAATGCCTATTTTCGAAGAGATAGATTCTAAAGAAGAAGAAAATTCAAGCGGTGAATCTACTGAAGAAGATTCAGATGAAGCAGAATATGATGAGGAAGAAGATTGCACAAGAGAATGAGAGTCTAAATATCAAGAAGGTGAACAAGAGTCTGAAGAGCAAGAGGGTGATAAACAGGAACTCGAGCATGATGAAGAACAAACTATATCTCCACATGAGAATGTAGTCAAAGATCTTCCCCAAACATCATCACCCATAACTTCAAATGTTCCTCACACACCTTCTAATCCAAAAATTCCTCCACCACCTTTTCCTACATCTCCTCTTCCTACATCTCTAATACCCAGAGTGGACGTTTCACAACCCCCTGCAACATCAACTATACTTGATACTCCCCCATCAGTGATAAGTATATAAAGGGTTGATATTTTGTCAAGCCCTCCATCATCCATTCCCAACCTATCATCTCCATCCTAAGATATCACTTCAAAATCTAAATTCAATAGGTTAATGGATGAATCATTGCATGGTCAACTCAATGTGAAAACTACTAGAGCAGTTATGATAGACACTATGCCAATTATCACTATACCAGTTGTTCCTTCAAAAGTGACAGTGGCAAGATAGTTGACAGTCAACCAAGAAGTTCATACCTCCTCTTTTCCCCCTTGGTTGGTATCTCAAGTATTAAAGTGGAAGAAGCAAATGATCTCTCTAGAAGAGCTCGATCTTCTAGAGATAGCCCCAAGGGGAAGAAAAAGGAAAAAGTATATTCAAGGCTTCATGTTGACAAGGCCAGTCATAAGTATGTAGGACTAAACAATAATAAAAGTCCAGCTTGGAAAGGTCACAAATGAATGTACGAAGGAAAATGCACAGGTAACCTTGTATATACTGGCAGGAAGGCTTGAAAAAATGGAGCAAGCTCGAAATATGTGCAAACAGAAGGCAGAGCATTTGCCACTATTTTAAGGAGACTTGCAGGATCTTCAAGTAATGCACAACCATTGGCGATGATAAGCACTGAGGACTTAGCTATGAAGAAGGTTGAGAAATTTGCTTCTAAAGGCAAAGTGTTATGTGATTTTATTAATAAAATTGTAGAACATGATTCTCAGATTATAGTTGCTGCAGATGAAAAAGCTACTTAGATAGCCAAGCTCAAAAATAGAGCTTGATAAGGAAGAAAGTGCACCTTCCTAAGAGTGTAGAGAAATGGAAAAATTCCTATTATTTTGGTCTCAAATGAAAAAGGCAAAGCTCAACAAATTGGTGGAAGTTGGGGTGATCTCTGAAAAGGAGAAATACATAGAAGTAAGAGAATCACTGAAACACCATATCCAGATAATCAAATCTCTTACAAGATATCTCCACCAAGTGCATTAAGATGTTGAAGGGCATTGTGCTATCCTTGAAAAATGAATTAAGGAGTTACTAGGACATCTCCTTGAAGAAAACTGTATCTTCTTTTCGGCCATCAAACTTTTTGAGATCTTCAAAGAAGCCATCATGAAGCAAGTAGAGAGTGTAGAATTTTCAGAAGCCTCTATCCATGTTATTTGTGATACACATATCACTCTTGAAAACCTCAAGATGAATCTTGATAGGTGCAAAAAGGTTCACTCATTTGCCATGAGATCAATTAACAAAATTCACACCATTGTGGATTACACCATTGGTCCGGATGAGACATTCATGCAAGAGATCAAGAAGAAGTATGAAGACTTCCACGCCCAAGCAAGGAACCATGAATATTCTTGATCTCTAGTGTTAGACTTTTTTATTCTTCCTTTTATGCATCTTGTAAATATTTTTGTGACATCTTAAGTGTCTTTTCTGCAAATGTAATTACACTAATATTTGAGATGTAGTTTCATGAAGATGAATTACATTTTGACTTAGTCAAAGTTAGGTGAGATTTTCCTTAATTATCTTACCTAACTTCCTTAATTTTACTCAACTGATTTCCTAGTTTTACTCTTCCCTCTCCTTTATAAATATGATGGATTTCTATTGTAATCTTTACCTTTGTTATTTTGCAATGAAGTGTTTCCCTTTTTGAAGCATATTTGTGAAACTTTGTGTTCATGATTATGAATCAAAAATCTGATCAGTAAAGAAGAGAATTACATACCAAAATTTGCATTGGAATTGATAATCTTGTGGATTGATCTTGTTAGTAGTGGTTAGTAGATGAGATATGAAGGGATTCAAGTAATTTATTTAAACTTTGTGTTGCATTCCTTATTTGAATTTACGTTTATGTTTGGATACTTTTGTTGAAAGATCTACAAGACTTTGTGCTTATAATCAGTCATGTTGTTCAAGGAATTGTTGTATCTAAGAGGACTTTGTGCATCTAATGCAATAAATGGTACATCTCTCATAGATCCATCAGTGAAAAAGATACGAAATGACTTTGTTCCTTCATGAGCTTTCCTCTTTCTTTTATTTGTTTATTTTTATCATACCTGGTATCTCAATGGTTTTCTTTGACAAGATAGAGGTACTGGAATTACTGCACATTTTTAGTTTAAAGTTATCTTGAATCAAAACTTCCAACCATGAAGCATTTTGAAACATCTTCTCTGAAAAAAAGAGAGAAGCATGAATGTGACACCCCCCCAATTCGTAAGTATAGTGTACATTGTGTGAATACTTTATTAGTTTTAATATATCTTCTGTTAGCAGTAAGAAGGGTGCCTCCCCTTTCTAAGAGGATAAATTATATCTCACATAGCTATGGCTGAAGTTTAGGTTGTGTAATCTATTGGAAAGATGATTACATAATTTTCACCCAACAAGCCCAATAATGGTTGTAAGAGAATAATTAGAGAATGTTTGGTGTAGAATAATAATGTGTGGTGCATTAACAAGGATCAATCATACATAATAAAGAAACTTAACATACATTTGCACCATAGCCATCGATCTCCTCTATATATTTATTTAACTCTTTATAGTATATAAATTTTGATACAACATATTTTGATCTCAATATCTCTCTTTCTTATTTATTCTCTTTTCTATTATTTCTTTTCATACTTACTTTCACTATCGTACTATCCTATACATATACATGAGATTAGGGGCATGTCCCTTACAAAAATTATCTATTCCTATTCAGCCTAGTTAGCATTGCATTTATGGAAACTTGTAGTAGAATTTGATCGCTTATGTACCTCTACTCTAACCTCTATTAAAAATGTTGACTTGGAGAATTTTATGTCTAATTAATGAAGCTTATGAGTTACATATACTTCTTGTTTAGTTTATGTAATTTTCTTATAATTATGAATAAGGAATAATTAATTATCCTTTCAATTCTTTTCATAATAACATATCTTATTAACCCTTATCATTATATATTAATCAAATGAATTTATATTTGCTAATATTATATTTGAGAGTCACTTAAAAATATTAATTATTTTTATTTTTTCTTTATGACATGTAAACAATTAAAGATGCACATATTTAATTAAAAATGACAACATATTTTTTTTGTTTTTGTTTTTGTGACAAATCAAATAATGAAATTGAAGGCGTCCCTTTTCTTGCAAAGGATCGTCAATAAATAAATAAATAAGAAAATTCTTATGTAAGTGAGGAGGGGCCTTTTTAATTTTCCCCCTCCCCATGTTCCTTTATCTACACTATAAGACTATGGAGGGATAACAATGATAATTTTCTCTCCCTCCTTTAGATACGCAAACCGTTGATTCATTTTATTGATTGGGTTTAAGGGTTTTCTATGTTTTTTTATGATAAATTTCCTTTTAATGGGAGTTTTAGATGTAAATATCTATATTCATATTCTCTATTTTTAATGGGGTTGAGGTTTGAAATAAATAGAGAAATACTATTATTATTGTAGAATGACTCCAATAATTAGTGATTGTTAGAATTGAGCTAAATGTTTTTTTGTATGTCCTAGGAGATTATTCTAGGTTAATATAGAAAATGTATGTATATATGTATGCATATGTATATGTGCATGTGTGTGTGCATGAAAATTAGCATATGATAATTTAGCTTCAATATATAATAATAAAAAATCTAGAAAGCTACACAACTACCAAATTATATACTTTCTAATACATGAAAAAAATCATGACCATTTATTAATCACGTGTACTAAAAAAAAGTAAGAATTTTTAGTACAATTTTTTTCAACTTAACACAACTTAACCAATTTAACTTCTTTCCAATTATATTGTAATATCAAGAACTAGTTCTATCACTTATTTTTAATGTATTTTTTTTTAATTTTAAAAAATTGATTATTGAATCACATCTTTTATATTAACAACAAAGAGGAAATAAAATATTGGTAACATAAGTAATAGGTTTGGTAATATCATCAATATGAAGAGACCTGGGAAGGTTGTGATATGAAAGAAAAAAGTGAATGAAAAATTGAAACATTCATAATAAAGTCCTAAGTGAGATTATTTTTCTACCTTCAACAAATAATATCTTTTAACATAAAGAAACTCATTAAAAAAATATTTTTTATTGGATACACCTTAATGTTAACCACTCTAAAATGACCACATACTAAAATAAATTATTATAGACATTAATTTATAAATTCAAACATAAATGGATTAACTAATCCAAATTGAAAAAAAGTGATCAATTTTTGTATATGACTTTCTTTATGAGAGAGGCATGTAAAAAAGCAATGGGGAGATAGAAAAAAATACAAAATGGTAAGGGAAATGGAGGATGAAGGCTTAGAAGGGTGGTAGGATAAGGTAGGAAGAGATCCCTATAAATATTTAAGAAAAATAATTTTATTTCATGAAATACCACAAATATAAATTATTCGTCTAGCTTGAAACCATACAAATCAACTACTTTGCTTTGATAAATTTGTTGCATTAGTGACCAAGAGAAAGAAAATTTATTAGCAACATTAAGCTTACTTTTTAAAATATTATTACAACATCATACATGAGTAGAAATAGTGAAACATTGATGAATTATGTAAAATGTGACATTTTCTATAAAATAACACAAAGGTGGTCAAATATTCTAGACATGCTTTGAGATTTTAGGAATGGGAAATCAATAGGTAGAAAGCCTTAAAAATTAAATATTTTACATCCAAAACTTTTGGTGAGAGACAAAAGGTCATGAAAACCCTATTAGATGGAAAACTATGGGTAATGACCATGAATAAAAATTAAGTTCAATTTCCTAGGAGACCTTATGGTTAATAAGAACCATCTAGGAGTAGGTGTCCTCATTAATTATTTAATTTTATATGCATGTTTTAGGAAGGAAAAAGGTGGGGCTTACACATAGTATAAAATTAGGCACAACATTTTAATTCATAACAAAGGGGTAAAAGGTTCTAAGACAAAAGGAAAATTGAGGGGTTTAGAAATAGGATAAAGAGAAAAATTAAATGAAAATGGATACTTAAGAAGGTTAAAAAATTATAGGGGAATGCTATTGGAAAGGAGATAAAAATGGATAGGCTAGGAAAAATGGGTCAAAACATCACAATATGGACTAAAATGTACACAAAAGTGTAATAAGAGTATGCAAATTATGTTTTTAATATTAAAGTAGGGAAAGGGCCCTGATCCCAATAGTACAAAATAGTAGAACCAGAGACAAAAATTCCCAACAGTCTCAATTGACCAAAAACATATAGACTAAGGAGGCATGTAGGCCACACTAAGAGAAAAAGAGCATTAAAGAGAACCCAGGTAGAAAATAATTAGGCTCATAGGCCAAATTTTTTTTTAAACAATATCAAAAAGGAATTTACAAAAGATAGCTAACTTCATTACTCCTTAGGGTCATTAATAAGGTCCCAATTCACCTTCAACATATCAAGGGAGTCCTTCCAATCATTCTCTATGCTTTCCATGGTGTTCATCATCTGATCCTCTCTCTCATGGTTCTTTCCCATCTTTCTCTTGAGTTTCTTGATCTTGGACTATCTTGAAACAATACCAAAAACCACATGATTCATAATACCTTTAGTTATAGAGATAATTCTACCAATAGCATTATCCAAACCCATAACCTCTTCCTTTAGAATTGTGATGTCACATTTTGAATCAATTGTTGAGACACGACCCCACAAGTCCTTTATTTGATATTTAAGGTTTTGAAGATACTTAGTAGAAGCCTCTTCCTCTTTCTTAGAAACCTCCCTCTCATCATCATTTTTTTACATTATCTTCTTCCTATCCTATTTCCATTTCCTTAATATCAAATTCATCTACCTCTTAATAATTCACATCCTTCTTGTTGTAATCTTCCTCTTCAACTACATTGAACTCCTATTCTTCCTCTACCTAAATACTATTATCTAAACTTTTCCTCTATTTTGATGATCAACACTAGCTAAACGCACAAACTTTCTCTCACCCACCCCTCCACTTTTTTATTATTTTGACCAATTTCACCCTCATAAAAAATCTCAATTATTTCATCCTTTGACCCCAAACTGACAAAGAAGCACAAATTATTATTTTTTGGAAGTTTTAGGGTTTAAAGTATTTTTCCTTTTATGAGGAGTAATTTTTAAAATATCTTCATCATAGGAAGGATTCAAGGTAACAACATTTTTTTAGAAATCTAATAGAGGTTTTGGCTTGCTCCTCAAAGAAGTGATATTCAATGATAGATGGGGTTTACTTCCAATCATCTTAATCTACAAAGGTTTGACAAAATGGGTGGGGCTTGGGTATGGGGTGGTAGAAAGAAAATATTTGTAAAGGGTTAAAATTAAACCCTAATGGAGGGGAGGAGAATTCCTCTTGTTAATGCAAAGGTGAAGGGAAGACAACATGAAGGGATATTTATCTTTTCTCTTTGGCAGGTGTGGTTAAAAAAAGGATAATGGTACCCATGAACTATTTTGAATCACCCTTCTAATGTGAAATAACACATGATATGAAGACTTACCAACCTAAAAGACATTGGAAAATTCTCTCTTTCATAGCCTTTTTGAAATCTTTGAGCCTGCTTTCCCTCTTTTTGAAGAAATTAGCAATGAAACTTTTGTAAATACCATTATCAACCTTCACCACTATAATACCTTTGTACTCTGAACTAGTCACTTTGCTAGTGAGTTATGGGTCATCACAAAATAAAGGCCAGCAATAGAGACTTGGCCTCCTTTCCATGAATTATAAAATTTTGAAGTTAGCTCACCATTATACCCCTACATTGTTAGGAAGAAGGATGTAAGACCGACTTCCTCAAAAATATTCCACAGTTCAATATATTCTAAAGCATATGACTTGAATATTTTGGGCTAATAATAATTCTTAATTCTATGAGGGAAAGACCTTAAGTCTTTAGTTCCTACCTTACATCTAGACACCTTACTCAAATCACATATCATTGCAATTTTAAAACTCCTATTAGCCCCAATTCTCTTTTTTTATATTAACTCTTTCACTTTTGGGGGGACTTGATCATATCCCCAAATTACCTAGTGAGGTTAGGAAATCCCTTCATTTGAGGCTACATCTACAACCTTGTTTCCCTCTCTATATGTGTGTTAAATTTTTAACTGAAAGAAACCCCCAATCAAAAGTTTTGAATCTTCCATCAATCTCTTGTTTCCCAAGGAAAAGCAAAATCTCCCTTGATAATATCAATTATCAACTTGGAATCTCCTTCTATGACTACTTGATTGAAGCCAACTCTCTAGATCTATTTAATACCCACCACATTGTAGTTGCTTCTACCACATTACTAGTATAGATACCTAAATTCTTTGCATAACCTTAAATAAAATATGGACTTTATGGTCTCTTATTACACCACCTTACGATATCATACCCAAGTTCCCTTTCAAACAACTATCAAATTTGAGTTTTATCCATCCTTCCTTAGGAGGTAGAAATTTGGATATCCTTCTACTCTATATTTTTTCCCAATTAATCCTTGTTAAGTCTTTCTTAATCCCCCAATTCTGATTGATTCTAAGGTCACCATGAGAAGGCATCCTTTTAGAGAGCCCATAATTTCTAGAATTTATGTTTTCCTGAATATATTATTTTATGCTAAAGAAAACATCCATATTGCTTCTATTTTGATCTCTAAAGATTTTATTGTTTATTTGTTTCTATAATCCCTATGAAAAAATGGGGGATTTTTCTACATATATCTTCAATGATAGGGTGGAAAAAATGAAAATATATTCAATTTTCCGTGCGAAGTCCTTGAGAGAATAGGGAAAAACCCAATCAACCAAAATAATTCTTAAGACTCGAGTCCAAACATCTTTAGAGAAGGTGCAATGAAAGAACATGTGTTTTATATTCTCAACATCCTCATGGCAAAGGGAACATATGTTTATAAATTGAAAACCTCTTCTATTAATATTTTCAATAGTAAGGATAATACCACGGACAACAACCCACCATAGGCAATTTATTTTAGGAATAATTTTAGCATTCCAAACTTAATTCCAATCAAAATTAATAGGAGGAAACAAATGTTGTTCCATCATAACATAAGCAAACTTAATTGAGAAGTCCTCGAAAGGAAGAGTATTCCATATCCATTCATCCTCCTTATTATAATAAAATAAGAGACAATCTCCAATTTGATGACTTAAGGCCTAGGAAATAGCTTCCCACTCTTGTTGCCTCCCTACCCTTAGATTCCTTCCTCCTAGACCAATTGTTTCTCAAAATTCAACATAATCATGCAAGTATCCCCCATTGACTCTAACTAACCTCTCCTTGATTTGATTTAGTTGATTAATAGAAGAAGAAACAAGGCCATTGTTCCATAGATCTTCCCAAAACCTTGTCTTCCTTCTATTACCAACTCTCCTTCTGACGCCTTGTTTTAGAATATTTTTTATTTTAATTAATTTGTTCCAAATGATAGATCCATTTGGCAATTCAAGAGAAGACAAAAAACATCCCGAATTAGAATTTTCAAGATATTTAGCTTTAAATATATCCACTCAATCTTTGTTACCTTCAAGGAAGTTCCATCCAATTTTAGAGAGAAGAGCTTTGTTGAAAATTTTAACCTTCTTATACCAAGGCTCTCATATGAGTATGTAAATTATGTTATTACAATTATCATGGTTAGAAAAATGACCATAAAGATAAGAAAAAAAATCTTCAAGATAATTAAGTAAAATAACTAAAAGTAATAATACTCATGTAAAATGTTGTAAGGTGAAGAAAGTTGGGCTATTGTGAAAATGGATTTTTAGTTCATGATAGTCTCCCTAATTTTGTTGTATTTGAGTTAAATCTTGTAATTTTTTAATTATATTTTTTGACAAATGGAATATTTGTTGAAGTGCAAAAGTATATTCTTTGTCGTTTAGCTTAAATTTTTTGTTTTTCCAACTATTAACGAGGAACAACTTAATGTCTTCTCAATCCTCTAAAAGATTATTATTAATTATTATACTTTCCAATCAATCAAAAATATTAATTTTTTATTCATTTTTCATAATACATAAAATTTAAAAGATTACCATATTTAAATAAAGATGATAAGAATGTAATTTATGTTAAATATTATATTAGATGTTCTATGAATAATTTAAAGAAATAATAACAAATATCTAACTTGTCATTTTCAACTTTTATAAAATAATAATAAAGTAATTGTACAATTATTATGTTTAGTCTTTGTCTTTAGTTAATTTTAAGAAAAAGTAACAAATATCTAACTTTTCATTTTCAACTTTTATAAAATAATAATAAAGTAATTGTACAATTATTATGTTTAGTCTTTGTCTTTATACATTTTCCCCATTACCCATCTACGTCTAGGATCTCCATACCTAAATAACACGTCATAGATTATAATAACAAAATCTGATACGCTAAAAATTATCATCATTCTAGACTGTTTACATTCCTTATCATAAAAGGCTTTTCCTTGAATTACAAATCAGACAGCACATTCATCAGTGGAAGGCCTGGGAAAGAACATATGTGTTTCTTTAAAATATTAAAATATTAAAAGTTATCAGAATATATGTATTTTATAAAATATTAAAATATTATTGTTAAATGGTCGTTATATTTTTTGGAATTGATTTTGTGAAATAAATGTTATTTTGAGATGAGTGAAGATGTTGATTTGAAAGTTCAATGATACTTGAAGGTTTTGGTGTAATGACAAATCTACATGTGATATTAGAGCCTCAACCTAGATTCAATTCTCCTGACTTACATCAAAGGAAGAGTGTTGGATTAATTGTATCACCTTTAGCAATTGATCTCGTGGACTAACTGCCAATTAAGTATAGGTTAAGATGTTGATTTGGAAGTTCACTAACACTTAGAAGTTTTGGTGTAATTGCAAATCTACAGTTATAAGGTTGCATCAAATTACCCTTACCCTTAATAATGTGAGTAACCTCATCCAAACTTAGGAACTTTTAATTTACTTTCATTTTTGATGCAGGAGAATCCAATGGTGTAAGGGCAATCTTGCATCACCCAAAAATAGTTAAATTTCAAGTTTCTCAGTTTTTAGATGTTTTTACATTTTTGGATACCCTTTTCTTCACAATGAAATTCCCAATTTACGGTTTTTATTTTCTATTTCTGGGTGGAAAGATATTGCATCTTTAGTTTCCCATATTTGCACTTGAAAATCTTCCAAGTTAGATTTGAGGCACTTAGAATTCCTGGATCAGCCCCAAAACTTTTTGAAATTAGCATAGCGATTTTGAGTGTGTTTTTGAATTCAAGACCTTTCCAACGGTTCAAATGGTTCGCGAATCAGAGTCCCAGGTCAAAAGTTATGGCCCTGGGAAGTTGGCGCACTTTCTAGAAGATACAATTACAAATTTTCCTTTTGAAATTTGAACTTCATGTTGTAAATTTTCAGTGCCAAACTGCCTAAACTCAAATTTGATTGTTGTTTTGGCTCCAAACTAAAGGGGAGCTCTATTTATTGGCAGGTTTCTAATTTTTGGGCAACTTTTTGGGGGGACAAGCTCGCATATTGCGAAAGGGTGATTCTATAGCGTTCTGTAACTTGCATGTATTGTAGAACTTGGGGATTTGAGATCCTCTACATGTAAGAAGTTCCATTTTCTAAATAATAAAATTATTCTCTTATTTGTGGGTTATTTTATAAGTCTCGGGCTATGCCCTCATCAAGTGATATCAGAGCAAGGTTTTCTTGAGCGTGTGGACAGATCGCCTATCGTGAGATAGTTCACACCAGGACTGTGGTTGTGGGTTGAGGTCAAGAAAGATACCTCCAAGAGTGATGCCTGGTAGGTGTGGTGGTGCTAGAGGTGGTCAAGGCGGCAAAACGCTAGTGGAAGAGATGCACTAGCAGCCCTCTAGAGACAGATTGATGCATTACAAGAGTAGTTGAGAAGAGGGTTAAAATCGAGGGAGGAAAGTGAGGATGAAGGAGAGGAAGAAGGTTCAAATGTAGAAGAGGAAGAAGAAGCAATTGATCAAGACCAAATGTGGCTAATAAGGTCCATTTTGAAGATCGAGAAAAGACCTAGAGCAGAAGTCCCCAGTTATTCCAGAAGTCTGAACCCAGAAGAGTTGATCGACTGGATCAACGAGCTAGAAGAATATTTTGAGTATGAGGAAATACAGGGCCCAGATCGGGTTAAGTTTGCAAAAATGAAGCTAAAGGGCTATTCCAGTATTTGGTGGAAAGAGGTCCAGTTGGAAAGAAATCGAAGAGGGAAAGGAAAGATCACCATATGGGATCGCATGGTAGAGAAACTGAAGAAGTAGTTCATACCAGTGGACTACGAGTTAGATCTGTTGAAGAAATTGCAAGGGTTGAAGCAAGGAAGTAGATCTGTGAAAGAATATATTGAAGATTTTCACAAGATAATCATCATAATGGGTCACACAGAGGCCAATAAAGAGAAGGTAGCCCGATATCTTAATGGGTTACGACCGAGCATTCAGGAGGAGTTAAGCCTAGTCAGAATGACCACCATTGAGGATGTGTATTAGTTTGCTCTGAAGGTGGAAGAAAAGTTGAACAAAAGATTTGAATGGCAAGCAAAAAGAAAGAATAACTAGGAGAAAATTTGAAATGATGATGAAAAAAAAGTAGAAGATGTGGGTACCAATAGAAACAGAATATTAACTAAAAGCCCTCATGAGGTCAAAATGAAGTGAGTGATCAAAGAGGTAGAAGGGCGAGAGGAATATGGACAAGGATCACAGGAAGGTGGTTTCAAGGGAATGTGTTTCCGGTGTGGTGAAAGACGCCGAACCTATGAATAACACCAAGGAAGAGGTCGGGGAAAGATTAGAGTGGAAGGGTTGTGCGTAGATGTGGAATCGAACATTGAGAATACTAAAGAAGTGGTCCGGAAGGCCAGTGGTAGGGCTCGAAACGAGAGGAAAGAATCACATTTTGCACAAGGTGCAGAATGTGAAAGAAGGAAAATGTTGTGATATCGTATTGTGATTAGAACCTGAATGTCGAGGTGTCGAGAAAAGAGATGGTCCACAAATTTGGGTGAAGAGGGAAACCACATCCGTATCGGATTGCCTGGTTGTAGAAAGACCACAAAGTTTTGGTCAATGAGCAGTGCCTAGTAAAGTTCAAGATCGGAGCTACCATGATGAGGTACTCTGTGATATCATCCCCATGGATGCATGTCACATGTTGTTGGGGAGGCCGTGGCAATTTGATAGGTGAGATATACAGGATGGCCATGCAAAAACTTACTCCTTGACAAAGGATGGGGTTCATCACATGTTGAAACCCATAAAAGAGACTGAAGAAAATGTATGCAGTAGTGCTAGAATTTGTTATGTAGATGGAAGAAATTTTTTAGAAGGTATGAAGCATGAGCATGTGTGTTATGAATTGATTCCTAGAGTGAGTAAGGAGGATAGTGAGAAGGTTCCAGAAGAAGTTTCTGGGATGTTGGATGAGTTTTAGGATATTGTTTCTGATAATGTACGAGGGTTTACCACCAATAAGGAAGATCAATCATCAGTTGACTTGATTTCTAGAGCTAGTTTGCCAAATAAGGCAGCTCATAGAATGACTCCAGAAAATAAGGAGTTGAGCAGACAAGTTCAAGAGTTGTTGAAAGGTTTGATATGGGAGAGTTTGAGTCCATGTGCAGTACCTGTAGTACTAGCACCAAAGAAGGATGGGGAGTGGAGGATGTGCAGATTCCCGAGCCATAAAAAAGATAACAATCAAGTACAAATTTCCCGCCAAGGATGGATGACCTGATGGACCGTTTGAGTGGGCTCGGTACTTCCATCAGAGATTGATCAAGAGTGGATATCACGGTCACGGATTGAAGAGATGAATGGAAGACTACCTTCAAGACCAAAGAGGCCTATATGAGTGGTTAGTCATGCCTTTGGGCTAACAATGCACCGAGCACATTCATGGGGCCTATGAGCGAGGTACTAAAGAATTTCGGGAAGTTTTGTTGTGTGTATTTAGATGATATTTTGGTTTTGTAAAACATTGGATGAGCATCGATGCATATTCAGAGAGCCTTTGAGAAGTTAAGAGAAGAGAAACTATTGATTAATCTAAAGAAGTGCAGTTTTGTGAAGAGGGAGTTAGTATACTTGGGGTTTGTTGTCTCAGTAGAAGGTCTCAAGATGGACCCAGAGAAGGTGAAGGCTATTCTAGAATGGCCTACCCCAAGAACTACTACCAGGGTGAGATCTTTCCATGGTTTGGCTAGTTTTTATAGAAAGTTCATTAGAAACTTTAGTAGTATTTGTGGACCCTTAACTGAAACAATGAGAGGGGATAGAAAAGAATTCAAGTGGAGCAGTGGAGCAGAAAAAAGTTTTGAACTGTTAAAGCAGAAGGTGACAGAGCAACCTGTTATAGCCCTCCTTGATTTCAACAAAGTGTTTCAGGTGGATTGTGATGCTAGTGGTTGTGCCATTGGAGAAGTGTTGAGCCAAGAAGGTAAGCCCATTGCCTATTTTAGTGAAAAGTTAAATGATGCCAAGAGAGTATTTTGTATATGATCATGAATTTTATGCAATGGTTCAAGCATTAAAGAAATGGAGACATTATTTGTTGCCGAAGGAATTTGTTCTATATATTGATCATCAGGCCTTGCAGTACCTAAATAGTCAGGGAAAATTAAATCAGAGGCATATGAAATGGGTAGAGTTTTTGCAGAGTTATACCTTTGTTTTGAAAAATAGGAGTGGGAAGTCAAATAGGGTTGCAGATGCCTTAAGTAGGAGGCATACATTGATGACAAATATGCAGATTGAAGTGGTTGGGTTCAATGAACTTAAGACAACGTACATAGAAGATCCTGATTTTGCAGAGGCTTGGAAAGCTTGCAAGTAACCTATTACAGTGGACAGGACAAGGTGGCTGGATTTCATAATCCAGGATGGCATGTTATTTAAGGGAAGTCAATTGTGTATCCCAAGGAGTTCCATGAGGGAGAACCCGATAAAGGAGAAGCATAGTGGAGGAATGGCAGACATTTTGGTCGGGATAAGACCATTGCCATTATCATGAGCATTATTATTGGCCTCAGTTGTCACAGGATGTGAAGAAGTTTGTACAAAGCTGTAGGGTATGTTAGATGGCTAAAGGAGTGAGCTAGAATACAGGCTTATATCAGCCCTTACCTGTACCAGAGAGGCCATGGGAGGATATAAGTATGGACTTTGTTCTTGGTTTGCCAAGGACACAACGAGGGAATGATTCAGTGTTTGTGGTGGTTGATAGGTTTTCGAAGATGGCACATTTCATTCCGTGTCAAAAGACCCATGATGCAGTCCACATTGCTGACTTGTTCTTCAAAGAGGTGGTGAGGCTACATGGTCTGCCAAAGAGTATTGTTTCAGATCGTGACACCAAATTTGTGTGGTACTTTTGGAGGACCTTGTGGAAGAAGCTAAAGACAGAGTTGAAGTTTAGTTGTACACACCATCCACAAACAGATGGGTAGACAGAGGTTGTTAACAAGAGTCTGGGTAACCTACTGAGATGTTTGGTAGGAGATAAACCCAAGGGATGGGACTTGATCTTACCCTAGGCAAAATTTTCTTATAACAATTCTGTCAACAGAAGCACTAGTAGATCACCATTCCAGATTGTGTATGGAGGTAGCCCCAGAACAACTCCAGAATTGAGGAAGATGGACCAAGAGAATAAAATAAGTGTTGAAGCCAAGGATTTTGTAGAACACATCAAGGATATACATGAGAAGGTAAGAGAACATATTAACAGGATGAATATGCACTATAAGGCTAAGGCAAATTAGAAGAGGAGGTATAAGGAGTTTTAGATTTGTGATGAAGTGATGGTCCATTTGAAGAAATAAATGTTTCTAGTGGGAACATATAACAAATTGAAGATGAATAAGTTCGGTCCTTGTAAAATTTTGAAGAGGCATGATTCAGGGAATGCATATGAGGTAGAGTTGCCAGATGGATTCAACATTTCCCCTGTACTCAACATTTCAGATTTGACAGAGTATCATGAAGGTGGCGTAGAGGAAGTACCAATGATGGAACAGTGTGGGATTCCAACACCTACTTCAGAAAAGGAGATTGAAGAAATCTTGGATAGTCATGTGGGGAGGTGTACCAGGAACAGGCAGTATGAAGAATATCTGGTGAAATGGCAAGGAAGGCCTGTTGAAGATTCAACCTGGTTGCCTAAGGTAGAGATTGAACATTTGGGTTTTCCTCCACCATCTGAGACGTGACGGGGTCACTTCTCAAATTACCCTGGGTGTCTGATGCAGGAGCATCTAGTGGTGTAAGGGCAATCTTGCATCACCCAAAAATAGTTAAATTTCAAGTTTCTCAGTTTTTAGATGTTTTTACATTTTTGGATACCCTTTTTGTCATAATGAAATTCCCAATTTATGGTTTTTATTTTCTATTCCTAGGTGGAAAGATATTGCAGCTTTAGTTTCCCAGATTTGCACCTGAAAATCTTTCGAGTTAGATTTGAGGCACTTAGAGTTCCTGGATCAACCCCAAAACTTGCCAAAATCAGCGTAGCGGATTTCAAGCGCATTTTTGACTTCAAGACCTTTCCAACGGTTCAAATGGTTCACGAATCGGAGTTCCAGATCAAAAGTTATGGCCCTGGGAAGTTGGCACACTTTCTAGAATATACAATTGCAAATGTTCTTTTGAAATTTGAACTTCATGTTGTAAATTTTCAGTGCCAAACCACCTAAACTCAAATTTGAATGTTGTTTTGGCTCCAAACTAAAGGGGAGCTCTATTTATGGGTGGGTTTCTAATTTTTGGGCAACTTTTTGGGGGACAAGCTCGCATATTGCGAAAGGGTGATTCTATAGCTTTCTATAACTTTCATGTATTGTAGAACTTAGGGATTTGAGATCCTCTATATGTAAGAAGTTCCATTTTTTGAATAATAAAATTATTCTCTTGTTTGTGGGTTATTTTATAAGTCTCAGGCTGCGCCCTCATCAATTTCTATGTATTTAAATATATAAAATGGTATACAAGTAAATAATACTTCATGTTTCTATTTTACATGTTCATGAGTTTTTGAGCCTTAAATCATTCAATTTATGAAGACATATAAAATGCATACGATATAGATTGAATTATTTCAGTGTTTAGGATTATATTTTAAAGGCTTTAATAATAAAGATGTAGCATTATTATTATGAATTTTTTTTGCTAATGTTTTCTTGGAATTACTTTTCAATTCCTTGGTGTGTTAATATAGTGAGAGTAGTTCTTGTTGCTTTAATAGATAGTGAAATGAAGTACACATGTTATGGTGGTTCGGTTATATTTTTGTGATGTGGGTGGAGAAGTTGATAGTCTCTAAAGATGGATTTCATGTTTGACACTTGGAAAGTTGGTTATGTGGACATGATGGGGATGATATATAACCTCGTCCTTACAATTCAAAATTTGTCCAAGATATGTAACAAAGAAGCATCTTTACATGTTAACATGGAAGTGGAGTCTACAATAGAAGGGATAGTGAAGCTCAAGTGGTTTTAAAATTGAAGTTAGAGGGATAGTTAATAACCAAGTATATTGGGCAATGGTTGGGCATGACTTTTCTCTTGTCATAGTGATAGTTGATTTTCTTTTTCTCTTGCACACAACCATTTCCTTTCTAGATAGAAATCTTTATGTGTTGGTAGTGTACTGGTGACCATTCCCCTTCCACACTGTTAATAGTTTAGATTCCTAGTACCATAGATCACTTTTCCATTCTTGGTGATGGATTTAACTCCATAATAAATAATATATTCCTAAACCCATGTGTGAATGTTTTCTATTAAATTATTAAGGAAAGGGCCCTAATCTCACAATTCATAACATCAATAGATTAAATAAGAAAAAAACTAGAGAAGAGGAACACAAACCACCAAGAGAGCAACAAGGAACACATGCCTGCCAAAAACAACACAACAAAAATGAAAAACTAGCAGAACAGGAAACAACACAACCAAAAACATGAAGGAAACAACACCTAGGAGTGATAAAAAACTATTTGATCATGTTCTAGTTATCCAATAGAGGATCAAGTGAATCCTCCCAATCTCTTTGAGCTAGACCTTTTCCCCCTTTTTATTTTTGGCTTTAACCTATTGAAGGTCTTTGACCTTTCCCTATTTCTTTCTTTATAAATGTTGATTTTGGATTTAGTTGACATAGTTCCCATCACAACCTTTAACATAATGCCCTCAGTGACAAAAATAATATTTCAGAGGGTTGATTCCACTCTTTGTATTTTTTCATAGCCATTGTTGGTGTTCATCTTAGTCTTCATTTCCTTTACTTTTATCTACAAAACCTCCAAATGTGTTCTAAAAAATGTTAGCAAGTCCTTCTCACACTCAATTTTGTAATCTATGTCACCCTTCTCAACCTCATATTTATGTTTATCTAAAGGAAAAAAGATTAAATCTTCATCCTACAATTTTCAATCTTCATTTCCTTCTTCATCATCCTCTTCTTCACCTTCATTTTCAATGTCCTGTTTTTTGTCTTCATACTTTTGTAGGGTTGTTGGAATGCCATTAGATGATTTTGTAGGTGAGTTTTCATGGCTTGACAACTTTTAGGGCTTTGAATGCAACAATGGAAAACTTGTCTTCAATCTTCCTTCAATGCTCTTTAAACCAATAACCTACACATTCAAAAAGAAAATAAATGTTCTACCATTTTAGGGGCTTTCCTTGGTCAAACCTCATGTTAGTTTTTCCACTTCCACAAATGGAAATGCCAATGATAAATGATAATTGAAAGGAAAGGAATTATTAAATCACAAAGTGTTGCAACTCACCACCCTTCAATGGCTTCCTTGAAGGATTGAAGTCATACACATTACCATAAGGATTTGAATCTTGCTTGCTTGATTTGCTTGAATGCTTTGGAGACCTACAACAAGGGTTAGCCTTCACAAAACATGAACACACATAGAATTTGACATGATGATGGATCTTGAATTGTTGCTATAAAGCTTTGAATTGCTGCTCTTGACTTGCTCAATAGTGCTCTTGATCATAAGTTTTCCAATAGATTTCTTGTTAGATTTGAAAAGATGCAATAACTAGGTATTTACATGCAATTGTTCTAATTTCCTGAAAATTAGATCCCAAAAGTTGACACTTGAAATTTGAATTTTGAATGTTAAAATGTCGCCAACAACATATTAAAAATTGACCCCTAGCAAGATAGGGGGGCCTATATTGCCATCAGAATATGGGTCATGGCCCTATCTTCTAGGACATTGAGTGTCAAGATCAAAGCATTAATTGCTTGCGTTTATTCAATGCTTGCAATCCTTTGGAAAGTGGTAAAATAGGCCTTTGGAATGCATAATTTAGGAAATTAGGGAAAAAATTAGGCTCATTAATTTAGGGAGAGCAAAAGATAGTGTGAAATTATCATGGGTGACAATTTATGACTCTACAATCATATTCAATTATGTTGGGATAAATCTTACTTACCCAAAGTAGGGGAATTTGCATGGATATAACTTAAAATAGGATTTTTTGACAAGGGAAAGACTGGAGAAAAATAGTATTCTTTCAAACTTTATATGCCCTCTTTGCAACAAGGAGAAGGAAACCCTTGACCATTTACTCCTCCAAATGTAACTTCTCAAGTAGATGTTGGCAATAGATTTGTAAAAAACCTTGTTGGTGGTGTGTTCTTTTGAACTAGGCATATTATATGATCTCTTTTCAAACTAGCCTATATTGCATCAATATTCAACATATATTTATATTTGGAAAATTTATTATTATTCTATGATCATTCAAAAGTTATCCTTCATCTTTTGAATCTATAGTCCACAAACTTGAAGTTGCTATCTCATAAATAATCATGCCTTTAGGTATCTCCCTTTCTAAAAAATACAATTTTTTCCTCATGGGATGATTTTTTTTTTAAATGAAAGCATCCTTTGCCTCCTTTAACTTGAGACCCTCTAGAACTTGGGAATTGTCTTAATATACATTATGGGAAGGTGATTCATTCTACATCCAAGAAGGTCTCAATGGGCACCAATAATGAGGTAGAAAATTACATGTCTTGGCTCTAGGGTTAGATCTTGGCTCTCACTTGAGTATGAAGAAGATTGTAATCAAAGAGAACTCTATGTTAGTATTTAACATGTTGAAAGGGAAGAAAACACATATCTAGAGATTTTAGAACATAATAGAAACTGTCAAGAGTATTTTATCATCCTTTTATTTTTTTGAAAGCATTCATTGTTATAGGAAATGTAATAAGGTGGCAGCTAAATTGTCATATCAAACCATTGAGATGGATTCTAGCTCCATAGAATGTAATGATGTTGAAAGCTGTTGGAAAGATTCATTTTTTTCATCCTTAATTCTCTTTGAATCCTCCTCCTAAGTTGTTTGGTCTTGAGACGTGCTAAGCTAGAATTTAATTGTGCATGACGTGGTCTAGAGTGCTTCTAATATGGAATTCAAATATGCAAAATTTCTTGGGAGATTGTATTACTTCTCTTTGATGGATCCTAGTCATCACTCCTCACTTGTTCTTAGTGTGTCTTTATGCTACATCTCTATTGTACTGAAATAATATTGATTATGTTTTTTGAAATGTTGATCGCTTTGGGATTGATAGATCATTTATTTCTAGCATCTTGATTGGTTTTATAAGTAGCGCATGGAAAGGCAACTCCATTCATTTATCCCACACCTATTATCTATACCATTTTCATCACTTCATCTCATGTATGGCATTCTTTCTTACTCTTTTTAGTAC
This sequence comes from Sequoia sempervirens, assembly GCA_007258455.2. NCBI lineage: Eukaryota > Viridiplantae > Streptophyta > Pinopsida > Cupressales > Cupressaceae > Sequoia > Sequoia sempervirens. The sequence goes on along the minus strand of VDFB02000020.1, from coordinate 46,311,695 downwards.
CTATGCATTTATGACATTATTTATCCATTGGCCTTGCTTTTTTCTTTGCAAGAATCCTCCTCCATTTCCTCAAGTCATCTTTAGTTCTAGTTCTAGAATGGTTAACCTTGCTTTAAATGACAAAGTAAAACTTTTCCCATCTCATTGGAACCATAAAGATATTCACCCCTTTGACAATGAAAAATAGGGAAAGTGTTTGTGCTTTCATGCACCTTGGTCAAAGATGCAATCCAAGAAAGCATTGGTAAACATTGATGAAGATATCAACTACTATGATAGCAACCTTTGTGTAGTTGATATTTGTGGTATTTACTCTAGGCTCTAGCTACAAAATTATCCTCCTCAATTCCACTTGTGAGGTTGGCTCTCCTAATGAATTATCCTCAAATGACCCTTTCCACTCTAAAACTAATCCAAGAAGATCTTGCGGATGTCTTTTTTTTGTAAATTGAGAACAGTTTTCAAAGCCCTTCACTTGCTAATCACTCATTCAATCTATTTCTCTAGATATTGCTAGCTTTAATAGAAATTGTGATGATTAGACAATATGCTTCTTGGGTATTCTATCTTCTCTGTAATTTATGAATATTTTGGCCTACTTTATGTTGTTCTTTATTATTATCACTCTATTTTTTCTGCTATATTTGATAGTTTTTTTGAGTATGCTCTCTTTTATACCTTTTGTAAGTTTCCTTTTGTTCTTTTGATAATCAGAACATTCAAAGTTGGTTGTATTTTAAATTTCTTTGAAATGCTCATACTTGAATGTATTTCCAATTCCTTCTTTTTAATAAATATGTAATCCATGATAACCCTTTATCAAACCAAAAATAAAATAAAATTATTTTTTGCCAATGATTTCCTTTAAGTTTGTCACAAATGTTTATTAATTACAGTTCTTTTCAAAGCTGGTAACATGCAACCATAAAAGACGTTGAATGAAAATTTAAATTATATAACCCTTTCTTGGTATACACACCTGCCTTCACAGAAAAAGGCCAACAAATATATATTTTTTTGAATATAAAACTTTCTCATATCTGCCCTCACATCAATTATTTTGTTTGACCTATCAACAACATATTACCGAAAATGGGAGAGCCATTTTATCACTCTTAAGATTTCTTAGAAGCTAATCTTCCTCTCTGGTTTTGTTTTGTTTATAAGTGTTTGTTGGGACGTATTCACACCACTATTATGTTTCATCTTAAATATTTTATTACACAGATTATGATGTAATATAAACGCCACCTTTGATGGATATATATAAATACATATATATGAGTCACAAAAGAAAGGTAGAAAATGGCAGACATGTTACAACTGCATGGAAATCTCCAGTTTTAACTCTCATGACAACCATTTGCTTAAAAAAGAATCGATTACAACAATTCTTGGGCATTGTGCTATGACATGTTATCAGATGGGTCATATTGGATTTCAGGGAGAAAATAATGGAAGAAATTAAGTGGCATGCATATGGGTTTTTGGTTACAACATACTCTACTAACTTGGTGTCATGTGTTTGCCATGCTATTGTAATGTTGATGTCACCTTCAATATTCCTCCTTTCCTAAATTGGAGATATCATCACTAATTTATAAAGTAATAAAAGAGGGAAGCTGACTGGCCTATAATGTACCTCTTTTTTATATTGCATTCCTTCAATATATTGGGATTTAGTAAAATCTTATGCATTTAGTATCGTTTTTTTCTTCTCTGGGTTTTTATTGTTTTAGGGAAAACTATCTTTCTATGATTTTAACCTTTTGGCAGTTCAGTATAGTTATTGATGTTTAAATTTTTGTAAGTTTTGAGTTTTCCATAAAAAAAAAAAATTGTTTTTAAAATTTTGAATATAAGATTTTTTATAATATTTTTATTGTGAGGTTGTCTATTCAAGTATGTAAATGGTTAAAATATTTTAGTTTGATGTAATATTTTATTGGAAAAATCTATTTTGAAAAATATGTTTCAAAACTTAGTTAATATCACTTGGGTCTTCAAAGGAGGTTAGATTGAACATTGTTTAGAACTTGACCAAGGATCTTTCTATTTTGTCATCTTGAAGCCTTGATTATGTGAGTCCATCCTCATGCATGAAATTTGGCATGTCTTTATTTCTTTACTTGTATTTTCTCCTTGGAACCATAATTTTGTCATGTCAAACCAATAAGCCCTTGATATCCCATTCGATTGAATTTCTAGTGTTGCCCTTTCCTTGTCATCTCTAGATATTCTTATTGGAGATTTCTTATGTCAAATCAACGATCTCTCAAGATACCATTAGATTGAATTTCTAGTGTTGGAGCTTAAATTTTTTTAATGTCAAAACCAATAAGCTCTAAAGATCTTAAGGAATCTACGTATATTTTGATTGATGACATGTGTTATCTTCAACATATGTTGTACATGAATCTACTCAATATTTATTTTCAACATCCACCTTCTAATCCATAATTAGAGATTGCTCACTTTTTACCTCTAAATCTAATCCATCATTAATTTATTTGATTTATTTACCTTTGATGACAAAGGATGAATGATGGACCATGGCTGATGGTTAAAAGGCTATTTGTAATGGTTTCAATACATTCCTTTTCCCCAATGCCACTAGGGATTCACTAAGAAGAGATTCAACTTCCAAATTTATTCCTAGTACTCAAGCCTTTGGTAATGCTAAGGAATTAGTGCCAATTCAACCACTTCAAAAGGCCACTTGATAAAATTCTATACAAATTAGAAAATTTTGGTACTCAAGAATGCTACTTATGGCTATTGTTTTTTCTTCACATGATTTGAGTTTTAATAAGAAAATTAATTTTCAATCAAATTCTTCTCATGAGATTTATAATAGACATTGTCATATACCAACTCACCTCTTGAAGGAAGTATAGTATGTGCTAGATAAGTGATATTCATTTCAACTTAGTGATTTTATATCAAACAATTGGAGTTAGTTTGTGTCAAATAGTTACTATACTATTCAAGGGTTGGAAACTAAAAATATGCCCACAAAATCCCATGTTTTATGAATTATTTAAGGTTTCGTCAAGCCCACTTCACAAATATACTATAGTGAATTACTCTCGACATTGGTATATAAAAATTCACATTCTCTATTTGTAGGAGATTAATTGTTTTGGAATTTTTACTATAACTATTCATTGTGTCATACAAATAGATAATTTCTTTCTTATTTCTAATATTGTGCAAGGTCATGATAGAGTGGTCACTCTCATTTCTCCCTTATGGTAAACATATTATATTTAACATGGATGTGACTTGTTTAAATAGGTAGTGTGAGTCCTTTCTAAAAAATGTAGTCATAATAGGAAGGTCCAATGAAGGACTACATGATCATATAAGTAACAGCAATAAATACACATAAGGAATAAACTCTTACAAAAGTTGACACAAGATATATCCTAGGAAAACCTTCAAAGATAGAAAAACATATCTTCTAAAATTTCATCCTTATATTATTCAATTTCCATACAATTTACAATCTTCCTATACAAGGGAATACACATTAAGCTATAGCCCTATAATAATTACTATATCTAATACCTTTAACCTTGAACTCCATCTTGACCCATCCTCCCCACACTTGTTCTTAGACTTCCAACCTTAGCTAAAATGTTTCCTATTTTGCTTTGATGAATTTCAATGACCATAAAACCCAATATATATCATCCTCCAACGTCCTTAACAATTTGTGTTGGTCACAAGGTGGCACAAAGTTTAATACTCTTTGAAACATGTACTCAACTAGTGAGAGTTAACTTTTTGAACCAAACAAAAATGAAGGAAAATAAGTTTGTGTGTTGCCAAATTTTTACTTCCATAGGTATAATAATTCTCCCCATGTATTCCTTTATTATTGTAAACTTTAAATTCTCTAATGGTAAAAGTAATTCTAAAATTGTGATAGCTTTCCTATCTGATATAGGTTCATGTTGTGTTATGCCCTTACCCCTATAGTGTGTATTGAGTTACAGGCTGACTACTCATAACCCAATACACACTATAGGGGTAAGGGCATAACATGTTGTCCTATGAATTTGTACCCTTGTTGAACCTGTAGTTCAACAATCCAATGACATAATAAAATTATCTCAAGGACACCAGGACCCTTACAATTGAAATTAGACCTACAAAGAAGTTTCGTTCCTTTCTAAAACCTAGATGCAGGGTGTTGATCAAACTCAACATAGATATTAAAACTAAATCCTAATCCTATCCTACTAATTGTAAAGGGAAAAGAGAGAAGAAGGAATATAGGAAAAGAAAAAAGGTGATGCACCATTTTTTAGACAAGTTTCCTTCTTTCTTAAAGTAGGATAGGGAATCAATGAAAATCGCCCTAACTCACACAAGTTTATATTCATCAACTCTTACAAATAGATATGGAGGTAAGACAAGAATTATACTCACTATATATGTCTATAAAATAAATAAAATATTCAATATGAAGGTAAGTAATAATCACACAAGACATCAGAAGTGAGAAGAGGTAAAATAAGAAGTTCATTGAATTAGAGGCATTGAGCTAGTTATATTGACAAACAATATCAAGATTGCAAGTCTCTATTGATGAAACTTGAGAAGGGACTAAGAAGGAACTCCCTAAAAAAATCTAAAATAGTTACTATACTATTCAAGGATTGGAATACAAAAATATACCCTCAAAATCGCATGTTTTATGAATTATTTTTCATGGAATGTGAAGGTTTCATCAAACCCACTTCACAAATATACTATAGTACAATACACTAGATACTAATATATAAAAAGTTCACATTTTGTATTTGTATTAGATCAATTATTTTGGTTTTTTTCCTATAGCTATTTGTTGTGTATTACAAATGGATAGTTTATTTCTTATTTTTAATATTGAAAAAGGTCATGCGACATTTAACACCCTCATTTCTCCCATGTGGTAAATATATTATGTTGAGCATGGATGTAAGTTATTTTATTAGGTAGTGTGAGTCCTATCTAGGATATGTTGATATATATGTAGTAATGTAGTCATCATAGGAGGGTCCAATGAAGGACTATTTGATCATACGACCAAAAACAATAAATACACATAAGAAAGAAGCTTATAAAGAACTGACACAAGATATAACCTAGGAAAACCCCCAAAGATAGAAAAATCTAGCCTCTAAAAGGTTCATCACAATGTATGATGGTCAAAAGGCTAGTTGAAATGTTTTCAACACATGCCATATCCCCAATGCCACTAGAGATTCACCAAGAAAATATTCAACTTCCAACTTTGTTCCTATTACTCAATCCTTTGATAATACTAAGGAATTAGTGTTAATTCAACCACTTCAAGAGGCCACTTGATAAAATTCTATACAAATTAGAAAAATTCGGTACTCAAGAATGCTACTTATGGCTATTTTTATTTCTTCACATGATTTGAGTTCCAATAAGAAAATTAATTTTCAAACAACTTCTTATTGTGAGATTTATAATAGACATTGTAATGAAGGAGCATTCAGGTCCACAAACAATTTCCTACACACTCAAAAACATGTTTTTCTTTAATTTTTGTGTTTTGTTTTGGTTTTGCTTGCAAGAACGTTTTATTTTTAATATTGAACTCCTCTAGCATAGTATGGTTTAATGTTGGGTGGGAGAACAATCAAATGGTTAATTGGTTTTTCTTGGTAATTATTTTAATTTTGTATGTATATTTATGATTTTCCAAAAAGGAAAAGTCCCATGCCTAGGCGTATGAGTGGGAATTTAATACAATTTGTAACTCCATTTCTTGAATTTTGAAATTGCCTTCTTGAGAAAATGGAAAAGGAAGCATTGAGGGAGTGGAGAGAGTGGATTGAGAAGTGGGAAGACAATTTTTGAAATGCAATTGAAGGCTCTTATTAGGAAAAGGAAAACCCGCGCCCAAGAGGTGAAAAGTGGGATTTGAAGTTTGACTACTAGAGGAAGGAAAAAGTCATGCCCAGATTGCTAAAGAAGACTTTTTGCAAAAAAAATAATGAAGAAGAGGTGAAAGAAGATTTTATGGAAAGGGAAAACAATACTTTGTTGTCCAAAAGATGAATTTCACGGAATTCAATGTGTGTTGCAAGTGAATTTTATTTTTGTGAAGAGTTATGAGCAGATTTTTGTATGCTTGTAAATAATTTTTAGAATATGTGAAGTTGCACATGCTCTCATATAGATAGTTGTTGTAGGAGTGGCATATTGTTTTGCAAATTTGAAATCTTGTATCTTCATGTATGTTGCAGGTAATATGATTTTTCATAAAATTTTAGATTTTTTTATTATTATGCTATCCAATAGGAATCAAAAGTTAATTGGCTGCAACAATTGACAATCATGTGGATTGTCAATTGTTGAGTTGCACCATTTGGTATTAGAGTGGGTTGAGGAAGAAGAAAATAATTCATGGAATATAGGTGACATGTGATAGGGAGAGCACCACAAGGAGAAGACAATACAACTGTTATGGAAATGTTGAGAGGAATAAAAACATGCTTAGAGGCCATAGAAACCTCACAAAAAAGAGGAAATTGTTAAACACATAGGAAAACTAAGATGGAGGGTGAATTAGTTGTACATTCAAACATTCAAACAATCATTAACCTTCAAACCCTTATTATGCATCGACATGAATATAAACAAACTGAAACATCAACACAACAACAACCATACATAATATAACACCAAAATTAAATGAAAAACCCTAATTATGAAAAAACCACGGTGAGGATTGACTCACATATATATGAATAAAAACACCAAATATAATAGACTCACTGCTCAAAGGACTCACTGTCTGAAATATAAGGGAATAGAAGAAAAATGTTACAAGAAGGTTCACTACCTTAGAGCAACAGGAAGATCCACCACAACAACTCTACACCATCCTTAACCTTCATCTCACTGCCTCCAACAACTTCATGTACATTGAAAATTTAGGCACCTTCTACTCACTACTTTCAATAGTGTTAGGCATTTAATCTCACACTCAAATCACAAAACTTGATCACTTTTCACACCACAACACACCACACCACATATCTAATAATTAACCTTGCTTATATTTTCTCCATAACCTCAAACAACCATGTTTAAATAAGCCTTTATGAAATGTATGCACCTCAAATGTGCAACCAAAAAATAGGTCGACACCAAACACTTCTATAGTGGAAAGAAGTTGTAACACCCCACTATGGTTTCTATTAAAACAAAATGTGAAGAACAAATTAACCAATTTTTTTTTTTTTTAAAGAGATTTGATTACATAACTGTCTTAAGGAATTCCAAGACGACGTTACATAAACATTATAAATAAGATCAACCCATCAAAACATAATACACAAGTACAATTTAAATTCATGAATGATCCAATTTTTCAAAACTTTATAGAAGCAGGTTACAAATATATCCAGATTACATTATGTGAGATTTTTATTAAATCTCAAAACATCATAATGATGATACAATGAGTACACTCATATACATGAGGTAAATATACAAAAGAGGATAATGATCACATCATATCCAACATTCAAATCCACACACATGTTCTGCATCCACTGTCATGATCAATGAAGTAACATGAATCAACTATAAGTATAACATCATCTGTAAGAGTATCCAATGAAGATATAGCACGGTTTCCTCCCAACCACGTGAAACCTGAAGGTCCACTCCCTATGTGCTAGGAGATAATGATAGGCCCACAAAAAAATCAAGCAAACAATAAAGAATAAAAATCACATAATATGGCTGACAAGCACATAACAACATGATAGTATCTAAATTACATGATTACAATAAACTCCCAGAGGAAAGAATAGTAACACAGGTGACTCTACATAAGAGACCACAAACATGCTTCAGGTGAGAGTGTCATCACATAGTTGTTCTAAGTTACCCTAGTGAATCTTCCTAGACTACCGACCCTCATCCAGAGTTACCTTGGTAGTCTCTTCATATTTTTGGCCCCCTAGACAAACTCATGTGGCATCGAATTACCTTTTAGGAAGACAAGGTAGACAACAAGCCATTCCAGGCCTTCTCAACCTACCCTTAATCTAAAAAAGCATTAAGGCACTAGGTGAGACATACATATTATCTGAATAAATGTTAAATACTACCCAACCCCTAGTACATTAGTTAGGTTTTCACTGGATTACAAAAACCCACAATAGGTTACCCCAGCAACCACTAAAGGTTCCGACCCCTATCACAAGCCACTCTTCCTAAAAGCATGACACAACATCACAATACCATGGACAACCATCATGCAAAATAAAACAAAGCCAAGAATGTATATATCCCAATCCCGGAAAAGACCATATAATTTCCAACATGCCTAAGAGGTAATAACATTTTGTGCAAGGTTATATCCCAAGTGAAAACATTGTAACCAAGCAATATAGTTCAAACGTAATAAATTTATCTATAAAATTATCTCTTCCCTAGCCTCTAGAAGAACAAAACCAAAACTCAATATCACTACATGTACATTCTTAAATTATAACATGTACATATCTCATCAAATACAATCATTTAGTCTTCATGGATTAAAAATTCATGTAAACAACAATCTATTGACATTATAAAATATCTTTTAACATAAAACTTTAAGAATATTCCTCTCACTAAAAGAGCATCATTAACAAATATACATATATAATACATTGATATTTGTAATTGTCTTAATTCTTTCCTCAAAACAAGGTAATCTAAAGCCTTCCTAAATATAAATATTATAAATTTATTATATTAATAAATCTGCCATAAAAATACCACTCAAACCAGATGTTTAAACAAATTAAGAACATAGAAATTTGTGCACTAAGCATGGAAGTAACAATAGTTAACATAAGTTTATAATATCAAAACAAACACATACCACATGTTATAAACTACACATGAGCTGGACAAGGTAGACCACACCATGCATGTAATCTCATTTATTATGCTAAGTCATAGAAAATGAACACTACACCATAAACGGTGCTAATCATAACTGGCAGTTATCTTTATGCAAACATTATAAGATTTTACAAGGTTTAAAACTAATAATAGAGCTGGAAATTAAATGTAAGCAATATCGATTTTTGATTTGCATGAATAGAAAGACTCAAGAAAAAGGATATACTAAGAGCTATAATGGCACATTTTTATAATACTTCACTCAGTTACATATTATTTCCATATAACACTTTTTAAATCTCTAAACTTTAATTTCAATAAACTGGAATATCAAAATTATAAGGATCCACTATAATGGAGAGATGGTTGCACGGCAAATCCAATAGAACATTTCTAACCATAGAGACCCAAGCTCAGCACATGGTTGCAAGGAAATTTTTGACAAACAGGAAGGATATCTCTAGCCGCACTAGGTAAGGAGGAGGACAGTTGTTTTATGGCAGTCCAATGTCATAGAAATTAGTCAATAAACAAAGAAATATAGTGCGCTGGAACTTTAAATCGGAATTTCATCAGTTTAAGAATTAAGAATAAGATCAATTATGGAAATTACAGAAGTAATATCATGAAACAATTTAAGGATTAGATCAATTATGGAAATTACAGAAGTAATATCATGAAACAAAGAACCCCAGATCAATATGGACGTGCACTGGGAGTGATAAACATTCAAAGCTGGTATAATAAAAGAAATTCAAGGAATTTCCTAACGTAAGTTGAGCAGTGCTAGTAGCTGCAATCCTATTTTTAAACAAAAGTATGAGAATCTGCTTAGATATAATGGCTAGGCGTGGAATATGTTATGGCTAAAGAACTGGCCAATACAATTAGAAAATCCCAGATCTCAATAGACGGATACAAAAAAAATAACTCACAAAATATCTTAGATTGATCTGCTGCAAGAAATTAAAAAAAAAACCATACATAAATTGGAAAACTATTGGAGATGTCGTTCTAAACAGAGTAATGGGTTTAAGATAAAACTAATCACAATTTATTTACTGAATATAATCTAAAGTTTCAGACTACAAGGTTTCCAAAGAATTTCCTAAATAAATAGATACTACAACTCTGTAAATAGCTGAATTCATGATTACTATAACTCTTATTTTCTGATTCACTAAGTTTTCTTCTTTATTTTACTTTGCTTTTCTTTCTAACTTTGAAAGTCTTTCTAATTGCTTCTTGTCATTATGTAGGTTTGATAAAGGCATTCTTTTCAGAGCAAATTTTTCAGAATAATACATATACAAATATTGCAAAACAAGAAGGGAACCTATTTTTAAATGCTCAAAAACCGATCTGGAACAAAATCTGGAGCTTTTGTCAAATCTGCTCAAAACACTGGCTATCTGATGAGGAAATCCAAAAGAATCTAGCCCCAATATTATGCTTCCAAACCAATTCTAAGATAAAAATCTTTCCAGTATAGCTGTCGTGCAAAAATATTCTAAAAACTGTTGCCGTGAAAATTCTTCCAGAACATTCCCGTGAATAAAAAATTGCAACCCACAAAAGCTTTTTAATGCATTTATTTAACTCTCAATCATGAAACTTAACTGATAGTTTATTATGCATTCATAATTGATCAATCAGTTCTAACTTACCCTTTTAAAAATCAGATCACATTTTCAACTCTAAATCCAAAATTCATGACATATTGAAAATATTTTCTCTAAAAATATATATTTCCACATAAATCTTGTTTGCACAAGTAAATCAATAACTTATATTTAATTAAATACTTTTGCAAAAATTAACTTTCACTTTAAAAGTAAATAACTTATTTAATTTAAATTAATAAATTAAATGATAAATATAATCATAAACATTTAAACTAATATTAAAAACAATTAATCATTTAACTACAATAATGAATTCCCAAACAAAACCATACAGAAAAGTATGACACAAAAAAAAAAAAGACTAGACAACAAAGAAGGGTAACAAATAGGTACTCGTTCAATGAAGAACAATGGTTCAATAAGGACCTATCACTACCTCCAGATCAACATAATTTCTTGGTATTAAGGTACACTCAGACTTGACAAGTAGGTGGAGCCGATACACAATACCTGTATTTGCAAGAAAACATGACTGTTAAACACATAAACTTATATAAGAAAACACATCGTGAAGAAGAATCGCAGCGTAGAAGGGTACTCACAAATGAGTAGTGCTACATTGTCTTGTTCACCGAAATCTGAAAAGCATCATATATCATAAACAACCATTTCAACATGATAACCACATAAAAACTCATAAACAACATAATCCATATAACATACGTGTCTATCACAATATCATCACACAAACACAACCAAATAATTAGGATGTCAAATGTATCATCCACAGAGTGTAAAAACAACATAGTATCATAATCAACTAAAGTATCTATCTATCAAGTTGAATCAAACTAAGATAGAGTGTCGCAACTGGAGGGACACTACAGAAATGAAGGCGGACCACACCATGGGTTAACTAGGACCCAAATCTACACTAAAATGCAGCACCATGCTTCTAAAATGCACGAAGCACATATGCAAGTAACACTAACATTCTAGGTTGGCCAAACCTATATTAACACTACCAAACAAACAATTCGCTCTTCACTAGGTACACAAACATCCCATGGACCACAAAGCAACATCACATAACATCCCAAAATATTCCAATGAGATTAGAATATTCAACAAAACTACTGCAATCACCTAAAATTGAGAACACTTAACATCTAGTGTAACCAGCCATACTGCCATAGATATACAACTCACTAAACATAATATCACTGTCTAAGACTTAGATCACAAAATTAGTACAAATATTAAACATAGACACTATCAAACCTTGACTAAAATATGCAAAAATATTGACTGAGATCACTAGAAATTGACAACTGAGAAAACATGGCATGTGTCATAGCACTTGATTGGAAAAGGTCACTGTCTAAATATCATATAACTAAAAATGTTGACTGAGATCTGCAAAATGTGTAGTAGGTTATTTAATGAACATCATAGAAAACTTTGATTGAAATTACATATATGCATATCATTGTACTTTTTAAAGGTCACAACACCAAAACATGTAAACCATAACAATTGCAAGGTCTATAGCATTGTCCAAACACATTAGTAAAATTTCCAAGATCCAAATGATACTAACATCAGGGCACTTGAGAGGAGTAGAAAGATCACTTTTCAAGATTCAAATAACACTATCTAAGCATCATAGCACTATCATTGAATGTAAGCACTTCATAGAGGCAATTCCCATCATCTAATATCATTGGTTGTCACTGTATAGCACTGAACCATAACACATAGAAATGTGAATCAACAAACATAGCATTGGCTAAGAGGATTAGAATGTGTCAAAGTATCATACCATTGACAAAATCCATATTGCACTACCACTAACTTCTAAAAAAAAATCAACATATCAGAATACCACTGTCACAACATATAAAAATAATCAAGTTACTCCCCCTTGGACAAATAGAAATTGTAGTATAGAAGATTGGAAAGATACACTATCATGCATTCATGAATCTACCAAGTTTAATAGGCTGCCCTCTTCAAATCTTGATCCTACCATGCTACAAGAGAAATCATTGTTACCTAGGGTTTTACTGTCATGAAAAACCTAGCGGTCTACTCTTTTGTAAAATAGTCTTCCATTGTTCTTGATTGCGAAATACTTTCATGAAATTTGATGACTATGATTTATATTCCAAGTCTACCCTTCAAGCCTTTAATACTTGTGATCTCTGCTCTCTTTGATTGATTTTCCCTTATGTCCTCACTATTATTCTTACAAACTCTATTCTACTATGAAAAATTGTTGTTGTAAAGTGACAGTACAATCATAAAGGTTGTGATAGTCACAAATCACATTCACAAGCTCTCCAAGTACATAGACACATGTATCTACATTTGATTACCTTTAATTCACTTAATCAATCACTTCTATGATTGTCTACTAAAATTAATCTTACCATTATCACTGCAGAGACACAACCTCTTTGTTGTTATCTATGTGGTTTGAATGATACATCAAGAAGAAATCCCCATCAACTCATGCTACTCTTTATGCACTCATAGATGTCTCTTGTGCAGTATGCACAAGCTTAGGTTCTTTCTTCTCTTTCTCTTGTTTTCTTCTACAAGCTTTCATATTGCCTATCTTCTTGTGACAACTAAATGGTTTAATTTAATTACTCCTACAATATTGTTCTTTATGTCCAAACTTATTGCATCTATAGCATATGGCCTTGTAACCAACAAGAGGACCAAAAGAACTATATCTTCTTGAAAATCTAAAAACATCATTTCTTACTTGTGTACTACAAAACCTTGTAGTGTGTCCTAGATGATTGCATTTATAACATAGGACATTAATACTTCTATTGACCACTCATAAGGACTCTTGTTCTATCCAAATTTCCTTGCATGCATCCAACACTCTATTTCTCTATGACCAAATTCAGAACATGAATAGCAATAACCATGAAAAGAGTTTTCAAACCTGGTCATTTGATGTTGTCCTAAATGAGAAGATTTTCTGAACTTCTTGTTGGATTTTGTAGGATATTTTTTTATTGTTTTCTTCTTGTCTTCATTCTTAGGAGTAGTAGAATGATAGTTTAGATCTATTTTCTTCCTAGGAGTTTCTCTGACCTTAGAACTCTACCCTTTTTCAAAACCTAAACCAATAGTATCCTTGTGATATTTTTGCTTGCTTAACATCTCATTTAAGCATTCATTACTCTTTTGAAATTGAAGATTCTTGTGTATCTTGGAAGATGCCTTTTCTAGTTCCCTTCTCAAAGAAAATATCTCTGATTCATATCTTTCACAATCAACCTCTTTTTCCTTATACTGATTTATGACTTCTTCTATTTTCTTAACTTCAACTTGTACCTTCAAATCTATGATCAATTTTTCTACTTCTTCAAGGGTTGAAAGTGTTTTGGCCTTGGAATCCTTTTCTTGAAGCTGCAACTCTAATCTTTGGTTCTTCTTTCTGAGTTTCTTGATCTCATATAGGGAACAAATCAGTTCTCCCTCAAGATCAACCCCTAATTCACCATTTTCTTCATCACTAGTACTTTTAGAACTACTATCAGTTGATTCAAAGACATCACCTTGATAAATATTGACTAACTTGTCCCAAACATCTTTTTCACTCTTACAATGCACAAGTTTAACAAGGATCCCATTTGTCAAACAACAAAGAATGGAATCCATGGCCTTTGCATTGCATGTATAAGTCTTCTTCTCATTAGTAGTAGAAGTAGGTGTTGAAGGCATTGTATAACCTTTTTCTACTAATGTCCATACACCAAATCCGAAAGAAGAAAGGTAAGAATTCATCCTAAGGCTCCAAAAAGAAAAATAGTGTCATAAAATAGAGATGCTCTTAAGGTAGAAAATACTTCTTGATTAGCCATAGTATTCCACTATCAGGATCAACCCAAGTTGATTAAACTTCTATAGGGTAACTACTGCTCTAATAACAATTGTAGGAATACTCACTATCACTGAGACAAGGGGGTGAATTAGTGATATACAAAATCAAATCAATTAAACAACTTTAAACATGCTATAAGCACAACCTTCAATGGAACCATATAATGATCACCATGACACAAAATTTATAAGTGGAAAACCTTAGAAATGGAAAAATCATTGTGTGAGTTGGACCAGTCCAATCCTCACAATTTGTTCACTATTAGGTGGATATGTGCAGGATCATCATGGAAAAAACAAGCCCTTAAGTGGCAAAAAATTTAGAAAAATTAGAGTTAGGCAACTTGACGTAAAAAATTGAATAAGTTATCTATATTATTTCAAAAATATGTAAGAATAGAATTTGTATAAAATTGAATGTAGTTTCTAAATTACTAGGTTTATTTAAAAAAAGAAAAATATATTTGGTGAAAATTTGAAATTTCAATGCAGTACTTAAATTTCAAGGAAAAAATAAGAAGTAGGTGTATGTCCGACCACTTTAACCACAATAAAATGATAATTATATTTTTTTATAAGAATTTAGATATAAGTAGAGGACTCCATGTCTCGATGTGATGCATATCTTTTGTAATTTTTTTCCAAGTAAATAATAAGTATGAATTTTTATTACAACTTTAAAAAATATAAAAACTCATATGTCCTGACCACCTTTTAACTAGGTCAAAATTTTGTGAAATTCATTTTTTTTAATCCTATAGTATGTGAAGCATAGAATGTGATGCATGTTTTGGATTTAAAAAATGTGATACCATTTGAAAGCTATAGATGTTTTTCAATGGCCTATCAATTAGGACTTTAGTCATAATTCAAATAGAAAATGAATAATAATTATTTATTAAATTCAAAGTAAAGCATAATTTATATTGGTGGAAAGCTAATAATCTCCTTTCAAAACCCTTTTCATTTCATCAATTTTGGGTAAAAAAAAAGTCGTCAACTACATACCCTACACATACCCATCATATCACCACTTTTTGGCCCATCAGTATCCTGCACATACCCAGGTCTCACTAACCAAACACTCACTGAGTACAATAGAGCACTAGCTGTAGGTCTCACTTACCAAACTCTCACAAAGTACAATATATCTAAGAGCACCAACTTCTTATGGAGCACCAACTCTAATATCAAAAGAGCACCAACTCCAATGACAAATGAAGGATAAATATACAAAGTACTACTTTGTTTACAATACATTTCGGATTATCAACTTCCCTTGTTCTACATACAAGAATTCAAATTTTGACCCTTCTTGCATACATGAGTAACAATTTCCTTACAAAAATATTTTTGTCTCAACAAATTCAAACAATATCTAATCTGATGCACATATGAACAAGGAACTTCCAACCTATGCTCATACCTTGACTATAACCTTCAGATGACACAAGAATAAATTTTACAGAAGTGTATCTTCTGTTATGATAATTAAACTTTAGACAGTTTTTAGATTACAGTCATAAGGATATTTTCTCATCCAAGGCATTAAACTACACACTGTCCAATCAAACCCCAAGTATCAATGATCTCGATCAGATCATACTTCTAACCAAAGAAAAACACACTTCATGATCATAGCAATACAATGGCACCATTTTTACAAACTCCTTCACTCTTCATAATATTCAAAGACATATCACCAAACCTAGACCACATTTGATATCTTCTTAATGTACTGGTGGTTATCAGTGATCATGTTTAGATCACATTAAATTGTGCAAAGAGATTACAGTCCATTGATATAGGCAAAAATAGAGGAACATTTTGATATATTCTTGTTCAATTTTTCCTCTCTATGTACCTCTTCACAAAAACACAGTATCATCAACTTCATTACACTCTTCTTGGGCCCATCATATAGTTAGAATATTCTCAATACATTGGTAGAGGTCCACTTTCCTTTGTTGCCACAAAATAGTTACAAAACTATGTAACTGAACCAAGGGAAAAGACATCCTTAAGCCCATCAAAGTGAAGGCTAGTAAAATATCCATTCTCTTGATTTAAAAATGAACCTTTGATCCTTAAACACCCACCAAAACATAATTAAATATACACCATTGATGTTATACTGGGTGATAGTATATAAGACTTGAACTTCTTTAGTCAGTTACTCCCTAAGGGTAGGCGTCGGTTGTTCTATGATCTTAACCCCTCAAGCCATTACTTAAGCATCTTTCCACCGGATATACCAATTCAACTACCAATTATAACATAAAGTTAATACTTCATAGAAAACCTTCAAAAATCATAAACCCTAGGTTATAGGCTATAGGAATTTCAAGAATCAAGATCCCTAAAATGAGATTGTCACTATGTTACTTCAACCTCTACAAGTCTCTTGAAATAGATAATAAACAATGGAGACAATGTCAACTTCTTGAAAGATGATAAACCATAAGTATCATAAGAACTACCTTCAATCATGAGATAATCAACAACTTTGTTTTGTAGCAACTCCTGAAGCAACATTCTGAATGATCAAGCAATTTTGTGCTTTGTCCTAAAACAAAATTGAAACAACTCTGTGATACATGAACACCATATTGACATAAAAAAACTTCAACTTTGTGATACATTAAGCATCAACACCATTGAACAAATCAAACATGAATGAACAAGCACCTTTATCATTCTTCAACATCTGTGACTGAACAAGCACCTTTACTATTTTTTTGTATTATCAACATGAAATGACATCAAACATGTTTTACATCTTGAACATGAACACATCAAAGAACAAATACCACTGCAACTCTGTCATAAAGTCTTTTGCATTAATACCACTACAACAACACTATGGTTCATCAAACACCATGGAAGGAATGAACATGGATTATTGAAATCAATGACAAATCAACAAACTACGGCATGAATCTTTGACATCAATGACAAACATCAACAATATTTGGAGACCACCTTCCAAAATGGGGCTCCATGTTTCTGCCAACTCAGATAGGCTCAGCCAAAACCCTTTGAACCTACTGATTAAACATTTTTTGTAAGGAATGCTTCATTCCTAGCTACTTCATGCATAATTTCTTCACCTAGGATCATTGTGGGGGTGGTTTTGGCATATTTGAGGGGTTGAGCCATCAAATAGAGCTTCGACATTAGACACTCTCCTATTTCTCACATCCACAAGCAACACCATCGCCCCATTTCCCAGTCAAAGGTGATGCAGAACACCATGTAAATCCATGTCACAACATTGTTTGGGTTTACACCAAAATTGTTCCCAAGAGAATCACCTCCATTCACAATAGAGGAAACCCTAGTTCCAAAAGTTGCATTCAATCATGGCATGGTGTCCACGTTCTTATGAGAAAAAAAAACATTTATATTAAAATACTTTTATTTTCATAAAATACCACAAATATAAATCACTTGGCAAACTTGAAACCATTTAAATTAGCTACCTAGCTTGAGTAATTTTTTTTTTTATCTATGACCAACAAAAATATAAAAATTAGAGAGACTTTGGACTCAAATCTCACTTTTTCTAGGAATTTTTTAAATACTATTACAAAGACATACATGAGTATAAATAGTGAAACCTTTAGAGGTAATGGAAAATTTTACATTTTCTACATTTGAAATAACACAAAGGTTGCTTTATGATTTTAAGGATGGGAAATTAGTAAGTAGAAATCCCTAAAAATTAAATATTTTGCACCTAAAACTTTTGGTGAAAGGATAAAGGTCATGAATACATTATTAGATTGTAAATTATGGGAAATAACCATGGATACAAATTAGGCTCAATTTCCTAGGGGCCTCAAGCTTGAAAGAAACCATCTAGGAGTAGGTGTCTTCATTATTTGATTTTTTAGACATTTTTGAGGAAGGGGATAGGTGTTGTTTACATATAGGATAGAGTTAGGCACAATATTTTGATTCTTATTAAAGGTTAAAAAAAATATAAAACAAAAGGAAAAATGAAGGGGTTTATGCATAGGATGAAGACAAAAAAATAAAAAATGAAGAGGTATGCTTTGGTAGGATAAACAAGGCTAGGGGAAGAATATTGAAAAGGGGATAAACATGGGTAGGTTAGAAAAAATAGTTTAAAACATCATAAAATGGGTTTAAATGGTTACAAAAATGTAAATTATATTAGTACAATTAGCATAATTAGAAAAATAACTACAAATATAAGAACAAAATCTTCAACATAATTAAGTAAAATAACTAAAGATAACAATGTTGATATTAAGTGTTATAAGGTGAATAAGTTAAGCCATTATGAAAATAGATTTTCATTTCTATATAGCCTTTATAACTTTGTTACGTTCAAACATATTTGAGTTCAATCTTGGAATTTTTTAATCATGAAATTTGATAAAATGGAATTTTATTGAAGCGAAAATATATATTCTTTTTTCTTTAGTTTATTTTAATCTTTTCCACCTATCAACGAAGAATAAAAAATTATCTTATTAGTCATTTGTTATAATACAATGACAATATAAACCAATTTTTAGTTCTTTCAAATGATTATTATTAATTATTATACTTTTCAATCAATCAAAAATATTATTATTTTGTTATGTTTTCTCTTTGTAATGTGGAAAAAGTAAAAGATGTGCACATATTTACTAAAAAGTGATAAAAGCATAATTCAGGTTAAATGTTATATTAGATGAAAAAATTTAAAATATACTTTTTAAGAATTAATAATTATAACTATATGATAAAGCTTTAAGAAAATTAAAAAGTGTCTAACATGTCATTTTTAACCTTTATACAAAAATAATTAAGTATTCTACAATTATTGTGTTGTTTAGTCTCGTCTTTATATATTTGTGATATTAATTTATCTAGTAAATTTGTGTGTGTGTGCATATATAGATATAGATATATGTATGCATGCATGTTCTAAGTATTATATATTTTATTGTTATCTTTAATAATACAAAACAAAATATAATTTTAGACAATTTGACAATGATTATAGAAGGATTTAGGATTTAGCTTTAATATTTAAGAATCAAATTCTTGGAAAACTATATGAACCAAAAAAATATATAATTTTTAATGAACAAAAAAATTAAATTTTTATGACCATTTATTAATTATATATAATCAAACATTAAGGATTTCTAATATATATTTTTCATTTTAACATATAAATTAACTAATTTCTAAATATATAATTGAAGACAAGCGAAAACAGAAAGAATGTGCACAAAAAGATTCAAATGCAATAAATTAAAACTTATACCTTGTTTACATCACTCCTTCAATTGAGAAGAAGTGAAGTGCACCTTTTAAGTTCAACTTAATGTTCTCATATTGTACAATGGATATGTGTATTTTTCTCAATTACATTGGAACATTTAACAATAGCTCGAGATTTTATGGTGAAAACAATAGCATAATTTTAACATGAGAATGGATTGTTGAAATGAAATAGAGAAGCCTTAATTGATATATTTTCGATGAGGTATACCAATGGCCAAGATGCAATGTTGATGGAGACCTAGGATTTTAGAATTGTGAAGACATGGATTAAAGCCTTAGCCTTATGACAAGTATCACAAGGGGAAGGGGGAAAGAATACAAGCATCCCATGAGGTGTAATGAAAATCATGGCCAAAGATTTTTTATAAAGTTATGTGTAATAGATATGGAAGCTACACATGTTTCAAGAGAATTCTCCAACATGTGAGAAAGATGAGGTGGAGTCTTGATAATGTTTTAAATGAACATTTGAAACTACATGTTGAATAAGCATGCTGACATAGTTGGGAGAATGAGGGGTTAGGGACATGTCAAGTGATGGAAAATTTAGATTTTGATCCATATAAGGATATTAGATGGCTATGTTGGATACTATTGATATGTGGTTGTCATTGATAGGCTAAGGGGATAGGCTAATGGGACAAAGATGAGGTGGAGTCTTGATAATGTTTTAAATGAACATTTGAAACTACATGTTGAATAAGCATGCTGACATAGTTGGGAGAATGAGGGGGTAGGGACATGTCAAGTGATGGAAAATTTAGATTTTGATCCATATAAGGATATTAGATGGCTATGTTGGATACTGTTGATATGTGGTTGTCATTGATGTCAACACTATTGGCATTAATGTCTTTAAGGATGTATATGTCGAGGATATTGAGAAAATTGTAATAAAATAAGTTGCAGGTTGTTAGTGATGCAATGAAGTTTAGTATAGCCACCATGTTGATAGTTAGCTCAGTATACTGATTATAAGAGGTTATGGATTAAAGGGTTTTTTTTCAAGTACATCTAGTTTATCCACATGAAGTTTCAAAGGTTAGCATGAAGATTTGATTAAGTTATGAGTATTTGTGTTCAGACAGTTGTTATGTTGCTTCAATTGGTGTTCCTGGAAGAAGATAATGTGATTCTAGTAATTTGAGTTGCTGCGGATGCTTCTGTAGTGATTCATGATGCTTGTGGATGTTTCTAGATCATGCTCTATCTGTGTTGTTGATCTAAATTGATCGTTGTGCTCGTGATTGGTGATTTTCTTCTGTGTGTTCATTTTTTCATGATCATGGCCGACATGGTGATTGTAGTGTGTTGTGGATCTTCGAGGCATAATTATTTAAGGTGTTTCATGTTCAAGGATGTTGTTTTGGGTCCTTACTATGTTTTGACCAACATTGGTTGGTGCACATTAATAATTGTTTATTGATTTGGGCTGACAGTTTGTAGTCATTTTATATTTTGTTGAGCCGATGTGTAGTTGTTCTAATCTCTAGTTGCAAATATATATGATTGATTGTTTATACCATTTGAATTGAGTGGTGTGCGAAGTGTGTGAGTGTTGTGTGCAAATAATGTTCTAATAATTTGAAGGCAGAAGTAAAGTGTGAAGAAGAGTTAGCAGATGTTTATGTGCTTAACCGGAACTATAATCAGGCATTAGTAGATGCTATTTTCTTAGTTCAAAATCTTCTGAATGTAATCTGAATATTTCTATAAGATAGTGTGTCTTCCTTTGGGCAGCAATCCTTTTGTATTTGAGCAGTGAGCTCTAGGCAATGTGCCTGAATGCATGTGCATTCCCATTTACAATTCTTTTATACTTTTAATAGAGTATAATCTTGTGGATTAACCTCCACCATGGTTTTTCCCCTAACAGGGTTTCCATGTAAAAAATCTTGGTGTTATGTGTGTTTTTGATGTGGTGATGGTTCATGTTTTCATGTTTACTTATCAGATCTGAGAATACATTTAATAAGTATAATTTTTGTGACAACTGATTCACCCACTCGCCCCCTCAGTTGTCTGCCCTTGTGTTGCCAACAGACTAGGATTGAAAATTGGAAGATTGGGATGATGTAGAATTAAAAAATAGAAGAAATGGTAATAGGAATTAATTATTCTAATGAATTCACTACTTAGGGATTAATTAATTACTTAAGTTTGAGGAATTAGGGACTAAACCTTATAGATTTAATTTAATTTATTTGCCTTAGGGATGAATTAATTAATGATGAATAGTGAAGACAATTAATTAAATAACAATTTATTTAATTAATTTACATAAAATTTAGTATGACAAATCAATGATATTTTTTTTGATGTTTACAATCATAATAAAACAAAAGTCACTATAGACCACTTATATATCAAATATTTTTTAACTTAAAATAATAAATGTTAATTTTCAATTGTTTAATCACTTCTTCCATATTATCGACAAAAAGGACAAACAAGATTTGGCACTATAATTAATAAGATTGGACATATCATCAATGTGAAGAGACTTTGAAAGGTCCAAATATGAAAGAAGAAAAGTGAATTGAAATGAAAGGTATATTATTTTTATTTTCAACAAATAATATGTTTTAATCTAAAGTAAATTGTTAAAAAGATATTTTGTATTTATATCTCATTGTTAATCATTCTAAAATGGCTCTATATTAAAACGTTATTTTGAATCTTTGTTTAAAATTTCATTTTTTTTTAATAGAAATAATTGGACCACACAAATATTGACATCTTTTTCTTTTAATAAGTGGATTATAACATGATAAATAAGCTTACATTTGAATTAGAAGTTATCTTATAATTAAGCAATTGAGAATTTGAAAATCAAGTGTATCAAACTCACCTAAGAATCAACCCTAATTATACCTCTAAGAATTTGAACCCTAATATAATTAAAACATACAATCATACTTATCATTATACTCGACCAATAAAATTACAACTTTTTAAAAGAAATTCAATCTTAATTGACTTAACTAAACCAAATTAAATCAAGCCTCTTTCAAACTAGCCAAATTAAACCAAGCCTCTCTTTAACGTATGGCTTGCTTTCTCCTCAAAACCAAAATCTTATCATCCACATATAGTGGGAACAAACTTATTTGTAGCTAACCTTTTATGCCTACCTTTGTCCTTTTCAAACTGTGATTATCTGTAATTTGTAACCACAAGTTGCAATAGTTACTATCACTGAAGTTAACGTTGTATGGCAACGTTCAAATTATTGAGTTAATGCACTGCATTTCTAATCTGACATTTTGGTATTGATTTCTATCACATTTTACTCATTACCCATCTACTTTTTGGGTCTTCATACACTATAACAAAATCTGATACACGTCACAGATTATAACAAAATCTGATACGAAGTATTTTGAGATTCCACGCGAAAACTTGTCATCATTCTAGAGAATGTGTAGTACTGTTAACATTCCCTATCATCAAAGGCTTTTCATTGATAGGAGATATCAAACAGCGCACATGTCGGAGGAAGGCCCAGGGCCCCGGGAAAGAAAAGTATTGGGATGCCACATAATAAACACTCTGGTTTTTGTGTCATATCATATTTGTAAGGACATATTGTGGTGAATTCCAGAACTTACCAGGGTAAGCTCAAAAGATAAGACGGGAAGAAAGAAAATTTGTATTGTTTCAGATATAGACAGGAAGAAGAAAAGTTGTATTCTTTCATATTAAGATTCTTTTTTCTGATTTATCTTTTGACTTATTCTGGTAGATTGTACTTTTTAAAATGTATGGATATTTTTGAATGATATCAGATTACACAAAGAAAACATGACTAATTGGTATGCAACCTCATCTCTACATAACTTGTAATGAAAGAAGCATCTTGACATGCTAACATGGAATTGGAGTCGATAATAGAAGAAGTGGAATTCAAGTGATTTTACAATTGGAGCTAAAGGGATAGTTGATAGACAAGTGCATTAGGCAATCGGAGCATGACTTTTCCCTTGTCGTTATGGAAGTAAATAAAATATGGAATAGTTGAAAGACTCACAATATATTCATCAATAGAGTTTACAAATTTATAGATACAATTAATAGTTAACTATACCTGATCAACAACAAATTGAATTGGTGACAACAAACCAAACACCTCATTCTACACTCACAAACAAATCATTTAAACACTTGTTTATGTTGGAGCATATATTCCAACTCCCCCTCTTAATGCTACAACACTAAACTGACTAGCAACATAAAACAAAACAATAAAAAATACATTATAATGCAGAAGTTGTTCTTTGAAAATAGTTCTCAGACCAAAAGACTTTTTTAAGTTGCTTCCATATATATAGTCACCTAGCTGTAATCCAAGTTCTCAACATCATTGGACACCATTTACACATGATGTGTCTCATCGCCTTCATAAAGTTATCAAGTTGAACTTCTAGATTTCAGATCTCCCCTGAACTATTAGACATCAATCCTCACATGTATGTCTCAAAAACCCAATGAGGTATAGTTTCTCCAATCCACAAGCACCTCAAATAATTGAGCATCTATCTATCCTCTACTACATCTCCCATGTCTTTAAAGTGTTGGCCTATTTAAAATAGGACAAGTTCTTTATCTTCAATTAAGTCATCATCACTATCAATATCTAGTGGTTCTTCAATAATGACTAACATTCTCTCAACTCCTATGATTGTAACAAGCTACACAACAACAAGATTCTTTTCAATAAACTTTGTCAGAATCTACATGGTCTTTTCCACACTTTTTCTTTTCTTTGAGTTATTAACATAACATATGCAACACTTACTGTTGCTCAAAATTCAATATTGTAGTCCTTTGTCACCAAGCAATAGAAAAATGATATGTGAGCAATCTAGCAACCTTCTATATTGTCATTTCTTCTAGAATAACATCTACTTAGTCCCATTTAAGATTTATAACTTCTTTGGCAGCGACAGAAGAAAAATCAGCTATAGGGATAGATTGAGGCATGGACACCCAAGAATTTAATGTAAGAAAAGTAGAGACACTATTTTGTAGGTAGTAGGAAAAGAGGTAGTGGGGGAGGAGTAGAGCCTCTATTTGAGTCAGGATCACCATGGATTTATTCCACAATGGGGCTTTGATCCCAAAATAAAATTTGGAACAATTGAAAGGTTCACAATATATTCATCAATATAGTTTATAAATTTATAGATGCAATTGACTTCAACAACTTCCTATAATCATGATAACTACATTTACATCTAGTTGTAGCTGATGAACAACAAATTAAATTGATGGCAACAAACTAGACACCTCATTCTACACTCACTAATTCACATCACTGAAACACTTGTTTATGTTGGATCATATATTCCAACAGTACTTGGTCTCTCTTTCACATACATGCAACCATTTTTTTCTAAGCACAATTATTCATGTGTTGGTAGTGTACGGTTGATTATTCCCCTTCCCCCTTGCTAATGGGTTCTATTCCTAGTAGCATATATTAATTTTTGGTGCAGGAGCACCTTTGCAATTTTTGGTTTATTTTTTCCTTGTGGTGTCTAGGTTTAGGTTGAGTTATGTCAATAAGGTCTTTCAGATCAGTATCATTGTAATAAAAGTCTATTTGGGTCGGTTAGTCAAGTAGGAGTGGAAGTTGACAATTTTTGAAAAGTTGCTAAATATATTTTGCATGTTTGAAGGAGTTTAATGCACCACCTTTCGAATATTGGCTTGTAACTGCAAAAATAAGGTGTAGACATGTTAATAAGCCTTGAACTCAAATGAGAAAAGGTGGTTGTTGCATTTTCAAGAAGAAATATTGAAGCATTCCCCTATTTTCTGCAATTTTTCTGTTATTTCAGAACTTCACAAGCTCAGTACGGATTTTTACGGTGTTATTTCGCTTGAAACTCATTGTATCTAGTTAGAGCATGGTCTCAGATTTCTTTTGAATCCTCTTGGACCTGATTTCATTGAGTATTGAATTCGTTTGAGGCGTTTCTCTATCGGGTGGTCTGAAACCCTCAATTTCAAAGGTTTTGGTCACTAAAATGTAGATTTCTTATCATTCCACCGTGGAAATTTTGTGCAAACTGGTGGAATGATGCTTCAAGGGATGCTATATCATATTTTCAAAGTTGCAGGTCGGTGCATGACTGATTTCATGATTTTTGAGCGAGCTCTAGCTTACTTTTCTTATGTTTTAAGCTAGGAAATTTTGACAAACAAGTGGATCAGCAGCTTCTATTGCTAGATATTGTCAAATAAATGGTGGATCTTGAGGTTTTGACACCCAAGGAACCTGTTGGTGAAGATATTTTGTGTCTGTGAGTTGATTTTGGTACACCTCCTTTGTAAAAGAGGCCTTTTTAAGCCTAAAAACCAACGCTGGTGGTCAGGTTTGACTAATATGTTACAAAGCAACTGCGAGAACCCTTTTGACATGTTAAAATGTGTGTTGAAACATGCTCAAAGAGCTGCTGGTCCTGTCCTTAGTCCTCCATTTACTTTGTTTTTGAATCTAGACTAGGCATTGGAGACCTAGTAGGAGAAAGGCTGAATTGGAGCAAAACCCTTGAGTTGGGTTTGAAGCCTCTTCCAAAGTTTGAAATAGAGTTTATTTGAGTTGTTTAGGCCTTTACCACTCCTGTCCTTGCATAAATTTTTCATTCTTGGTGGTGGACTTATCTTCCTAATAGACAACATATTCCTAAACCCATGTGTGAATGTTGTTCTGAATAAAAAGTACTCACTTCTTATTGTTGGGTAGTGAAAGTTAGGGCAATGATCAATGCATATTATTTTTCTTGTTTCTTGTATAGGCACATTTAATAACAATTTTAATAGCATATTATTAAAACAATTACGTTTTTCTTACATGGACAATTTTGAGGTCATTATTTAGTTCCTAGGGTGGTTATTACTATGGGCCACAATTCCTCATCTTCCTTATTGTTTGATCCATTGAAGGCTCAATAAACAAAATAAGTGAAATATTATTATTCTAATGATCATAATAGATAGTGGCATAAAAATATAATACTAGAAGTTGTAGAATTTGTAATTCCATTATTATACTTTTGTGATTATTTTAGACTCTTTTTCTTTTTGTATCATTTAATCTTGTTTTGACCCTATTTTTCATCTCCTTAGACATTCCTTTCCTTCCCTTTACTATACACCATCTTGACCCACTTAAAAATTATTTACTTTTCCTTTTAACTTTTTTTCTTCCATCTCATTTAATTTCTTCCCATATTCCTTTACCCTTAGCTTAATTTTAATTTCCCATTTTCCTATATTCTAATTAATCCTTTTAATGTTCTATTTATCCGTAACCTATATCAAAACACCATCTTGTTCCTCTTGAACCTCGTGCTTCAAATATTTTCTTGGCTTAAACCACTCACCACTTTATGGCTTCTTTGAGCTTTATCTTTCCTAAAAAACTAAATCTCTTAGGATGTTGATGACCTTCCCATCTTAAATACCCCAAGGTGGTTGCTAGGTCTTTTTTGAAAGGAAAAAGATGCAAATAGCATACTTCCTAAACTAATCTAAGTGGATTTATGTGTAGAAATTTAAATTGTTCATACAGTTACAAGGAAATAAACAAAAAAGTAATATACTATAACAATATTTCATGTGGATAAATTTTTTTTGGAAGAAAAACCATATGCTATGAATAAACTCAATGTATTATTAAATAATTGAGTAGTTACAGTATAGTTAAAGAGTATAATCATTTACAAGAGTATAACAAGCAAGAGATCTAGAGTAATTTTGATAACATAGTAGTACATACAAAACTCACTATGAATCCTCCATCTCAAACACCCAATAAATAGGAAAAGTAATACATGAAAGCATCAAATTATAATTAGAAAATATTGAGCTAAATCCCCTCAAAATGTGGAACCCAAATCCTTAGTCAAAATCTAATTCCTAAACCCCAAGTGTTAGGAAGTGTGATATTTAATTACAATCCCAATATACTAATGCCGCATCTTCAACAATCTTGGAATTGGTACTTGGATGCTCATGTTTTTGGGAGATATTTTTTATTTTATTATTAGTTCTAATTATTGATTTAGAATTTAGTTGTAGTGGAGTTCATGAAGGAGGAAAATCATAGTGATAGTAGTTACAAACTAGTTTCAACTCAATTTTTACACTTTTAAAAGTCTAGGAACTAAAAATGGGAGTGGAGGATATTTTCCATGATAGATGGGCCCCACATATGTTATTGTATCCATAATGGAGCAATATTCTTGGTGGTGTGATTCAATTGAGATTTTTTAATAAAATATGTATTTAAAGTTATATTTTCCATTCATGATATATTTGTTATGCCTATGTGAATTCTATGTTAAGCTAGTCATTATGATTTACTATTTTCAAAAGATGATCTTCAAGTGGGATAAGGGTTCTTTCATGATACCATAGTTTTGGTAATTTGTAATTTTAGGAAGCCATTTTCAAAATTTTCTCTCATTATTCTTAGATTCTATATATTGGAGGCATGAGATAGTAAAAATATATTATATTAGTATAGGTATATTAGTGTTGTTGGAGTGTTATTGGATTGAAGATAGATGTGGGTTGCTTATATAATGTTGTTTCACAAGATTAATACATACTTGAGCCTCTCTTTGATGGTGGATATTCTTGTTGCAAGAGTTTATCTACATACATTTGGTGCCATATGTTGATTTGTTATCATTTGGTGATTTTCAGTGTGCTTTTCATTTAATTTGCACATTATTTTATATCTAACCACAAAAATATATACATTAAAAAATTGATATTGCTAGAATAGTCCACTCTATTTTTTGACATTTGGTATCACAATATTGTCTTTTATTAGAGGGACATATTTCAAGAAGTATTGTGAGTTTCTTTATTTTGGAGTACATGAATCTTGTTTTGTGTTAATGCAGATCTAAATTTGTTTATTGGAAGCCATGTCAAGTACATCTCAAAAAAAGAGTGAGATATTTGATGGAACTAGTTAGAAGATATAGAAATTCAAAATAAAGGGCCTCCATGAAAAGAGAGACCAATGGGGAGTTGTTTCAAATGAAAGGAAACTACATTTTATATTTTATTTTTATTAGAATAATATGGATCTAAAAGGCTTGAGGAACCATTTAGTTGTGTCTTGCAAGTTATATCATGTTGAATGTCTTAGATTTTAAAAAGTATTGATGGGATCTACCAAACAAAGTCTCAAAACTGAATTATCTTCTAAACTAAAACAATAACCATAAAAATAAAATACCTATTTTTTAGAGAACATTTGAATACATTTAATTTGCTTATGAGTTAGTAAAGATCCATTAGTGTTACAATAGATGAGAAGAATATGTGTATATTTATACTTTGTTCTTTTCCTAGATGATGAGAAAATATAATCTTTGATTTGAGTGTTTAAATGATAGATCCAAATTTTGATTCTATTGTTTCTAGTTTTCTCATAGAGGAAATAAATTGAAAAACCATAGAAGATCTAGCATAACAAATGCATTGAATGCTTGAGGAAGGTCTAAGGATAAGGGAGGTTCCAAAGGAGATAAAAAATGTCTAAATATAGATATAAGTTTTGCAACCACTCTAAAACCCCAAAAAATATCCAAATAAAGTAATATAACTATGGTAAATAATGGTATGTGAAGGAGTGTATAAATAAGAAGAAGAAATATAAATTCACACAAGAATCAAACAAAGGTTCTCCTCCTCCTATGCTTATGAAAGAGAAGAAGTGTATTTGGATGCCAATTTAGTTTAAATCAAGTTTTTCCCATGGAAAGGTATATTGAAGAAGACAACTAAGAGGGGGGGTGTGAATTAGTTGTAGAAAATTTTATCCTTCAAAACTTCCACTAGATCTATTAGATCAATTATCATTCACAAATCCTTTACTCTGCTAATGTGATTAATCATCAAGTGCTAAAGCAAAAATTAAAAGAAGTAAAACCATGCACACAATAACACCAGATTTACGTGGAAAACCCAATAAGGGAAAAACCACGGTGAGGATTAGCTCACAATATAGAGAATATCAAGACCAAATACAAAGGCTCACTACCAAAATAGGACTTACTGTCTGGAATAGGACTCACTGTCCAATAAGGGTTAACCACCTAGAGGGATCACTACCAAAAATTTACAAAGAAGATAGAAGATATTTGTTACAGAGAGAAAAATGATCTCAATGCAATGGATATTTCCACCACAATTTGTTTCACACACTTGCAGACATGCTTGAATGCTAGAGTACACCTTCAACTCACTGTAGGTTCAGAAACTCAACAATTAGATTTCACATTGATCTGCACAAAATTGTATCACACACTACTTCACATATATCTTGCATCTATCTTGCTTGCCTCTTTCTCACAACCATCTCAACTTGTATCTATACCATCTTCAACTTTAAAGCTCATCCAAAGTCAGCTACAAACCATTTGCAATAACTAATTCAAATTAGGTCAGTGCCAAAACATTCTACGGTGGAATTAGATTGAGGGCGACCAAAACACACACTTAATGAGAACCTAAATAAGTCCCAACATGCCTCGACACACTTCCATGAGCTTCGTAAGTAGAGTTAAACACAAGGTTGGCCAATACCTGTGTAAAACACATAAACCAATTAAGCATGTGCTACCTTAACACGATCCAATCTTCCAGATAACAAAATTAATTTGAACATGATCTTATCAGCTTATCTTGAGAACCGCAAGTCATAAAACCCAAACAAGAAGAAATCTAGAGCAACTACATTTCTCCCAAACCTCAACTAGATACGCAACTAGTGAACATAACTCACACAATACAATGATCCAGTAGCCCAAAATCTAGATATAGCAACTTCCAACCACAGAATGAACAATGCCTCAAATCCATACTAGCATAGTAGCAAAATCTGAAGCAAAACCCGGAGCAAACATTGAATACTTGCAACCTTTCTTTATTACAATTTTCTCAATATCATCGACATATATAGCCAAGAACCAACATACATGACATCAATGACAATAGCAACCAATTGAAAATCAGTTAACCATTTGAAATCAATGACCACACCTCCATACTTGCAACAATCTCCCCCTTTGTCATTGATGGCAACACATGATGTGAAAAACCATCAAAGACAACACTTTAGTTCTGAATCTCCAAGAATGCTTTCTCATTCTTACAATTTATTTTTGATATGATACTTTCTCCCTTGTTTTTATTTTTCACATGATAATCTCTCCCCCTTTGACATCAATGGCAAAGGAAAAATATTTTTAACATTGTTTTCCCATTTGACATCAAGAACATTTACTAGTACTAAATACTCCCCTTTCAAAGTACACTCAAACAACTGTATAATGACAACACAAGATACTACCTACTATCCCTAAGAGGTAGCCAAAAAACATCAATCCATAAGAAAGATAGATTAATAGACCCACCAGATTGATGCATATCCATATGCATCTAGTTCAAGAAATGAGGGGAAATAACCCCTAACTTCTCCCATAGATACTCAAAATTATCTTTAGGAAGAGCCAAGTAGTAAATATGTCAACAACCTAATCCTTTGTCCATATAAATCCTTCTTTAAATATGTCACTAGATTCTTTGAAATATTAATGTCCTCGAGTGCATCACTGGATTCTTTGAAATATTAATTGCACTTGTATTATCACAAAAGACATAAATGGGATCATCATACATTACTCTAATATCCTTCAATGTTTGTCTCATCCACAAAACTTGTGTACAACAAGATGTTGCAAAAATATACTCAACTTTTGTAGTGGATAAGGAAACTAAATCTTGCTTTTTACTCAACCAAGACACCAATCTGCAACCAAGAAAGAATGCACCACCACTTTTACTTTTTCTGTCATCAACACAACTTGCCCAATCTGCATCTGTATAAGCACTTAGTGTAAAATCAATATCCCTAGAATACCACAAGCCATAATCTGGAGTGCCATTCAAATATCTGAATATCCTCTTAATAGTAGCAACATGTGTTTCTTTAGGGTCTTCTTGAAATCTAGCCACAAGAAAAATTGAATGCATGATATCTGGTCTAGTAATAGTTAGATAGAATAGTCCACCAATCATAGATTTGTATTTTCTCTGATCAGCCTTAGGTGAATCATCATCTTCACTCAATTTACAGCCAGTAACCATAGGAGTGCACCCTAGTTTGGAACCATCCATCCAAAATTCTTCATTATTTCTTTTATATACTTTGATAATGAAATAAAAATCTGTTTTTCTATTTGATTGATTTGTAGCCCAAGAAAGAAAATCATCTCACCAAACAGAGACATCTCAAATTATTTTTCCATCTCTTTAGCAAACATTTTTCACATTGTTTCATTTCCTCCAAAGATAATATCATGAACATAAACAACAACTATCAAGATCTTGTCATTTTCAATTTTAAAATACAAATTACTATATGTCGTACCTTTATTGAAACTTTTTTGAATCAAATATCTATCCAAAATTTCATACCAAGCTCTAGGAGCTTGCTTTAGTCCATATAAATCCTTCTTTAATCTGCATACCATATCTAGTTGATCTAACAACCGAAATCCTTCTGGTTGTTCCATGTAGACTTCTTCTTCTAACTCAACATTCAGAAATGTAGACTTTACATCCATCTAATCAACTTTAAAATATTTATAAGAAAAAAATTCTAAAAAAAATTTGATAGCTTACATCCTTGCCATAGGAGCAAAGGTCTCCTAAAAATATATACCTTCTACTTGTGAGTACCCCTTACACACAAGCCTTGTTTTATTTTTGACTACTTCTCCATTCTCATTCAACTTGTTTCTGAATACCCATTTTGATCCAATTATATTTTTATCTCCCGGTCTAGGGACCAATTCCCATGTTTTATTCTTCTTAATCTACATAAGTTCTTCTTCCACAACTTTCATCCAATGCTCATCCCCACATGCCTCACTCACTATCTTAGGTTCAACTTCAGAAAGTAAACATAGATTTATTTCAGCAATGTAACTCTACTTCTTGTCAACCCTTTTCTTTTGTATCCAATGATTTGTTCTTTTGAATGATTCTTTTGCACATATTTAGGTGTCTTTGGGGACACCACCAAAGCTTCTTCTTCTTCATTCTTCTCTTCTTTTTCTTCCACAACTTCTTCTACTTCTATGCAATTAGGTTCATTAGATACATATCCATCAACTTCAATTGAATTCTTCAATGCTTCATCCACCTTGACATTTGTGCTTTCCACAATCCTTCTCAACCTTTTATTGAAACATCTATAAGCTTTTCTTTTAGTAGACTATCCAAGGAAGATACCCTCATCAAATCTAGCATCAAAATTTCCTAAATTTTCTTCATCCCTTCTTATATAACATTTGCTTCCAAATACCTTGAAATACTTGACAGTAGGAATTCTTCCACACCATAGCTCATAGGGGGTCTTAGTACTATTAGCTTTTCCTTGAACTCGATTGAACACATAAAAAAGGGTGTAAATAGCTTCTCTCCGGTAAACTTTTGGTGGACCTACCTCAATAACCATTGATCTAGCATCTTCTTGAATCGTTATGTTTTTTCTTTCAACAACTCCATTCTGCTGAGGAGTTCTAGGAGCAGATAATTGTCTCTTTATTCCTTGAACTTAAAAAAACATATTAAACTCATTAGAGGTGAATTCACCACCTTTGTAAGAACTCAAAAAAATTATTCTCAAATTTGATTCATTCTCAACCATAGCCTTAAATTCCTTGAATCTATTTAATGCATCTGATTTATTTCTAAGAAAAGTAATCCATGTATATCTAGAGTAACCATCAATCAAAAGCATAAAATACAGGTGTCACCTTATAGACTTTTGACTCTTGTAGGACTATAGAGATATGTATGAATCAAATCCAGTAGTCTGGTAGTAGATTGTTCCTTCGACCTAAAGCAATTTCTAGCTTTCTTTCCAAACTGACAATCCTTGCAAAGAGCATTAACAAGCTTTGTAATCCTTGATAAATCTCTCACAACTTGTACTGCACTAATTCTCACCACATTATAAAAATTCATATGACACATCCTTTGGTGCCATACCAACTGTCATTAATCTGAGACATAAGGAAATGTCCATCAACACCCTTAAGTTGATAAATATTTCCTTCAGACTTCTTTCCAACAACAATCACTATTCCAAATCCTTCCTGATTTTACATCTCTCATCCTTGAATACAAGATTATATCCTTTACTACACATCTATCCAACACTTAAGAGATTATGACTTAAACCCTTAACATAGTATACATCATCAATATTATGCTTTCCATCAAAACTGGTTGAACCTATTCCAAAAATATTAGCATTGGTATCATCTCTGAACTTAACTAAGCCTCCATCATGATTTTCAAGTTTAACAAACTTACTCTTATCATCGGTCATGTGATGTGAACAACCGCTATCAACAACCCAATAGTTCCTTTCTTGTTTAGCATGAAGAGTAGAGATTATAGTATCTTCAACTTTCTTCGAAGCACTTTCCTTTACCTGTGTTTCAATATTAACAGGAGTAGATTCATCTTTTATAGCCAAGAACAAGCATTCATTATCATCAAAATATCCATAATCAAAATTTTCATCAAAAATACTAGCATCTTCATTTACATAATATGATCTCTTAATCATCTTCCCTTTGTTTTCTTTGTTTACTCTATATTTATTCTCCTTAGCTCTTTCTGGACATCTCGAAGCATAATGACCAATTCCTCCACAACTAAAGCATTTAAAGGCTAATTTACCTTCATACTTACCAGAACACTTTTTCATCCTTCTCACATAGTTAGCTTCTACTTCATCAATATTTTCTTCATTTGGATCTTCATCTTTTGTAGCCTTGAAAGAAATTTATGTCTTCAATCCATTTCTCAAGCTAGGCTTTCTCATTTTATAAGATGTTAGAGTACCCAAAAACATATATTCAGTATATGTCTTATAATCTATATGTTCTTCAATAGTAGATACCTTTTCACTAAATGCATCGAGAGTTTTGAGAATCTTCTTCACAATCCTGGATTCATCCATTGTTGCACCAAGTACTCACATTTCACCTACCAACTCATCTACTCTTTGTACACAGGATTTAATGTTCTCATCTTCAGACATATACAAGGTCCTGAATTCTACCTCCAAGTTCTACAAATTTGTTTCTTTAACCTTTTCAACTCCTTCATGAATCTTTTCAAATTCGTCCCAAAGCTCTTTAGAATTCTTCAGATTTGTAACTTTGATTAACTCAAAATGTGAAAGACTATTCTTCAGAATAAAATTTTCCTTAATATTTGCTTCATGTGCCTTGATCTCATCTGGTGTACTTAGACCATTTACAGGAGGAATGTAAGCAGTCTTATAAGATTTCTCAACATCATATCCACAATATTCTACATATCCTTCCATCTTTATCTTCCAGAGGGTATAGTTAGTCCCATTGAACCTAGGAGACTCAATAGTGATCTTGCTTTCCATCCTGGACCTTCCTTAAGTAGTTTAGCTCTTCCCAAAAAAAACCAAGCTCTAATACCAATTGTTGAACAAGAAAATTGAGAGGGGGGAATTGAATCATTTATAGCAAATTTTATCCTTCAAAAATTCCACCAAAGATTAGATCAATTATCATTCACAAATCTATTTCTCTGTTAATGTGATTAATCATTAAGTGTTAAAGAAAAAACTGAAAGAAGTAAAACCATGCACAAAATAACACTAGATTTACGTGGAAAAACCAATAAGGAAAAAACCATGGTGAGTATTAGCTCACAATATAAAGAATATTAAGATCAAATAAAAAGGCTCACTACTAGAAAGGCTCACTGCCAAAACATGACTTACTATTTGGAACATGCCTCGCTGTCTAACAAGGGTTAACCACCCGGAGGGCTCATTGCCACTGAATTACAAAGAAGATAGAAGAGATTTGTTACAAAGAGAAAAATGATCTCAATGCAACATATATTTCCACCACAATTCACTTCACACACTTGCAGACATGTTTGAATGATAGAGTACACCTTTAGCTCACTTCCTTTAGAAACTCAACAATTAGATTTCGCATTGATCTGCACAAACTCACAAGACATACTACTTCACATATATCTCACATCTATCTTTCTTACCTCTTTCTCACAACCATATCAACTTGTATTTATACCATCTTCAACTTTGAAACTCATCCAAAGTCGTCCACACACCATTTACAATAATTAATTTAAATTAGGTCGGCACCAAAACATTCTACAATGGAATTAGAATGAGGGAAAACAAAACATACACTTATGACCTAAATAAGTCCCAACACACCTTAACACACTTCCATGAACTTCATAAGTAGTTTTAAACACAAGGTTGGCCAATACCCATGTAAAACACATAAACCAATTAAGCATACACTACCTTAACACGATCCAATCTTCTAGATAACAAAATTAACTTGAACATGATCTTATCAACTTATCCTAAGAACTGCAAGTCATAAATTTTGAACAAGAAGAAATCCAGAGCAACTACATTTCTCCTGGACCTCAGCCAAATACACAATTGATGAACATAACTCACACTGTACAATGATCTAGAAACCTAAAATCTAGATATAGCAATTTCCAACCACCATGAACAATACCTCGGATCCTTAGTAGCATAGTAGAAAAATCTAGAGAAAAACTCAGAGCAAACATTGAATACCTGCAACCTTTCTTTATTACAATTTTTTCAATATCCTCAACATATAAAGCTAGGAACCAACATACATGACATCAATGACAATAGCAACTAGTTGAAAATCAGTTAACTAGTTGACATCAATGACAACACCTTCATACTTGCAACAAGGTACAATTATGTTTTGATGATGGGAGGGTGGAAACATTTAATGGTATTTTACATATTCATGGCCTTGGTAAAAAATTGAATTATATTTCCAAATTGAATGATTTGGGAATGCATGTGGCATTTGATAAGTCTAGTTGCATGTGAGAATTAATTTGGTGGTTGCTAGAGGATCCCATCTTGGTACTTTGTTTAGGTTGAATTCCTTTTAAAAAAAATAAATTTAGACATAACTGATGGAAAAAATAAATGTGTTTGGGCACCAACATTAGGGCCACATTCCTTAAAATAGACAATGACTCTAATAAAAAAAAGGTAGATGGTTTTTATTATTTTTATGAGCATTTTAATTTCTTGATCATTGTGTGTTTAGAAAATAGAATATAGCATATTTTACTTTAATTAGCTGCAAAGATAAGATATTGTTAGATATTATAAAATGGGTGTTCAATCTATGGGAATATCCAATTAGTTAGTTACTTTCATTGATGATGCTTCAAGAAATACATAGATTTATTTTAATCATTAAAATATATAAATTTA
The DNA here is from genome assembly GCA_007258455.2 of Sequoia sempervirens. Taxonomy (NCBI): domain Eukaryota; kingdom Viridiplantae; phylum Streptophyta; class Pinopsida; order Cupressales; family Cupressaceae; genus Sequoia; species Sequoia sempervirens. The sequence continues at coordinate 46,274,516 of VDFB02000020.1, read as the reverse complement.
TAGTAAGTTTAACAAATTTAAAGCCTTTGTTGAAAGCTAAATATATTATAAAATAAGGGTGTTCAAAGTTGATAATGGGTGCAGATACTATTTAAATAATTCTATATGTTTTGTGAGAATGAAGGTATTTTTAATAGAAGAATAAACCAGTACACAATTTGGTTTTCTATTAATTTTTTAATCATTTTTTATGTCATTAGGAGTGGATTTGTGCGACACTTGTATTTATTTTCATCATTTCTCACACCAAGGTTTGGGATGTTGGAGTTTCATTTCTAGGTGAAACTATTCTAGATTCTTTGTTCTTATGTATCAATATACCCATATAAGGTTTTTCATTGCTTTCTCATATTCTACTAATGCTTGGTAGGTTCCCATTTGTTAGGAGACTCTATATACTATTTCATATATCTCCCTATAAATTTTAAAGTGTGGTAGTAAGGTTTAGAATAGGTAGCTAGATATCTAGCATTCCTCCTTGAATGATTAGTCCTTTCGATCACATAAATTTAGAATTCACTAGAAAACATCATTATAAATTTATAATAATATTATTTTATCAAACCTTTCTCCATAGGTGCATCTAGATCATGTTTTACTCTATTATTTTTCTCATATATATGCTAGTTTACTTAGTTTCACATTATTGTTGCTATCATGTTTTATTTAATATTTTGTGGTTATCAATCTCATATTTGTGTTCATATAATTAGTATAGAAATACATTAATTTTCACTATTTTACTAGTTTAGATTAGCTTACTTAACATCACTTAAGAGAAAGTTATTTTTTATTTGTAATATATTTTATTTGGTCAATATCATGTTCTTATAGTTTATCTTTATCCCCTTATGGTAATTTTACTTTAATGAATATCTACTCTTTGCATACATGGTTCTTAGATGCACATAGTTTCTCTATGTTCTTAGCCACTTATTTTTGTATCTTGAATAATATGTTGAACAAGATAATTGAGAGGGGGAGGTGAATCAGTTGTCACAAATTTAATCTTTAATTCATTCACCAAAACTAATTCTTCACACTGCTTAAATGAATATACATTAATTTCAAGTGCAAAAACTGAAAAAACATCACACAAACACAACACCATATTTACATGGAAAACCCAACAAGGGAAAAGCCACAGTGAGGATTAACTCACACTATAGAGAATATCAAAAACGATTTCAAGAGGCTCACTACCAAAACAAGGACTCATTATTTAGAACATGACTCAGACTCACTATCCAACAGGGCTAACAACCCATAGGGCTCACTGCCATATAGATACAAAGAAGATAGAAGAGATATATTACAGAGAGACAAAAATCTCAATGCAACAAAGAAATCCACCACAATCACTTGTAGACATGCATGAATGATAGAGTACACCTTTTTCTCACTTCATCCAGATACTTAGCATTTAGGCTTTGCATTGATCTGCCACAATCACATCACACACACTCACTGATTCACATCAATCTTGCATCTATTTTCTCTTTTTCTTTTCATGTATCTCTCTTCTTTGCTCTTGTATGTTCTTCACTACTAACTCATCTTGTATTTATATTGTCTTCAACTTTGAACCATATCCAAAGTCAGCCATCCAACATTAAATTCAAATTAGGTTGCGGCCAAAACATCCTAGGGTGGAAATAGAATGAGGGTGACCAAAACACATGCTTCATAGGGACCCAAATAGATCCAACATGCTTCATCAACTTCAAAGATAGTGTTCAACACAAGGTCAGCCAAACTAGTCTAAAACACATAGAACCATTAAGCACAAATCTTCCAGATGCTAAAAATATCTTCAACAAAATCAAGGCAAATAAAATCTAGAACCTCAAGTCATAAGACTTTACCAAAGAGAAATCTAGACCAACAACATTTCTCGCAGACCTCAACCAAAAACACAGAGAACCACAATTCACAATTGGTGAACATAACTTGCATTGTACAATGAATCAAAAACTAAAAATATGGATATAGCATCTTCTAACAACAATGATCAACATATCTAAACTACAAAAACATAGGAGAAAAACTCAGAGTAAAACTCAAAGCAACAACTAAATACCTGCAATCTTCCTTCAATATAATTTTCTCAATATCCTTGACATATACAACCAACAACAACCAGTTGATAACTATTTGACTAGTTGACATCAATGAAAACACCTTCATCCTTTCCATTCTTGCAACAATCTCCCCCTTTGTCATTGATGGCAAAACATGATGTGAAAAACCATCAAAGACACCATACTAGATCTGAATACACTTCTCAAGATTTTTCTTTCTATTTCTTCCTTTTAGTAATAATCTCTTTTCACATTATTCCTTTTGTCTTTTTCACATGCTTCCTCTCCCCCTTTGAAATCAATGGCAAGGGCAATATATATTTACATTGATTTCTCCTTTGACATGAAAAATAGAATACACATAATGACAACACCTAACACTACCTACTCCCCCTCAGAGGTAGCCACCAAAAAATCAATCCAGAAGAAAGATAGATCCATAGATCCACCATACTGATGCATCTCCATATGCATCTAGTTCAAGAAAGGAGGGGAAGTTACCCCTAGCTTCTCCCATAGATACTCAAAATTATCTTTAGGATGAGCCTTCATGAATATATCAACAATTTGATCCTTCATCGGAACATATTCAAGTTTTACTTCATTCTCCATAACCTTCTCTCTCAAGAAATGATACCTGATATATATATGCTTTTTCCTCAAGTGCATCATAGGATTTTTTGAAATTTTAATTGCACTTGTGTTATCACAGAAGATAGATATGCAATCATCATACACTATTGTGATATCTTTCAATGTTTGTTTCATCCATAGAACTTGTGTACAACAAGATACTAAATACTTAGCTTCAGTAGTAGACAAAGAGACTAAATCTTGCTTTTTACTCAACCATGCCACCAATCTACATCCAAGAAAGAATGCACCACCACTTGTACTCTTTCTATCATCTACACATCCAGCCCAATCTACATCTGTATAGGAACTTAGTGTAAATTTAGTATCTCTAGGATACCATAACCCATAATCTAGAGTGTCATTCAAATATCTAAAAATTATTTTAACATCAGCAAATTGTGTTTCCTTAGGATCTTCTTGCAATCTAGCCACAAGACAAACAACATGCATAATATCTAGTCTAGTAGTAGTCAAATACAATAGTCCACCAATCATAGATATATACTTGCTTTGATTAGCCTTAGGTGAATCATCATCTTTATCAAATTTGCAACCAGTCACTAGAGGAGTACATACCATTTTGGAACCATCCATCCCAAACTTCTTCAACATCTCTTTCACATACTTAGACCATGAAATAAAAATTCCTTTCCTCTATTTGATTAATATGTAGCCCAAGAAAGAAATTCATCTCTCCAAACATAGACATTTCAAATTCCTTCTACATCTCTTCTGCAAACATTTTGCACATATTTTCATTTCCTCCAAAGATAATGTCATCAACATACACAACTACAATCAATATTTTATCATTTTCAATCTTCAAATACAAATTATCTGTCATACCTTTTGTTGAAACCTTGTTGAATCAAATACATGTCTAATATTGCATACCGAGCTCTAGGAGCTTGCTTCATTCCATATAAATCTTTCTTCAATCTGCACACCATATCTGGTTGATCTATCAACTAAAATCGTTTTGGTTGTTCCATGTAGACTTCTTCTTCTAGCTCACTATTTAAAAATCCTAACTTGACATCTATTTGATAGACCTTAAAGTCTTTATGAGTAGAAAATGCTAAGAAAATCCTTACAACTTCCATTCTTGCTACTGGAGAAAAGTTTTCTTGAAAATATATTCCTTCTACTTATGAGCAACCTTTACACACAAGCCTTGCTTTGTTTCTAATTACTTTTCCATTCTCATTCAGCTTGTTTCTGAATACCCACTTCGATCCAATGATGTTTTTATCTGTTAGTCTTGGGACCAATTCCAAAGTTTGATTCTTCTCATTTTGCATATGCTCTTATTTCATGGCTTCAATCCAATGTTCATCTTTACATGCTTCACTTACAGTCTTCGGTTCAATCATAGAAAGTAAACAAAAATTCACTTCAACAAAAACTTTGCTTCTAGTCAATACACCTTTTGTCTTGTCACCAATAATCTAATTTTCTGAGTGATTCTTTTATACATATCTAGGTGTCTTATGGGACACCACTGAAGCTTCTTCTTCTTTGTCATTATGTTTTTTCTTCTCTTGCTCATCCTTTTCTTGTTCTTCAATCTCTTATATTCTTACACGATCAGGTTCATCAAATACATATCCATCAATGTCAATAGAATTCTTCATTGTTTTTTCAACCTCGACATTTGCACTCTCTACAATCTTTCTCAGTCTTTTATTGAAATATTTGTATGATTTTCTTTTAGTAGAATATCCAAGAAAAATTCTTTCATCACTTATAGAATCAAACTTTCCCAAAGTTTCTTCATCTCTTTTGTTATAAAATTTACTTCTGAATACCTTGAAATACTTAACAGTAGGAATGCTTCCATGCCATAACCAACTATCATTAATCTAAGTCATAAAGCAACATCTATCAACACCCTTAAGTTGATATATATTTCCTTCAAATTTATTTCCTACATCAATCAATGTTTCAGATCCTTTTCATATTTCACATCTCTCATCCTCAAACACAAGATCATATCCCTTACTACACATCTTTCCAACACTCAAAAGATTATTCCTTAAACCTTTGACATAGTAGACATCATTAGTATGATGCTTGCCATAAAAAATTACTGAACCTATCCCACAAATTTTAGCACTAGTATCATCTCCAAACATAACCAAGCCCCCATCATATTTTTCAAGCTTAAAAAACTTACTTTTATCACCAGTCATGAAATGTGAAAAACCACTATCAACTACCCAATAATTCTTCTCTTTTTTAGCATGTAGGGCAGAGATAACAATACCTTCATTTTTCTCCTCTGGAGGGATTTCCTTCACCTATTTTTCAAAATTAGCAGAAGTGGGCTCATCCTTTATAGCTAAGAACAAGCATTCATTGTCATCAAAATCTTCATAATAAGAATCTTCATCAGAAATACTAGCATTCTCATTCACATAATATGCTCTATTAATATTCTTTCCTTTCTTTTCTTTCTCATATCTTTATTTATTCCTCTTAGCTCTTTCTGGATACTTTACAACATAATGACATATTTCTCCACAACTAAAGCATTTAAAGGGTAACTTACCTTCATACTTGTCAGAGCCTTTCCTCATCCTTCTTACAAAGTTAGCTTCTATTTCATCAAAGTTTTCATCATCTGGATCTTTAGCTTTTGTAGCCTTAAAAGCAATTTCTAATTTGCATCCATTCCTTAGATTCAAATTCCTCATCTCATAAGATGTCAAAAATCCCAACAATAGATCTTTAGTATAGGTCTTGTAATCTATACTCTGCTCAATGGCACACACCTTCTCACTGTAAGCATCAGGGAGAGTTATAAGATTTTTCTTTACAATCTTGGTTTCATCTACAGTAGTGCTAAGTCTTCTTCACTCTTGTATGTTCTTCACTACTAACTCATCCTATATTTATATCATCTTCAACTTTGAACCATATCCAAAGTCAACCATCAAACATTAAATTCAAATTAGGTTAACACCAAAACATCCTAGGGTGGAAATAGAATGATGGTAACCCAAACACATGCTTTATAGGGACCCAAATAGATCCAACACACTTCATCAATTTCAAAGATAGTGTCCAACACAAGGTCAACCAAGCCAGTGTAAAACACATAGAACCATTAAGCACAAATATTCCAGATATTGAAAATATCTTCAAAAAAATCAAAGCAAATCAACTCTAGAACCGCAAGTCATAAGACTTTACCAAAGAGAAATCTAGGACCAACAACATTTCTCCCGGACCTCAACCAAAAACAAAGAGAACCATAGTTCATGACTGGTGAACATAACTTGCACTGTACAATGAATCAACAACTAAAAATATGGATATAGCACCTTCTAATAGCCATGATCAACATATTTGAACTACACAAACATAGGAGAAAAACCCAAAGCAAAACCCAGAGCAACCACTAAATACTTGCAATCTTCCTTCAATACAATTTTCTCAATATCCTCGACATATACAACCAACAACAACTAGTTGATAACCAGTTGACCAGTTGACATCAATGACAACACCTTCATCCTTTTCATTCTTGCAACATAATAAACTTGATTTCCTTAGTTTCTCCTCTCACTCTTCTCTTTCTCTATAACCATTCATAATCATTCACCTATTTCCTAACATTTCCTTTATTTACTTCTATCCCTTTTTCTTGAGCACCTATAATCATTTATCCCTCCCATTTTCAACATTCCTAATGTAACTAATATTACCCTTAATATTCTGTCCACATCTTCTATTCACAATTCTTCCCATAAGCCACCCCTTTCCTTTCGTTTTCTCACCCTTATTCTACATATTCATTATCTAATTATCCATTATCTTATTCCAATAAATTTCCTTCACTTTTCTTAGTCCTTTCTATTCTCCAATGTTCATTCTATCTACATATAAATTTTCTTCTCTAGCTAGTCCACATATTCACCTTTACTAATTCTATCATATTCTCTTTATCTTTCTCCAACACTACATAATCCACCTTTTCCATCCAAATCTACTTTTTACTCTCTTGTTTCAATTCTTTAGCCAATTCTCTATCTACATAGTCTATATTCTCTATCTTATGCACCTTTATTAAAACCTCGAGATCTTTTCACCCTTCACTACTTATTTCCATTTGTATTCTCCCATTTCCCCATCTTGTAACTTATTTTCTAATTTTCTAACCTCATCAACATATTTTTCACCTCCTTTTATTCCTCTTAACTGTACCTCCACTTCATTTTCACCCTCTACTTTTTCTCTTTTCACCATTTACTACTATATCTCTATCCTATTCTCCCATTTTCATAAAGCCTCATGACCCTAATCATATAACATAAACACTTATGCCACTCATCCTTCACTCATTCATCAATGAGATCCACTCTATTTCTATGATTTATATAATATAATACATGAAGAATAAGATGCACTTACTACAAAGGATTTTCAATAATACTATGAATTGTAATGGTAATCCTAGAGAAACCTTACAAAAGTTTTTGGTGAATGTTTTGATTATATGGGAAAAATAGGTTTTGAATGGACCTAAAACCATTTACAATAGGCTTTGAATGGACATGAAACTATTAACAAGAAATTTGTGATGGGGACCTGAAACCCACTCAATAAGAACAAGCTGCACATGAATACAACAAAGACAACCAACAATGAACCAGTAGAAAATTACCAAATAAACAACATGACTACCCAAATTTTCACTAATCAAAAAAGGTTTTAATGGGAACCTTAAACCCAACACAACCAAGAATTATAGTGAAACTTGAACCCAAGAACCATCTGAGATGGCTAGGTAACCATCAGTCTATAATAGTTGGACTACAATAAAACACTTATCAACAACATCCATCAAATTTAAACTCCCCACCTCAATAGGAGAGTTAAAAATTAGATTAAAACACTAAAGAGACCCAGCATTCACACAACACCAATCAACCCAAAACACCAACCCAACCTCCGCCTCAATAGGATGGGGCTCAGCTCTATAGGAGAGGATGAAATGAGGGCCTAAGCCAAAAAAAAAAGAAATTCCCACCCAATTGACAACACGCCTCTCCACCTCAAAAGAAGAGGGCTCCACCTCTGAAGGAGTTGTCTCCACCTCCAAAGAAGACCATAACTTTAAAAACTGAAGGGAAGCATCTACACCCATAGAAAGGAACAACGTAACATTCTTTGGAATAGCAGTAAACTAGAACACCAATGAAAAAGCAAAGCACTCCTCAACCCACAACCATGAAAGAAGATACAATTGAGCCACAAGCCTGTACATTTGAAGGAGATTAGTAGTCAGAACATACACACCCCCATCCTATAAATGGAACGTTAGGACTCAAAAGAGGGAGAGTGTCGAGCTTAGTAAACAAGACTAGTAGTCTAAGAGAAAACCACCCAGTAGAAAAAATATAAGAAACCATGACAACCACAACAACCACCAACCACTTTAGCATTCCAAGAAACATATCCAATAAATAAATGAGGAGGGAAGAGAACCACTCCACCAAGGCCACCCCAAACACCCAACACCAAGAGAAACACTCCCCACAAGAGACATAAAGAGAAACATCACTACAATGAAGTAGGACCTAGAGAAGAACAACCTCATAACCAAGCAAAAAAAAAAGGCCCAATGCAGAGCCAATGGGACCCAAAAGAAGTGGGAAAAGGTAAGGAAATCCACCCAGAAGAGACAGTAGAGAGAAGGAAAGACAATGAAGAAAAAATTATGTCCCTACATGCCAATAAGGGTTTAAAACATGCCAAAAACTATCCACAAAAAACTCCACCAAAGGAAAACCAAAGACCTCAACCTGTAGCAAAGAAAGCTCCCACATAGAGGCATTGAAACTCACAAAAAAAGGAGGGAGCCATGAAAACCTACAAATAGAAAGAGAAGAGAGAAGGCACAACTAGAAAAAGCAACATCTAACCCTACATTCCAATCAAGGTCTAAGAAATGCCCGAAAGTCTCCATAAAAAAACCCTCAGTGGGAACCCCAAACACCACCCCGAGTAACTCACAAGAGGCCAAAATCCAAGAAACCAAGGCCAACCAAATAGGAAGAAAAATATCTCCCAAATGAAGTGGAAGAAGTCATAACTGAGAAGCAAAAGCACCCCTAGAAACAAACAACAGGATCACAGGATACCACTGCTCAAAGAATAGCTCCCACCCAACACTAGGTCAGAAAAAAAAGAGAAACCATGAGAAAAGAAAATAGGGAAAACACATAAAAGAGACTCCAATAATGGATCCAAGCCTCGAATAGAGGAAAAACTCAAACCAAAGATGAAAAGCCAAAGAAAAAAAACCAAACCCGAGAGCAGAAACAACTTGGGAAGCTCCAAGCTAGTGACACAAATGATGGCAACCCCCTGAGGAACTTTAACTAGAAATAATGTGATGAATAGGGAGGAAAACCTTCAATCAATCACAATTGAAACCACTTGGAACAATCTTCCTTCCATCAAAACCCTAACTTAGCAACTATTCACAATTTCTTCATATTCTCCTAGTAGGTCAACATACCATGTTTTACTTTAACAACTTTCTTGTTAGGCCTTCAACCTAAAAACCAAAAGATGTTTCAAACACCCATTATCCTCTTACATAACATATCTTAAAACTTCATTAGGTCACTTTGGACCATCGACCCCAAATCACTGCTGCTACACTGCCCCCTTAAACCAATTAGACCACTTTCTCAAAGAAACTACCATTTAATCTTTTCCCCAACCAAAAAACTTCATTATCAAACCTCAACTAGGCCTCAAATACAAAAAATCAACAATTTTTAGCTAGATAAATGCTTACCAAGTCATCCAACCACAAGATTCAAAGCATTTTAGAGCAAAAACACTCAGTATGGACCCGTACATAGGTTTGCAACAACAAATTACTAGTAAAATACAAGGAAAAATAGTGTTTTGTTATTGATTCAACTTCAAATACAACCTTCTAACCCTACCTCGAGCCTTCCAAGGCCTTTTTAAACTTTACACACTAAAAAATAACAAATCCAACCAAATCAACTATCTTTTGAGCTTACTGATCGTTGGGATTCCTCTTTTACATTTTTTAACAATTATTAACAACCTTTGCAATAATGAACCCAACATGACTCAATTACATCAAGAATGGTCTATTATGACCTTATTGAATGAAAAATGACTAAAAATACCTTAAACCAACCTAAAGACCTTATTTACACAAAATGAACTAACATGGTGCCCATGTACCATACACCCGACCTGAAAAAAACTCTCAAGTCCGTTGAGGACTATATTGCATTAGATCCTACTTGATCATTTCACCTTCTTGTTCTCCAAATGTTCCTTTGTCTGGTAAACCTTTCCATTGGATCAAGTATTGAAGACTTGCATCATTCTTTGTGCTCTTGAATTGTCTACCACTTAGACACTGCTCCATCTTTACAAACTGACTTGTTGTATGTTATCTGACATTCTTTTCAATTGGAAAAAATGTGAAACCTGTCTTCAAACATGTAAGAAGACCTTCTCCATATGTATTTTTATCTATCTTATTCTTAACTCTTGACACACACTTTAACTCACCCCTTTGGCCTTGCCATTCACCTTTTTCCTTCATTTCTCCTTTCATATTCTCTTTCCCAAGTACCCTTGTGTTATTTGGTTTACAAACCACTGTCTTGACAAAACTTAACTTCCCTCTAACCTCTTTTGAAACCAAAAAACAAAACATTGTTCCTATCATGATCTTATCATTCTAATCTTGCACTTCCACAACAATTCATCCTTGACCTCTTTATTAGGTTTTGACACCAAATTATCATTTTGTCTTCCATCTGTTGTCCTAGCATCCTCATTGTTAGTGATGACTACAAACTCCATAGTCCTATCTTCCTCTATCTTGATATACTCCTTTTTGCCTAAGTCTTATCTTCCTCTATCTTGATATACTCCTTTTTGCCTAACATAATCACTTGTTCTCCTTTGGTCTACCCTTTAACGTCTTCTTGTAATGGTGTTAGTGTAAAGGTGGTTCCTATTGATGGTGTTTTTATGCACTTCTCAACACAGGTAGTGCGTAGGTGCACTACCTCTCTTGAAAGACAATCTTCTCGCCGGCTTCCCGCCCTCCGGGCCCCGGGCCGCTCTTCGCCGCCGCCATTTAAATCAACGAAAATCGCACGGCGGCCGCCACCTCGAGTCTTCCCGGTCGCCGAGTCCCGGAGATTCTCGCTCCGCCGTCCATCTCTCATCTACTATTGCTAAAGGCCAAGGCCCTCCAGCACCCCAACCTCTGGACCCTAGTGTGCCAATCTCCGCTGAGCTTGAAAGATAAACTTGTGCCAATTGGTGCCTCGGCCGCGGGGCCCTGCCTGGCCGAATGCCGCCAAACCTAAACAATGCACTCATCGGCCGCCTTTTGGCGCTCCGGGTCTCGGGCCTCGGACTTCTGCTTCCGGATTTCTGCCTGCTGTCCGCCATTGCCAATGGTCGTCTCTCAACTGCTTCCTAGCTAGAGACCTCTGATGCCCCTTAGATCCATCCAAACGATCTTGAAATTAGAATCTAACCTCGACCCACCTCCCAAATTATGCTATTCTCCATCATGGGCCTCCTAAGACATTAAAATTTGGCCAAGAAGGGTCTCTGGGAACTTTTGGCTACATTTTCCCTTCCAGGCAGCATTCTCGCCAGGGAAGTCCGGCCCTCCGAGCCCAGATTGTCCAAATGCCCTGAAACGAAGACCAATAACATCTAGGAATAAAATTTATGATATACTTGAATGATTATTTAGATGTTATTCTTGAAATATGGACTAACATGAACGCTTTCGATGTTTTGTTGCACTAATGTTGCCCTTGCTTGCAGGATATATGGAATTGGCTGCAGGAACCTCAAGGGCCTCCACCAAAAAGGACAAGGGAAAAAAGTCAGGAAGGACCCCTCGGGGGAAAGAAGATAAGGATCAAATGAAGTATCAGTTTCAGGGCGAGCTGCTCCACTCCAAGGTCTCAATGGACTGGAAGGAGATTTCAGATACAAACATTGGTTAGGTTTACATAGATGAATTCACTCAGAGGGTCAAGGTCAACCCTACAACAAAGAACGCTAGACTAATATGGCAGAGTGGAATAGCCAAGGTTGTCGGCTTCCCTCCCTCTCTGGTGGCACTTGAACTAGTGATGGCTTGTCGAGAAGCCTATCAAATAGACACCAGAACAATTGTAGATAAGGAGGGAAACATCCTCGTGGACATGTCGCCAGAGGGGATTACCAAAACATTTCACATTCCCACGTTCCCACATATGGAGGTCCCCACGTTAGAACAATGCCAAGCAGCATGGGATGCTAATTCGTCAGGGTGCAAGAAATTAATCAACCTCCTTTGGCTTAAAGAGAAATGGGGCAGCGCTGCGAAGGTTCCCCAGGAACTTTTTCGTAGCGATTTCCACGAGGACTATCATGACCTAGTAACTATGTTGAGCAGGGTCATGGGTCTCCCAGCGGCCGCCTACTTCCAGGAATAGATGGCCTACTACATTGAGCAAATCCTACGGGGGAATGAGGACGTTAACACCAAGGTCTCATTCGACTGGGGAGGCATCATTAGCAACTGCTTCCATGAGCAGTTTGTCAACATCAAGAAGAGCTCTAAGTTCTACATTACCTCCTACCTGGTATACTCCCTGGTGGGTCAAAGACAATACAGCGGGTTATTTGTAGCACCCGATCAGGGGCATAGGAGAGGGCTCAAACCGTTTGACAAGTACCCTTAACTCCAATACCGCAATTTCAAGAAGGAGTACTGCTGGGTCAATGACGCCTTCATTGGCCATATCATCAGATTGATCACCGGAGACTTTGAGAGGAGGGTCTCCCATAGCGCCAGGGAACTTTTAAAAGAATATGCCTTCTTGTTCAACTAGTTCCCCAAGTTTACCTACATCCGGGCCTAGGGTTTCACGGAATGGCCAAACAGATTGCCACGGTACCCAAATGACATGATCATCCTCCTAGAGCTTTCCTGGTAGCTCCAACACATTCAGGCGGTCTTCAGCAATAAGCACGTAGTGGGGATCTCCTGTCCCATGACTCTCGGCTAGGGCCTATATTGACTACAAACTTCTTAATGTGCTAGTAATTCTGAGAAGGAGCTCAAGGATTACAATTTCAACTGGTACACGGCCCGCCCGCGGATGGATCCACATGGCCACGTAAGGAAGGCACTGGGGCCGGCATATGCCCACCAATACCACATTGAATATTTCTAGGCAGATTGCAAGGATGACAAAGAGGTCCGCGCAAGGCACTACATGCGCATGACGGTATTATTCCTAAGAGTGCAGCCATTCCCGGTGCCAGATCAGGTCGAGGAGGACGAGTCCACCATTATGCACCCAAGGTACCCTGCGGTTGCCAACCTGGCAATCCCCTCCATCGATTGGGATGAGCAAGAGGTCAATGACCTAGACACCATCACCCAGCCAATCATAACTCGTACTAAGGAGTGGGTCGATGGGCAGGTGGCACATTTGAAGCAACAAGGGGTAGTCTTGACATATGAAGGGCTCAAGAGTGAGCCAGGTACCATGGAGGACGTTGCCGCCACCACATCAACTGGTGAGACCTCCCCCCCATCACAAGATCCTAGAAAAGAAAGGGAACAGAGACAGCGCAATATGCGGACCCCAAGGAGCAAGCAAAGAAAGAAACGGGAGGTTCATCTCCCAAGAGGCTCAAATAGATAGTGACTACAATAGAATTGCAGTCTCCCTTGCTTCTCCCTCCCCCTCTTGGTGCACCGCCTGCCTCCCAGACTGCGGTCGCCTCATCTCCGCAGGCGGTGGATATTTCTATCCATCTTGCCCCTTCGCCCCTAGCCGGGTCAGTAGTCGTCATTGATTCCTCTTTTGGCATGACCACTCCTCCTTCCTCTGCCACCATGTCTCTAATTACATCCTTCCCTCTGGCAACAATAACATCGCCTGTTCCCCTTTCCACTATACCCAAGGCTCTTACGAGGCACATGCAAAGTCTTCCCCCTGAGCTCTCACAGATCCTAATGGACCCCGCACTCCAAGCAGCCCTCGCCTAAGCCCTCGTAACAGCTCAGCCTTCACAACCGCCAACAAGGCTGCCAGCTATGGAAGCCACAATGCAGATTTCAGAAGAGTTGGAGGAGCAAGAGCGGGAAGCCTCGAGGTCTATGGAGGAGGAGGCCAATGAATATCATGAGCACCCCGAGTACAAGCACCAAACATCGACAACATGGTCTATGAGGGAGAAGAGACAGGCTCTTCCGAGAGTGGAGATGAAGAGGATGGCTCGGGTGCCAAGGAAATCATCTAGACTTTCGATGAGGACCTTGAGGAGGAGATGGCACAGTAGCTGAAGAACGTTGGGGAAGAAGCAGAAAAGTCACCATCTACTGAGGAGGGGCAGCTGCCAGAAGGGTAGCCACAAAAAGATTTAGCTGAGGCTGAGACCCATGCTATAAAGAGCCCCGAGGGCGAGGCTACTGAAGAGAAGAAAGAGGAAGAGGTAGCGAAAGGAGAAAGTCCCACCAGACAGCCGTCCACCAAGCTGCCCGTCAAACACCTCGTATTCATTCCCGACTCCGACGAAGAGGAGGAAGCTACCAAAGAAAAGGAAGAACCCCAAAAGGAGGAGGCAGAAGTCTTACCTCTAACTGAGAAGGGTGAGGGCAGCCATGATGCACCTAAGGATAAATCTATTATGCCCGATTGGTTGGAGAAACAACTTGAGAAGACAACTCTTGTTCTAAAGGACCCAAGGGCGAGATTGGAGGCCATCTTGGCTTGATCCCTAAGCACGAAAAAGAAGGAGAAGAAGCCCAAGGTTCGATCTAGGATAACGATGGATGCCTTTGGCTCCCGATCAACACAAATTACAACACCTACTGTTGGCCAGGCAGGGGTAAGTTACAATATTTCCACCATTGACCTAGGGACAGCAACCAGAGAGCAAAATGTTGGGAACCTTGAGGAGTCGGTGGCCACGGTAGTGCACCTGATAAAGCAGGACAAGGTCTCCAAGGATGAGCTTAAAGTGCAGGTTGCTGCCCTAACTGACTACATACAACAATGGTCCTCAGTGGACGACCTGCCCACCGCCTCCACAGTCGCACCGCAGTTGCTCTCCAAAGAACAGATTGACAAGATGGAGAGAAGGAAGAACTTGGAGAAAACTACTGAAGATTGGTTCCGATAGGTCACCTACGTCAGAAACATGGGAATCAGTCGGGCTATGTTGACAGCCAACAAGTTCTTGGACTTGATGGAATCTCTGGAGGGCACAAAGAGACTATGTACCAATTTCCTTGCAACATATGACTCCACCCTCCCAAGAATTGAAGCCATCCTTCAAATGCCTGAGGACACGTGGGAGGAGAAGCTAGAACTGAAGAAAGAAGATCATTGGCTGGTGGATGTATGACGCAGAGACCTCATCAACTGGAAGGAAAGGTTGGAGCAAATCCTAGGTAGAGTGGATCCAGATATCGAGTGGATCAAGGAAATCTGGGCGGAATGCGCTGAATATCTCAAGCTAATGATGGGCTATGATATGCCCACAGTACAAATGGATCCAGAAAAGGTCAAGCCATACTTCCAGGAGAAGATGAAGGATGGGACAGTCGGAGAAATCACAATGGAGTTCCTGAGTTTTGCTGCCCGCGCCTTCGACCGATCAGAGCTGTTCAGGGACCAAGGCTTGAAGTATGACAAGGATTGGAAGCGGCTGGAAGAGAACGCTAAGGAATGGAGCTACCAGGCATTGCGGTGTGAGATCCTCGAGATAGCAAGAGGACAACCTAGCCAAAGAAGAAGGCCTTCCTAAAGAGTAGCTACAGCAAAGGAAACAACAATCAGCTACAGGACGAAAGAGCTATAGTGCCACCCACTAGAAAACAAAATAGGGAAGAGACAAAAATGTATTTTAAATTTAAATCTATTTGGAGGTAGGTGAAACCCTATTTTGTAATGAATCTTGGCCACATAATTGTAATGAATCTTGGTCATTCATTTAATTTTTAGAAAACTATAAATAGAGCACTCCCCTCATTTGCAAAAGTGAGAGTTGAGTTGTAGTAAAGGCATGCTGCAAAAATTTATAAGAAATATCATTGACTTGGTGTATTTTCTTGGTTTCTCCCATGTGGCTTGATTCATTCTCCAATTTAATATGTTTAGCTTAGATCTTATTGTTGTTTAGTTAGCTGTTTTCTTTATTTGGATAAATCTTAGGAATGCTGTTGGGTGATTGTGAAAATTCTTGCTTTGTTGATGATCCCTCAGTCCATACTTTTTGTTGTTTGCTGAAGGTAGATAGCTGTGCAAAGTTAGCCTGGACTTGATTTGAAGCTGCCCCAAATATTTATCTCTGATTCATGCATGTATGTGGTGGATGAAGGATGAAATATTTGCAGCCCTTAGAAGATAGCACAATTTCTATGATACTGTGAAATCCCTAGTTAAGTGGGATATTGTTTTAAGGAATTGTCCATTGCAGGAACTCCATTGTCACTATTCATAGCAAGCTTCAGACTTAGGAACTTTTCCTCTCCTTCGCTCTTTTCCTTTTTTTTAGTAACTGACCTATGCTAAGGTTCATTGCACATTGTAAAGTCAAATCCAACAACTAAATGGAGTTCAAGATTGCTGTTTGAACCTACAGCCAACTCATAATAGCTTTTATCCTAAGAATTCCATTCCAAAATCCAACTTCATGCTTTGTATCCACACTTTGTATTTTCTGTAAGACCGCCTTGTGATTCCAGCAAATCACATCAAACTACTGAGGTATCTAAGCACTATCATGACCGGACATCCGAGACCTTGGGATAGTGTTCTGCAATTCGATTATGGGAGATTGTCTTTCAAGAGAGGTAGTGCACCTACGCACTGCCTATGTTGAGAAGTGCATAAAAACACCATCAACAGTTCCATCCTTTTCAATCTAATAAGTATTATCTCTTCCATCATATATGGCATGTCTATCAAACTACCATGATCTTCCAAGCAACAAATGACAACAATCCATGGGAAATACATCACAAAGAATCTTGTCCTTATATCCACCGATGTTAAACTCAACTAAAGCTTGCTCATTCACCAAAATAGATTGATCATCATTCAACCGAGACACTTTATAAAGTGTTTCATGAGGTATTTTCTCCAATTTCAGTTTATCAACCATTTCTATTGAAAGCATATTATTGGTACTTCCAAAGTCTATTACTACCTTACATACATTCCATTGCATTTGTAGGTGGTATTGAAAAATTTTCTCCTTTGTGTTGATTCTTTCTCCTTGGATGCTTTGAGTAATGTTCTTCTCACTATCAAGGATCCCCCAACCTCTGGAGCAACAAGTCAATTAGGAGAATGAATGCTCTCACAATATTCCTCTTGCACCAATTGAACTCTTTTATCACCACCACTTGATGTAGAACCTTGTCTATCTATACACTTCCATGTTGGATTCCCAAACTAATTACAATGGTAACATCTTCTAGAAAATGAGCTTGAACCTCTACTTCCAAATCTTCCTCTAAAACCTCTAAATCCACCTCTTTGATCAACCACTTGGTATTTGTTTTTACTTACATTTTATTGGTCTTCATAGGTCTACCTTGTACCTCTTCCCCTACTAGTGTTTCCTCTGCCTCTTTCTTGTCTTTCTTTCCTTTTTTTTAGTTTCTCTTCTACCCTAGTAGCCAATTGAAAATATTTCTCAACTATCCTTGGAGTAGCCAAACTTAATTCATCCTGAATTTGAAATCTTAAGCCACACATATACCTTGCAATCTTTTCATCTTCATTTTCAATATGACCAGCCCTAATGCTCAACTTGTGAAATTCCTCAGTGTAGGCCATGACATCCTTATCCTTCTACTTTAAACTTTTCAACTTCTTGAAAGTTTGTATTGCATGATCTCCTAGCAAGAATTCACTCTGTATCATTGACACCATCCTATCCCATGAACTGATTTTTTCTTTCCCCTTCTTCACTCTTTCTTCTTGAACATAATTCCACCATGTAAGAGTAGGAGCTTTCAACTTAGTCTTATAAAACTTTACTTTCTGATCATCAACAACCTCCTTGTACTTGAAGTAATTCTCCAATGCATCTTTTCAATCTAGTAATTCTTCTGCATCCAACTTTCCATTATACATTGGCACATCTATATTCTCACTAGAAGCATCTCCTCTAACAAAATTGAGCATTTTTGAACCATTCTTCTCTCATTAGGGTCCAACTCATCATCTTGGACTCTTCCTCTTGGAGGGTTTTCATCCTCACCCTCTTCCTCTTTCTCTCAGTCACTTTACTCTTCAATGGCCTTTCCTCTTCTTTTTTGTGTCTCTAATGTTGCAAATCTAGCTAAGATTTCTTCTTGTGACTCCTTTAACAACCTTATTTCTCTAGCAAGAATTCCACTACCTTTAGGAGGCATCTTGTCCTTCAATTTGCAACTCTTCACTTCTTCAAATTTCAGTTTTTCACCTTCAAAAGATCTAACACCTATGCTCTGATACCAATTGATGCAAAGAAGGGAGGAAATCCTTCAACCAATCATAATTAAAACCACTTGGAACAATCTTCCTTCCATCAAAACCCTAACTTAGAAACTATTCACAATTTCTTCCTATTCTCCTGGTAGGTCAACATACCATGTTTTACTTTCACAACTTTCTTGTTAGGCCTTCAACCTAGAAACCAAAAGATGTTTCAAACACCCATTATCCTCTTACATAACATATCTTAAAACTTCATTAGGTCACTTTGGACCATCGACCCCAAATCACTGCTGCTATACTACCCCCTTAAACCAATTAGACCACTTTCTCAAAGAAACTACCATTTAATCTTTTCCCCAACCAAAAAACTTCATTATAAAACCTCAACCAGGCCTCAAATACACAAAATCAACAATTTTTAGCTAGAGAAATGCTTACCAAGTCATCCAACCACTAAACCCTTGTTTTAAGCCATTTCATGCTTGCACCATGAGGGTATATTGAAACTATGCTCTCCAATCACTATTTCTCATTACCAACACCTCATTAACATCACATAGATTCTGCACATGCCCTCCAAACCATCTCCCATCCTTTCTCAATGCTATTTCTTCAATATCCTATTCTTAGCCACCATTTTGGCTCAAAACTTGACTATAAACACCTAGGGCATCATTCTAAATTCTAAAAACCGCCCTCCTTGCTCTTAGAAACCACTTAAAAACAACATCCTACATCTAACCATTCCATTCCACCAAGTTATTTTAAATTTCACTAGGTGGAATGGCCTAAAGACCCATTTTGTTACACCAAACCCTCAAAATAGGGTTTAAAGACCCGTTCCCAAAAAAATTGCAATAAAAATATTCTACCTTAATGAATTCAACCCAAACAAAAACCAAAACTCTCTTAATTCATGCCTCCATAAGATTCAAAGCATTGTAGAGAAAAAACACTCAGTACAGACCCGTACAGAGGTCTGCAACAACAAATTACTAGTAAAATACAAGGAAAAAAAATGTTTTGTTATTGATTCAACTTCAAATAAAACCTTCTAACCTTTTGTCGAGCCTTCCAGGGCCTTTTTAAACTTGACACACCAAAAACTAACAAATCCAACCAACTCAACTATCTTTTTAACTTATTGACCATTGGGATTCAACTCAACTATCTTTTGAACTTACTGACTGTTGAGATTCCTTTTTTGCATTTTTTAACAATTATTGAAAACATTTGCAATAATGTACCCAACATGACTCAATTACATCAATGATGGCCTATTATGACCTTATTGAATGAAAAATGACTAAAAACACCTTAAACCAACTTAAAGACCTTATTTACACAAAATGAACTAACATGGTGCCCCTACACCAGAATGCCACAACATCACCTAGAAAAACCACATCTGGAACAACAACAAACCCTCCAATGCTACTGCCCTCCTCATATGCATCATCATCATCAACTTCCTCACCATATCCCTCCTCAAATTTTAAATTTTTCCCTCTGCTTGCACTCCCACCGAAAACCATCATTACATATTATTATTTTGTTTTTAAATTTTTTTATGATATTAAGGGTATGAGCCTTTGGTTGTTGGTTCTATAGGAAAGAAGCCCCACCATTTTACCAAAGGGTCTCCCCTTAACACCATGGAAAATTAGTCTCAATTGTTGACGCAGTAGGGAAAGACCCTGCGAGATTTGAACCTTGGTTGTTGGCCCTACTGGCAAGAAGCCCCACTACTTCACCAAAGGGTTTCCCCCAATTTTTGTTGAATGTTAGTCACCTAGAGAAAAGAAATAAAAGTTAATTACTCTTTTTTGTAAAACATTAACATATTTTTCTAGTTCTTTATTTCATTTATTTTATCTTACCATTACTAATTTTGATAACATGTGTTGTTTGTCTAATAGATCATATTTGATTGGATAAGTCTTAAATCAAAAAAATTATTTAAGTATCGTTAGTCCTACATTATAAACTACTACTAAGGGGACCTCTCAAGACCCTACTCCACTAATGGTAGATATATCTCAATCTTTGATAACTAAATTTAATATAGTATGCCATTATTACAACACATGTCACAATCACAAGAATGTTACTAATCATACACCTCTTCCTTTGATCAAAATCAATCTTCCCCTTCACCACATATTCCTATTAGAGCTCCTAAAGACTATGGCTATATGGAACAATTACATGTAACACAAGCAAGGATATTTGTATAGGACTTATAAAAAACTTATCTTATTCATAGAGAAATTCTTCGATAAGATATATAAAAAAATTATGTTCAACCCTACATATAGTTAACTTGGAAATTACTTCAATGGTTGTGTTGAAACAAGATAATTTATTGTCTAAAGAAATCTCACCTATCAAGTTCTCATGCAATAATATCTTTCATTAATTACCCTCACAACATATCAAAATAAGGTAATAAGATAATTACTATAAACGATGAGTCTATAATTGAAATTTATAGTACCAATTTTTGTTATATTTCCATATTGATTATTCAAATAGAAAAAATAGATTGGGTATTAATGAATTTGACTATCTACCAAGGGTGTGGGTAGCTAAAGAATGCAAGATTATGGACCATATATACACCAATTATCTTGGAGGCTTAAAACCCTACCCAAAATCATCTCTATCTTTACCACTTGGAAGTACATTGTAAGTAAATTTTTGAGCCTAACCAATAATTGATGCACCAAAAACATGATTTAATTGAAATTTATAATGTTAGGATGAAAAAGGTTGTTAGAGAGTCCTATCCATACCTCAAGGGTACATAAGGCCAAATTCATAAATCAATGGGAAAAATATTGAATAGCTAGATGGAGAGAGTAACCCACTCTCCACCTTCACTTCCCCAAGGTATAATTTTCTTGGGAGCTTACCCTAGATTGACAAGATTCTACTTCAAAGAGATGTATATTTTGATTCAACCCTTGCTCGTTATACTCCACCAAAATATGAAATTTGGGATTGTCTACAAGGGTGATGAAATTCCTAGGTAAGCATCTTATAATAAATAATCTAAGTGCTTATGATCACCCAAAATCACGTGAATTACGAAAGGAGAACATACACACACTGGGTTCCTTGGGATAAAAAGAAAAGAGAGTAAATAATATTTTTAATTATAAAAATCATACAAAATCCTAAGAAGATAGTAAACACACCACTCAACAAAAGAAGTAGAATATAAGTTTTATTTAAACTATAATTATAGTGCAACTATGAACCGTAGATTTTTGTGGTTTAGGATCCTATTACTCTCTTGCTCAATTAGGGTTTTTTGCCTAAAGGAGAGAGTTAGATCCCACATAAAATCTAGGTGGTTCACTCAAACTAATGCAAGTACAATGAAATTATGTCTAAATTCCATCGGCTAAAGAAATAGACTGATTATTTATGCAAAACCTAAGAAATATGAAGTGTTTGAAAATATAGTGTGATATGCAAACATGAACTAGAAACATGCACAAATGAAAACAAAACTTAATGAAATTGAATGGAGTGCACTTGGAGATAGAAATCAGATGCTGGAAGGTTATGGAATGTCTTAGAAATCACTATTGATGACCACTGGGACTCATTCGCCAGTGATAGCGAATTAGTCCAAGTTCTAGTAAATTCTATTGAAACAGGTTTCGGGATGCCGGGAACTGAAAAACTCATAAAACACTTTCTCTAGCCTGGTAGTGGGACTCATTCACCATTGATGGTGAATCAATCCACCTATAGAAATCTACAAGTTATGAAGTCAACTCTATGGGTCCAAATCTACACTTGTCTTCTTGTTGGGTTGACGAAACTAAAACTGCAGAAAATGGGTTGAATGATGTCTTCAAGCTTGAATTGGGTCTTTGTTGACTTGAATAGCTTTGATGAATTTTTGATCACTTTTCAACAGCTATTTCTTTGACAAATCTTCCTGCAAGACCTGCAAACACACATGCAAAGAGGGGAAAAATGGTTAAGGGTTACAGTATAGGGATTTTCCTTGGTCAAATCCCACTTTGGTAATCAAACCCTTGATAAAGAAAATGAAATGAGAAAGGAATGATGAACAAATAACATGCAAGTGTCATAAAATCACCAAACCCTTGTTGTTAAAGTTTGAAGATATGTCAATGGCTGCTCCAAGATGCTTGATAATTATTTGATTAAATGATGAAAAATGCTTGAATGCTTGAGTGGATGCAAGAATGAACTATGTTGATTGATGATGAATTGAGGGGGGGTAAAATGGATAGAAAAGCACTTATTTATACACATTTATGCCCTAATTTCTCGAAAATACATCACAGGTTGACCTAAGGTCTTAATGAATAAAAACTTGAAGGAAATTTGAACTTATTTTGAATTTTGTGCCAAGAGGGACTCATTCGCAACCCATGGCGAATGGGTCCCACTCAAGGCATGCAAGTGGGTGTTGGGAATTAAGTTGTCTTTAGTGTTTTTCGTCGGGTTTGTATTCAAAAAAACACTTAATTAAGGCCTATAAGTGCATAAAGTGCCAAATAAAGCATAAGAAGGGTGTAATTAGTGGTGACAAGCCTAGAAAAGCATGAAATTTTGTTACAAGACTTTGCTTTAAAATAAGACTTGGTAAGGGATAACAAGGGAATATTTAAATGAATTATAATAAGAAGAGTCTAGAAAAGTGTAGAAATGTGTTACAACACTTCATAAGATCTCCACAAGACATCATTAAAGTCTTTATAATTTGACTATTCAAGACCTAATGTGAATGTATAAGTCACATTACAACATTAAATCTAAGAAAAATAAACCAAGCATCACAGGAAAAAGACTTAAATGACCATGAAAATGTCAAAGATCCATTTTTCTAAGGTACAAACTAAAATAGTGGAAAAGATGAAATTTAGACAAGCATTAAATTATACCAAATAGAATAGTAGTTTGATTAGTGGTTTTGGATAGGAATAAATAGTTGCACAAATTGATTAGAGTTATAGATCAACATACAAATTTAGCATGAAGATCATGAAAATGAAAAATAAGTAGAACTGAGCCTACATAGACTAGAGGCATCAAATATGTGAACTTGTGAGTTAGAAGTTCATGAAGACACTAATCTATAAAAACACCAAATCATAACGAAAAAAAAATACCTATGTAAGAACTAAAATATATTTAATAATCAATCTATGTAAGAATTGAATCTGGAACACACATAGAACAATACATAGATGCTAGTGATTCTTTGACAAAATATTAAGGACTTACAAGAAAATGGTATAAATAATTTAGAAATGTAAGATAGTAGATAAACAAAAAAGTGAAAAAACTAAACATACAAAAAAGCATAGAAAACAAAGAAAAATGCTTAGGCATGAAAAATTTGAATGGTAGGAAAAAGGAACTCATTCACATATGGGCTAATCTAGGTAAGAACTAATCCATAGTGTGTAAGAATCAATTATAATGAGAGAAAAATACCTTCAAGAAAACATGATATTCTCCAAATAGGGGGTTAGAAAATAATAGAAAAATGGTATGCAAAAGATGATGAAAAGTTAGGAAATGATAAATAGAGGTTAACAATAAAACAAAAAAATAAAAAATAAGGAAAATATGCAGGTGCCACAAGATTAGCAAACACTAATTCTGAAATGCAAGTGCTAAAATAGAGATTCTCGACACTAAATCGAGAATCTACAAATAAATTGTTAAAAAATATTCAAATAAATATCAATAAAATGGATGCACATCTAATTAGGCATGCTAGGATGAAGAAAAGGAAGAAAAAAATGATGCGAACAATTTTGTTTTAATAATTGTAAAACAAGAAAACTTCGATATCTTTTTTCCTTTGCTCCTTCAATTAAGAAGTGAAGTGTACCCTATGAACTACACTTGATGTGCTCATATTGTATAATGGATACGTGGATTTCTCTCAACCATGTCAACATAAAAATAGCTCAAGATTTGATGGAAAAAATAGTAGCATAATTTTAGCATGAGAATCGATTGTTGAAATGAAAGGGAGAAGCCTCAATTTTTAAATTTCATATTAGGATTTAATCAAGGGTCAAGAGGAAAAGTTTGTGGAGGGATCTAATAATTGAAGATTATGGAGATATGTATTGAAATATTAGGCTTGTCACAAGTATCACAAGGGGAAGGGGGAAGAAGAAAAGTGTACTATGAGGTTTAAGGGAAAGCAAGATCACACATGTGTGATCAAGATGGTGGAGACTTGAGAGGGTTTTAAACTAACAAGATTGAATTCTTAGATATGTGTGAGCAAGGAGTAGGGTAAGTATGTTCACAGATGTGGGAACATGAAGGGGGTACAAACATATATCAAGTGATGTTAAGTTTAGATTTTGATTCATGATTGAATATTGGTGTAAGAAAGCTAAGGTAGTGGAACAACTTCCTACACTAATCTCGAGAGGAGGGTTATTAAAAATATTTTTAGATTTGGATTGCCAACTAAGCATTGCGATGTTGGATCTTGTTTTGACACTTTTTCGGGACCAAAATCTTTCATTTGGGTCCTCAAAATCAACTTTTACTCTTTTTTTCAAGTTTTTAGAAAGTTTTTTTCTTTAATAACTTGGAACTCATGTTTCCAATTTGAATTGTAAGTTTATATTCATGTCACCATAGTGTTAGGAATTTTTTAGGAAGAATCTGAGCTCAAAGGGACATGCATGCAAAATTGCCAAAAATGGCAAAGTATGACAATTGTCAAAAATCGCCAAAAATGATATTTTTTGGGTATTTTTGTTTTTTTATAGTTTTTTAGATATAAGTCATTCTCTTTAAATTGTAGAGGTAGAATGGACAAAGGGTAATGAAGAATTAAGTGATTTTACTTTTTGAATTTCAATAATTGTTCCTCTACATTTGATGGTTTATTTTGTTCTTTAGTTTAGTTATATCAATAAATATCATGCATACCACAACATAGTGATTTACATAGGGAAAAAATTTTGAGAAGAAAATATTTGTACTCCAAAAAATGCCCATTATGTTATATAGAGAGATCAACAATATTACAATATACTTGTAGAGCAAGCTTCTTACAAGAGTATCATTAACCAAAGATTTAGAGGAAACTCGACAACTATCAGAATCTCACACTACAATGGTGCAATACATAACTGTATTTTAATTCCTTCATAAATTAGGGTTTCTTTCGAGGAATAGAAAATCTAACATAATATTTCCCATCAGATCTATGACCTAATGATGAACAGACAAGACTTGCAATGATAAATTATATAAAATGTGGCTTTTGAGGGTGCCACCCTTGAACCCCCATCCAGGTGTGTGGCCCTCAAACCCCTCACCAAGGAGTTCATCCCTCTAGAGCTTGTACGGGGGGTACCCCCCTTGCAACCCCCAGTGCTCAAATATAAATTAATCTATTATAATTGCAAGTTTGAGACATCAATTTTCATAATAATTAGAAGATTGGGATGTAGTGGAATCAGAAATAAGAAGAAATTATAATCGGGGTTAATCAATCTTAATTAGTTAACTAATCAAGTTGGAGGAATTGGGGACTAAGATTAATTGATTTGATTTAATTAATTATTCTTACAAAAGAATTAATTAATGACGAATAGTGAAAACTAATTCATTAAATAATGAATATTGAAAAGTGATTAATTAAATAATGACTTATTTCATTAATTTACATAAAAGATAGTATGACAAATTGATGATTTTTTTTGGATTTTTACAATTATAATATAAAAAACTAACAACCATATACCACTTATTTATTATTATTTTTAAACTTCAAATAATAAAATTTAATTTTCAACTATTTAATCACTTCTTCCATACTATGGACAAAGAGGACAAACAACATTTCACACTATAATTAATACAACTCAACATATCATTAGTATGAAAAGACTTGGAAAGGTCCTGTGAAAGAAAAAAACTGAAAGGAAAACACTTGTATAATATTTTAATCTTCAACATATAAATCTATTTTTCATTAAAAGTAACTTGTTAAAATGACATTTTGTATAGAAATCTCATTATTAATCACTTTAAAATTGTTTCATATTAAAATAAGTTATTCTAAACTTTTGTTTAAAGATTTGTTCTTTTTTTAATAGAAATAATTAGATTACATAGATATTGGCATTATTTCTTTGTTGAATAAGTGGATTATAACGTGATGAGTAAGCATACATCCAAATTAGAAAATTTCATTTAATCAAGCAATCATGAATTAAAGGACCACGTCTATCACAATCACTTAAGTGTCAACTCTAGACCGATCATACCTCTTATGAATTTGAACCTTGATGAAATAATTGAAAACATACTATCATACTTGCCAATTATACTCAACCAATAGAATTACAAGTGATAATTCACTTAACTAATAAACCAAGACTCTTTCCAACAAGCCAAAGTAAACAAAGCCTCTTTCTAACGTATGGTTGGCTTTTTCTAGAGAACCAAAATCTATCATCCACATATGGGAAAAAAACTTATTTGTATCTACCTTCTATGCCTACTTTTGTCCGTTTCGACCTGTGATTATCTGCAATTTGTAACCACAAGTTCCAATACTTATTATCACTGAAGTTAACGTTGTATGGCAACTGTCGAATTATTTAGTTAATGCACTGCATTTCTAATCAGACATTTTCCTCAATACCCATCTACTTTTTTGGGTCTCCATAAACCTTATAACACGTCACAGATTATAAGAAAATCTGATACTCCACTGCAAATGAAGTATTTTGAGATTCCACACTAAAACTAGAGACTGTGTAGTACTGTTAACATTCCTTATCATAGAAGACTTTTCATTGATAGGAGATATAGATATCGTATCTTATTTGATAGGACATATTGTGGCGAATTCCAGAGCCCCCCCGGAAAGAAAATTTGTATTCTTTTCTCTGTCTTGTCTTTTGAGCTTACCCTGGCAGGTCATTGATTATTTTTGAATGTTACCAAAATATACAAAGAAAACATGATTAAAATAGTATGATGAGGATGATATGCAATCTCATATCTAGATTCATAACTTGTCCAAGACAATATGTAATTAAAGAAGAATCGAATTGGAGTCCACAATAGAAAAAGTGGAATAAATTAAAAGGTTGTTGAATTGATGTTAGAGGTAAACTTGATAGATAAAAGTATTGGGCTATGGTTGAGCATAACTTTTCTCTTGTTATGGTGGTAGTTGAATCTGTCTTTCGCATGCACACAATCATTTCTTTTCTAAGCACAATTCTTCACGTGTGGTAGTGTATTATTCCCCTTCCTTATTGTTAATGGCTTGTATTTCTGGATATATGACTTTTCCACTGTTGGTGGTGGATTTATCTTTCTAATAGACAACATATATTCCTAAAACCATGTGTGAATGTTGTTCCATATAGAAAGTACTCATTTCTTATGGTTGGGTAGTGAAAGTTAGGGCAATGATCATTGCATATGTTGGTGTTTTCTTGTTTCTTGTATAGGCACTTTTAATACCAATTTTAACAATATTAATATTTATCGATAATTTTGTTTATCTTACATGGATAATTTTGAGGCCATTATTTAGTTCCATGTGTGATTGTTACTATGGGACACAATTCTCCACCTTCCTTCCTTATTGTTTGATCATTTGGAGGGTAAATGAACAAAACAAAACAAGGGAAGTACTATTTTTCTAATCATCATAATAGAGAGTGATATCAAAATGTAATAGTGGAAGTTGCACACTTAGTAATAGCATTATTATACTTGTGTGCCCATTTTAGTCCATTTTTCTTGTTCTGCCATTTAATCTTGTTTTGACCCTATTTCCACCTCTTAAGCCATTCCTATCCTTCCCTTGACCATACGCCCTCTTGACCCACTTTATTTATTTACTTTCCCTTTTAATTTATTTTCCTTCCATCTCATTTTTTTCTTCCCACATTTTTTAACACTCAATTTAATTTTAATATTTTTCATTTCCTATTTTAACTAAACCTTTAAAGTTTCCTTTATCCCTAAACTATATCAAAATACCCTCTTGTTCCTCTTGAATCTTGTGCTTCAAAGGTTTTCTTGATTTAAACCACCAACCACTCAATTCATCCTTTGAGCTTTATCTTTCCTGAAAAATTGAGTGCCATAGGACCTTGATGACCTTCCTACCTTAAATATTACAAGGTGGTTGCTAGGTCCTTTTTGAAAGGAAGAAAAGGAAAAGAACATGCTTTATACACTAATCTATGAGAGGATTTATGTGTAGAAATTTACATTGTTCATAATGTTACAAGGAAATAAACACAAAAGTAATATACCATAACATAATAATTTATGTGGAGGAAAACCTTTTTGGGAGAAAATTTGTACATTCTAAAGAAACTTGATCTACTATTCAATAATCAAATGGTTATGATATATTTATTGAGTATAATTATTTTCAAGAGTGTGACCAACAAGAGATCTAGAGTAGTTTTTGTAGCATAGAAATGCCTCCAAAACTCACTATGAATCCTTCATCTTAATCACCTAGTAAATAGGAGAACTAATACAAGAAAGCACAAAAATGTAATTAGAAAACCATGAACAAAAGTCACCCAAAATGTGGAATCTAAATCCCTAGTCAAAATCTAGTGACTAAATTCCAAATGTTAGGAAGTGTTACATTTAATTGCAATCTCGATGTGCTAATGTTGCATCTTCAATAATCTTAGAATGAATACTTGAATACCCATGTTTTTGAGAGATATTATTATTTTATCATTAGTTCTCCTTATTGATTTGGAGTTTAATTACACTTGCATTAATGAAGGATGCAAAGCATAATGGTGGTAGTTAAAAACTAATTTCAACTCGCTTTTAGCACTTTGTCAAATCTAGGAACTAAAAAAGGGAGTGGGGGATATTTTTCATGATAGATGGGCCCCACACAAGTTGTCTCCATAGATTAATATACTTGGACGTATGATTCACTCAATATTTATTATTAAAATATGCATTTGGAGTTACATTTTCTATTCATGGATATAAATTGTGTTGAACACCCAGAATATTGAGAGGGGGGGTGAACCAATATTCTATTAAACCATTAAACTATAAACCATCCAATCATTAAAGCATATCTAACTATAATTAAGAATGAAGACATGAAAATTATCATAACACCACATGATACATGAACACCAAGATTTTTATGTGGAAAACCAGAAATGGGAAAAACCACAGTGAGGATTAGCTCACAATTTATTATAACCAGTTATAAGATATTACAATGGCTTACAACCAAGACTCACTATCCTTGAAAGTCTCATAGCCTGAAGTGATTACAAAAATAGAGTGTGACTCACTTCCAGGAGGTGAAATGATTAAATACACCTTTCATGTGTTGAATTCAGTTCCAATGAAGCTTTGAAATGCAAAAACCTGCACTAGTTTGCAATTGCACAACATACACTACAATTCTCCCTTAATACAAAACTTACAAATTTACAAGTTCATACAATATCATGCTATCACACATCTTCTTTCATTACCTATCACATTTTCAATACAAAAATGTTTCATATATATATAGCTATTACATCCGCACACATAAATTAGGTCAGCCTAATTAGATGTATACACACTTAATTCAAAAATATCTTGTTAGCCCAAACCGTGAAACAAACAAAACATGCAAGGCATGATTTAGGTCAACACAGACCTAAGAAGGATCTCTTTGACATCCACAAAACATAGTAATCTTCATTCCACTTATTCAAGTATAAGGTTGGCCAGAAGAAGACTTGATGACAAAAATAGGCCAAGCTGACTAGCATCAAGCAAACATATGATCATATGAGTGTGCACCATTTGAAATACATGTAGAGATGACACCTATAAATCATCTCCCAAAGTTGTAAAGACTATATCAAAGTATCAGAGGAATGCAGACCAATTAAGTCATATCACTATGCATAATTATAAGCAAAAAGTTGTATGTCAAACTTTTGTTACTTATATCTTTTAGCCCATTCAACCAAAATCATTGAAAAATTGTTCACATATGTATTTAATAGTTCTGAATAACATACTAGGACCACATAGGCTGATCATTCATGAGAAATTATGGACCAAATTACCAGATTAGAGTAACACAAACACAATTTATTTGACTAGACAAAACTGTCACTGAACAATGTTGGCATCAATGACAACACACCAAAGGGTTTCTTCTTCATTCTTCCAACAATATTCCCCTTTGTCATTGATGGCATCATGTTCCAAAAATGGATCTTCAAAATTATCTTCACTCAAACCATGTGAACTCCCCCTTTCAAATATACACCAAAGTCTCTTTACAACATCTCCAAAACTTCAAAACTTCAAAAACTTCACCCCCTCAAAATTTTAAAAATTCAACTTCTCCCCCTTTGACATCAAGGACAAAGGGTGTACTGATGATAAATTTTAAGAAAGAAACTAAAATAACATAAAACAAAAAAAAATGTAGAGAACATTCTAACCAGAACTGGGAGCACCTGCTAATTCCTTGAGAATGGCTTCCCAAGAAGGTTTTCCATCATCCCGGATCTCCTTCCCTCTAACAAGTGCTTTATGCAATGATTCCAGCTCTACTAAGCTCTCTTCTCCTTCTTTCAAAGTGGATGTATTAATATTTATCTTTTCAATTTTCTCT
The DNA here is from genome assembly GCA_007258455.2 of Sequoia sempervirens. Lineage (NCBI taxonomy): Eukaryota > Viridiplantae > Streptophyta > Pinopsida > Cupressales > Cupressaceae > Sequoia > Sequoia sempervirens. The sequence goes on along the minus strand of VDFB02000020.1, from coordinate 46,243,587 downwards.
GCATATGCCAAGATAGGATAACTGTTGGATATCATTTGCTTCATCTCAACAGTTGATCTAACCTTATGTCATATCCCTTAAAGCACAAGCTAAGGTAGTCTTCAAAACAAAATGTGAAGAAAATGAGTGATAACTTTTCGATCTCCATGCTCCAATCTTCAACATTGAACTCCTTCATCACATATTGTGCAAATACTAGGCCATAGAAGATATCAAAACGTGATGTGAAGGATTGACGTGATGCACATAAACCACCAACCGGTAGCACTAGGTAATGGGGCTGATCATCCCAATGAATTAAATGGCTTAAGTGATGACTTAAATGACCTGTTGTACTATTTGTACCCAATCAACATTTAAACATAAAATCTATTCATCAACATGACTGCAACATTTAGAGTTTATCTACAAAACCCTAGTTTGACCAAAAGACATAAATAAATCAATTTTGGGCACACCACACATCCTTTGGATTAGAAATTCACATCTCTAAGAAGCTCTCGAAAAACCCATATCAAATTTGGCCTTATTTTACTCCTTTGACATCTCAAAGTGACTTTTGTAATAGCATGACAAAATTTCATGGCAATATTGCAACATTTGAGAAACTTTGCAACAATTTTCAAAACATGCTCTTCTCTCCATCATACTTCACCAATTCTTCCACAACCTTATCCACTGAGCTCAATGACATCTAGGCCTTCACTAATTTATCCTTTGACATCAACGACACCTTTTTACATAAATGACAATAATATGCCAACAAAATCTTGCTTTTCATTGATGGAAAAACTAAATGCTAAAAAATGCTCTGTACCAATTCTACATGGTCCAATCTTTGCTTTGTACCAACTAAACTAGCACTATACCAAGAAAATGAATTGATCTATGGAAATTAATAATGATACCAATTGGAACCACTCTATACCAATTGAATTTCTCTATACTAATTATAATAAATTTGATTGTGAATGCACATATGCAAAATAACTCCCCCTTAGACATATCTTCCATTAGAAGACTTTCTCCCCCTTGCTCAATTACATGAGAATTTGCACAAATTATCCCTCTTTGAAATTAATGGAAAAGGATCTCTCCCCCTTTAACTGATACCAACTGATATCAATATGTGCAACAACAGATATTATCCCCCTTTGACATGCACCACAAAGAGAAAGAATGTATTCATAAGTTTGCAACCATCAAGTCATTAGAAAATTTTAAAACCAAGTTTACTTAACTTGATCTCTTTTTTAATCTCTAGGGATGAATTAAATAACTATGAAGCTCCCCTAGACCCATTCCCTATAACTAAAACTTAGTGATATGATGTGGAAGCAATTACTACCAACTTTTGCCTTAGATATTTAAATTATTACTTGGGAAGAGGCTTGGTGAATAGGTCTGACACTTGATCTTTGGTTGGCACATATTCCATGGTGACTTCCTTATCTACAACCTTCTCTCTTATGAAGTGATGCTTGATTGATATGTGCTTTGTTCTAGAATGCATCATTGAATTCTTTGAGATTTTAATTACACTTGAATTATCACAAAGAATAGAGATAGGATATTTGTACTCAACCTTGATGTCTTTAAGTGTCTTCTTCATCCATAAAAACTAAGTACAACATGTTGTAGCTATTGCATACTTTGCTTCTATTGTAGAAATCATGACTAATTCTTGGTTTTTTCTCATCTAGGTGTTAGTAAACAAATTTTTCCTTCAAAGATAAATAAGAAAAATGACTCAAAATGCCTAGAAAGAAGAACAAACAACACTAACAGTTGGAGAGATCAACATTGGATTGATGATCTTCCTCTAAATTTTGGAAAGGTAAAACTCCCTTTTTATGATCAATGAATTATAACAAGGTATGCTTTTGACTGGAAAGAAAAAAAGGAAAATCTAACACCTACAGATAAGAAAGATTGATTTAAAATGAAGTGGATGCAAAAAAACAACACAAAGTTCATTTATCTCACACCCATAAGCGAGAATCAAGAAAAGAACAAGCAACAAATTTCCCCTCAACAGATGAGTTGATTTTAATTCAAAGCTTCAAGATTAACCACATATATAGCCTGATATAACAAAATAAACACGAAAGAGTAATTGCAAAGACTCAAAGTTCATTGGAAATCAAAAGAAAACATTAACAAATTCACAGATCTTGAAACATCTTCCTTATTTCTCCAATATCAAAAATGTGAGCTCAAAGACTCCACATCCCTGTACAACAAGACTTAATTGAAAAGAAAACAAGACTACCCACATTTCTCCTATTTCCCCTTTACAACATAAAACAATAAAAAAAATTTCTCCCCTGAGTTACAATGTACTTTCGGAGAGTAGTAAAATCTGGCTCCCAATGACTTCTAACTCCTATTTAAATAATTCATCCTCTCTTTGAGAGCTTTTAGTTATAGAAGTTGATTCTTGAAAATAAAAATATGCCTTTTCTCCTTCCCGTAAATATAACCATCTACAAACATCTATAAGCAATATACTCATTAACAGGTGTAATCATTGTATTTGATGAGATTGGCTCCTTCTATTGGTTTGTGTAGTCTTCTTTACCTAGCTTGTGCTTCTGCCATCCTTTGTTGTATCTGAGCTACTTCAATCAATTGAGGTACTACTAACATGTTGGTCGCGCTTAAAAGATCAAGTTCCATTGGATATTATCGACAAAGTATTCATATCGCACCTGATACCAATGCTTTGTTCTCCCTATTGAATATCGGGTTGGGGATGTTAGATCATGAGGTTGAAGAATTTGGAGTGACTTTTGGATTGGCATCGAGCCCAACATTGTTGATGCTCTAACCTAGGAAAATACTTCCCAATTACTTTGTAAGATGAACTAGGACAAACCTTTTTAAAATGATGATTTTAAGCCACTTCTTTATCATGAGTCCGATGGTAATTTAGGACTCATAGCGGGTGTGAGAGATATTTCATTGGAATTTTGACTTCAAACTTGGCACCATGGTGTTTCCCAAACAAGATACTGCAAAGAACTTGTGGCATGTGCTACCCACGACCTTGTCTCCATGTCATGGATCAGTTGTATTAGAGGGATCAACACTTTGTTTGCATTTGAGCCAAATCAATGTTTAAGATGTAATTTCCCTGATACCTCATTGGTATGTTAGGCATAGCATGGAATGACATGAGAGGTGAAAATTTGTGGGTAACATTGTGCTTTGAATGGGGATTGATTTTCCTAGGAAAAACAAATAACTACAATATATTTAGCAAGGACCAGTGCTAGATCCATTGCAAAATAGAGTCAATAAGAGGAGGTACAGGGTGCAACTTGTAGAAGGGCGGAGGGGAACTGGGCACAAACCAAAAACAAGAAAACCAAAACTAGAACCAAAGTAGGAAAATAGTTGAACTAAAACACACTAGAAACCACCTACTATGTACATGGTCATAAGACACTACCTCCAGAGAAAGCTTGATAATGCTCATGCAAAGCCATTCACAAGCTGAGAGAAATAAGACCCAGTACAGAAAAGTAGATTGTGGCCATATGATGAGACTAGGAGTAACTACTATCATGCAACTGGTGTGGTATGAGACCTCCAACCAATAGATTGCAAGAATTTGATAAGCACACAATCATGCCCAAACAACCATTCTTCACCAAAAACCTCTAGAACATGATTTATTTCTTCTATGACTTTGTATGCAATACTAGTAGAAAAACATGGTTCAACAATAACTGCATCCTTATCATTATCAGCAAGAACAACCATTTGATCTCTTGATTTATTTATCTCAGCATTATCCAATGCCCCAATGCTTGCATTCTTGCTAGCTATAAATTCATGACCAAAGAGCTACCTTTCATCATGCACTTCTGGAGGTAGTAGAAAAATGTCCTTATCATACTACACAAGCTTAAAATAATTTGCATGAAGAAAGTTATAATCTGCATCATCCTACACATGCTTGTTAGGAGAATGGATTAAGTCTCGGATGGGACACCCTTTGTATAGACTTTGATGGATATTAACCAAAAATACATTTTCATTCACCATTTTAGGATTCTCCTTTTCATATAACAATTCTCAGTCAAGACTAGGCAAGAAAGAAAAAAATTGCTTATCTTTATCTTTAGCATGATGAGATTCCAAAATGAAATCATCATTTATCGTTTCAAATTACAACTCATCTCCACAATTTCTCTCATGAATTTCTAAGAATTCCTGTTGGATTGATGATCTTCATCTAAATTTTGAAAAGGTGTAGCTCCCTGTTTATGATGTTCAATGAATTAGAACATGGTATGCTTTTGACCGGAAAGAAAAAAGGGAAAATCTAACACCTACATATAAGAAAGATTGATTTAAAATGAAGTGGATGCAAACAAATGACACAAAGTTCATTTATCTCACACCCACAAGTGAGAATCAAGAAAATAACGAGCAACAAATTTCCCATCAACAAATGAGTTAATTTGAATTCAAAGCTTCGGGATTAATCACATATATAGCCTCATATAACTGAATAAACACTGGAGAGTAATTTCAAAGACTCAAAGTTCATTAGAAATCAAAAGAAAACATTAAAAAATTCATAGATCTAAAAACATCTTCCTTATTTCTCCAATATAAAAAATGTGAGCTCAAAGACTCCACATCCCTATACATCAAGATTGAATTGAAAACAAAACAAAAATTCCCACATTTCCCCTGTTTCCCCTTTACAACATAAAAAAATAAAATAAATTTCCCCTCTGAGTTACAAAGTACTCCTGGAGAGTAATAAAATCTGGCTCCCAATGACTTCTAACTCCTATTTAAAGAATTCATCACTCTCTTTTAGAGCTTTTAGTTATAGAAATTGATTCTTGAAAATTAAAATATTTCTTTTCTCCTTCCCATAAATATAACCATCTAGAAACATCTACAAACAATATACTCATTGATAGGTGTAATCATCGTGTTTGATGAGATTGGCTCCTTCTATTGGTTTGCACAGTCTTCTTTACCTAGCTCGTGCTTCTACCATCCTTCAGCATATCTGAGCTACTTCAAGCATTTGAGGTACTACTAACATGTTGACCGCACTTAGTAGATCAAGTGTCATTGTATATTATCCGCAAAGTATTCATATCACACCTGATACCAATGCTTTGTTCTCCTTGTTGAATATCGAGTCAGGGATGTTAGATCGGGAGGTCAGAGAATTTGGAGAGACTTTTGGATCAGCATCGGGCCTAACACTGCTAATTCTCTAACCTAGGAAAAGACTTCCCAATTGCTTTGTAAGATGAACTAGGACAAAACTTTTTAAAATGATGATTTTAAGCCATTTCTTTATCATGATGAGCCCAATGGTGATTTACAACTCATATTGGGTGTGAGAGATATTTCATTGGACTTTTGATTTCAAACCTGGCACCATGGTGTCACCCAAACAAGAGACTATGAAGAACTTGTGGCATGTGTTACCAGTGGCCTTGTCTCCAATATGTCATCAAATTGGGTGTACCAGAGGAATTGACACTTTGTTTCCATTTGATCCAAATCAGGGTTTAAGATGTAATTTTCCCAATACCTTGTTGGTATGTCAGGCAGAGCACAAAATGACATGAGAGGTGAAAATTTAAAAAATTTACAAGGTGAAAATTTGCGGGTAACACTAGGAAACAAGTTTATTTCCAAAAAAAAATTCTCCACCACTAGTGCTTCTTCTATCATCAACACATCTAGACCAATCAACATCTGTATATGCTGTCAAAGTGAAATCTTTGCTCTTGGGATACCGCAATTCATAGTCAAAGTGAAATATTTTCTCTTGGGATACCACAATCCATAGGCAACAATACTTTTAATATATCTAAACAATTCTTTTTACTACATCGAAATGAGACTCCTTAGGAGCAACTTGAAACCTTGCAACCATACACACAACTTGCACAATTTATAGTCTTGATGTAGTTAAGTATAACAAGATTTCAATCATTAACCTATACATTATCGGGTTTGCATCCGATGACTCATCTGACTTGCTCAACTTACATCTAGTTACCATAGGAGTACTAACTGGTCTGCTATCTTCCATTCCAAAAATTTTAATCATTTCCTTAGCAAGATTATTTTTAGATACAAATATCCCATTCATCATTTTTTATTATCTGTAAACCAATGAAAAATGACAACTTTCCTAGGATTGATATCTCAAATTCATCTTCCATTTGGGTAGCAAATTCTTTACACATCTTGTCATTGCTACCACCAAATATGATATCATCCACATATACAACAACAATTATCATGTACACACCTTATGATTTGAAGTACAAATTACTATCTACACATCCTTTCTTGAACCCTTGTTGTTGTAGGTACTGGTCTAATATGGAATACCATGCAGTAGGTGCTTGTTTTAGACCATACAGTTCTTTCCTCAATCTACAAAAATAATCATGTTCTTTTGATAGATGAAAACCTTCTGGTTGTTCTATTTATACTTCTTCTTCAAGGTTTCCATTTAGAAAAGAAGATTTTACATCCATTAGATAGACTTTAAATCCTTTATAAACTAAAAAATGAAAGAAACTTCCTTATTGCTTCTAATCTTACAACTGTGCAAATGCTTCCTCAAATTATTTTCCTTCAACTTGTTCATATCTCTTGCACACCAATATTTATTTGTTCCTTACTACAGCTCCATCTTCATTGAGCTTGTTTCTAAACACTGATTTAGTTCCTATCACATTTTTGCTTAAGGGTCTAGGAACAAGTTCCCATGTTTTGTTCTTCTCTATTTGATTTAGCTCTTCTTCCATGGCTTTGATCCAAATCTCATACTTGTTGGCCTCCATGTAACTATTAGGTTCAATTTGAGAAAAGAGAGAAAATTTTACTTGTTCGTTATTCTTTGCAAGTCGTCTCCTTGTCAGAACACCTTCATTTTTATTACCAATTATCTAATCTAGATGGTGAACCTTTTGAACATATTTTGCAAGTTTTTTTTCATTCTCTTCTTCTTTCATCTCTTCATTAGCAATCTCTTCTTCACAATCTGATGCATCTTCAAAGTTGTCTCTATTTGATTTAACATGTTTCATAACTTCATCAATCTTAACATTGATTCTTTCTACAATCTTGTGCAACCTTTTGTTATAACATTTTAAAGCCTTGATTTGGTGGAATATCCAAGAAATATTCCTTCATCACATCTAGATTCAAAGCTTCCCAAGTTATCTTCTTCTCTTTTGATGTAGCACTTGCTACCAAATACCTTTAAATACTTGAAAGATGTTGGCTTACCATACCATAATTCATATGGAATCTTTTCACTATTTACTCCAATTTTAACTCTATTCAAAATATAAATTGTAGTATGAACTACCCCCTCCAATATACATCTAGTAACTTTGCCTCATTCAACATTGTTCTGGGTATCTCCTTTACTGTCCCATTCTTTCTCTCAACTACTCAATTCTGTTGTGGAGTTCTTGGTGCAAAATATTGTCTTTTGATTCCTTGCTTCTCACAATATTCAATGAATTCACTAGATGTGAACTCACCACCTCTATTAAATCTTAAGCATTTGATTCTTCTACCAATCTCCTTCTCAGTCATCCTTCTAATATCTTAAGTCTTTCAAATTCTTGTGACTTGTATTTTAGAAAGGTTACCCATGTCATCCTTGACTAGTCATCAATTAGCAACATGATGTATCTTTCTCCTTTTAGTCCTCTTGTCTTTGTAGGACCACACAAATCAGTATGAACCAATTACAAGGGATTTTTAGTTGAGTATTCTTTTTTATGAAATTTAACCCTTTTTTGCTTGCTTATTTGACATTCTCTACAAGTGGTGTTTGTAGGCTTAGTTACCTTAGGAATGTGTCTTATCAATCCTTTTGAGCTCACTTTCACTAAATTATCAAAACTGGCATGCCTCATTCTCTTATGCCACAACTAATTCTCATCTATTTGTCCTATTAGATAATTCTGACCTTTTACTTCACTAAGGTTGTAAAGGTTGCTATCAGTTATTACTCCTTGTGCAATTGTTTTTCTATTTTTCCTCATTTTTTAACTTTTTTAATTAAATGTGACCTTATAACCACTATCACACATTTGAATTACACTCAGGAGATTGTGTTTCAAACCTTCAACATATAGAACATATTTTGTAGGTAATTTACCATCTATGATGATTGTCCCTTTACCAAAAAATTTTATAGTAGTGTTGTCACCTAAACTGACTAATTTTTCCTTACTTTTCTTAAGTTGGATTAATTTTCTCTTATAACCAGTCATATGCTTAGAATGAAACTATCTATTACCCGTAGACTTTTCTTTTTGACATGAAGTGTCATTTGTGCAATCATTGACTGAGTGGGAATCTACTCTTTTTCTTTCAACACCTTCTTAGGTTTCTTCTCTACCTTATGATCTTCCCTCTTTTCAGAGACTTTAGACTCTCTGTTTACTTTAGGAGGTGTGTTTTTCTTTTCCTAATTTTGTAAATTTGGTCTTATGATTTTTTTTTCTACAATTATTAGCTATATGACCAAACTTATTATAGTTGTAACACATTACATTGATATCTACTAAAGGAGAAAATGGATTATTGATAAAAAAAATTATACTCCTCTTAGGAACAACTCTAAAATATCTATCCCTATGACCAAATTGATTACAAGTATAATAGTACACATAGAAGTATGAGGAATACCTAGTGATAGCATTTCCTTGAGTAGGATGAGGGGGCCTTCTTTGTCTTGGCTTCTTTAGATCTCTCATCCATGTGAATCCATTATCATCAATTCTTCTTATGTTTTTCCTCTTCGTTTGATGATTAGGAGTTGATTGAATTTTCTTTTCTCCAACAAACTTCTTTTCTTTTTCAGAGGTGTTCTCCTTACAAGCTTTCTCACCATATGGACTAGACATTTGTTCTTCTCTAAATATCATACAATTTTGCAGATGCACTAGTAAAATTACTCTCTCCTTTCTTAAGATCCAAACTATATTTCTATTTGTTAGAAGCCTTTTGTGTGCTTAATAATCCATCAAGAATCTTTTAGCCTCCCTTTAGCTTCAAGCCTTTTTCTATTTGATATCTATCCTTTTCTACTTCTTTTCTTAAGGAAACTATTTCTGCTTCTAGATGTACACATTTATAAACCTCAAGTTGTATTTTAGAATTGACCACATCATCATTTCCTTTGGCTTCCTCTAATTGTAGCTTCAAGCCTACTACCATCTAATTAGATTCATCAAGATTTTTTTTAGCTTCTCATTCTCCTTTTGTACAAATTTCTTCTGATGCTTATTCTCCTTTTCAAGAGTAATAATCTACTCTCTTAGGTTATCAATCTCTTCTAAGGCATAGATGATTTCTCCTTCAAGGTTAAATTCTCCTTCATCTTCTTCACTAATATCTTCAACCTTTCTATTCTTTTGTTCTTCAGATTCTTTTTCCATGAAGAGAAATTCTCTTTCTTCCATTACAAAGGCACAATCTTGTTCATCATCAAAACTATCAATAGCATTTGATGAATCAATTTCCTCTTGAATGTATAGACTCTTCTTCTTCTTGTGAAAATTTTCCTTCTTAGGAAAATAGGGTTTCTTATTTTTACCATCTACTTCTTGTTTTGAATCACCCTTCTTATTGTAAGGGAATTTAGAAACAAAATGGCCTACTTTACCACAATCAAAGCACTTGAAAGGCAACTTACCTCTATATTTGTTGGAGCCTCTTCTTAATCTTTTTATGAATTTTGCTTCTTCCTCATCAGTCTCTTCATGTCCAAATGTGGAGACTTCTTCCTTGTCCTTCTTGGATGCTTCAACCTACTACTTGTTGGTAGACTTGAATGCTTCTTCTCTTTTATATGATTCTTTTTTTCTCATTCTCATTTCATATGTAGTGAATATGCCATGCAGTTCATCAAGAGTGAGTTTTTCTAGTTCTCTTGCTTCCTCTATTACAAATATCTTGAATTCATACTTGGATGGTATGAACTTTAACACCTTTCACACAATGACTGAATCCTTTACTTCAACCCTCTGATTGAGTTCATAATCTCTTCAACCCTAAGAAGATAATCTACAATATTTTCTTCTTCACTTATCATGAGACTTTCAAACTTGGCTCTGAAAATTTGTAGCTTTTCCAACTTCACTTTATCATCTAATTCATAGATTCCTTTCAACTTATTCCAAACATCATGTGTAGTACTACAATGCATCACTTTGAAAAAAACTGAGCTGGACAAACCATAGATAATGGAATGCTTAGACTTTGCATTATTCTCATAGTATTTCTTTCCTACAACATCAGTAGGAGAAGTAGCCAGAGGTATATATCCATTTTCAAAAGGAATCCACACATCAAACCCTAAGGATTCCAAATATGTCTCCATCATAATACTATAAAAAGAATAATTTGATCCATCAAACCAAGGTACCTTGGTTTTAGATGAACCCTCTTGACTAGCCATTGTTTTCGCATGCCCAAGATCTACTCGAGTTGATTAAGCTTCTCCTAGGGAACTAGTGCTTTGATACCAATTATTGGAACACTATAATCTACTGAGAGGGGGGTGAATCATCAGATCAATTAAAATTTACCCCTTAACATATTTATGCAGATAAATTAACCAAGCAAAGAAATAAGCACACACACACACACAATTGTAGGTAACACAAGATATATGTGGAAAACCCAAGATGGGAAAAATCACGATGAGAATAGCTAATAGGATATACTATCCTAATTCATCCTCACAATGTATTTTTTGATTACAAAGTTTAAGGGAACCAACCCTAAGGAGACACCAATCCCCTAGTTTCAGGAGCACCCACTCCAAGGAAGCACTAACTCCCTACACTGAGCACCTACCCAATTATCTAATGGAACCCACCAATCAGATTTACAATCAAGATATTACAATTTTTTCTATTGAACATAGTCCAATGTTACAACCCTATTTGCAATTGACCACTTTTTTTTTTATGTCTCTGCAACACAATTATCTTTTCTGCAACTCTCTCTATTCTACACCTTGAATGTTAACCTTGATAAAGGTTTCTGATTTTTGTTTAGGTTCTACTCATTCACTACACCTTCCCCTTTTTCTATAAGTGCATTCTCTATCTACCTCAAGAGCTCATTCTTACACAGATCTATTGCACCTCTTTCTATTAGTGCATTCTTTACCTACCTCAAGAGATCATACACACACTTTCTACTGCATCAAATCTCATTCAATTCACTGACTGACTACATTTTGCATACCTTTACTAACCTACAAATAATTTCCTCAAGATTCGCACACACCCAGACCAATCCTCTAGTAGGGTTTACTCATTATCTTCTTTAGCAAGCTACACACTCTCATCATCAGTTTAGATTCATTGAATTTACTCGACATGGAAACCTACAAAACCCTAATCTAGACATGCAATTAATGCATTCCCCTATTTGATCGATCTGATTTTGGTTGTGATCACCTTTGTAGCTTGTTCCACTGTTCTACACATCCTATCACCAATCAAATATGGCATTGGAGTAGTTGGTCCAATTAATTTTATTCATTTTTTTGGCTACCATCACACTAACATATCCTGAGGGAAAATTCAACTTCAATCTTGGGCCATCGATGTCTAATCTTCGTACCATAATCCTCAAATCATCCTTCATTCTTACCATCTTTAAAACACTTCCATGGATTGATCTTCTTTAAACTATCTCTTTCAATATTTTTCACTTTCTTTATAACCATCATGCCCTCATAATGTATCACTACTTTCCTTAAGCCATCGATGTTCATTTTGCGATGTGAAGAGGTCTAGTGATCACTATTCGATCACCTTCCCTTGAACTCCACTGTCAGATCACCATCATATTTTATTTGTCTATCACAACTTTGTTTACAAATAAAGAATATAAATCACAATATGAAGAGACCTCATGATGCAGTAGAAAACTACCATCTATCTAGTAGAGCACATGTCTACCTTATCTCTCCATCGTGCTTTTTAAACAAGGAACCACCATGTCTTCATCACTACCTTTTATTGTATCACTTTTAGGTCTGGCACTATGTTATTCACAACTATGATGTAAATAGCATGAGTGATGCAATCGAAACATGCCACTTGTCCATGCTTTCTTCATACTCCACTAACTCTTTCTCCCATCACATATTGCTACATACCTTCCTTCCTTTTGCTTCACAAGAGTGATGTGAAGCAATAGCACAATAACCATTGGATATCCTTCACTTCATCTCAACCGTTGATTTGACCTTATCACATATCACTCTTAGCACAAACCAAGGTAGTCTTCAAAACATGATGTGAAGAACATAAGTGATAGCCATCTGATCTCCATGCTCCAATCTTCATCATTGAACTCCTTCATCACATATCCTGTAAACACTAGGCCGTGGAAGACATCAAAACATGATTTGAAGGATTGATGTGATGAACATAAACCACAAACCGGTAGCACTAGGTAATGGGGTCGGTCATCTTGACAACTTCAATGGCTTAAGTAATGACTTAAATGACCTGCTACCGTCTGTACCCAATCAACATTAATACATAAAATTTGTTCATCTCCATGACTGCAACCTTTAGGGTTTATCTACAAAACCCTAGTTTGACCATAAAACATAAATAAATAAATTTTGAGCACACCATACATCCTCTAGATCAATAATTCAAATCCCTAAGAAGCTCTCCAAAAACCCATATCAAATATGGCATTAGTTCACTCCTTTGACATTTGGAAGCAACTTCTACAATAACATGACAACATTTCATGACATTATTGCAACATTTGAGTAAGTTTGCAACAATTTTCAAAACATGCTCTTCTCTTAATCATACTTCACCAACTCCTCCAAAACCTTATCCACTAAGCTCAATGACATCTAGGTCCTCACTGATTTATCCTTCAACATCAATGACAACATTATGCTAACAAAAAATTCCTAGGCATGAAAATTTTGAATGGTAAGACAAATGAACTCATTCATATACGTGCTAATTCATGTAAGAATTAATCCATAGTGTGTAAGAATTGATTAGAATGATAGAAAAATAGCTTCAAGAAAATGTGATATTCTCCAAATAGGGGGGTTGAAAAATAGTAGAAAAAAGCTATGCAAAAGACGATGAAAAGTTAGGAAATGATAGATAGAGGTTAACAATAAAACAAAAAATAAAAAAATAAGGGAAATATGTAGGTGTCAAAATATTAGTAAACACTAATTTGGAAATGCAAGTGCTAAAAAAGAGATTGTAGGTACTAAATCGAAAATCTACAAATAAAAAAACTGAAAAATACTCAAATAAATATTAGTAACATGGATGTAGCTTTGATTAGGCATGCTAGGATGAAGAAAAGGATGCAAAAAAAAAATTCAATTGTGAAAATTGAAAACTTATATCTTGTTTCCTTTGCTCCTTCAATTAAGAAGTGAAGTGTGCCCTATGAGCTACACTTGATGTGCTCATATTGTATAATGGATATATGGATATCTCTCAATTGTGTCAACAAAACAATAGCTCAATATTTGATGGTAAAAATAGTACCATAATTTTAGAATGAGAATGGATTCTTGAAATGAAAGGGAGAAGCCTCAATTTATAAATTTTCTATTAGGAAAAAAAAGGGCCAAGATGCAAAGTTTGTGGAGGGATAAGATTTGAATATTATGGATATATGTATTGAAATATTTGGCTTGTGACAAGTATCACAAGTGGAAGGGAGAATAAAACAAGTGTCCCATGAGGTTTAATGGAAAGCAAGCTCACACATGTGTGAGTAATATGGTGGAGTTTTGAGAGGGTTTTACACTAACAATATTGCATGCTTAGATATGTGGGAGAAAGGAGTGGGGTAAGTTTATTCACACATGTGGGAATATGAAGGGGTAAAAACATATATCAAGTGACGGTAAGTTTATATTTTCATTCATGATTTAATATTCGTGTAATAAATCTAAGGTAGTGGAAAAAAATCCTACACTAATCTTGAGAGAAGGGTTATTCAAAATATTTTTAGTGTTGCACATATGCTACCTAAGCTTGTCATTGATGTCAACACTCAATTTGGTTTTTCATTGATGTTAGCACTCAGTTTGGGTTGTCATTGGTGTTTATATTTGTATATTGATAGTATCCTATAATGATTTTCTAGCATTGATGTTACTAATCTACATGCTTGGATGGCATTCCTTGTTTGATGCTAATTAATTTAGTATTGCGTACATTTGTTGTCAGTAGAGATGATATCATGATGATATATTAAGATGAGGATTATAAGCATTAAGATGAGGATTAGAGGTAATGTTGATGTTTGGGATATGTTAGTGATGGTCTTCAATATGTTGTATTCTCTCTCCCATTATTCCTGAGGGTATATGTGTCACTACAAGGATATTCTAGTCTCTAGACGTTGATGGAAATCTTTGCTACATGAAGGTTCTTTAAAGACTATTTGGGAGATTGCTTCACATTCCTCTACCTTTGAAGCTATGGTCTTGCATTTTGGGATTCAATTTTTTTGTTCTATGGATGTTGCACTCCTATCTTTTCAAGTCACCAATGTTTCCAAGGAGGTATTTGGTAATTACAATGGGTTGGAAATTTGGTTGCCTATGAGGACTGGTCCAAAAAATGCTCCACATTTCTTTGAATTGCTAGTTTTGTTCCTATGGCTTGGTGGATGTGATTTTAGTGTTTATGTAGTGTCTCATTTCTTCTTTCATGTGATGAATTTTACTACAATTTGGTTTGTCAATGTTCCATCTCATGAATGTGTCTTCTAGGCTTCTAGGGTGAAGACTTCTATTTTTGTTTGTCTTATGCTATTTTTTATTAGCGTGACAATGAGGAATAAGTTTATGGAGGTATTTTTGGATTTTCATTAAACATCTCTTTGTGGTTTGCATATCAATGGTTCATATTTTTGGTGTCGCATACTGTTTTGAGTTGGTCTTCTAGATAATTTGTGGTTGCTTGACCAACAAGGCTTGTTCTCTTGCTTGTGCTATATGCTTAGGGGTTTGTACCAACAATTTAGGTTGTGTTAAGATGCTCTTGGGTCTTTCCCCATCTTGACTGAGAACCTCATTGAGTAAATTTAGTGGGGAGATATGTTTTTGGGCTAACTAGTAATGTGCTACATGTTTGTTCTACACATTTCCTTGTTTTCGGCTTGGGATAATGTGTGCCAGTGTTTTTAATGTTTTGGATCACATTTAAAGATGCAATAAGTTGATTTTGGTCCTCTCAATCTCATGGATATGACCTCTTTCACCATAATTATGTTTTGTGGTCAAATTTTTGGGATCATTGTTTGTCTCCTATTTTGGTTGACCTAATTTGATGTTTTCCTTACTTGTGGATGATATAAATGTAGGAACAAAATAGTTACAAGTGGTGTGGTTTTGTTAGAATATGGAATGATCTAAAAAATAATGTGAGTTGTAGAAAAATATAAGTTAGATGTGCTTCAACACCTCAATCAACAAAGTGTATTGTTGACATATGTTGTAAATTCAAATTTTCATGTATCCTACTATCAAATAGTTAGTCTCTTTAGCAGGTCCTTGTATCCTGACCTGAGGTTGTTGACATTAACTTGCAAGTCCTTTGTATCTTTCCCTAAGGTTGTACACCTTAACTTGCAAGTTCTTCAGGGAGTCGTGTGCTTCCTTAGGCAGCGAGCCTTAAAATAAATTGTAATCTTATTAATATATTGTGAGTTTTCTCACTGTGGTTTTTCCCTCCTTGGGTTTTCCATGTATATCTGGTGTTATCTTTCGTATGATTTTTCACTACATTATATTCATAACTATTGATTAAATTAAGAGTTTTTGATCTATTTAGAGGTTGTTGACTGGTTAAAAGTCTAAAATTGCAATGTGTGGGTTTTCTTGAAGATATTGATTTACCCCCTCTCTCAGTATCAAGGTGTGTTCAATAGTTGGTATCAAATCCAATTTTATCTAAAGGAGCTTAACCTCTTGAGGAAGGTCAACGATGACACATAATGGATCTTACAAGCGCCCTAGGTTTGATGGAACAAATTACACATTTTGGGAGTGAGAATGGAAGGCTATCTATCCTCTCCAACATTTTGTGTTTGGAAATTTGTCAAAGATGGTTACATTTCTCCTACTGCTCCTCCAATAGATCTAGCTAAGATTAGGTTGTATGAGAATAATTTGAAGGCAAAGAATGCTATCATCTGTAGGTTAGCTAATCCAAAACTTCTGAAGATGATGAATTTTAGTTCTACTAAGGATGTTCAAGAAAACTTAGTGCAACATTAATGAAGGTTATAGTAAAGTGAAGCAAGTTAAGATGCAAAACTTCAAGAGAAAATTTGAGACCTTGAGGATGATAGAGGATGGAGATATTACTAGTCATATGATCTAGGTGGATGAAGTAGTTAATGAAATTAGAGGTCTTGGTGAAGAAGGTTCTAAGATCTCTCCCTAAATATTATAGTCATAATGTATCTACTATTGAGAAGTCTAAGGACGTGGATAAATATTCAATATATCAATTGTTTGGTGCTCTCATTACCTTTGAAATGAGAGAATTTGAAAAAGATACTCCAAATAAGGAAACAACATTCAAACTCAGTAAGAAGGTAAAAGATGAAACAACTAATCAATATGGTGACTTTGATGAGGTAGAAGAAAACTTTGTGAGAAGATTGAAAAAGGGCACCAAAAAAATCAAAGGTAAGTTACCTTTCAAGTGCTTCGATTGTGGGAGAATTGGTCATTTTTCCTCTAAATTTCCTTTTAAAGAATCAAAGGATAGCAACAAAAGGGAGAAGTTCAAAAGGAGTCTTTATTCCAAGGAGAGCAGTTGTTCCTCAAAAGATGAGGATCATGATGATTCAAATGATGAAACACTCTTCATGTCCTTGAAAGTTGGTGAAAAAAAGAGTCATACTAAAAAATGTAAGAAGTCTGACACCTTGTAGGCTGAGAAAGATAATGAAAAGTCAATGGTTGTGTGGACCACATTTCATGCGAAGGAAGAAACAAATGTTTGGGTAATTGATAGTGGTTTCTCTAACCACATGACTAGTGGCAAGGGGAGGTTCATTAGCCTTAAGAAGTGGAATAGTGGAGCTATCAAGTTTGGTACTGATGAGTCAACACAAATTTGTTGGAAGAGTGCTATAACCATTGATGGAAAGAGAAAGACTGGGGATGTCCTCTATATATGTCAAAGGGATGAAGCATATTCTCCTCGATTTTAGAAAAATGCGTAGTAAATGATACAATCTTTCATTTCATTCAAAAGGTTGTGAGATAAGGAAGGCAGGGTCTACAAGATTAGTTGCAGAAGGTACTAGGAAAAATGGAAATGTTTATCATCTAAAGGAGGCAAATGAAAGAACCTATTTATTGGCTTAATCTAGTGAGTGTCGGTTGTGGGACCAGTGGATGGGACACATCAATTTTGACAATATGGTGAAGATAAACTCTACACATGTAGTGAGAGATATGCCTAAGATAACTAAGTGTGCAAACACTTTATGCAAGGAGTGTCAAATGGGAAAGCAGACAAAGACAAGTTTCAAGAGAAAGGAGTGTTCTTCTACATTATTATTGGATCTGATTCACACTAATGTATGTGGACCTGGAAGAACAAAGACTCAACAAGGTGAAAGGTACTTCATGTTGCTTGTTTATGATTAGTGATTACTCTAGAATAACTTCAATTACATTTTTAAGAGAAAATTTTGAAGCCTTTGATAAGTTTAAGATTTTTAAAGAAAAAGTTGAGAATGAAATGAATTCTAAGATAAAATGCTTAAGATCAGATAGAGGATGTGAATTTACTTCAAATGAATTTGAAAAGTATTGTGAAATTCATGGTATTAGGAGACATTTTTCTACTCCTAGGACCCCTCGGTAGAATGGGGTAGTAGAGAAGAAGAATAGGACTATGCAAGAGATGGCTAGGGAAATGTTGAAATATGCAGATCTCTCTGACATGTATTGGAAGGAAGTGGTTTAGACTGCTATCTATCCTTAACAAAGTTCAATTAAGGGTCACTAGCACTAAGACCCCTTATGAGCTATGCTATGGAAGACCTCCCACTGTCAAATATTTCAGGATCTTTGGAAACAAATGCTACATTAGGAGAGATGAGGAATACCTTGGAAATTTTGAATCCAGGTGTGTTGAAGGGATCTTCCTTGGTTACTCAACTAGAAGAAAGGCCAACAAATGCCACATTAAGAGATTGGGAAAGTTGATTGAAAGAAAAAATGTTAAGGTAGATGAAGATTTATGTCAAATATCGCAAGAACTAGAAGTTTTTGTATCTAATATACCTCCTTGCATAGAAGAAGAAGAAAAAGAAGAGAAAGAAGATAAGGAACAAGAATCAAATAAGGCTCCTAAGACTCCAGCAAAATATGTTTAGAGGAAACATTCATCAGATTAGATCATTGGAGATAAGAATAAAGGTGTACATACCACGAGAAGGCTTACAAAATAAAGTGAGCAAGTGAATTTGTGCTTACTATCAAAGGTATAGCCCAAGACCTTTTTTGATGCTAGCAAAAAGATGAAGGATGGATGAGGGAAGTGTAAGAAGAATTAAATCAGATAGAAAATATTAAAACATGGGAATTGTTTCCTAGACCTATTGATAAGAATGTTATAAGAACAAAGTGGGTGTTCTAAAAAATTTTGAATGAATATGGTGAAGTTATGAGGAACAAAGTGAGATGGGCGTGTAAGGGTTATTCACAAGTTGAAGGTATTGATTTTGAGGAGAATTTTGCTCCGGTAGCTAGAATGGAGGAAATAAGGATGTTTCTTTCCTTTGTTTCTCACAAGATTTTCAAGGTCTATTAGATGAATGTCAAGTCAGCCTTATTGAATGGTGATTTAGAGGAAGAGATCTACATTGAGCAACTAGATGGTTTCCAACTATTTGAAGATATAGACATGGTGTGCAGAATCAAGCAAGATCCTAGATCTTGGTATGCTTGGTTGGATAAGTACTTACTTCAGTAAGGTTTCAAGAAAGGTACCATAGATACTAATCTTTACATTAAGATAGAGGAAGACAATATTTTGATAGTGGTTGTATATGTTGATGATATCATCTTTGGTGGAGATGATAATACGTGCAAGAAGTTTTTAGAAGAGGTGAAAAAGGAGTTTGAGATGTCCATGATTGGTGAGTTGTCTTTCTTCCTCGAGCTTCAAATTATCCAACTATATGATGGTATCTTTATTTCTCGGGCTAAGTATGTTATAGAGATGTTGAAGGAGTTTGGAATGGAGGATTCCAAACCAATTAGAACTCTTACAGTTAGTAGTTGCCAATTGAGAAAGGATGACGAGTAACTTGAGGTTGATCACTCTTTATAGGTCTATGATTGGAAGTTTATTGTACTTGAATTCTTCTAGACCTGATATTATGCATGAAATATGTTTGGTTGTCAAATATCAAGCTAATCCTAAGAAATCTCATGCAAAGGAAATAAAAAGAATATTCAGATATTTAAAGGGAACTCTGGATTATGGTTTTTGTTATAAGAAGGATGATAATTTTACTTTGAATTCTTATACTAATGGTGATTGGGAAGGATGTGTGGATGACCAGAGAAGCACTAGTGGAAGTGCATTTTTCTTAGGAGATAGATTGGTCTCTTGGTTTAGTAAAAGCAGGACTTAGTGTCCTTAACTTAGTGTCCTTATCCACTACAAAATCTAGGTATATTGATGCAACATCTTGTTTCACCTAGGTTCTTTGAATGAAGCAGACTTTGAAGGATATAAAGGTGGTGTATGATGAACCCATTCCCATATTGTTTGATAATACCAATGTAATAAGCATTTCCAAGAATTTGGTGATGCATTCAAGGACCAAACATATTTCAACTTGATATCACTTTATAAGAGACAAGGCTACAAAAAAAGAAGTCGGATTAGAGTATGTTCCTACTAAGGATCAGATTGTGGACATCTTCACTAAGGTGCATTCAAAGGATACTTTTGAGTATCTCCAGAAGAAGTCAGGGTTTATTTCCCCTCCTTCAAACTAGATGCATAGATAGTGCATCTATCTAGGGTGATAAATTCATGTCATATCCTTTTCTCTTGGATTGATGTGTGCTATCTCTCAAGGGGAGAAGTTAGTTGGTTGGTTGTTTTTGATAGGGGAGAATGTATAATTTTTTGAAGAAGTGTAGTTGTTGAGAATGTGTTGATGATTTAAATGAATAACTTTTCCCTTTTTCCAAGATGTCAAAGGGGGAGAATAAGAAGATGTGTGTTGCCATTAATGCCAAATGGGGAGATTGTTGCACATATGTTACCTAAGGTTGTCATTGATGTCAACACTTAGTTTGGTTTGTCATTATTGTCAACACTTAGTTTGGGTTGTCATTAGTGTTTACATTTGTATGTTGATGGTATACTATGATGATGTGCTAACAATGATATTGATGTTCATGGTTGGATGGTATGCCTTGTTTGATGTCAATTAAGGTAGTATTGAGTACATTTTTTGTCAAAAAAGATGGTATCATGATGATATATTATTATGAGAATTAGAATCATTAAGATGAGGATCAAAAGCATTAAGATGAGGATTAAAGTAATGATAATGTTTAGGATATGTTTCTCATGGTATTTCGTATGTTGTATGCTCATGTTGTTGATGAGGGAGTATGTGTTTCTACAAGGATTCCATGGTCTCCAAATGTTAGTGGAAGTTTCTGCTATAGGAAGATGCTTTGAAGCCTATTTGGTAGAGTGCTCCACACTCCTCCACCTTTGAAGATATGGTCTTGCAGCCTAAGATTTTTTTTTGTTGTTGTATGGATGTTGTACTTCTATCTTTTCAAGTCACTAGTGTTTTCAAGGAGGTCTTTGATAATTGCAGTGGATTGGAGGTTTGGTTGCCTATCAAGGTTGGTTAAAAAAATGCTCCACATTTCTCCACATTGGTATTTCTATTCCTACAGTTTGGTGGATGTGCTTCTAGTGTTTGTGTAGTGTCTCATTTCTAATTTCATGTGATGAATTTTACTGCAAGTTGGTTTGTTCCATCTCATGATTGTGTCTTTTCGGCTTCTAGGATGAAGTGTTAAGTTTTTGTTTTCCTTGCGCTAGCTATTTTTTGTATGACAGTGAGGAAAAAGTCTATGGAGGTGTTTTTGGATGTTCATGAAATGTCTCTTTATGTTTCACACATCAATGGTTGATCTTTTTGGTACCACGTATTGTTTCGAGTTGGTCTTCTGGGTAATTTGTGGTTTTTTGGACGATAGGGTTTGTTCTCTTTCTTGTGTTATATGCTTGGGGGTCTGCACCAGTAATTGAGGTTATGTTAAGATGTTTTTGGGTCCTACCATATCTTGATCGAGAACCACATTGAGAGAATTTAGTTGGAAGATGTGTTTTTGGACTGAACATGGTAATGTGCTACATTTTTCCTTGTTTTCGACTTAGGATGATGCATTCCAATGTGTTTAATGTTTGGGATCACATTGGAAGATGTAATAAGTTGATCTTTTTCCTCTCTATCCCCTAGATAGGACCGCTTTCAACACAATTATCTTTTATGGCCAACTTATTGGGATCATTGTTTGTTTCCTATTTTGGCCAACCTAATTTGATGTTTTCCTTACTTGCGAAGGATATAAATGGAAGAAAAAATCAGTTGCAAGTGGTGTGGTGGTGTGAGAGTGTGGAATGATGCAAAAAATAATGTGAATTATGGAAATTATAAGTTAGATGTGCTTCAACACCTCAGTCAACAGAGTGTATTGTTGACATATCTTGTAAATTCAAATTTCATGTATCCTGTTATCAGACAATGAGTTTATTTAGTAGGTCCTTGCATCTTGACCTTAGGTTGTATGCCTCAGCCTAAAAGTCCTTTGTATCTTTCACTAAGGTTGTGCACCTTAGCCTGCAAGTCCTTCAAGGAGAAGTGTGCTTCCTTAGGCAGTGAGCTAGGTTAAAAAAAATTACAATATTATTATTTGATCTTGTGAGATTTCTCACCATGGATTTTCTCTTCTTGGGTTTTCCATGTATATCAAGTGTTATCTTTTCCATACTTATTCACTAATTTATCTTTCATTGATGTTGATTACATTAAGAGTTGTTGACTTGTTTAAAGGTTGTTGATTTGCTTAAACATCTGAAATTACATTGTGTTGAAGGGTTTAAATTTTTAAGATATTAATTCACCCCCCTCTCAGTATCAAGGTGTGTTCAAAATTTAGATCTTTACAATAGTTATAAAAACTTAAAATAATTAAACATAAATATCATCCATACCAAAACATATTGATTTACATGGGGAAAACATTTTCAAGATAAAATATCCATACTCCAAAAAGTTCCCAATATTTATTTAGAAATCAACAAGATTACAATATACTTGTAGAGAAAGCATCTCATAAGGTATCGCCAACTAAAGATCAGGAGGAAATAAAAATTATTAGACTCTCGCACACAATGCACCAATGTAATACATAACTATATTATAATTCCTTCATAAATTAGGGTTTCCTTCTAGGATAAGAATTTCCAACACAATATCTATCATCAGATCTATGAACTTGATGTAGATCATGGAGGATTCACTCAAAAAAACACAATACAAACAACTTGGAACAATCTTTCAATCCTTAAAACTCTAACTTGACCTTGTTTCACCAACTCTTCATATTCTCCTTGTAGCATTGCAAATAGTGTTTTTTAACCATAACTCCCAAAAACAATTGAAATCCCACATTCCACTTGTCATTTTAGATACCCATTATCCTCTTCTATAACATATCTTAAAAAGGGAAACTTTGGACAACACCTCCAAAACAATGTTGCTACACTGCCCCAAACCTCAAATAGGTCACTTTTTCAAAGCATCATACCTCCAAACAATTTCCCATTCCAAAAAATCTACTTCAATGGTCTAGGAAGGTCTCAAATAGATTAAATCCACAACTTTTATCAATATAAACCTTTACAAATTCACCTAACTCCAAAATCTCACTTTTGGCCTATTTAGGCTTGCATACAAGAGGGTTTATTGAAAATATGACCTCCTAACCTTGTTTCACCTTACCAATGGCTTAGAAACATCCTATTGGTCCTACACATGCTTAATCAATCCACTCCCATCCTTATACAATGCCATTTCTTCAAACCCTAACCTCTAACCATTGATTTCAAGCCAAAAACTCATGGAAAACAACTAGGGAAGCAATTTATTTCCTCCAAAATGCCTTCCTTGCTCTTGAAAACTACTCCAACAATAAACCTACACCTACAAGATCCATTCCACTAAGTTAGAACCAATTTCACTAGGTGGAATGGCTTAGAGACTCATTTTTCACTCTCAAAACTACAAATTATGTGTTATAGGCTGCCTACAGTAAAATGGCCATAAAATATTTCAATCTTTATGGATTTCAATAAAAAAAAAAAACAAAATGAGGTTAGTCCTACTTTCCACCAATTTCAATGCATTTGGGACCAAAAGAAGACCGTACGAAACTGCACAACAATTTGGAACAACAAGTTTTGCTGAACATACACAGAAAATGAAGGGTTTCTTATTGCCTTTTCATCAAAATCACAATCAGAGCCTTTCCTCCAAGTTTTTGAGACATATTTAACCATTTACAATCAAGAACCAACCCACACAACTGACTCCAACCAAATTTTAAACTTCTTGATCGTTGGTCTTCTCAAATTTGGCATTTTTGCATTTTACATATGACAACATTTGACAATATTTGGAAATATTGACATCTTTTGAAACAATGATCCCAACATGACTCAATAACATAAAGAATGGTCTATTATGACCTTATTACATCATATTTAGACTCAAAACATCAAAACTTAACCTAAGACCCCTATTTGCAACATTTTGACAAAATGGGTGAGGTGCCCTTGCACCAGACCTAATGATGAATGAACCAAATTTGCAATGATAAAATATATATAAAATGTGGCATTCAAGGGTTCTATACTTGAACCCTGTTGGGGTATGCAGCCCTCAGATCCCCCCACCAAGGATTTCATCCATCTGAACCTTGTAAGGGGGGTACCCCCCTTGCAATCCTTGCAATTAAAAAGATTGACCTATTATGATTGCAAGCTTGAGACATCATTTTTCTTAACAATTAGAAGATTGGGATGAGGTGGAATTAGAAATAAGAAAAAAAATAAAATTGGGGTTAATCGATCTTAATTAATTAACTAATCAAGTTGGAGGAATTGAGGACAAAGATTAATTGATTTGATTTAATTAATTAGTCTTACAAAAGAATTAATTAATGATGAAAAGTGAAAAGTAATTAATTAAATAATGAATTATTTAATTAATTTACGTAAAATATAGTATGACAAATTGATGATAAATTTTGATGTTTAAAATTATAATATAAAAAGCTAACCATATACCACTTATTTATTATTATTTTTAAACTTCAAATAATAAAATTTAATTTTCAACTATTTAATCACTTCTTCCATACTATGGAAAAAGAGACAAACAACATTTGACACTATAATTAATACGATTCAACATATCATTAGTATGAAAAGACTTGGAAAGGTCCTCTGAAAGAAAAAAACTGAAAGGAAAAGACACTTGTATAATATTTTAATCTTCAACATATAAATATTTTTTTAATTAAAAGTAACTTGTTAAAATGACATTTTGTATAGAAATCTCATTATTAATCACTTTAAAATGGTTTCATATTAAAATAAGTTATTCTAAACTTTTGTTTAAAGATTCATCCTTTTTTTAATAGAAATAATTAGATTACATAGATATTGGCATTATTTCTTTATTGAATAAGTGGATTATAATGTGATGAGTAAGCATGCATCCAAATAAGAAAATTTCATTTAATCAAGCAATCATGAATTAGGGGACCACATCTATCACAATCACTTAAGTGTCAACCCTAAACCGATCATACCTCTTACGAATTTGAACCTTGATGTAATTGAAAACATACTATCATACTTACCAATTATACTCAAATAATAGAATTACAAGTGATAATTCACTTAATTAATAAACCAAGACTCTTTCCAATGAGCCAAAGTAAACAAAGCCTCTTTCTAACGTATAGTTGGCTTTTTCTAGAGAACAAAAATCTACCATCCACATATGGGGAAAAAACTCATTTGTATCTACCTTTTATGCCTACTTTTTTCCATTTCGACTTGTGATTATCTGCAATTTGTAACCACAAGTTCCAATACTTATTATCACTGAAGTTAACTGATGCAGGAGCATCCAGTGGTGTAAGGGCAATCTTGCATCACCCAAAAATAGTTAAATTTCAAGTTTCTTAGTTTTTAGATGTTTTTATATTTTTGGATACCCTTTTCGTCATAATGAAATTCCCAATTTATGGTTTTTATTTTCTATTCATGGGTTGAAAGATATTGCAGTTTTAGTTTCCTAGATTTGCACCTGAAAATCTTCCGAGTTAGATTTGAGGCACTTAGAGTTCCCAGAATGGCTCCGAAACTTGTTGAAATCAGCATAGCGGATTTCAAGCATGTTATTGACTTCGAGACCTTTCCAATGGTTCAAACGGTTCACGAATCGGAGTTCCGGATCAAAAGTTATGGCCTCGGGAAGTTGGCGACTTTCTAGAAGATACAATTGCAAATGTTCTTTTGAAATTTGAACTTCAAGCTGTAATTTTTTGGCACCAAACCGCCTAAACTCAAATTTGAATGTTGTTTTGGCTCCAAACTAAAGAGGATCTCTATTTATGGGTGGGTTTCTATTTTTTGGGTAACTTTTTGGGGACAAGCTCGCATATTGCGAAAGGGTGATTATATAGCTTTCTGTAACTTGCATGTGTTGTAGAACTTGGGGATTTGAGATCCTCTACATGTAAGAAGCTCCATTTTCTGAATAATAAAATTATTCTCTTATTTGTGGGTTATTTTCTAAGTCTCTGGCTATGCCCTCATCAAGTGGTATTAGAGCGAGGTTTTCTTGAGCATGTGGATAGATCACCGATCGTGAGGCAGTTCACACTAGGACTGTGGTTGTGGGTTGAGGTCAAGAAAGATGCCTCCAAGAGTGATGTTTGGTAGGCATGGTGGTGCCAGAGGTGGTCGAGGCAGCATAAATGCTGGTGGAAGAGATGCATTGGCAGCCTCCAGAGATAGATTGATGCATTAGAAGAGCAGTTGAGAAGAGGGTTAAACCTGAGGGAGGAAAGTGAGGATGAAGGAGATGAAGAAGAAGAAATTGATCAAGAAAAAATGCGGCTAATAAGGGCCATTTCAAATATCGGGAAAAGACCCAGAGCAGAAGTCCCGGTTATTCTGGAAGTTTGAACCCGGAAGAGTTGATCGACGGATCAACAAGCTAGAAGAATATTTTGAGTATGAGGAAATAGAGGACCCAGATCGGGTTAAGTTTGCGAAAATTAAGCTGAAGGGCCATGCCAGTATTTGGTGGAAAGAGGTCCAGCTGGAAAGAAATCGAAGAGGAAAAGGAAATATCACCAGATGGGATCACATGGTAGAGAAACTGAAGAAGCAGTTCATACCAGTGGACTACGAGTTAGATCTGTTGAAGAAATTGCAAGGGTTGAAGCAAGGAAGCAGATCTGTGAAAGAATATACTGAAAGAATATCAAGAGAATTTTCACAAGATAATCATCGAGCGAGGTCACCACGAAGGCCAATAAGGAGAAGGTAGACCCAATATCTTAATGGGTTCACGACCAAGCATTCCGGGAGGAGTTAAGCCTAGTTAGAATGACCACCATTGAGGATGTGTATCACTTTGCTCTGAAGGTGGAAGAGAAGTTGAACAAAAGATTTGATGGCAAGCAAAAAGGATGAGGAGGTCAAAATGGAAGGGGCAATGGAAAACCTTTAGGAAGCCAAAATAATGATGAAAAGAAAAGTGAAGATGTGGGTACCAGCTGAAGCCAAAGAAATGACAACTTCTACCGCCCTCATGATCAAAACAGTGGTGATCAAAGAGGTAGAGGATGAGGGAGATATGGACAAGGATCACGGAAGAGGTGGTTTCAAAGGAGCGTGTTTCCAGTGTGAGTGAAGAAGGGCATCAAGCCTATGAATGTCCACAACACCAAGGAAGGGTAGACAAAGGCGAGGAGAAGGTCATGGAAGGGTTGCACATGCGGATGAGGGAAGCCCAATCTAAACATTAGGATGATCTTTTGAAAGGGGAGAAACCCTAGTGACTAAAGAAAAGGAATTAGAACAGAGAAAGAATCCGTTTCGCACAAGGTGCAAGTGTGAAGGAAAATGTTGTGATGTCATTATTGATGGTGGAAGCACTGATAATCTGGTGTCAGAGGAGATGGTCACAAAGTTGAAGCTGAAGAGGGAAAGGCACCCGCATCTGTATCAGATTGCTTGGTTTCAAAAAGACCACAAAGTTTTGGTCAATGAGCAGTGCCTAGTAAAGTTCAAGATCAGGAGCTACCATGATGAGGTACTCTGTGATATCATCCCCATGGATGCATGTCACATGTTGTTGGGGAGGCTGTGGCAGTTCGATAGGTGAGCTATACATGATGGCCATGCAAACACTTATTCCTTGACAAAGGATCGGGTTCGTCACAAGTTGAAACCCGTAAAAGAGACCGAAGAAAAGGTATGCAGTAGTGCTAAAATTTGTTATGTAGATGGAAGAAAAATTTTAGAAGGTATGAAGCATGAGTGAGTGTGTTATGCATTGATTCCTAGAATGAGTAATGAGGATAGTGAGAAGGTTCCAGAAGAAGTTTCTAGGATTTTGGATGAGTTTCAGGATATTGTTTCTGATAATGTACCTGAGGGTTTACCGCCAATAAGGAAGATTAGTCATCAGATTGACTTGATTCCTAGAGCCAGTTTTCCAAATAAGGCAGTTCATAGAATGACTCCAGTAGAAAATGAGGAGTTGAACAGACAAGTTCAAGAGTTGTTGAGAAAGGGTTTGATACGGGAGAGTTTGAGTCCATGTGTAGTACCTACAGTACTAGTACCAAAGAAGGATGGGGAGTGGAGGATGTGTATAGATTCCCAAGCCATAAACAAGATAACAATCAAGTACAGATTTCCCCTGCCAAGGATGGATGACCTGATGGACTGTTTGAGTGGGGCTCAGTACTTCACAAAGATTGATCTGAAGAGTGGATATCACCAGATCCGGATTTGAGAAGGAGATGAATGGAAGACTGCCTTCAAGACCAAAGAGTGGTTGTACAAGTGGTTAGTCATGCATTTTGGGCTAACCAATGCACTGAGCACATTCATGCAGCTCATGAATGAGGTACTAAAAGAATTTCTGCAAAGTTTTGTTATTGTGTATTTAGATGATATTTTTATTTTCAATAAGATGTTGGATGAGCATCTAATACATATTCGGAGAGCCTTTGAGAAGTTAAGAGAAGAGAAACTATTGATTAATCTGAAGAAGTGCAATTTTGTGAAGAGGGAGTTAGTGTACTTGGGGTTTGTTGTCTCAACAGAAGGTCTCAAAATGGACCCAGAGAAGGTGAAGGCTATTTTTGAATGGCCTACCTCAAGAACTGCTACTGAGGTGAGATCTTTCCATGGTTTGGCTAGTTTTTATAGAAAGTTCATTAGAAATTTCAATAGTATTTGTGGACACCTGACTGAAACAGGAGGGATGAAAAGAATTCAAGTGGAGCACTGGGCAAAAAAAATTTGAAGCAGAAGGTGATGAGCAACTGTTCTAGCTCTCCCAGTTTCCACAAGGTTCGGGTGGATTGTGATGCTAGTGGTTGTGCCATTGGAGCATGTTGAGCCAAGAAGGTTAGCCCATTGCCTATTTAGTGAAAAGTTAAATGATGCCAAGAGAAAGTATTATGTATATGATCGGAATTTTTATGCAATAGTTCAAGCATTAAAGAAATGGAGACATTATTTGTTGCCGAAGGAATTTGTTCTATATACTGATCATCAGGCCTTGCAGTACCTAAATAGTTAGGAAAAATTAAATCAGAGCATATGAAATGGGTAGAGTTTTTGCAAAGTTATACCTTTGTTTTGAAACATAGGAGTGGGAAGTCAAATAGGGTTGCAGATGCCTTAAGTAGGAGGCATACATTGATGACAAAGATGCAAATTGAAGTGGTTGGGTTCAATGAACTCAAGACACTGTATGCAGAAGATCCTGATTTTGCAAAGGCTTGAAAAGCTTGCAAGGAACCTGTTACAGTGGACAGGACAAAGTGGCTGGATTTCATAATTCAAGATGGCATGTTATTTAAGGGAAGTCAATTGTGTATTTTGAGTTCTATGAGGGAGAACCTGATAAAGAAGAAGCATAGTGGAGGAATGGCAAGACATTTTGGTCGGGATAAGACCATTGCCATTATCAGTGAGCATTATTATTGGCCTCAGTTGTCACAGGATGTGAAGAAGTTTGTACAAAGCTGCAAAGTATGTCAGATGGCTAAAGGAGTGAGCCAGAATACAGGCTTATATCAGCCATTACCACCATAGAGGCCATGGGAGGATATAAGTATGGACTTTGTTCTTGGTTTTCCAAGGACACAACGAGGGAATGATTCAGTCTTTGTGGTGGTTGATAGGTTTTCGAAGATGGCACATTTCATTCCATGTCAGAAGACCCATGATGTAGTTCACATTGCTGACTTGTTCTTCAAAGAGGTGGTGAGGCTACATGGTCTGCCAAAGAGTATTGTTTCAAATCGTGATACCAAATTTGTGGGGTACTTTTGGAGGACCTTGTGGAAGAAGCTGAAGACAGAGTTGAAGTTGAGTTCTACACACCATCCACAAACAAGATGGGCAAGATAGAGGTTGTTAACAGGAGTCTGGGTAACCTACTGAGATGTTTGGTAGGAGATAAACCCAAGGGATGGGACTTGATCTTACCCAGGCAGAATTTTCTTACAACAATTCTGTCAACAGAAGCACTGGTAGATCACCATTCCAGATTGTGTATGGAGGTAGCCCAAGAACAGCTCCAGAATTGAGGAAGATGGACCAAGAAAAAAAATAAGTGTTGAAGTCAAATATTTTGCAGAACACGTCAAAGATATACATGAGAAGGTAAGAGAACATATTAATAAGATGAATATGCAGTATAAGGCTAAGGCAGATCAGAAGAGGAGGTATAAGGAGTTTCAGATTGGTGATGAAGTAATGGTCCACTTGAGGAAAGAAAGGTTTCCTGTGGGAACCTATAATAAATTGAAGATGAAGAAATTCGGTCCCTGTAAGATTTTGAAGAAGCATGATTCAGGGAATGCATGAGGTAGAGTTGCCTGATGGAATCAACATTTCCCCTATGTTCAACATTTCAGATTTGACAAAGTATCATGAAGGTGGAATAGAGGAAGCACTAGCAGTAGGGCAGTATGACATTCCAGCACCTACTTCAGAAAGGGAGGAGATTAAAGCAATCTTGGATAGTCGTGTGGGAAGGAGTACCAGAAACAGGCAATATGAAGAATATCTAGTGAAATGGAGAGGAAGGCTTATGGAAGATTCATCCTAGCTATCTAAGGTAGCAGTTGACCAGTTGGGTTTTCCTCAACCATCGAGACGTGATGGGGTCACTTCTCAAATTACCTTGGGTGTCTCGATGTAGGAGCATCCGGTGGTGTAAGGGCAATCTTGCATCACCCAAAATAGTTAAATTTCAAGTTTCTCAATTTTTAGATATTTTTACATTTTTGGATACCCTTTTCGTCATAATTAAATTTCCAATTTATGGTTTTTATTTCTTGTTCCTGGGTTGAAAGATATTGCAATTTTAGTTTCCTAGATTTGCACCTGAAAATCTTCGAGTGGGAATTGAGGCACTTAGAGCTCCGGATCGCCCTAAACTTTCCAAAATTGGTGTAGCAAATTTTGAGCGCATTTTTGATTTCGAGACCTTTCCAACGGTTCAAATGGTTCGTGAATCAGAGTCTCAGATCAAAAGTTATGGCCTCGGGAAGTTGGCACACTTTCTAGAAGATACCATTGCAAATGCTCTTTTGAAATTTGAACTTCATGTTGTAATTTTTTGGCGCCAAACTGCCTAAACTCAATTTGAATGTTGTTTTGGCTCCAAACTAATGAGGAGCTCTATTTATAGGCGAGTTTTCTAATTTTTGAGTAACCTTTTGGGGACAAGCTCACATATTGCGAAAGGGTTATTCTGTAGCTTTCGGTAGCTTGCATGTGTTGTAGAACTTGGGGATTTGAGATCCTCTGCATGTAAGAAGCTCCATTTTCTGAATAATAAAATTATTCTCTTTTTTGTGGGTTATTTTTTGTGTCTCGGGTTTCGCCTTCATCACTTTGGAGGATTGCACACAACAGGCAGCAAAGATTCTCCCCTACAGACAAATTTCAAGCTATAGGGAAACATGTTTTTCACTGTTATTTATTTATTTTAAATCATTTTGAAAATTTTGTCTATGAATATGAATTATTATTGAGAAGTTATGTTATAATTGTTTAAAAATCATGCCTGTTGAAGAAATTGTTTGTGATTTAATCCCTGTTCTTCTCAGCAAATTAGTCTGTAGAAAATTATTTATTTCTTTGTTAAAAGTTCCTGTAGGAAACAGTTTGAGTAAGAATTTGTGAAGGAAATCATCTGTTTGGGGAAATGACAATTGAAACCTCTAGGGATAAATTAAAATTTGATTGGAAATTCTTGTGCGTATTTTCCATTGTAAAACCCTGTTGAAATTTTTCAATTTCCCCATTGAAACCCTATTGAAAATCTATTTCAATGCAAAACTCTGTAGAATTTTCTAAATTTCCCCATAGAAAAAAAAAAACCCTATTGAATTTATATATATATGTTTTCATATATAAATTGAATTGTGAGAATTTCATTTTAAATTCAGGGTTATCGCTGTACAGGCGGATTGGAAATTTTTATTAAAAAAAAAGGATCTATATGATCGCTGTACGGGAAAATATAGATTAAAAAAAAATTAAAAAAATATATATAAATAACAATGTTTTTGGGGAGGGCCGAAACCCTCCCCCATTCTCCATATGGGTGGGCGCAGCCACCATGGCTGCGCATAGCACCCAGGGGCTGTTGGGCGCAACCCTGGTAAGGGATGCGTCCTCCCCACAGGGAGGCCATAGCTAGAGCTACGGGCTTCACAATGTTTCTTTTAATTTAAAGGAATCAAACAGAAATTTTATCTGTTATATTTAAAATTTGATTTCTATTTTAATGTTTTATTTATATATATATATATGAATATGAATATGAATATATATTTGTAGGAATAAATATAATAATTTATATATTTATATTTATATATAAACATATATGTATATATGTTTGTATATAAATATTTGTAAGATTTGTAATTTATTAAGTTTTAGAAAAATAATTTTGGAGTTTTAAAAAAAATTGCATGTAAATTTCAAGATTAATTATTTCTAAAACAGTAAGATTGAAAGAGAAAATTTGGAATACACTTTTATGTAAATTTGAGAAAATCAAAATTAGATTAAATGAAACAATTTCCTTTATTGTTTTTAGAATAGAACGTTTAATAAGTTGATTTATATTCGTGTTATTTTCAACTGATTTAAGTGGATTTAGTAAATCCTTATATAGATGTTTATTTTTCCTGATTTGCTTTAAAATGTGTTTCCTTTTATTGGGCAAATTGGGCATGTTTTAAATGAACAGGTCTTCTAGATTAGTTTGTATAGTAAGGGCATTGTTATTGTTGAAATACAAACCTTGTGTTGACTAAGGTTATGTACATGGTTTTGCATGGTGTTTAGACACCTAGTTTTATGAACATAGACTTGATGTTCATTTTGAAATGTGTAGTATTATATGTTAAATTTCTTGTAGACCTTGTCTACCTTAGTTCAGGGAAACTTAGATTCCTTTGTTATGTTTAGGGGAGTGGCTCAGTGTGAGGGCCGGCACACAAAGTGGTGCCAAGGTAACTTACAAAGAGTTAGTAAGTCAGTGAAAACTAAAACAAAACATTAGTTAGCTTAAAATTTTTAATTAGATTAATATGCCTCGCTTAAAGACTCAAGAGCTAGTTCAGTCTTGAGATTAAGTTGAGAAGGCCTGGAATGGAAAATTGATATCTTGTTACTTTAAAAGATATTTGATTCCGCAATTGTTGGCATGTGGGGCCAGGTTTCATAAGAGGTTACCAGGGTAACCCAAGTTGGGGGCTGGAACCTAGGAAGAAACACCAAGGTAACCTTTGCAATGTTGTGATGACACTCCACCTAAAATAACAGTTTACCTTGTGTACTTAGCATATTTGATTGTCTTAATTTTGGAAGCAATGTTACTATCAGTTAGTTATGTACTTGTGTCTAGGGTGAATAGGTTATGTCTAGGTAACCATATTACTATCTCCTAGCACGGGGGGTGGACCTACGGGTACCACATGGTTGGGTGGAACGTGCACCTTACTCCGTTGGGTCCCCAGTTTATGATCATGGCAACAAGAGCTTCATGGATGGAGAGCTCGTACTTGGATATATATGTACTTCCTATATTGCATCATTGGAAATCTTGTATTTGTAACATCCCTCAATTGTTTATGAAGTGAATATTTGAAATATGTAATTGTAATCTATTATTTGATCTACCTCATCTAAAGAATGAGTATTGTAATGTTATTTCAAATGTAATGTAAGAATCATATTTGTACTTTATACTATCATGAATGGAATTCAAATGTTGTGCAATGTTTATTTTTAAGTTTATGTTAAATAAATACATGCAATGCTAAATACTAAAGTCGTCTATGGAATCTCAAGTAGTGTGACATCGCGTAGCTTAGAGAATGTATGCAACTAATTAAGTTAATATTATTACCTTAAAAAAAAATATTTCACTTTCGTAGACAATTGCTACATTCCTTAGGTTACAAGACGGGGCATTACAAATATGAAAACCCTCATAATTCACCTATGGCCTTACCTACCCGCAACCAAAGTGAACATGAAAAACCTAAAGAGCCAAAGTCTGTTCCATCTAAAAGTGAGAAGTTACCTTCCTCTTCTAAGTCATGAAATTCTAAAAGTAGGAGAAGTAGTGTATCCAACACTTCCACGACCTCTAAACTAGAGGTAGAGGACACAAAAGGAAAGAGGGTTGCTCAGACATAGAAAAAGGAAAATACCCTAAAAAAGAAGGTTATTAAAAAAGGGAAGCAGAAAGTTAGAACAAAAATGCTCACATCTAGACATTCTAGTAGGCTCAGACAACAAAATGCTACAAGGGAAAGTATAGGGGAACCTGAAGGAGAAGAGGGGAGTAAAGAACAATCCTAGGGAAATCAACACCAGTAGAAACAACAGCAAGAAAATGTCACAGTTGTAGAAACTAGTTTTGAACTAGGAGGGGATTCCCCTAGTGACATGAGTGCAACTATGAAAAGAGAAGATATATAATAATGACTTCTAATTATGAATCAGAGGACCCATTTATTGCAAATAAATTGAGGACAAAAGCTTTGGATAGTCCTATATAAGGAAGTTATGAAGGAGGAAATGAGTTTTTTGAGGATAGAGAAGAGGTTTACCTTGAAGAAAGAAATGTGAGACAAGAACTCCAGGAAATAATAGGCAGAATGAAACACCTAGAGGAGTTAGTGAAAAATTATAAGCAAAAAAATAAAGAAATAGAAGTAAAGATGTAGGAAATGGAGGAAAAACTATAGTTGTATGGTCATGGTGTTAAGTTATATTTACTGGCACAATTGGTTGTCACTGAAACAAGGGACAAAGAATTGGCTATTCCAAGTGAAGAGACCCCTCCTCTTAAAAATCTTAGATATCACACAAATTTTTTTCTAGGCTACCAATTGTGGAGTATAACTGATGAGTTTGCAAAGGAGAAAGAAAAGTGGAAAAAGGAAAAGGAAGGATATATAAAAGAATGAGAAAAGAAAAAAATGGAATTGAATAAGTCAATAGTCTGATTGGAAGAAGTTGCAGATAATCCTACATAAATTGTTAAGTGTATGCCTCCACCTAGGACTTATCCACTATTTCTACAAGAAAGGTTCTTGTTTTTTTAGTTTAATAGATTAATCAGTGAACAATCTACTACCATGAGTCAACTGGATGAGTTTCTTAAAAAAATTAAAGCTTCCACACTTGAAGATCAAGATCAATTATGTGAATTTTATTTGCATAATTATGTGATTTCTAATGAAAGAGAATAGAATCCCTTAATTTTTGTGGGGGATCTTCAAGTCTAAGTGCTTATCTCTTACTACAGGAATGAACAACTTAGAGGAGAAATTATGGAAGAATATGATGAAAAGAGAGAAATCTATTGCACATCCAGTAAGAAGAGAGGTTAAGGATTCTAAAACAATTATTGATTAGTGGATGAGACTTCTTCGGCATAAAGGAGTTGGAAAGACAATAATGAAACTTTGGAAGGAAGACTATGAGATAATGAAATTGTTGGTTGTAGGTATTTTATAGTAGTGTTATAAGTATGTGCAACACTGATGGAATGAACTAACCCCTAAATTGCAGAAAAAGAGCCACATTCTATATACAATTTTATTGCTATACTCCAGAGGGTAAAAAAATATATGGCAACTGGTATAAGCAAAGGAATTCATTGGATACCTCTCACATTTCAACCACCTATTCTCCTTTGTCCAATTCCTTACTAGACTAGAGATAAAAGTGAAGAATGTGAGAGGGAGGGAAATATCAAGATGAGGCAACTTTTAGCATACCAATGTTTTTATCTATAGCAGGATAAGGGTGATATTACAGTCACGGACCTAAGGAAAATTGCTCTCCAGTATAATCAAGACCCTTATTAATTTTCTTGGGGACAAGAAAAAATTTAAGTCGGGGGGGAAATTATAGGTATAGATAATAGA
Source organism: Sequoia sempervirens (assembly GCA_007258455.2). Classification (NCBI taxonomy): domain Eukaryota; kingdom Viridiplantae; phylum Streptophyta; class Pinopsida; order Cupressales; family Cupressaceae; genus Sequoia; species Sequoia sempervirens. The sequence goes on along the minus strand of VDFB02000020.1, from coordinate 46,207,661 downwards.
TTATTTTTGTTAGTTTTGTGCAGACTTTAAGATACTTTTAAACACACTTTTTAAACAATATTTCATATAATATTATCCTTTTTTTATCCATATTGCAAACCTAAACCCAAAATCATGGTGATGGAATTATGGTTTAATATATTAACATTGAATGGTTTATATGAATATGTGTACGGAAATGTTGATAGAATGCCATGTTTAATTATGATGGTTATCCTTGTGTACATGTTTTTTGAAACTAAATTGTTTGCAGATAAAGGAGGAACCACGATATACAATAGTGCAAGATGAACTCATAGAAAAAGGGATGTTGGATACTAAAATAGGGGAAATTACATAAACAGTTGAATGGTTGAAGCACTTAATGAAGATAGAATGCACATTATTACAATCAATTGCTAAATGTTGAAGAAGAGGTCTTTCTTATAGAATACTTTCACAGATGGGCATATGGTTACATTTTTTTTTTTTATAGAGTTCTAGGTTGAATAATTCCAAAGTCTTAATTCTACATTCTAAAATATCTAGAAGTGGAATTAATGATTACGGTTAAATTTGTTACTTTCAATAAAGACTCCCTCGGTTTGTATATAACTTTTGGTTGAGTTTGTAGTTTAGTTAGTTGGTTTTTTTGTAGTTTTATGTTCTTTGTTATTCTTGTTTTGGAACATGAATCTTTAGAATGATTGAGTATGATTTGTGCAAGAATATTTTTTAATCTTTCACTTTAAGCAATAAATGGAGATCAATTAATGGAATGCGTGAAATCTAGTAGTTAGATTAAGTTTAGTTAAAGTGGGAATAGTTACTTGAGCATGCCACTCAAGGTATTATTCTTCACTTCGACTCTTTCAGCTATTTATTTCTATTGGTAGATGTTATTAGTTTATTATTCATAAATCATATACAAGTTAAATAGGATTTCATTTCTTGTTATTATGAATGATATTTAGGAACATGCATGTAACAATTATTGGTACTACTCTGGAGAATATTTTAGTTGATTTAGTAGTTTTGATTAAGTTTCTAGTAAATGTAGTTTCATTTCATTAGCAAAATTTAATCACAGCCCTTTTTGTAGGTACCCATAGCAACTAGTTTTAGTTTACGTTTTTACTATTTTATAGTTTTGTGCATTTCTAACAATTAGAATAACTTTAATAATATATTCTAAGTAGTTTAATTTCATGAAGGAATATACAATGCTACACCATCATAAGCTTACACACTTTGGTTGATGATCTAATGTAGTCTTAAGCAGTGTCAAGTGGACTTTTTAGTTGGTTGGCCCTCTGAATTGAGTGGAATTCACCAAATTTACAAAACATTATCTTAGACTCTATAAGTCTCATCTGGGTGGGACTCATAATCCCAAGGTGGTGTATGGGTCCCATAGGGCCTTTTTAGAGATATAAAGTGTCAGGTAATTGAGAAATTAAGTCTATTTATTGATCTTGTCGGGATTTCGTTTGAATTAAGTCTTGGGATGCATAATATAGGGTCTTAAGGGCTTATTAATGATGATATGAAGGTCATAAATGCAAGAGGGTCCAAAACTTAATATGGTGTAAATAAATACACTTTACAACACTAAATTATGGCAAAATTAAGTCTATTTAGCTTAAAAGGGCCCTAAATCCAATGTGAATGTGTACAAAATTGTATAACACTAGATTAAGGAAGCATTAGGTCTAAGGGCCCTAAATTTAATGTGAAGGTGTAAATGAATACACTTTATAACATTAAATCAAGGCAAAGTTAGGTTTATTTAGCTTAAAAAGGGCCTAAGACCTAATGTGGATGTGTAAAACACCTCACAACACTAGATCAATCTGACCTTAAGTTCTTTTTAACATTAATCAAATGTAAAAATGTAAATGACAATATTTTTTGACACTACAATGAATATATGATTTTTTATTAATTTTCAAAATGTAAAATGTAAGCAACCACATTTTTTGACACTACAATGAATATGTGATTTTTTATATGATTTTGGGGAATGTGTTGTCCATGTGTGTTTTGGTGACCAAGCGGGGTGTGACTTGCTTGTGACATATTCATGTGTTGTGATGCTTTATTTCATTTTCCAAATTGATATACATGACCATGTAGGAAGTTTGTGTTGATTTTTAGACCTTGTGACATGGTAATGGTGTTAGGTTGAGGTATGTGAATGGAAAATTTTCTTGCTTTGTTTCTTGCAAAAGGATTAAATGAGGATATCCCCATAGCATTGGATATGATCCAAATGTAGAAAATGTTGATCCAAAAGCTTATGACACAGTTTGAGACACTTGTGGCATTGATTATGATATGGTTTGTGATATAGTTGGTGTCCAAAAAGCAGATGTATTGATCATTTTTGTTGCATTTTGAGTTGTCATGTTAATAGAAGTAGTGGTAGCACTATGTTGTGGTGTTGAAGGAGCTTGAATAGTTTATGTGTTGTGACTAGGTGATGCTTCTCTCAAGGTGCTGACATCAAATCCATGTGGTAATCTAAATCCATCTAAGAGTTTGGCTAAATATCATTGTGGGTCTAGCATGATTAACTCATCTACGAAAGAAGCTACTTTTGGATTTTGCACAGCATCCTCTATGTCTTCTACAAACACATTTCCATTGGTGGATATCCAATATTTGCGTCATTAAAAGGGTTGTTGGAGGTAGATCCCATGTTGGTATTGCTATGATTTGTATGTGAAGTGGCATTTAGGATCATGTCACTAGTATGGTTATAAAGGTCATCTTGTTTTCCAAAAAGGTCCATGCCTCTTCTCCTTTTTTGTAATCTAGTCTCAACCATGTAATATTTTCTCAAACAAAAAGATGAAATGCAAATGATATGGAACTAGGTCTAATGATATGATACTAAGTCTATGTTTTAGGAATTTTTTGATATAAAGAAACGAGGAGTGTCCTAATGCAATGTGACAATAATGTCTAAAGAGGATGTTGGATGTCTAATATGAGGTAACAATGATGTTTATGTAAATTTAAAATAACGTCTAAGAGGAATGTATAATGCAAGGTGATAATGATGTCTAAGAGTAATGTCTAATGCAAGGTGACAAATGATGGTGTCCTAAAATGAGAGAGTTTTGATATGCTATGGAAATGTGTAAATATGTTAAGGGAATGTACTAAATGCAAGGTGTAAGTAAGCTCTAAAGTTCATCAACTTTTGGAGATTTGAGAAGATTTTTACTAACCATCCAAAGTTTATCCAATGCTTCAATTTGAATTTTCAAAAGACCTTTTGTGTGCCCAAGTGAAATGACAAAGAGACAAAGCGAGTTTCCCAAACTAGACTTATGAGCTAGAAAGGACTCACCCAAAATCACAAAGACTATAAGTGTGACAAGTGACTTGGTCCAATGACAATATTTTCTTGAAGCAATGGTTTGTACAAAGTATGGAAAGTTGGCCTATTCTAAAATCTACAAAGATAATGACTTAAGAGTTTGACTAGGTTGAAGGTGATTAGGAATCCTAAAATGCAACTAAATTTTGCAATGGTATGCCTATTGTTGAGAATAAAATGAAAAAATAAAAGATTATATGGTGGAAATTTTGAGAAAATCCTTCTAGTTTTCGTACATAGGTCACTGTGAAAAGGTATTCAAAGATAGATATTGAATTTTTTATTTCAAACTATGACAGTGAAAGTTGTTTTTCTGAGTGACAGGAAGTTGTGACATTTAAGGTCACAATTGTGTTTCAAAGAACAAATGTGTTGTTTAAGACAGCAATTTCCTTGTATATTTAACAAATGCATTTTTCAACAGCAATCTTATTGCAATACACTTAGTTGCAGTTCACAGAGTCTAAGTTGCATTTCATAGTGAATAGAGTCTAGTTTTTCTATAATTTTGATAATGTTGTGAGTTGTTTCTAGTTTGAGTATGATTTTCTAGATTGTAGAGGTGTTTATTTGTTCATTAATTTAGCAAACACTTTTTTTTTTGTCTTGGGTCATTTTGTACAAACACTTTGAAAACAATTGCACATATCTTATGGTTGGCAAGGACAATATCTATTGAATTTCCACTTGGATTTCCCCAGTCGTGCCTATTCAGAGTGGATAGCTTAGGAACTTGGTAGCACTGACTCCCCCTTACTCAGCACTCACTTATCAGGCTTACCAAGTTTTGAATTCCCTAAGACCAAAAGGATCTCAAGAAATTTTCCATCTCTATAATGAACCATGAAAGTGTGGGATGGCCTTAGAGGTCCAACTTCCTGCACCAATAGATAGAAGGATTTTGGCTTTCTACACAAAGTTTTTTAGTAAGGGCATCTGATTCAGGGGATACTATGATAAACTCCCTCAAGAGGTCTTCCAACCCTTAGAACAAGGGATTTTCACATTATAAAGGTACTAGGGGATAGCTATCATGCACCACTTCTCAATGATTGCAAACTTTCTTTGCAATCACAAATTTATATAGCAGTTCGGAAGAGCTTGGATTTAGCCCATTACCACTTGGGTTGTTCCCACCTTTCAAATTAGGGTGAAAAGCCCTCTAATGATGGGTAAACAAAGTCAAATTGAAAACTTTTTTTTTGATCATCCAAGATCGCACAAAGGTGTGAGGAGAGAGCATACACAAATCCTTCACTTCACACTCACAAGGTTGTTCATTTTAATGCCCAAATCCAAAATGTATGGGTGGAAAAGCAATAATCCCTAAGTGCTTTTGATTCTCCATATCACTATGAGGCACAAGAGAAGTGCATATGCACTAAGAAATCACTACCATACCACAAAACACACCAAACACTTGTAAATTTTAACCCAACTTATTATGAAATAAACAAGGTTCTTTTTATCCCAATGCTATGAATAATGCAAGTACATTTCAACCTTGATGAGTGTAGATGCAATTTGTGTTCCTTTTAAACCCAATGAATGTAAATACAGTTCATTTTAACCCATGAATGTGAAATGTAAGTTGTAGTTGTTTGTTTGTTTGAACCCAGCTTATTATGAAACAAACAAGGTTCTTTTTATCCCAATATTATTTGTGTTCTTTTTAAACCCAATGAATGTAAATGTAGTTCATTTTAACCCATGAATGTGAAATGTAAGTTACAGTTGTTTGTTTTTTTTAACCCAACTTATTATGAAACAAAAAAGGTTCTTTTTAGCCCAATGCTATAAAAAATACAAGTACATTTTAACCTTGATGAGTGTAGATGCAATTTGTGTTCTTTTTAAACCCAATAAATGTAAATATAGTTCATTTTAACCCATGAATGTCAGATGCAATTTGTAGTTGTTTATTTGTTGCTTAAAAATGAAAGATCTTATAAAAATTAATAATTAAACAAAGTTAGTATCCTCCTCCAGCTTGTCACATGCTTCCAATAGAATGTCAGTAACTAGAAAACCATAGCCTGCTGAACCAGAAAGGCAAAAAACTAAAATTATTGGTAGAAATTAAAAGAAAACCCTAAATAGATAGTTGTTTCGCTACAACTGATAGATGCGGATCATGGGAGTGATCAAATGAATCTCAATAATTGTGACTGTGGCTCATGGGATGTTGACTACAATTCATATGAATAGATTCTACTTGGGTTTATCATGATTGTGATGAACCAGAAACATGGATGCAGTGAATGATAATTAGTTGTAATGCACGAACCTGAACCTATAAAATAGCAGAAAATCTACCAAAAAAAATGATGCCTATGATTCCTATGATATGAAACTAGGGTTAGACTAACAAACCAGAAGGCTAAATGACCCAAATCTAACAGAAATCACTAGAAATTAAATGAAATCTAAATATTCCCTTATTCAAAGTAGATGTGTCATTCGACCTGGTGATTGTGTTGTTCTTGCTTTTGTGATTGTGTCAATTCATACCCTTTAACCTACAAAAAAGAAAAATTTGTATGGAATCTATAGCATTTTTTCCTTCACGTTGGGTTCACCAATGTAACTAATGGAAAATTCATGTTAGCAATAAACAACATAAATAAACTAAACCCTATTTAACAATGAAGTACAAAGGAGAAAAAAGCATAAACAAAGCAACAATCTCCCAAAATCCTTCATGCACTCCATGATTCATCTCCATTTCCCTTCTCCATTTGTTGTAAATAACATTTTCCCTCATATTTTCATGAGCAACTATGACCTATGACAAAGACTCAGAAAAATATTGAAGGATTTGACTCAAAAATTGCAAGTGTACTCAGAAATTTGCAAGCATGAAGTTGTCCGAATGAGGTTGACATTTCCCTTTTATTAAAGTCAATTTTTTGGATGAATGGCCAGGGTTGGCAGTTGGCAAATGCCCTAATATGGAAGGTTGATATTGAATATTTCAACTAGTTATTAGGGTTAGGAAAGAATTAGGGTAAAATTTGAAATGGAGGGCTATGATTTAATTTTAGGAAAATTAAATCAATGGATAGGAATGCATGTGACAAGAGGATATTGGGCATAGAAAAAGAGACTACTATCGAATCAAATAAGAATTTAAAATTATTTGATTTAAGAGGAAGTGTTGACCTTTTGAATTAAAAATTAATTTAATTCAAAAGAGGTGGGGCCAGGATGATAAATCATAATTTTTAATTATTTACTTGGTGGGAAAATGGGAATGGGAATTTAAATACATAATTTTATTTAAATTTGTAAGAAAAGACAAAAGGACGACTAAATAATTAATGAAAAATATTTAATTGTAGAGGAAAAGAATAAAATAAATAATTGTTGGAAATAGGATGCCATTTAATTGCAATCCTAAACATTATTTATTTCATGTATCTCCTAAGTCCTTGGAAAGTGTTCTCAAACACTAAGATTAGAAAGAGATTAATATTGAATGAAATAATCATGTTAACTGACATTTGTAATTAATTATAAATGTTAGGAGCATGTGAGGGGATCCAATATGAGTTCCTAAATAATAGGGGCACATGGGGCACACACATGGAAGGTGGAACCCACCTTGAGTTAAGTTAACTATTTTGGAGTAAATCATAACACTTTTGTAATGCATGTAAATATCGTAGAAGTTGGGGATTCAAGTTTACATGCATGAAGTTTAGTTTAGTTTAGTTTAGATCAGATCAATTCAATTCAATTCAATTCAATTCAATTCAGTTCAGTTATAGTTTAGTTATCTTCAGTAATTTTAGTTGAATGCTAGTTGACTTCAATTAACTTGGAATGCATGACTAATGACTTGAATTGCATGATAAATAATAGGTGACTACTTTCAGTTAATAGGGGATAACCATTCTTGCATGAATGGTGGAGAGATATGTTTCAGTTAACAGAGAATAACTTGGACCCACCTTGGGTGCCCAAGTTGGCTTCTTGGAGTTAGCACTTTTGCATACTAAGATATTTCAGAAGGTTGAGTTAAGTGGGCCCATTCTTGGGTGCCAACTTTGAGGATAAGCTTTGAAGATATCTTCGAAATGAAGGTTGAGTTATGACTTTAGTTTGGGATGCCCAAATGGATGAAGAAGTTGATTTGACATTGTTCTTCATGGTAGAACTCTACTTGCAAGAGATAGGTGTACCTTTTGTGAGATAAGGATTGAGCTTTGTAATTATAACTCTTTGGAGTTTACAAAGTTGATTATTTCCTATTTATCTCAAGCAAGTTGAAGAGAGTTTGTATTAGTTTTTATTGCAGGTTGTGAAGAAGATTTGTTGAAGGAAAAAGAAGCATCTCAAGAAAGGATTGGAATTATTGTAACTGTGAACCCCAAATCTGCATGTTCTTAAAACAATGACCACCATTGGCTTGGTTAATCAGTTCAAAACATGCAAACCTAAGATTCCTATGAAATAATAAATCATGCTTTAAAATCCAAACAAATTACAAGACAAACTAAGGCATATAAAACATGAAATAAATCCTATTTCATAGTGGATTGGTGCTATTGTGGAAAATAGCCCTTTCCCAACCCTTGCTAAGATAAGCTAAATGATATAATGCCAATGATGATGATGGAGTGATGGTGGAAAAAATCAGTTCTCCTTAAGAGAGTGACTTTGCATGAATGATTGTGGAGTGATTTGTGGAGGATTTGACTAAGAATGAAGCCTCTATTTGTAGATTCTCAAATGCTAAGAGTGTTCAAGAGGGAGCAATGTGGGATAATGATTTGGCCAAAGAGATGAAGCCACTTTTCAACTTGTGATAGGTTGGAGGATGAGCACATTTTGGTCAATGTACCAAAGAGGGGGAGATTCAAATTTGAAATTTGATGAAATGATGAGTTAAATTCTAAGCTTGACTTGTGCAAGAGACATGTAAGAGCCTATTAATTGCTTTGTTGGATGTCCATGCCAAATTCGGGGGAGATTCAAACTTGGAGAATATTCTCTCTTTATGCCAAGTTGAAAGTAAATAAAGATTTTGATAAATCAATTAAATGCAATTTAATGTGCAAGTGGCAAAATCTAGAGAATACAAGTATTAGGATTAGCATTTAATCACGGATTAGATTAATTAAGATGATGTTAGATGTTTTTGACCCATTTGACTTAGATTCAGGGATTTAAATCAAATCAAAGGGAGATGAAAGGTGATAAATATTTAGTTAAATAAATATTTGATTTATTTAGCTAAGGATAATGATAGGATCAAATTAAATAAAGTTAATTTATTTAATTTTAGATGGACGTTCGTTAGAGATTAAATCAATTAAACTTGGTTTATTTAATTGATGGGTGAATATGAACTAACTAAATGCATGATGTCAATTTCACGTGTCTACAGTAACCTTATTATGAGATTAAATAATACATTGATTATTGGTGGAGTTTTTTCCGAAAAGGGTTTCTCCATGGTATATGTTGTGTATCTTCTAATATTCTATCTAATTCTTCTACAACCTTCTATCATCATTCTACAAATGATAAAATGAATTAATCGGATAATCATCCACAAAGAATACATATTTAGATCAGCAAGCATAAATTTTTACAAAGTATTAAGCTACATAAACACCTCAATTTTCAACATTTGGTATCAGAGCTAAGGTTGGGTAGAGTATTGGGATGCCTTTCTCTTAAAAGATTAGAGGTTTTTTGGCTATAGTGAGAGCTTTTACTATTTTTTGTTATTGCTCATTTTGGAAAATAATTTTGTTACAATGAATTCTTGTTTAGATATTGAAAGGTTCAATTGATCTAATTATGATATGTGGAAATTAAAAATGGAGGATATCCTTGAAGAGAGGGATCAGTGATTAGTTGTTGGTAATAACACAAAGTAACCTACAATGATGTCAGATGAGGATTGGGCTAAGCTTGATAAGAAGGAAAGAGGGACCATAAGATTATGTCTTGTTGATGTTGTTCTCTTGAATATTTCAGAAGAAACTACTACATATAAACTATGGAAGAGAATAGTTGATATTTATCAAACTAAAAGTCTTACTAATAAGTTGTATCTGAAAAGGAAGTTTTATTCTTTAAAGATGAAATATGGTGATTATGTTGCAAATCATTTGAATGCTTTTAATTTGATTCTAAGTCAGATGGCATCTATAGATGTAAAGCTAGAAAATGAAGATAAATGCATTTTGTTACTTTTTTCTTTACCAAAGTCTTGGGAAAATCTAATTGTTGCTATCAGTGGTAGTGGTGTAGATCCTAAGATGGACAATATAATTCCTACTCTCCTATCAGAGGAGATGAGGAGGAAGTCTAAAGAGGGAATCCAAGACACCTTGTTTGTAAAAGGTAGGCCTGAGAAGAGGGAATCTAAGGGAGACAATGAAGGAAAGGGTAAGTCCAAAGGATAGTCTAAAACCCTCAGTAAGAGTAAGGTAATTTGTTGGAACTATGGGAAACTTAGAAATGTGAAGAAGGATTGTAAGAACAAGAGAGTTATGATTCTTCTACAGAGGAATCCTTGGATTACAGTAATGATGCATTGGTTATTTTAGTTAATATTGTTTGTGATAACTCTTTGCTTGATGTTAAAGAGTGATCTTCATCGAGAGGATGGTAGTCATGATGCCATGTGTGACTCGGTACCACAATTCAGTAGGATTTGTTGGCAGTGACATGGATGCATCATTCATAAGGTTATCTTCATGTGATTAGGGATATGGTTTTTTCGTGGTTTAGAGTGGTTGATATTATGTCATGGTTTACTCTTGATTCTAGATTAGAGTTTGGCATATTACATATTTTCTTGAGACCAAGATGTCAGTTATGGTGCATGAGATCTCCTAGGAGGAGATGGTTAGATCATGGATGTCATATTTATGTTCAAGATTGGAGCTCTAACATTGATCTTGTGTAGTTCTCTTATGTATTGGGTACATTAATCATTTGCTTGATTACTTCATGATAGTACTATGTTGCATTTGGAGTTTGGCATGGATTGGTTGGTTACAGGTTCTCATCGATACTTGGAGAAATAGGTGAGGATTGAGTTCTCTTATGGTAAGAGATATATGTTGGAATGGTTACTAGCAAGAAAATAATTTTCAATAGAAAATACCAAGGAGCCTACACCTTGGTTGAACATGAGTTCAACACACTCAGCGGTTACACATGCCTCCAAAGAGGCAATTTGGATATAGGGACTTGGGAAAGTTATTGGTTTTAATTGCAAGTTAAACTTGAATGTGATAGTTAGAGTGCTATGTGTTTAGCCAAAAATCCTATGTATAGTGCTCATACAAAGCATGTTGATGTTCAGTATCACTTTGTACGAGAAATGGTTGAGAGTGGGAAGGTATTAATTGAGAAAGTTGAAACTTTAATTAATGTTGCAGATTATCTTATGGAACCAGTTCCTATAGATAAGTTCTCTTGGTTTTAATCATTTTCTTGGAGCTTCTTGATTATGCAGGTTACATTTGAAGTTGGCATGGATTCATTAGTTGGTGCAGGAAGGCCATTGGCCTTAAGTCCTATACTTGATTTATAATAATTATTCCTTGTTTAGAATAATTGAAATAGATAATGTCAAGTGGGAGAATGTTGGAAATAGGATGCCATTTAATTGAAATCCTAAACATTATTTATTTCATGTATCTCTTAAGTCCTTGGAAAGTGTTCTCAAATACTAGGATTAGAAAGAGATTAATATTGAATGAAATAATCATGTTAATTGACATTTGTAATTAATTATAAATGTTAGGAGCATGTGAGGGCATCCAATATGAGTTTCTAAATAATAGGGGCACATGGGGCACTCACATGGAAGGTGGAACCCACCTTGAGTTAAGTTAACTATTTTGGAGTAAATGATAACACTTATGTAATGCATGTAAATATCCTAGAAGTTAGGGATTGAGGTTTACATGTATGAAGTTCAGTTCAAATCAGTTTAGTTCAATTCAGTTCAGTTCAGTTTAGTTTAGTATCAGTTCAGTTCAATTCAGTTCAATTCGGTTCAATTATGGTTCAATTATCTTCAGTTAATTTTAGTTGAATGCTAGTTGAATTTAGTTAACTTGGAATGCATGGCTAATGACTTGAGTTACATGAAAGATAATAGGTGACTACTTTTAGTTAGCAAGAGATGACCATTTTTGCATGAATGGTGGAGAGATATGTTTCAGTTAACAGAGAATGACTTGGACCCACCTTGGGCAACCAAGTTGGCTTCTTGGAGTTAACACTTTTGCATGCTAAAATATTTTAGCAGGATGAGTTAAGTGAGCCTATTCTTGGGTGCCAAATTTGAGGATAAGCTTTGAAGATATCTTTGGAATAAAGGTTGAGTCATGACATCAGTTTGGGATGCCCAAATGGATGGAGTTGATTCGACATTGTTATTCACAGTAGACTTCTACTTACAAGAGATAGGCATACCTTTGTGAGATAGGGATTAAGCTTTGTAATTGTAACTCTTTGGAGTTTACAAAGTTGATTATTTCCTATTTATCTCAAGCAAGTTGAAGAGAGTTTGTATCATTTTTTATTTTAGGTTGTGAAGAATATTTTTTGAAGGAAAAAGAAGCATCTCAAGCAAGGATTGGAATTATTGTAATCTTATTATGAGATTAAATAATACATTGATTCTTGGTGGAGTTTTTTTCTAAAAAAAATTCTCCACAATATATGTTGTGTATCTTTCTATCTAATTATTCTACAACCTTCTATCTTCATTCTACAAATGATAAAATGAATCAATCAAATAATCAAGCACAAAGAATACATATTTAGATTAGGAATCATAAAGTTTTACAAAGTATTAAGCTACATAAACACCTCAATTTTCCACAATGATAATTAAATAAATTTAGGAATTTATTTAATTATAGAGAGACATAGGAAATTAGTGACGCATTTAAATAAATAAATGTAATTTATTTCTTTAAATAATCAGGAGGAAAAAGATAGGAATTAATTAAATAATTGAGAATTATTTAATTAATAGTTGAAATTAGACCATAGGACATAATTAAATGTTTTAATTATGTTGAGAAGAAATATGGTGAGTCATGGAAAAATAGAGCTTGCAGGCCTAGGTTATTTTTATGTGTCTACATTTTTCCCCTCTTTTTCATGATGCATTTTATCGCATTGTGACAAAGAAAATTCAGTTAAAAATATGCCCCGGTGTAGGTGTGGAGGATCCATGCCCCCTCAAAAGAATTTTACAAATTTTCGAAAAAAAAACCAAAAAGTTTAAAAATTGTTTTGAAAAGTCAAATTAATAGGAAGAAAATGCCATGGTCTCGCACTCAATTGGTTCAACCTCCAGTGGTTCAATGAGGATAGGGTCCTCAAGGTAGGAGAGGTGGAGGGAGAGGGAGAGGAGATGGTGGTCAGGGTGATGATGGAGGAGATGGTTGTAGGGGTAGGAGGCAACGACATAGACTATAGAGGAGAAGAAGCAGGTCACTTTCTCCTAATCAGGAGGAGGGAGAGGAGGAGGGTAGATAGGAGGAGGCCATGTTATATGTGGAGGTAGAGGGAAAGCAGCTCGAGGAAGAGTAGCTTTATGTGCTAGTAGATGTGGTTGCTAAGATGTGGAGGTGGTAGGGCATGAGGAGCAACCCAAGGAGGAGGAGATGGGTAAAGAGGAGTGGATCCTACATGAGAAGATTCTACATGGGGATGAGGGATTTGAGGATGTACCTATCAGAGGTAGTACAGGGGACAAGGATAAAGAGCTAGCAAGTCTACAAGCCAAAGTATAGGTATTAGAGGTTAAGCTTCAAGATTTACAGGTGGAGCAAGATGGTCTACAGGTAGAGAGAGACAGTTATTATTAGGGCACAATAGGCAGAGTAGAGGAGTCTATATTTTATTGCCACCTATAGTGGGTCCATAGTTGACATGGTTAGAGAGGTTGCCAAGATTAGGCATAGAGAGAAATATTACAAGTAGCTCAATGAGGAGGCAATTCCACCATAGTGGCATACACCTAGTGCATCAAAGGTTGTTAGCAGTGGTCGTTCTCACAGCAGGCAGTCTTAGAGAAAATATAGCCAGGGTGAGAGCAACAGGATGGGCTCTGGGGATCATGGCATCACTAGATAGACCCATTTTGACTCATGTATTTTGACACATGTATTTTGTATCCATCAAGCCTGCGAGCTCTATTTTTGGGATTCATCGAGACTCTATCTTGTGACATCATTTTGAGATTTTATATATATATGATGCATTTTTGGTGTGGACTATATGTTATGTGATATGTTATTAGACATGATGGTTTATGATGTTTATGTGATGTTGCCTATGTTATGATTCCTATGACAATGCATTGTGTGTTATGTGATGTATGTATTCCTTAATGGCATTATGATAATACTCTATATATGCATGATGCCTAAATACTAATGGATGCATAAAATATCATGATTATGATTATGAATGTAATATTCTATGACTGTGGATGATGTGATTATGTAATTATGTTATGGATTATGCTTTATGTTATGATTATGGATATCATGTATTTATGTGAAGCAATGACATGTATGATGTATGAAATGGAAATGTGCCTATATGTTATGTTAATGCAAATGGAATTATGCAAATGATTTGTAAAATGGATTTATGAAAATGTGGGATGTATAGCCTATGTGAAGTGTACTAATGCAAACTCCTACATGGTCATGTATGCAACTATGTTTTTGTGTGTCATAGGACATTGTCGAAGGGCAGAAGAAGATGGATGTTAGTGCTGAGAAGAAACCTTCAATATTTTTCCAAAGTAAAAATAGGTGTTGCATTAATCATCATTGGGAAAACTATTGGAATGGACAACAAACACCTTGATATTACATAAATCAATGGTGTGCAAGGTTGTGCCATCATGTAAAACAAACAGTCGCAAACAACGATTGTCCTGACTCATACAAGGAGCCCAATTGCCCCAGTCTTTTTGTCACAACCAATCCACAGAAAGTCATAAAAGGAAAGACAAGTCATGAAACATCGTTGCTCCTCCAAATCCTATACAGGACATCCTCAAGGTGGCTAGTATCATAATGAAAAATAAAATGAAAAATGTGACCATATTTAGAGACAATGTTTGCCAAGAGTTTTTTTGGATGTCAAGATTATTAATGCCAAAATTTCAATGTTGACAAAGCCTAGTTTTGTGTCAGGTAGGCTAATGTCTGATAAATGTTGAGGAGCCAAATTTAGGAAGGACACATCCTAAATAGAGTCAATGTCAGGGGCATCGATCCCCAATGTTGATAGGATCCCCAAGATGCCAATTGATAGTGTTGATGCTCAGGAAAGACATATCTTGAAGAAAAATAAGTGAAAAAGGTCATTCCCCATAAAGACATATCCTAACAAAGATCAAGAATTTATAGTTTGATATTGTTATTATAGCTTGACCAAGTTTGACTAGATGACCAAATTGACCACATGCCACATTTGAAGTGTCAATTTGGTTGAATTTTTTTTGAATGGTCATGTAGATTTGTTTAAGAGTTGTTTGGGTTAGGATGTTGCAATGAGACAAAGACCAACTCAATAGACCCTAAGGGATTGGACCTAGGAGGCCTCTAGGGCTCATTGATGATGGCCTTGTCTACATCATACACTCAGAGACCATGTAGTTTGACAGAGACCGGACTAACATGCCCATTTATTGAAGACTAACTGATGGGTTTTAACTTGACCCAATGGACCCTAAAAGACCAACCTAGGGGGGCCTCAGGGCTCTTCGATGATGGCCTTGCCTATGTAGAAAATGTGTATAGACCTCATAGTTCAACTAACGCCATGATCAAGGACAAAAAAATTTATTGACTAAAACGACTGACTTGGAAAAGCCCAAGTAATTTTCCTACTAGACTCAAATGACCAACTAACATTAAAAACCTCAAAGACTGACTTAGATGGTCTTAGGGATACATCAAATGAGGACCTTTCCTATGTAGCAAGTGTGCAGAGACTACGTAGTTTGACCATTCTAACTATGACTCGACTTTGACAGATTTTGACTCATTTTTTGGGATTTTTTAGAGTTATTTGGATGTTTTTGTGTTTTCACATGTTTTGATTTTTTTGGATTTTTTAATATATTCCAATTTTTTTGTCTTTTTGGGAATATTTGATTTTTTTGGGTTTTGTTGAATATTTAATTTTTTTGGTTTTTTTACATGTTTTGATTTTTTTGGATTTTTGTGATATACAGGACCATATGTGAAGCCCACTGTAGTCAGGTGTTAAGGGCGGTTCCCCCAATCAAGTCTAGGACTAACGAAGATGAACGAGATGGAATGGCACATGCTTAGGATGATGTGTGAGGCACGATGTCAACTATTGTCACCATGGAAAGAAATAATAGGACTTTGTGACAGATATTGTGAGGGTGTCAGATGATGGAGTATTTATTATGGAAAAAGGTAGATGGAGTGATAGTAGATGGTGAAGCAAAGACTTCCTATGCATGGCACCTGTTTTCTAAGTTTTCATCATGGTACTTATCCAATGCACCACCGAAGTGGTTTTCACCATTGGACGAATTATTTCTCTTTACTATTTTTTATATTTTTTGGTTTTTTCTTAGTGTCACCAAGCTGCCTATTTTCCAGGATTTCATCAAGGTGATGATTTTTATTATATTTTTTAACTTTTTTTGTATTTTTATGGTTTTGGTGAAGCTCTCTAAAGCTGTGTGTAGAACCTACGTAGATGCAAATTATTGATGGTTTTCGATAATTGTTCACCTTCAAGAGTAGACAACTGGTAAGAAATAGAACCAAAGGATATAGTGATGACATATGGACCCAACTAATTAGGCTCAAACTTGACAGGCTTCTCACATTTAGCTTGATTCTTCAGGTTCTACATCAAGACCAAGTCACCAATGTCAAATTTTCATACCATAACTCTTTTGTTGTAACTTTGGCAAAGGCAATTTTGATATACCTGTAGGTGAGTCAGGGCATTTTGTTTGTGTTCCTCTAATAGTTCTAGCTCATGCAACCAAGACTATCAATATTCCTCATCATCAACCAATCCCTTCATGGAGACCCTTAAGGAGGGTACTTTGACCTCAATGGGTGGGATAGCTTCAAATCCGAAGAATAAGGAAAATGTACTGGCATCTATAGGCATGCAGATGTTGGTGCAGTAAGCCCATAGAGTGGGGTTAAGTTAGAGGTGCTAGTCATAGCCTATGTCATCAACAGTCTTCTTAAGAATTTTGATTATTTTCATGTTGGATGCATCATCTTGGTCATTACCTTGTGGGTAATATGGGGTGGAGAAATAATGTTGAATATGGAATTTCTCACAACGTTCACAAACATCCTAATTTTTAAAAGGATGACTATTGTCTATGATGATGGATTCAAGCACATTGTATCGACATATGATATAGTTAAGAATGAATTTGGAAATTTTTTTACTGGTTATGTAGGTGAGAGGAATGGCCTCAATCCATTTTTTGAAATATTTGGTTTTAGTAATAATGAATTTATGGTTGTTGGATGAAGTGAAATGAGTCTTACCCACTAGGTTGAGTCCCCATTGTGCAAAGGGCCAAGGGGAAGTGATTGGTCATATTTCCTATGCGAGCACATGAATGAGATCACTGTGTACCTAACATTAATGAAACTTTCTCACAAACTGAAGAGCATCTTTCTCCATGGTTGGATAGTAGTACCCATGTCTCATGATTTTCTCGGCTAAGGTTAGGCCACTCAAATGGGATCCACATATACCCTCATGTACCTCGCATAAGGTTGTTTGTGCTTCATCTATGTTGAGACATTGAAGGAGGGTATTTTCAAAGCTATGTCTATATAGTGTGTCATTAATGATGGTATAGCGGGTGGCTTTGTGAATGAAAGACTTGCATTGGTTATTGGAAAGGGTTGATGGTGAAATATGGGAATGTAAGTAATTGGATATGTCCTGATACCAAGGGGGATTAGGAGCAACAAGTTCACAAACCATTTCAAACTCAAGAACATCATAGGCAGGAACCAACAGCTATTCCACTAAGAACTCGAATTTTGGCACATTATTAGGGATATCCAAGAGAGATCCAATTGTGGCCATAGCATCTGTTGCTTTGTTTTGTGCTTAGGGACTCTACTCAAAATAAATCATATGTAAGAATGATAGGAAACTATCCACTATGAACTTGTAAGGTATCAGCTTCTCATCCTTGGCATTGTAATCATCATTGACTTGGTTGATAACTAATTGAGAATCACCAAAAACTAGCAGTTCTCTAATATTCCACTAAACTACCATTCGAAGTCCCGTCAACAATGCTTCTTATTCAGTGACATTATTAGTGCATGTAAATGTGATGTGAAATGATTCAAGAATAGAATATCCTTGAGGTGTGATGAATAATATTCCTACTCCTAAGCCATGACCTATATGGGACCCATCAAAATAAATTTTCCAAGGTAATCTAGGCCCTACATGAAAGAAAAATTCATCTAGAAAATAAGCTACCAATGGGTGATCACCTTTTATGGGCATGTCAGCGAGTTGATCTACTATGACCTATCATTTTATTGCTTTGCATTTTGTATATTGTATGTCATACTTGCTAAGTATCATGACCCATTTTTCCAATCATCCTGTTAATGCTACCCAACTGAGAAGGTACTTCAATGGTTCTATCTTAGCCACTAATTTTGTTTTATGATTCAGCATATAATGTCTCAATTTATGAGCAGCAAAGACTACTATGAGGCATGTACATTCAATGGAAGTATAGTTGATTTCATACCCAACCAAAGTGTGCCTAATCTAATATATTGCTCTTTCCTTTTCCTCATGGTTGTTCTATGTGAGTAATGCCCCCAATGTGGAAGTGGTTGCAGAAATATATAGTATCAAAGTTTTCCCATCAATAGGAAACATTAGGACTAGCAATGTCAAAAGATGTCTCTAATTTGTTGAAAAATAGCTTCATACTTGTCTTTGCAAACAAATAGGATTCCTTTGCATAACAGGTATTGGAATGGTTGGCATTTATCAGCCAACTATGCAATGAAACGTCTAATGGATTGCAATCTTCCTTGTAATGTTTGGAGCTCACTGATTCCTTTTGGTGGAGGCATATCCAAGATTTCTTTTACCTTAGTTTGTTCAACCTCAATGCCCTAAAGAGAAACTATGTATCCCAAGAGTTTACTTGAAGTCACGTCGAAGACACACTTCTTAGGGTTGAGACAAACCTTATACTCTTCCAACCTTTTCAAGATCTTGTCTACCACTTTTAGGTGATTGCCTTGTGTTAGGGATTTTTCTAGGAGATCATCAACATAGTCCTCCATTAATTTGTGCATAAGATCATGAAATATCATGGTCATATGTAATGCTTGAATAAAAAAACTCACATGCTAATAAGTGTTTCTGAGAACTTTTACACATTTCAAGTAAAGTAAGAGTAAATCATGCATATAGCATGAGCTATCCATAAGTGCTCAAAAAGAAAGTACAATAATGAACTTGATTTCATGTATCATGATACTACACAACCATGTCAATGTTACAACATTAATCTTACATCAATACATCTATTTTAATGCTACATCAAAGAGTTTCCAATAATACATCTATTTCAATGTTACATCAAGAATCTTCATCAATGCATATATTTCAATGTTACATCAATAAATTTCAAAGTAAAGATACATTTACAATTGACTATGTAAGCCATAAAAAGTAATACCAAGTACATCCATAGTATAAATATTTTCAGATCCTCGACCGCCTTGACACCACCGGTCTTCTTGCAAGCTGAGGCCAAGAGTGTGATTAAGGCACCTTTTCCACCCAATCATGAAGTACATGACTTCCCTAGGTTCTTCCTAACTCGAATAAAACCTTGGCCCTACACAAGGAGCCTAGCAACTTGGAACAATAAATCAAGAGGGGACTCTCGATGCATGCCTAATGCCTATATGCATTCCTATACTAGAAAACATATTTCTTGCATGCAAGATGTGGCAAAGACATAAAATTTCTAGGCTTTTAATTAATCCATCTATTTCAATGGTACATTTGATTGGCCAAGCATTAAAACATAAATGGTAGTTTATGAAAAGGCTAAACTACCGTCTCTGTGTGCCCACATTCGGCATCATGTCCTGGAAGTTTCTCATAAAGAAAACAAATAATGTATTTTCCACATAAAATTGCATTCAGTTTAAAAACACTTACACATACAAGCATTCTATCATAAAACATATTTCATTGACAAGTTCTTAAATAGATTTGCATAAGTAAAATAATTTATAACTTACAACACACTACTCATTTTATGATTTCGCTATGTATTTCATTCTTCAAATCAACTAATCCTCAATAAATAAAAGCAATATTGTGCAATGTGCTCATTTCCATATACATGCAAGATATTCCACATTTTATCTCAAATTGAAAGATTTAATCTAATTAACATATTGGTGTAACTTTGAAATAAAACACAGCCCAATCAGCACTTGTACACACCTTAGATAATTATAGTTTTCCCCTTATTTATATTGTAATGTACACACTTGTATCTATAAATATTTAGATATTTACATATATGGATTTATTATACCAAAGTTTAGAATTAAATCAATTCCAATGCAAAATTTTACCAGCTACAATAGAAATCTTGGTTACTCCCAACCAAAAACAAATCTATCCACTCCTAAATTCAGAACTTGTTTAATTTCTGATAAGAACAATATATACTTATAGATATAGAGATATTCATATCTAAAATAAAATGTGCATATATATATATATATATATATATATATATATATATATATATATATATATATATATATATATATATATATATGCCATAGGCATCTATGATTAACTATGTAGTATATGCAATTAAAGATATAGGGCCCTTGAAAGTTTTAAGATATTTGGATTTTATTTCTACATTTAGAATTCCCACCATTTTCTATTATCTAGTGCAAATACCTTGATATTAGCACCATTTGATATTTATAGAGGGATCAAATGTGAATAAGAGAAGTTTTAAAAGTGTGTAGCATATGTAAAATAGGCAGTGCCTCCATTTGGGGGAGGCACTGCCTATGAGGGCAGCACCCCCTCCACAGGTCATGGCCTATGGAGGGAACTTCCCCCACAGGGCAGGCTTCCCAATGGGGAGGTACGGTTGGGGGGGAAGAAAAACCCCCTTTTGTTTATAAATTTTATTCTCTCAAACTCAATTAAAATGCCAGCATGACTGGAAATGTTGTCATTTAATATATACAAATTTATATGTAAATATATGTATATATTTACACATTTTAGTGTATATATATACATATATTTATATATATAATTACATCCCAATATGGAATAGGGTCACAATGTAAAGAAAAAGAAATAGAAATCTCTTTTCTGACACAAGATATCCAATACAGGGATCTTCATTTTTTTTTTTATATATGTCGGTGTGTATATATAAATATTCAAATAGAATATATATATATACATACATAGGTATATACTTAAATGAATAGGGAAGAATGCTCAATTTGAATAGTTGTGCTAATAAATTTCATACAGCAAGCACTTAATGAAGTGATTTTGCATGATAGTTTCAAAAGAATTCAATCTTTCAAACAATATAGACATTCTTTCTCACACTTTGAAATTTAAAAGCAATAGTAAAGATTTAAAAACCTGGAAAAATTGCCTCTAGTTGAAAATCCCTTCTTCTTCTTACTTTCCCTGGAGCTTGCTTTCTAAAAAATATTCTTCTCCTTCCTTCCTTTTTCCCTATATTCTCTTCTTATTTCTACTAATTTTTTTTTTAATCTACTAAAATCTAAAAAAAAACATCTATTTGTCAACCATTTTAGTTATTTTGCAAAACAATTCAAGAAGAGTATCAAAAATAGTTGTGTGTTCTCGTTATTCATTTCCTCTTTTTAAAGTTTTCTTTCCTTATTTTCAAAACCTAATCTTGAAAAGAATAAAGTATTAAATTTTATTTTTTGTATGTTATTTTCCTTAATAAAAATACTAAAGAAGAAATCTCATTTTAGTTGCAACTAATGCTTATCTTCTGTAAACAATTAGGAAAATTACCATTTCTAATTTGCAAAGAAAATATTTACCTTAATGAGCAATAAATAAGTATCATTTAATTGTAAGATAAATATTTATCCCAAGGAAATAACTTTCAATTGAAAATAAATTAATTATTCAAATTAACCATGCATAATCATTTACTTATAAAACAAAATCTATAATTGAATTGTAATTAAGATTATTTCTTTTGTTTTATTAAATTTAACTAAACATTATAAAATTGCAAACAATTAAAATAGTCAAGCTAATTTAATTCTAAATGCATATACATGATTCTAGGTGCTTGTGTGTGATCGAGAGCACCATTCCTACTTTACCCTACCATGAAGGTAACCTCCTCTCCTTAATGACACCCTTGGTCTTCGACCACCTACAGCTCAAGCACACTCAGGCGCCCATTAATAGATTAGTATCTAGATAAAATCCAAATCAAACAATAAAATGCATTAATTCAAATATTACTATTCTATTTTGCTTAAATTTCAAAGTAAACCATATTCACTACTTTTCAAATTTTCAGAATTAAAGTAAACATTTTCATATTTCACCACACCAAAAGAACCATAGTATTAATTATTTACTCTACCAAACACATCCAATCATATATCAAATCCACACAAAGCCAAAAGCAAGCAACATCAGATTTTGAGACATGACATCATACCCCTTTGGTAAGTGGCACCTATGTTCTTTAGTAAAAGAAGGCATGACATTCCAACAATATGTGTCCTAGGGACAAGTGAATTATGTTTTATGTTGATCTTCTAGGGTGATATAGATTTGATTGTATCCCAAGAAGCCATCCATAAGAGATAGTATCTCATATTGTGTTGTGAGATCCAGTATGATATCTATGTTCGGGAGTGGAAAATCATCCTTTGGGAAAGCTTTATTCAAATCCCATAAGTCTATATAGATACAAATTTGACCATTCAACTTGGTGACAAGTATGAGGTTTGATATCCAATTTGCATAATCTATAGATCTTATGAATTGAACATCTAACAAATTTTAAGATCAGCTTTTACAAGCAAGGCAATCTATTGGTACATCCTCTAGAGTTTTTGTTTGAATGGTTTTGCATTTGGAATTAAGGGAAAATGATGCAAGACTAACATCAGATCTAGTCCCGGCATATCATTGTAAGACCAAGAAAAGTTGACCTAACATTTTGTGAAGAAATCTTGAAACTCAGGCCTTTCCTTTTCCATCAATGATGCTACAGGGAGAATCATTTTGGGATTTTTAGGTGTGCCTGTATTGACTTCTATGGTATCTTCAATTAGCATGGCTGATTTCTCTTGAGTAATGGGGAGAAATTCCAACCCTCCATCATTAAGCACCTCAAAGAGGTTTTCACCCTCTGATATGTCCTTTCTTTTTACTTTTTTTTCGTCAGAAGGTGCCTTGCAGTTTTCACCTAAAGATGTGTTTTTTCTTGTTTTATTTTTATTAATTTTTTGACTAGAGGGTTGAATAGTCTCTCTAAAATATGTTGTGGAATCAAGATCTATATTAAATCGATGTTTATGGTCCCCACCTGGTATTCCTTCATGTAGTCCCATGAATTCAATGATGGCTTTGTCATTCTCAAAAGTGTCCATGGTAGGCAAGCCTTGTTGATCCTAATCAATTAGTTGTAGATATATGAGGGAGATACCATCATAAGTGTTAGTGAAAGGTGGAGATGATACTCAAATCATGCAAATGGAGACTGAAAGGGTAAAGACAAAAGTACTTTTTGGATCCTAGGAGGATTCCATCCAATCTTCATCCTCAATGATCTCGGGTAAATTAGACTCGTGGGAGGAGTCAAAGAAGTCAAAAGTGTCAGGTGGTGGATTAGGCTTATCATCTTCACTGGGATTGCATGCCCAAAAGGTTCTTATCCATGCCTCTCTTTTCATCAAGATTTTAGAATTTTCATTAGAAGGATATTGTGGTGGACCAATTTTAAACTTTTGTCTAAATCTTTCCTTAAAAGAAGGCTCACCAGGTTCTCAAAAGGTTTCTTCAAGATCAAAGTCACTAATTGATTTATTAGAACCGTATTCCCATTCATGAGAGTTAGTCTCAGTATAGGATTCAATCAAAATCACTAATGGATTTATTAGAACCATATTCCCATTCATGAGAGTTAGTCTTGGTATAGGATTCATTAGATATCTCAACATTTTCAAAAGCACTTATGCCCTCACTTGAAATCACAAGGGTACGTGGAGTGCCAATCTTGATTGGCTTAAACCCTAACCCTAGATTCTTTGGTCTTTTAGGTAGCATTAAGGGTTCTCTCATTCCATTTTTTTATACCAAGACCATTGATTCCATCATAGACTTTTGTCGTCATTATCGCAAAGCCTTTTCCATATTTTTGTATTGGTAGCAATGGCCAATCTTCCTCATCTTTGTAGATCCAAGCTGAAATATCATCAGTCTTATGTGTTTACCTCTCCCCATTTTTTGAAGGTGGTGGTGGGAGGAACCTTAAAGAAAAATTTGTGTTCTAGTATGGAGCATGGTCTATTGTAAATATTTAGAGATTTAGGTAACTATGAGATGTAGTAAGAGGTGTTTAGTTTGTACTCTCCACATCTTGTGTCCTAGATCTTAATGTTTCAATCAGTGGTTGGAATGGTGGAAGTGGATGGTATGGTGGAGGTCAAAGTAGTGGAAGTGGGTGACTTGGTAAGTGTAGATAGATGATGTATTAGGATGAGGTGGGTGTTGAAGCTTGACAATTAATAGGCACTTGATGTTCAAAAATGCCCCTTAAGTTGGTGCAATATTGAAAGGGGTCAAGATCACCAATTATGGTAATCTCAGTGTCGTTATAGGGTAACTTCAGACATTGGTGATATGTGGATGGTATGGCCTTCAATGTGTTAATCCAAGGTCGACCAAGGAGGATGTTGTAGGGAAATTCAAGATCTAGAACTTGGCATGTGGTTTCTATGATTACTATCCCAACAAGAATAGGGAGTGTGATAATTCCCTTAGAAGAATTCTCCTCATCATCATAAGATTTGATTATAATGCTTTTAGTGGCATCTACACATGCATCAGAGAAGCCTAATTCCTTGACCAATTTTAAGGAGCATATGTTCATTCTGGCTCAACCATCTACTAGGACTCATATGACCTTGTGTTTGTGAATGAAAACTTCAATGTCTAATGCATCATTGTGGTATGGCTTAGGTATGGAGTAATCTTGGTCTAAGAAAGTGACTTGGTGGGAATTGGCCAAATATTCAACCATAGCTTCAAAGCGATTGACATCAATGTCGTGGGGGCTAAAGTTTCTTTTAAATCCTTGTCAAGGATAGTTTTATGTGCGGGAGAGATGCGCAAAAGTTTGAGTATGGAAAAATGTGTAGGGCTTTTACCCAATTGATCAACAAGGTTAAATTGTCCTTTAGGCCGTAGTGGCTTAGTAGAAGGGCCATGTATCATGATTTTAACTCGACGAGTGGTGATGTTGCATTCAGGAGTATTTTTAATGATCATGGTATTGACAAATTCATTGGCAACTCAAAGGTTATTGATTATATTCCCAATTGAGTAATCAAAGGTAGCACGAGTGTAGTTAGCCTAGTTATTAGTATTTTGACCTGAGGAGAAGGGATTTTCTGAATCATGATGTTGTAGTGGATTCTTATGAATGGTATGGTCAATATTAGAAGAGTAATGTTGATCATTAAATTCAATGACATTGTTCTCAATTAGATCTTGTATGACGCTCCTCAATTATTAACAGATAATGTTTTGTGTCCTTTAGCTTATGGTAATCATAGAATGCATTGTCATCCCACCATGATGGCTTAAACTTCCTTGGATCATATGCTTTAGGTTCTTGCATTTTTATGACGTTAGATTGGATGAGATTCTTGAGGATCGCTTCAATAGGTTATCCCGAGGGGGTCTATGTGCGTTGTTTTGGGAATTTTCTAGTTTTCCTTTGTTGACCTTGGTCTTGGTTGCTTTGAATGACATTTGTGGTAGGTGATGGGATAGATGGGTGAGTACTTTGTGGTTGATATCCCCTATGTGTGATTGTAGGACTAATTTTATTCACCCCTTTAGTGTTGATGACACCATCATTAGTAACATGTTTTTTTTTGGCCCAATACTTGTTCTTATCATTGGTTGTGTTCATGTTTATGTTCTTACTATGGTACTTAAGTTCACCTTGTGCGACGAGGGCCTTTTCAAGTTGGACACCATTTTCAAGAAGGTCTATGAAGGTTGTAAAACAATGGACTTGCAAGTTATATTTCAAAGGTCCAATGAGGTTTTGAACAAACATGTGTACCTTCTCTTTTTCAGGGATTTCAACTGGACATCAGCTTGCCAAGCCTCGTCATTTTTTAAAGAAAGGAATGAATTCTTCACTAGATTCTTCTTGTGTTGTCTTACATAGTGTGGAAATTCTAATGTCAATGTCAATGTTATAGGTATAGTTCTCTACAAATTTGTTGGAAAGTTTGTCCCATGATCTTATCCCTTTAGGAAAAAGTGTGAACCAATCGAGTGCAAGACCTGTGAGACTCCTAGGAAAAAGTCTCATCAAATAAGTGTGTTCATATGCCACGTCTACATAAGTGGTTGTGAATCCTCGTATGTGCTTAATAGGGTTTATATTTCCTTTGTATTAAGAGAATTTTGGGATCACATATCCTGGAGGGAATGGTGGCATGTATAATCTTGTGTCAAAGGGATATGGATGCAATTCAAAGGAGGTCTAAGTCTTCTTGTTTGAAAGTTTCATGTTCTATTCTTTCTTTTTTAAGGAAGCTAATTAGATAGTTAATGCTTCCACTATTGGGTTATTGGTGGAATCACTCATGTTGGTGATAGGTATCCCATGCATTCCTATTTTTTGTGATGACGTGTTTTTAGTTGGAATGTGTTGGTGTTAAGCATGTGTATGAACATGGGAATTATATGTTGGGATGTGTGATCTAGAAGTGTTGAATTGCATTTAGGCAATGCATTGTGGAGATATGTGTTTTGATGACCTAGCAGGGTGTGACCTTCTTGTGACATGCTCATGTGTTGTGATGATTGATTTCCTTCTCCAAATTGATAGACATGACCATGTGGTAAGTTCATGTTTTGTCTATGAGGTCCACTAGTGTTTGTGTTGATTTCAGGACCTTGTGACATGGTATTGGTGTTAGGTTGAGGTCCTTGAATGAAAACTTGTCTTCCTTTGTTTCCTGCAAAAGGATTAAATGAGGATGTCCCCATAACATTGGATGATGATCCAAATGTAGAAAATGTTGATCCAAAATCTTGTGACATAGTTTGAGACACTTGTGGAATTGATTGTGACATGGTTTGTGATATAGTTGGTGCCCCAAAAGTAGATGTTGTATTGATCCTCTTTGTTGCATTATGGGTTTTCATGTTAATAGAATTAGTGGTAGCGCTATGTTGTGGTGTTGAGGG
This sequence comes from Sequoia sempervirens, assembly GCA_007258455.2. Classification (NCBI taxonomy): domain Eukaryota; kingdom Viridiplantae; phylum Streptophyta; class Pinopsida; order Cupressales; family Cupressaceae; genus Sequoia; species Sequoia sempervirens. Next base: position 46,180,705 of record VDFB02000020.1, on the reverse strand, counting down.
ATCTTGACTAGTTTGTGTGTTGTGACTAGGTGATGTTGTTATCAAGGTATTGACATCAAATCCATGTGGTAATCTAACTCCATCTAATATTTTGTCTAAATATCATTGTGGGTCTAGCATGATTAACTCGTCTATGAAAGAAGCTACTTATGGATTTTGGGAAGCAGCCTCTATGTCTTCTACAAACACATTTCCATTTGCATCTCTATGAATAAATTCTTCAAAATTATTGTTGTGTGGTGGATGTCCAATATTTATGTCATTGAAATGGTTTTCGAGGTAGATCCCATGTTGGTATTATTGTGAGTTGTATGTGAAATGGTATTTACGTTCATATCACTAGTATGGTTATAAAGGCCATCTTCTTTTCCAAAAAGGTCCATGTCTCTTCTCCTATTTTGTAATATATACTCAACCATGTAATATTTCCTCAAACAAAAAGGGAAATGAAAATGATATGGAACTAGGTCTAATGATACGGTACTAAGTCTATGTTTTAGGATTTTTTGGATATAAAGAAATTAGGAGTGTCCTAATGCAATGTGACAATAATTTCTAAAGAGGATGTTGGGTGTCTAATGTGAGGTGGCAATTATGTTTATGTAAAAAGAAAATAATGTCTAAGAGGAATGTAAAATGCAAGGTGATAATGATGTCTAAGAGAAATGTCTAATGCAAGGTGACAATGATGTCTAAGAGTAATGTCTAATGCAAGGTGACAAATGATGGTGTCCTAAAATGAGAGAGTTTTGATATGCTATGGAAATGTCTAAATATGTTATGGGAGTGTTCTAAATGCAAGGTGTAAGAAAGCTCTAAAGGTCAACAAATTTGGGTGATTTGAGAAGAGTTTAACTAACCATCCAAAGTTTAGCCAATGCTTCAATTTGAATTGTCAAAGGACCTTTTGTGAGACCAAGTGAAATGTCAAAAAGACAAAGTGAGTTTCCCAAAATAGACTTATGAGCTGGAAAGGACTCACCCAAAATGACAAATACTATAAGTGTGACAAGTGACTTGATACAATGACAATCTTTTCTTGAAGCAATGGTTTTTATAAAGTATAGAAAGTTAGCCTATTCTAAAATATGCAAATATAATGACCTAAGATTTTGACTAGGTGAAAGGTGATTAGGAATCCTAAAATGCAACTAAAGTTTGCAATGGTATGCCTATTGTTGAGAATAAATGACCAACTAAAAGATGTTATGGTGGAAAATTTGAGCAAATCCTTCTGGTTTTTGTACAGAGGTCACTGTGAAATAGTAGTTACAGAAAAATCTTGAATTTTTTATTTTGGACTATGATAGTGAAAGTTGTTTTTTCTAAGTGAGGTAGTTGAGGAATTTAAGGTCACAATTGCATTTGAGAGAACAGATGCATTGTTTAAGACAACAATTATGTTACAAATTTAATAGATGGGTTGTTTAACAACAATTGCATTGCAATACAGTCAGTTGTGGTTCATACAGTTTTAGTTGTGTTGCACAGTGAACAAAGTCTAGTTTTTCTTCAATTTTGAAAATGTTGTGAATTGTTTCCAGTCTAATTATGATTTTCTAGATTGTAGAGGTATTTTTTTGTTCATTAATTCAGCAAACACTTTGTTTTGTCTTGGGCTAAGAACAAAAATGTAACAAATGATGGTGTGGTATATCCTAAGGTAGTCCTAAGTGCTCCTAGACCAAACAACAATCACGTTGCTAACATTCAACTGATAGTGCAGCAAACAACACCCCCTCAAAACAATCAGATCAACAACACCGACATGCAATAAAGGAGAACCACCAACAAGAACAACTATCCTAAACACAAGTATACACAATTATCTGAACCTATTGAAACCATCATGAAAAAGTTGGTAGAGTCAAATTTGATAATGCTTCCCAACTTTGAAAACTACCAAGAACCAAAAGAGAAACCATTTTGGTAGAACGAAAATGATCTTTGTGACTTCCACAAAATCAAAGGACACAAAACAACAAACTACATAAGGCTCAAAAATATCATCCAATACCTTATCAAGAATGACACCATATCAATTGAAGTACCAAAGTTCTGGGAATCAAGATCTTAAGATATACAAGAACCCTATGTCAAATCATAACAAAGTGAACAATAATGGAAAGGGTAAGGATTACATGAACGTACAGCATACCCATTCCAATATCATCACTTCTTGTGATAGCGTCATCACTGTCGTCACCATCAAAGGAACTAGTGCAGAATGTGGAGTCACCACATGACGTGGAAAAATTACCATTCAAGGATTCCCACCCCAATCTAGGGCACAACCTACTCAACCAGTCACAAGTACCAACAAGTGCAATCTCTTAGAGCAACTTAAAAAGACCCCCATACAAATATCAATCGTATAACTATTAAGGCTATCACCTACATAGATAAATCTTGGAGAAAGCTTTATTAGAGTCATATGTTTTTGAGGATATTGATATTGATCAGTTTCAAGCTATGGTATGGCATGCCGCTAATCATCTTCTCACCTTTTTAGAGCAAGACATTCCATCACAGTCATCTCATAAGTGTGATTTGTACCTTGAGGTTATCATTCATAAGAACAAGGTTAAAAGAGTCTTAGTAGATGGAGGTGTTGGATTGAAAATCTATACCCTACAGTTAATCAAAAATCTGGGCTATTTAGAGGATACCATTGAGAAAGCTAAGAGTACCACCATCAGAGCATATGACGACCAAGAATGGGTATCGCAAGGAATCATTGCAATTCCCATCCAAGTGGGACCTCTCATTATAGAAACTACATGCCAAGTGTTAGACCTTGATCTTCCCTATAACATCTTGCTTGGTCGACCATGGATCCATGCCCTAAAATTTGTAGCCTTGACCTATCATCAATTTATAAATTTTACTTTTGAGGGCAGAGATATTACTATCCATGGAGATCTCGAGCCTTTTTACTATTTCAAGAATCTTCAAGTCAAGTTCTATAAGATACCCCAAATACCCAAGAATGACAAAGGGCCTACACTTTCTACCTCATTTGTTGACCCATCATCCCTTGCATCTACCTCAAAAATGAAAACACCTATTGTGAAAAAAATTCTTGATATCAAAGTAGTAATCCAAGATGATGGTTATGGGAACTACAAGCTAATGAAGAACACCTTTGTCTTAGGAGAGCTACCTATTTCTCCTCAATCTCATGGGAAACCCACATCTAGCACTAAAGAGGCTGAAACAATCAAGATGGCAGCTACTACCTTCACCAAGTGGGGATATTTTAACCAAGATGTCAATGAGGAAGATCTCTCTAAAATCCTTTATCAGGATGAATGACCTATTCCTGCTCTTCCTATGGAAGATGATAACAAAGGCTTGTAGCTCATGAAGGGAATGGGATATAACAAGAATGAGAAGCTAGGATAGAATGATAACGGTTTACTAGAACCCATCATTCCTAATAAATGACTAAAGAATCTTGGTCTAGGTTGTACTACTAGCAAGGTCACCCTTACTGGAAAAGGAACTTTCGCTAAACAGGATGAGGCTTCTTCTTGGTTACCTACATCACATGATACAACCTTAGATGACTTCCCTCTTGATGTTGCTAACATATTTGAGAACAACACCCTCTTCATGATATCCATTACATCCTTTGCTCCAAGCCATCAACCAACTTAAATATACCTAGTATACCCACAACTCATTGGAGTGGACCAACAAGGACCACTGATTCTATATTTATTCAAAAATGATGAAGCAATCTTAGAATTCAAGGTACTCCATGACAACTTACCATGGGTAGATCACAAAGAATGTTTTGACATAGAGCTAGACATAGGGGCATACTATGGGGAGATGATTGAATCCTTCAGTCACAAAATTAATGAAATGCAACTAACATGCAGATCCTTGAGTGAAAACCACATTGTGGCACTATTTGATCCTAAAATAGTAAAAAAAAGGACACATCTGATGGTGAAAATCTCTCCAAGGTTCCCAAAGATGAGGGATTCAATCTCCCCCTTAGTGCAATGCATCCAAAAAAAGTTAGTAGTGCTAGAAAAAAAGGCCACACCAGTCAATGCGGGTACCAAAGAAGCACCTAAGATCACTTTTTATGTCAAATCCCTATTAGATGGAGAACCAAAGAAACTAGCAACATTCCTGAAAGATTCAAGAGCTAACTTTGCATGGTCATACATAGATATGACAGGGCTTGACCCAAAAGTGGTTGTGCATCACTTAGTAGTTTATCCCGAAGCTAAGCCTATCAAGCAAAAAATAAGAAAGATGCACCCTCAGATAGCACTGTTGGTGAAACTAGAGTTACAAAAGCTTCTTGATGTTGGAATCATCTAACCGATAGATTATCCTAAGTGGGTTTCAAACCTGATACCAATCTCAAAACCCATTGGGGGCATTAGAATCTGCACAAATTTCAGATACATAAACAAAGCATTCCCAAAGAATGATTTCCCTCCTCCTAACATCAACCTCATTGTGAACTTAATAGCTGGGCATGAAATGCTATCACTCATGGATGGTTTTTTAGGCTATAATTAGATCATGATCACCAAGGAGGATCAACACAAAATTGTGTTTACTTTTTCATGGGGAACATATTGTTGGAACATAATGCTATTTGGTTTACAGAATGTAGGATCAATCTATCAAAGAGAAATGACCCTCATCATCCATTACATGATCCACAAAAAAGTTGAAGATTAGGTGGGAAATATTTTGGAAAAATCAAAGAAAAGAAGTGAGCACATACTTGTAATTCTTAGGACCCTTCTTTGACAGGCTGGAAGAATACAAAGTAAGGCTAAATCCAAAAAAGTGTGTCTTCAAGGTTAAATCAAGGAAACTACTTGGCTTCATCATCTCACAAAGAGGGATATAAATTGAACCAACAAAGGTAAAATCCATCCTTGACATGGAACCACCACAAACACTAAAGAAGATGAGAGGATTACAAAGAAGATTGCAGTCCATCAAAAGGTTCATAGCACAACTATCAAAAAAAATACAACCCTTTTCGCATCTCCTCCATAAGGGAATAAGTTTCAAGTGGGATGAGAAATGTGATAAAGCTTTCCAACATATCAAATACTATCTATTGACACCTCCAGTGCTCATTCCATCAATACCAAACAAACCTTTGATCGTATATATCTTAGTAACATCAACAATACTAGGAGCTCTTCTAGCACAACATGATGAAAATAGAAAGGAAAGGGTTATCTACTACATTAGTAGGAATTTGGTGGGATATGAAATGAACTATTCACCCATTGAGAAAGCATGCTTAGCATTAGTTTTTTCTTCACAAAATTTTAAACACTACATGTTGTCACATCAAATCAAGCCCATTAGAAAGATTGACCCACTCAAATCCCTGTTATCCAAAGTAACTCTCATAGGTTGAATGGCCAAATGGGTGATGATCTTAACAGATTTTGACATAGAGTGTGTAGAATGCAAGGTAATCAAAGGACAAGTGATTTTAGACCAACTAGCAGAGGCACTCATCTATGCAGAGAACCTATTGATATTTGAGTTCCCTGATGAATCAATGTTCCTTATCAATCTCACAACTCAGTGGAAGATGTACTTTGATGGATCATTTACCCAACATGGATCCAGAGCAACTATTCTTTTCATCACCCCTCAAGGTGATTACATTCCAAAATAATAAAGGCTATCATTTCCATGTGCTAACTACATTATTGAGTACGAAGCCCTAATCACAGGTCTAAGCATAGTAGGAAAGTGGTAGATACAAGAGATGAAAGTCTATGGAGACTCACAGCTGGTAATCAACCAAGTCAATGATGACTATTAAACTAAGGATGACAAGCTTACTCATTACAAGAAGATGGTGGAAAGTCTCAAAGACCTTTTCATTGATATAACTTTTGAGAAAATTCCTCACATGAACAAAAGAGCAGTAGATGCCATGGTGATAATCGGATCACTACTAGACATGACAAAAAATTTCCTCCAATGTGAATTCTTCGTAGAATAACTTCTCATACCAACTTTCAAGATCCTTGAATTAGAGTTCATGTGTGTCATTTTTGGTCCTAGATCCTTGTGGTATCATGACATATTCATCTACCTAAGCAAAGGAACCCTCCCATCTGATATCACCTCAAACCTTAAAAAGACCTTTGTTAAAAAGGCATTCTGATTCATGATCTTAGGTGATACCCTTTACCACTGAAGCATCAAAGGGACATCAATACGATGTCTTAACCAAGAGGAAGCCTTGACTACTTTGAAAAAGGTAAACAATGGCATATGTGGGTCTCATTCCAGCGATATGACTTTAGCTTAGAAACTGTTCAGGATAGGGTACTACTGGCCAACCATGGAAAAAGAAGCTCATCAGTATGTGCAAAAAAGTTTCCAATTTCAACATGGAGATCTAATCCATGCCCTAGTTTAGGAATTGCAACCAATCATTACACCCTAGCCTTTTTCATAGTGGGGGCTTGACCTCATAGGAAAAATAACCCCAACCTCATCCAATGGCCACAAGTTTATCATTACAGCCACTAAGTACTTTATCAAGTGGGTTGAAGCCATTCCTATGAACTACATAATGGGGAAACAAATTGCCAAATTTATCCTTAATTACCTAATCTACCATTATGGTGTTCCACAAACCCTAATTTCAAACAATAAAACACCCTAATTTAACAATTAGGATGTGAAAGAGCTATGTCAAAGTTTCAACATCCACCATCGATTCTCTACCCCGTATTACCCCCAGGGAAATGGTCAAGTTGAGGCTACAAATAAAAATATTTTGAAAATCCTAAAGAAAACAATCAATGAAGCTAGCCATGATTAGCATATGTAGCTAAATCCCACTCTTTGGGCCTATTGAACCAGTATCTACACACCAATAGGTGCAACCCCTTTCTCCCTAGTGTATCGATCCAAAGCTATCTTACCTATTGAGGTTGAGCTCCAATCATTACAAGTGTCACTATAGAACCTGATCACCAATGAAGAATATAAGGTATCTCTGTTGAATGGGCTAGAATTCCTAGACGAGTGTCATCTCAAAGCCCTTAATCACCTACAAGTATATCAAAACTGACTAAAGTAGAGCTATAACAAGAGGATCAAATTTTAGTCTTTCCAATTAGGGGATCTTGTTCTCAAATAGAATCAAAAGAATCCACCAGATTAGGACAATAAAGGAAATTTTGAGTGTAACTAGTTGGGTTCCTTTGTCATCACAACAAGATATGGATCAAGAGCATACCAATTGTCAACCCTTGAAGGAGAACCCTTGTAGGAACCAACTAAAAACTTGCATCTTAAAAGAAATTATGCCTAGTTTTGAAGGGTGTAAATCTAAAAATACAAAAAATCAAAAAATGATCAAAACCAAAAAAACTAAGAAAAAGGATTGAAAAAGTAAAGAAAAAAATTGTCTTCTAGTGAAAACCACTTTGGTGGTGTTTTGGGCAAGTACCTTGGTAAAAACCTAGAAAACAGGTGCCTTGTGTAAATAAAATCACCTCCATCTATTATTTGGCTCTTTTTTCCTATCATTTTTTGCACCACCATTCATCCATCACCTATCCATGTCCTTATCATAGCTTGATGTTGTGAAGTATCACAATCCCTTTAGTACTGCTTGGCGTATTCCAAAGTTTAGTTTGTCTTGCCTATATTGGGGTAATCTATCACATAAACACTAGGGGAATTTCATTATGGATCAGATCAAGTTCTTGTATATCTTAAGGTCATCAAAAAACACCAAAACATTCATAAAAATTTCATCAGAAAATCCCAAAAACATTTGCAAAATATTGTATAGCTAAAATCCAAAAACTTTCATAAAATTGTAAAGTCAAAATTCAAAACATCCAAAACACATGAAAATCCCTAAAAAGGTTGAACATCAAAAATCCAAAAAATAGTACCATGTTGAACTACGTTGTCTCTAAGCTTGAACGTAGGCAAGGCCATCATTGATGTTCCCCCAAGACACCCTAGGCCAGTCCTTTAGGATTCCATCATAATAAACTGACATTCCATCAACTATTCATATCTTCATCTTTAATAAGTTGAGTTAGTCAAACTACATGGTCTTTGTGTGTATAACGCAAGCAAGGCTTGTCTTTGATTAGCCCCCGAGACCCCTAGGATAGGTCCTTAGGTTAGGTTCTTGGTCGAAACTCATAAAATCCCTAAACATTTTGGAAACCTGTAAAATTAAAAACATCCAAATATTTAAGAAAACCCCTAAAATTTTGAAAATTGAAAACTCCAAAAACATTAGGAAAAATCCAAAAGACCTAAATAGCCTCAAAAATCTTAGAAAACCCTAAATAGCCTCAAATAACTAAAAACCATAAACATTCATGTAAACTTTCAAAAGGACTAAAAACAGCCTCAAAACATTTTCAAAAATACTAAAAATATTTAAATACTCCAAAAAATCCAAAACCACCCATCCCATCTTGCTTTCACTGTAATAACATTTCACCCATAATAAATCAATAATCACCTTCAACCTTTGGCAAATCAAGTAGAAAGCAAGTATAGTAAATCGTAAAGTAATAACTAATTATCAAAATCTAAAGTCTAAATCATAGGTAAATGTGTCAGTGAAGTTTATATCAATGGCTTATCATAAAGCTCATCATCATCGTAACATCAAACAACCGTCTGATCAACATGTCCTAAGATGTATTCTTCCTACAATGGACATCAGTATCAGGCATCACCTTAGCTAAATTAAACAAGAAAGAGATATAGATGACATCAATTTTTTATCTTTGATCTTTTCTTATGATTTATCTTAATGACCTATTCCAAGGACCTCTCAATCATTTCTATCAAAATGATTTAGAGAGAAAGGAATGGGGCATTGATCGTTATCTTTTGTTTATTGTGCTTGTGGGTATTCTTGTAAAATAATCTTGGTACATACTTGCTTAGTTGTGTGCAGGGAAGTTGTTTGGAGTATGTTGTTGAATATTGCGTATGATTTGGTCCAATATATTCTAACCTTCTAACTTACATTCTGACGAGGTTTCCATATGTCAAGGTGTGAATAAGAGCTATCCTATTTGTTTCCCAATTCAATGTCCATTACACTAGATACAATGCCATCCTGGTTATCAATACCTAGATGCATCATGTCTATGTGTTATATCAAATGATAAGGAATGACAGAAAATACCAATCCCAAGATTTGAGCAAATCATCATCCTATATTCATCATCATCTTGAATTCATCATCATCATGCATTTCTCTTCACCATCTCTAATAAAGTCTCGGTAGATCATAGACTTGTTGGATCTTTGAAGCAATCATCAAAATCAATGGTTGATCATCTTTTTTATTCTATATTCTCTCTACACTAACCTGGTATCATGAAAATCAACAAAAAAATCATCAAAATGCATCCATTCTACATCCACAAATCATCAGCATACATGCATCTCATAATCATAGCACATCATAAAACATCCATCCTGCATCATCATTATCATTTAAGTTGTGATGAATAATATAGATTTATTATTCTAAGCATCTTAAATCATTGCATATATCATAAGCATACATAACATATCATACCATAAGCATAAACATTTGCATTATCATCATCCATACATCCACATACATACATCACATCCTAAAACTACATAGAAAATACACAAAAAGAAATACATCCATATCATGTGCATCCATATCATCTGCATAAACATAACATCTGCATCTCATATCATCCATCACATGGAATTGTTACCTGATTTTGCTTCTAGCTTAATCAAGTAGAGTTGAGATTGTGTATGTGATTAAAGAATAAAAGGTATGCATTCAAGTATGCTACGTTACATTCATATGCACAAATATTATCAAATAGATTGCATTATATTATGCAAATGCATAAAACAGAGAAGAGAGAGAACAAATTTTGCATAAAAGTTGTCTTTATTGATAATCATAAATGTATAGTATCCCACACAAGCCATGGGACTAACTACTTCAATATAATAAAAGAATAAACTATACATTTGAAGATACAAAAAGGAAGATGCATATGGAAAGAAAGGGGATCCTTCATTAACTGAATAACGAAACCCAATTGAGTTGAACTATTTTGTCTATTTTAGCCTTCCTCCTGCTTTTCCATCCTCCATAAGTTTCTTTCTTGCTACTCCAAGATTGACTGCATGTGTGAAAAAGAGTTTGTTAGAGCTTGAGATCACCAATCTTTACATGTGCAACATCTACAAACATATAGCCTATTCTTGCATACCATAGATGTCAAGGAAAACAAAAAGGTTATCATAAACATCTATCATATGCTCTCTTTTGTCTAACATATTTGTCCACTGTGTAGGTATAGGTGAAATTCTCATTTCTCAAGTTATTTTCATTTGATATGATGGCATGTGGAGTGAAATGGGCTCAAACAAGGGTTGAGACCAGAATGGTGCCCTCTGTTTTGAAAAGGGATGAGAATGCAAAAGAATCACACTTATCAATTTGGGGAAAATATCTCATCACCTATAATAGTGAGTTTCCCTCACTATCATAAATAACAACATAATTGCTCAATTGGAACATAATAAAGGAAGAACAATCATGAAACCAAGCCTTTATGTAAAAAATTTCAAAAGGATAGCAAGCTCATGCTCTTTGTCTACATAATTGTATACAATAAGAACAAAGAGGAATGCATGAAAAGGGTGTCAGTTCCTTAAGACAAAGATATACTACCAAAGCCCTAGTGACCTTCATAGAGGAGTAGCAACAGTTGAATGCATAACCGTCTTAGATGCCTTCAATTCACAGTCAATAAAAGTGATAGTCCCAAATCACCAATGTTACCATATGATAAAGTAATAATAGGACCATGTTAAAAGCTATTAATATATGGTCATCATTTATTTTAAAGGTCCTATAATTACCATCAAACTTTCCACTAAAAGGTGAATTTTTAAAGTCATACCTTTTTTCACTGATGCAAACAAAAACACAATTAAAAGAAAGGTTTTAGTGACAGACGAGTGGAACAAAAAAAAAATATTAATTCTATGAGTTGGATTGTGTGGCAAACATAGGGGCATCTAACATTGTGCATTGGTAGGTTGTGATCCACAAGTCTCACCAAGGTAAGTACTTAGATCATTGAAAAGGAAAGTCCAAAAGGTAAGGGAAAATCACAAAGATTAGATGTACAGTCAACATATTTAAGAGGACAATCATTTAGACTGTCATGGTGGAAATCCACACAAAAGAGACTTCAAATGATGTATAGCGAATAGTTTAAGGGTATTTCATAGTTCATGTGATAGGTTTCTGTCACATGTCATGCAAGCAAGGGACAATCACATTGAGTTTTAAGGAGTAGATCACAGGGATTTAATGACTATTATAAGCTCATGTGGAAATTAATGGAGTGAACAAAAGTCATGAACTTTTCAAAGACATGATGAAATAGAAGCAAAGGAAAATCCTTCTACCTGTTTACCAAAACCATAAAGCATCAATCGTAGTATCAATTTTCATAGATAGTTTGGTTTTTGTTTATTTCTTATGCAAATTTCTACATGGATGGTTTATCATGTTTTTTTCATTCGATATTTCTCCACATCAGGATCGCCAATGTCTTTGAAGGTCCCAATTCTTTAGATTCATTTTTATAGTTACTCTTACTTATGGGTAATCTTGAGGAGTAATGAACTATGATAAAGGTTCCAAGTGCTTAGCATTATTCATGGGTTTCACTCTAGGCTTGTTCAATTTGCTAAGAAGAGGAAAATTACATCATGAACAGAATCACAGAATGGTCAAGTTGAAGGCTTTAACAATAAGCAATACTGTTGCATTGAAAATAGATGGTCACCAAGCTATAGATACAAGGATTCATAGATGTCATTGGAGAAGTAGTGATAAGATCATTTAATACTTTATTGTCATTTTTCCAATCAATAAGGGAAACATATCCATCAGTTTTAATATCGTAGCACAAGAAAAGCATGTTCAAATTTTTCATAGACAACTATTCTTGAACCTGCATAAAGGTTTAGTATTGCTTTGAAGTGATAGGCATCATGCTAATGAAAGAGTGATCAAACAATAGTGAACTAGAGGCAGAATACTTCTCTTGAATTGTATCATCATAAGTACATTTTAAGTAAACAGTCCATAGGGGTTTTAATATACAAACCCTTAATCATGTATGTAAATGAGAGAAAGTCGTTATTGTGTAGATTGAAAGAAAAAATGAGAACACAGAAGACCCAAAATGGCCATGGAGATATTGCATCTTGGATGACCCTTGGACTTGAAAGTTAGCACTTGAAAAGGGAATTATTCATGAAGGAATGGAAAGATGTGTAGAGTATTTAAATTATACCCGTACTGTGCAATGGTATTGAATCATTTTGCAAACCATTTTTCCTTCGTGTAGTAGCATTTTCTTATGGAACAGTTGGCTAAGATAGCTCTTGTTTCAACTGTCCACCCTCTCATGAAATCTCATTCATATTATAATTTTGCACGATCTTATCATCGCAAAGGTGATTATGACAATGCTATTCAATACTACATGGAATCACAAGAAAAAACAAGCCCTTAAATCCCCTACAGGAATGATGAAGGGTCACGCTATGGCAAGGGATTAAGGAAAATGAAAATATCATTTTTCTTCTTCAAAATGCAAGGAATGGAGTTTTTTAAAGCCACTGGTTTATGATAAACCCAGAGGAGACAAACAAAGCCACGGCCTACTTTTAAGCCCAAAACCCTTAAAATTTGCATACAAGATAAATTCATAACAAAAGAATGCTACAAGAAGAGTAAAAACCCTCAAAGGTTCTTGAGAAGAGAAGCACAGAAAAATGCTTCAAATGTGCATTCAAGAAAACACACAGTTGTGGCACAAAAATGAAAAGAGAGATGCAAAATGTATACAGTTGAGAGCTTACCCCAGCTTTTCTATTGATTTCCTATGAGAGATACATACATTTCCACCATGAAAAACCATCTACTGAGCTCCCTCAAAACCCTATGTCAGCCAAGGAGTTTTCTAGAACTTGCAAAGTTAGAATGAATTCCTTTGCAAACTTTTTGCATCACTTTTGTTTCTAGGGTTTAAACCCTAATGAATTCCGACAAGAAGAAGGTATTTTTACCTTATGTTTTAAAAACCTTGCAAACAAACTAATATGCCTATGGAATTTCATGCCTAGTAAACTTTGTTAACCCATTGTATATGGTAAGTGGAAATGTCTTCATAACTTGCATTTTTTATTTGCTACATTAAAGTAATTGCTCGGAGCATGTTTAGCAATTTCTTTAAAGTGGGGGCATACATTGGCATTATTCTTTTGCATTTTCTTCATTCTTAGTGCATCCTTCTTACTTCATATGATGTGTTTGTTGCTTTGTGGATGACATTGGGTGTGATTTCCTTCATGAGCGTGATCTCTCTTAGCATATTACATTCCTCTTAGTAGCCTGATGTGACACATTGCATCCCCTAAGTTGTGAATTTTCTATTCTTTGATTGGTCCTCTCTTGGATACATTAGGCACAATGTTCCCTAAGTTAAATACCTTGTATGAACTAAACAAGACTCCTTTGAACATCCTTTGCATGTTGTATTTTGTATTTTTTATATGGCCACCTTGCATAATACAACTTGCATGACTATGGATCCATCTTGTTTGTTCAAGAGCTCCAAGCATACAAATTTTTGCTTACCTCATGAAGCTCAAAAAATCATTTTAGTGTGGTGCCTTATTAAAGTTATTAGGAGGTATAACTTTGGTATGGTTGAGTGGGAATCCCAATTAGAGGCATGACTTTCCCCATAGCCACTTGCGTGTGTGTGAGTGCATACCAGCCATGAGTGTATGTTTCTCACCTTTTAGGACTTCTCACCCAACGGACAACTAGAAGTTCCATCACCTCAGAGTGAGTATGCATTTTTTTGAATAAACATCATAGATTTGATCCACATCAGGATGGAAAAACGGTCGAAGCTTGATCAAATTCTTTTATTTATTTTCTTTCCTTTCTTTATTTTCATCTTTGGTAGTGTATGATTTGCCTTGTCACTACTCTTTACATCATTTTTATGTGTGTTCCTTTGTGTTTATATTTGGTTTGCCATGGGATCTTGATCCTGGGGGCTTGATCACCCCTCTTGATTGTTTTTGTCTCATCTTGCTAGCATTGGTTCATTGTAACCCCTCTTGGTGCATTTTTATCTACTTTAGTGTGAGTTTGAAGTAGGTTCATCCTCTCACTAAAGTGGGGGCTAAATGTAGTGTCGAAAAAAGGGTCCTTTGACATTTTTCACACTTGTTTGGTTCCTTCTTATGGATTTTGGCTTAATGTTACCATGATTTAGTGTTTTAATATGGATAAAATATTCACATTTGGTCTTGGGACCTTGTGAACTAAAATGATTCAAATGGTACCTTACCTAAGTGTCATAAAATTTTGTAACATACTTTCACACTTTTCTAAAGTCTTGTTAATAAAATAACCTCTTTTCATCATTTACCAAGCCTTATTTCAAAATTTTGTAAAGTGTTATAACACACTATCACACTTTATTAGGTTTTTCATTAATAATTGGGCTTTTTTATGCTTTAATTAACCCCATTTTGCATCCACAAGCCTTATCTATGTGTATTTTTTAGAATAATCTCGACAAACATCATTTAAAATATCAAAATCCTAAAACCCACCTTAAATTCTGAAGGTGGAACTCATTTCCCATTATGGGTGAATGAGTCCCCTTAGGTGGAAACCCTTTGCCCAAGGTGGTGAATGAGTCCCCCTTAACTCAAAATTTAAATTTAATTTAAAATTTAGGTGGGCTTTTATTCTCCAATATCCAAGGTTAGCCTATAGTGTTGTAATTTCGAGAATTATTGCATAATTGAGTATAAATACAAAGTTCTTTCTCTCATTTCATATGAACTAATCAAGCAATCATGCATTCATGCATATAGTTCACAAGAGAATTTGAGCATTCATAAGAGCATTCAAGGGAAGATTATCAAGAATTCAAGAGCATTCTTCAAGTGTCTTTCATCATGTCAAAGATTGTTTGTCTCGTGTTGTTTTAGAGCTAACAATTGTGATGTAGGATTTGTGTTTCAAGTGAGAATTGCATCAACATCAAGCAAGAGTCAAAGTCTACATCCATTGGAGCCATCACTTACATGTTGGAAACATTCTATTACAAGGGTTTGGTGATTTGCAACATCATTATTTGTTCATTCATCATTCTCTATTCTATTTCATTTCATTTCAAGGGTTTAATTACCAACAAGGGGTTTGACCAAGGAAAGGCCCTATTCACTAACCCCCACAACATTTTTCCCTCTCTTTGCATGTGATTTGTAGGTCTAGGTTACAAATTTTTCAAGGAGAAATATTGGAAAAGTTTTCATCAAGTTCTCGAAGCAATTCAAAATTTTCAAAGTTGTCATCAACCCTTGGAGAAGCTTGGAGAAGGTCTATAGGCTGAATTTTGCAGTTTGGGATCTGGAAACTAGTTGGGAAGAGCAAAGAAAACCAAGAGCTACATAATATAGTTTTGAATTTCCAAAAATATAGAAGTGAATTGATTTGGCACTATTGGTGAATGAGTCCCATTGTACAAGCTTGAATAAGATTTTTGCAGATCTAAGTACCCTTTTGGCTGAAACTTGCTCCTGCACATTTTCTAGAAAACTTGACTAATTCACCTAGCCTGGCATATGAGTCTCAATTAGCTTCAACATCAGAATTTTTAGTGATCCAGACCTCCATTCTACCTTCTTCAGTTTCCCAGGGGCACACTTCTAGTTTCACAGCTTTGTGTTACATTTTACATGCATTCTTAGTTCATTTAGCATTAGTTGGCATATCACACTATGTTTTCAAACATTTTATATTTTCCAAGTTTACACTTGGTGGTGAACCCTCGTTGGCTATTATCTTTTCCCTAGAACCTTCCCTTTGTCAAATTTCAATATCCTTTGCATTGAAATCTCAATGGTTTGTTCTTGAGTGAATAGTGTAATTTTGTCCCCTTTCCTTTTAGGTTGCAAAACCCTGGAAGTGAAAGTGAGAGCAAAAAAAATTCTTACTCAACAAGAAATAAAAGGTTTACTTCAGTCTTTTGGCAATGAATTAGTAAGCATGAAGAAGTAGCAGTCTCAAAGTTTCAAGCCATATAAGCCCTAGGGTCAAGGACAAAACTAGCCTTATCAAGCTAATAGGTAGCCATATCAGGGGAATTACCAAGGTGCAAAGAAAATTTGAATTCAAGGCCTTTTCATCCATACTATCTAGCTCCAATCAGTTCAACCAAGGATCTTGTACCTATCCAGAATAACCTTGTAGCTGATTATGAGTGGTGCTTTCCCTCCAACCAACCCCATAACCAAGCTACATGTTCAAATGGGGTTATCAACCAAGATTTGATGGTACAAAATGTTTCAAGTATGTAGAATGCGCCTAATGATGAATCTCCACAACAATAGAATCTCCCTCCAAGTGATACAACTCTCCTAAATTGGCAAGGAGAGGAATTTTGTAGAGTGAACAAAGATGATTCTACAATAGCAACTAATAATAGATCCAAGAAGAGGGCTTTTGAAATTGGACAATCAAAAAACAAAGGAAAAGAAGTTGTAGGCCCATCCAATTCTCCAGTACCACACATACTACAAAGAAATCCATAAGGCACTAGTAAGGAGCAACTTGAGAATCAGCCCCAATCATCCCACTTGCAATTAGACCCTACTATTGTAAAGAATCATCAAAAGGTAAACATTGTTGCACCTTTCAATATTATTGAGCACATGAAGAAAATGAATTTCACTATGTCTATGTAGGATTCCTTGTCCATACCAGGACAAAAAGATTAATTACAATATGCATTGTCTAATTTAAGTGTTTCAAGTGATGTTTCAGTTGGCCAAGTCAAGGTTGTTTTTGCAAACATACCTCAAGATAATAGTAAGCAGCAAGGTAAAGATATAAATTGGTTCACAATTGTATGGTGGATTTAGGGGAAAGTAGTTCTATTATTCCCAAATAGATTGTTGATAGGTTAGGTTTGAAATATTAGCCTCTTGAAAAAGGAGTGGTCCAACTTGATGGGTCATCCATTAACACCGTAGGTGTTATTAAGGAGGCAAGCCTTACTTTACATGCCTTCCCAAACTTTTCCATCCCTCAAGAAATATTTGTTATCAATTTTCCACCATATTTTTCCTTGTGTTTTTCAAGGGATTTCACTGCCAAAATGCAGGGTTACTTTTCCTCAAATTGGTCCCACATGTTATTTAGGACTAGATACTAAAAAAAATTAACCATTAATTATGAATTACTTTCCAAAGACCATATAGATCCCTATGTACCAAGTGTCATAAATGCCAACTATGTTGTTTTTTATAGTAATGAACATGCTACTGTTCATGAACCAAGTACTTAAACTAAGGATATCCCAGATATCCTTTTGAATGAATGGGTAACAGAAAATTTAGAGGATGAACCAAGTAATAAAATCAAGGATAGAGGCCTAGGTGTATACATGATACATGAGCTAGATTTTTTTATTCCAAACCTTGAAAAGAAGGTTGATTAGCAACTTGAACAGTAGTAGAATGAGGTATGGAAAATATTATTTGATGGTTCAAGAAGCAGAAATGGAGCTAGTGGGGGTGCCATGCTTGTATCCCCACAAGGTGATAAGTACTATTTAGCCTTTTGTTTTGAATTTTCCTATTCTAACAATACAACTAAATATGAAGGTTTGATGAAGGGGTTGGAATGGGCAAGGAAAAGGAAGATCAGCTGCCTACAGGTATTTGCAGACAATGAGTTGATAGTCAATCAGGTAAGAAATTTGCATGTTACAAAGAATGATTTATTGAAGTCTTACAAACATAGAGTATGGGACATGATAGAAGAATTTGATGCCTTCAATCTGCTTTCTATACCTAGGAGTCAAAATAAACATACAAATAGGCTAGCTACAATAGGTGCTCAATTTGGCATACCTAATGATATTAAGAAAGAAAAAGTGCAGCAATATGTTAAAGTTGTTGTAAGGCCATCTATTTCTAACAACAATATTCATTGGCAAGTTTTTGAGAGTGATGAGCAGGTGCTTAGTTTTTTGCTTGAAGAAGATGAATTTTCAGTGGTAAATCAAGAGAAGCTCAAGCAGCAATATGATGATCAGATCACACAATTAAGGAAAAACAAGCTAGCCAAGTGTCTAGTTACCTTGGAATCCATTTTTAGTATTGATGATCAGCTAAAGAAAGGAAATACTAGCATGCAAATAAAAGAGGAGCATTATGAGGAGCTTGAAATTTTCAAAGGTAAGCTCCTTAAAATTGGTAAGATATGTTCCCATGAAGATAAACATGCTTTTATTGTGCTTTGTCAAGAGTTTCATGATGTCTTTGCATGGGAGTATTCAGATTTGAAAGGTTTTGATCCCCAAATTGCTCAACATACTATAGATTAGAGCCAAATGCAAAACCTATTAGGTAGAAATAGAGGCCTTTAAATACCAAACTTGAGCCTCTTATGACATAAGAATTGACTAAGCTTATTGAGGGAGGCATCATTTTCCCAATCAATCATACATCATGGGTCTCTAACCTTGTCTCGGTTAGAAAGAAAAATGGAGAGATTAGGCTCTGTGTAGATTTTACAGACCTCAATAGAGCCTCATTAAAATATCATGGGTCTCTAACCTTGTTAGTTCAGAGATATTTTCTCTACTTGATGGTTATTCTGGTTATAAACAAGTATTAGTAAAGGAAGAGGATTAATACAAGATTGCTTTTACCTCAAAGTGGGGTAGTATGGCCTATAAAAGAATTCCATTTGGGCTGTCTAATGTTGGTGCCACCTTTCAAAGGGCCATGGACATGGAATTTCAAGGGTTGATCTATAAGCTAGTGCTCATTTACCTTGATGATATAACAGTGTTTTCTAAAAATGAAAATGAGCATCTTTCCCATTTGAAACAAGTGTTTGAGAGATGTAGGGAATATGGTTATATATCCCTCAACCCCAAAAAAACTATCTTTTTTTTCCACAAAGGCAAGCTTCTTGGACATGTAGTGTCAAAATAGGGGATTACCATTGATCCAAAGATAGTAAGTGTTATCTTAGCTTTTCCTTTACCTATCCATAAGAAGGGGTTGCAGAGATTTCTTGGAAAAATTAACTTTTTGAGAAGACTTATTCAATATATTGCAAATATTTTGAAACCACTAACTGTTGTGTTGAAAAAGAATGTAAGTTTCAACTAGACCAGAGAATCCAAGCATAGTTTTGAAGCAATCAAGGAGGCATTATCAGCAGCTCCCACTTTGGTTAATCCTAATTTTGCAAAGTATTTTATTATGTATTCCTTTGGTAATATAGACACTATTTCTACAATGTTGGTACAACAGAATGATGATAATTTAGAACAGCCTATTGCTTTTTTCAGTCAAGGTTTAGAAGATTATTAATAGAGGTATAATTTTATGGAAAAGCATGTACTTGTTATTAGAATTCTGAAAAAGTTTAAGCATTTGATTTCTAATAACAAGGTTCATCTCATGGTTTCCCATCCTAGTGTTAAGGAATTCATTTTGAGAAGAGATTTGAATGAAAAGAGAGAATTTTGGATTACAAAATTCATGGAATATGACATTCAAATCAAAATTACCAAGCTTGTAAGGGGAAAAGAGTTGTGTGAACAGATTGCTTTAGGGTTTGAAAATGAGCTAGAAATAGAGAAAGAGGTTGTTTTGGTCACAAATAATGAACCTCAGGTTGTTGCACTTGCATTGGGTGCAATTTGGATGTAATATATGATTCATTTCTTATAGAATGGTGAGTTCTCACAAGGTTTGGATAAAGCAAAATGAGGTATTTGGTGCAGGAGCACCTACACCTTGTTGAAAAACAATTGAAGTCTTTAAGGTCATTTAAGGGGGTAATAGGTAGTACAAAGTTGGTTTTAGATTTTTTTTCTTTAATAAGGTCTATTAAGACCATTTTTAATGTAATAAAGGGCTTGGAGAGTCATTTTTTCTTGAAAATGCAAAAGTTGCACAATAATTGTAAAGGTTGTCATAAACTTTTAAAAGTTGTCAACTTGGGAATTTGAAGAGTCATTAGAGTTTGAAAAGTTGTTAAGGGTGTTGGTCAGTTAGGAATTGATTGGAAAAATTATAAAAGCCTCTCCAAGTCTTGTTTAAAAGGAATGGATCATATTTTGGAAGCAATTTCATTAAGTTTCAACATTCAAATCTGTATTTTCTTTATTTTTCTTGAAGTTTTTTTGTGTTGCATGGACCCATATAGGTGTTACATGGTCTAAAAGCTTATGTGGATGTAGGTATATGTATCTAATCTCATTTAAAGTTGATTTGAAGTCCTAACTCAAAATTTTGTAAGAGTTATCTCCATTTCATTGTGACTACCCTATTTTGTTGGGTTAAGGGTTTTGAGGGAAACAACATAATATTTTGACCAATCCACCTACTATTTGGTCCTATTTATTAGTGGATTGGTTTGTATGATGTTATTTTAGATGTTTATATGCCTTAGGAGTTAAGAGAATGGAGAAATTTGATGATGGTGTGATACCTTAGGGCTAGGCAGTGATATTTCATCATGAAAATGAGGAACCATGATAGGGTTTTCACAAATTGATGAAAGAATTAGTCTTATGAGTGTTTTTTGAGTTTTTCCAAGTGATTTGAAAAAAAATTTAAGCATCCATTGAATTGGTTAAGCCTTAGATGTATAATTTTCATTAAACCCTATGCATTGCATGGAAAAAGGAGGGTTTCATTTGAAAGCATGCTAAAGGCCCTGTAAGTGCAAAGTAATCTTAAAATTTGTTGTCTTAAGACACAACACAAGACTTTTTGGGGTGTTCTTGTGAAAATCAAGTGTTTAAAAGGCACTCTCTTTGTAAAAGAGGGATAATTCACTAGCCTAGGACAGAGGTATGTTATTGGTTCTCAAATTTGGTCCAAAGGAGTCAATGGAAATTTTCACATATGTTGTGTAACTCTGAAAAGGGTATCTTGATCACTATTTTTTTTTTTAAGTGCTTTGGAACTTTTGGTTGAAAAATCCCTTAAACCAAGTTGCATTTGCTATAAGGGAAAGCATGGTTAAGAGTTGAATTTTGAGGAAATCATCTGACTTTGCTTTGAAGTCTAGTTGATATTCACTTATTTGGCATATTGTTTGGTTTGACAACTCCTATACTACATCAGTATTTCAGGTTACAGCCAATTCCTTATGTGTTGGTTAATGGTGTATTGTTTAGAAAATATCATAATGGTGTGTTACTAAGATGCATTGATAATGATCAGATTGATAGGGTTCTTCATGAGTTCCATGATGGAGCAATTGGGGGACATTTTTTCCCAAGAGCCACAACTTGGAAGAAAATGAGAGTTGGATATTATTGGCCAAGTATTTTCAAAGATTCCCATGCTTAGGCAAGAAAATGTGTTAAGTGTTCCTTGTTTGCAGGCAAAGAGAACCTTTTATGAGGTGGGGTATTGATTTTATAGGATCTATTAACCGACCTTCTAGTGCAGGTCATAGATGGGTCCTCACTGCAACTGACTAGTTTACCAGATGGACTGAAGTTGTGGCTTTGAAGGAAGCCAATGAAAGTGTTGTTCTCAACTTTTATGATGATTTGATAACTAGATTAGGTGTACCTGAGTCTATTATTTTAGAAAATTCCTTAATCCTTTGTTGGAATGAGGATTAGTGATTGGGGTGTCAAGAATGGTATTCACCTGAATACATCATCAAACTATTACCCTCAAGGTAAGGGTTTGGAAAAATCAACCAACAAGAATCCGATAAATATTATCAAGAGAATCATGGAGGATAATCAATGAACTTGGCATACCAAGTTGAAATCTGCCTTGTGGCCAGATAGAATAACTCCAAAAATATCCATTGGAAACTCCCCTTATATGCTAGTGTATGGTAAAGAGGCAAGACTGCCTTTATCTATTGAGCTTCCTGCTCTTGATATCATGAACTAGCTTGAGATGTTTGAGGAGTTGTCACATATGCACAACTCATGGAGCTAGAAGAGATAAGGGATATAACCATGAAGTCCATGGAGTTTCACCAACTCCAAAAAAAGAGAGTTTTTTACAAGAAAGCAACACCCAGGGTGTTTAAAGAAGGAGATATTGTGCTTAAGTGGGATGAGCTAAAGAGCAGGCCTGGAAAACACACTAAGTTTGATAGCATGTGGAGTGTCTCACTTATCATTGTTGAGTTCAAAGAGAACAATGCCTTCCAATTTTCAAAAATGGATGGAGAAGTTTTGTCTATCCTAGTTAATGGGACACACCTCAAACTTTGTTTTGAGATATGATTTACCTTGTACATGTTAGTTTAGATGTTTTTGTTTCAATAAGTGTTGTTACACATTAGTTCTAGATGTAGTTTCATTTCCTCTAAGTGTTATTCTGCACAATTAGTTAGTTTGTTCTGATTCATTTGGTCGTTTGATAAATTTTCAAGGTGTTATTCACTATTACGATGAGTTGAAGTAATATACAAGACTATTTTTCAAGTCTTGTTAGTTTCCTACAGACTTTGTGCCCAATGGATAAGCTCAGGAAACTAGTCAAGATGTTTAGCAGGAAAACATTTAGCATGATGTCACCAAAAATGGTACTTGATTTTTCTTCCAACTCAGTCAAGTAGAGCTGAGATTGTGTTTGTGATTAAAGGATAAAACTTGTATACATTCAAGTTTGTAATCTTACATTCGTATCCACAAATATTTTCAAATAGATTGCATTATATTATGCAAATGCATACAAAAAAGAAGAGAGAGAACAAATGTTGCATAAAAGTTGTCTTTATTGATAATCATAAATGTATGGTGTCCCACACAAGCCATGGGACTAACTACTTCAATATAGTAAAAGAATAAACTATACATTTGAAGATATAGAAAAGAAAATTCATATGGAAAGAAAGGGGATTCATCACTGCCTGAATGACAAATTCTTGCTGAGTTGAACTATTTTGTCTATTTCAGCATTCCTCCTACTTTTCTAGCCTCCGGAAGTTGCTTTCCTGTTGCTCCAAGATTTCCTACATGTGTGAGAAAGAGTTTGTTAGAGCCCGGGATTGCCAATCTTTACATGTGTAACATCTACAAACATATAGCCTATTCTCATAAAGCATTGAAATAGTCTACATATCACAAATGTCTAGGAAAACAAAAAGGTTATCATAAACATCTATCATATGCTCTCTTTTATCTAACATGTTTGCTCACTATGCAGGTATAGGTGAAATTCTCATTGTTGGAGTATTTTATTTTGATATGATGGCATGTGGAGTGAAATGGGCTCCCAGAAGGGTTAAGAGCAGCATTCCACCCTCTATTTTGAAAAGGGATGAGAATGCAAAAGAATCAAATTTATCAATTTGGGGAAAATATCTCATCACCTATGATAATGAGTTTTCCTCACTATCATAAATGACAACATAATTGCTCAATTGGAACATAATAAAGGAAGAACAGTCATGAAATGAATCCTTTATGTAAAGGCTTTCAAAAGGACAACAAGCTCATGATCTTTGTCTACACAATTGTATACAATAAGAACAAAGAGGAATGCATGAAAAGGGTGTGAGTTCCTTAAGGCAGAGACATACTACCAAAGCCTGAGTGACCTTCACAAAGGAGGAACAAGAGTCAAATGCATAAAATTCCTAGATGCCTTCAGTTCACAATTAATAAAAGTGATAGTCCCAAATCACCAATGTGACCATTAAATAAAGCAATGATGGGACCATGTTAAAAGTTATTAATAGATGGTTGTCATTTATATTAAAGGTCCTATAATTACCATCAAACTATCCACTAAAAGGTGAATTTTGAAAGTCACATTTTTTCACTAATGCAAACACAAGTACAATTAAAAGAAAGGTTTTAGTGACAGTCAAGTGGAACAAAAAAAAAATTAAGTCTATGAGTTAGATTGTGTAGCAAACATAGGGGCATCTAACATTGTGCATTGGTAGGTTGTGATCCACAAGTCTCACTAAGGTAAGTACTTAGATCATTGAAAATGAAAGTCCAAAAGGTAAGGGAAAATCACAAAGATTAGATGTACAGTCAACATATTTAAGAGGACAATCATTTAGACTGTCATGGTGGCAATCCACACAAAAGAGACTTCAAATGATGTATATCCAATAGTTTAAGGGTATTTCATAGTTCATGTGACAGGTTTATGTCATGTCATGCAAGCAAGGGACAATCACATTGAGTTTTAAGGAGTAGATCACAGGGATTTAATGACTATTATAAGCTCATGTGGTAGTTAATGGAGTGAACAAAAGTCATGAACTTTTCAAAAACACAATGAAATAGAAGCAAAGGAAAATCCTTCTACCTGTTTACCAAAACCATAAAGCATCAATCATAGTAGCAATTTTCGTAGATAGTTTGGTTTTTGTTTATTTCTTATGAAAATTTCTACATGGATGGCTTATCATGTTTTATTCATTCTATATTTCTCCACGTCAGGATCGCCAATTTCTTTGAAGGTCCCAAGTCTTTAGATTCATTTTTATAGTTACTCTTCATTATGGGCAGTCTTGAGGAGTAATGAACTGTGATAAAGGTTCCAAGTGCTTAGCATTTTTCATGGGTTTCACTCTAGGTTTGTTCAATTTGCTAAGAAGAGGACAATTACATCATGAACAGAATCACATAATGGTCAAGTTGAAGGCTTTAACAATAAGCAGTACCACTACATTGAAAATAGATGGTCACCAAGCTATAGATACAAGGATTCATAGATGTCATTGGAGAAGTAGTGATAAGATCATATAATGCTTTATTGTCATTTTTGCAATCAATAAGGGAAACATATACATCAATTTCAAAATGGAAGCACAAGAAAAGCATGTTTAGATTTGTCATAGACAGCTATTCTTGAACTTGCATAAAGGTTTAGTATTGCTTTGAAGTGATAAGCATCTTGCCAATGAAAGAGTGATCAAACAACAAGGAACCAGAGGCAGGACACTTCTCTTGAATGGAGAAATTGTATCATCATAAGTACATTTTAGGTAAATATTCCATAGGGGTTTTAATATACAAACCCTTAATCATGTATGTAAATGAGAGAAAGTCATTATTGTGTAGATTGAAAGAAAAATTGAGGACACAGAAGACCCAAAATGGCCATGGAGATATTGCATCTTGGATGACCCTTAGACTTGCAAATTCATGAAAAGGGAAGTATTCATGAAGGAATGGAAAGATGGGTAGAGTATTTGAATTATACCCATACTATGCAATGGTATTGAATCATTTTGCAAACCATTTTTCCTTTGCAAGGAAGCATTTTCTTGTGGAATAGTTGGCTAAGATAACTCTTGTTTCAACTATCCACCCTCTCATGAAATCTCATTCATATTATAATTTTGCACAATATTATCATAGCAAAGGTGATTATGACAATGTTAGTCACTACTACATAGCATCACAAGAAAAAAAGGACCTTGAATCCCTTGTAGGAATGATGAAGGGTCGCACTATGGAAAGGGATTAAGGAAAATGAAGATATCATTTTTCTTCTTCAAAATGCAAGGAATGGATTTTTTTAAATTCATGGGTTTAGGGTAAACCCAGAGGAGACAAACAAAGCCACATCCTACTTCTAAGCCCAAAACTCTTAAAATTTGCATACAAGTTAAATTCATAAAAAAAGAATGCTACAGGAGGAGTAAAAACCCTCAAAGGTTCTTGAGAAGAGAAGCACGAGAAAATGCTTGAAATGTGCATTTGAAAACACGTAGTTGTGGCACAAAAATTAAAAGAGATATGTAAAATGTATACAGCAAAGAGCTTACCCCAACTTTTCTATTGATTTCCTGTGAGAGATACATACATTTCCACCATGAAAAACCATCTATAGAGCTCCCTCAAAACCCTATGTCAGCCAAGGAGTTTTCCATAACTTGCAAAGTTAGAATGAATTGCTTTTGGAGACATTTTGCATCACTTTTGTTTGTAGGGTTTCAACCCTAATGAATGTCAATGGGAAGAAGCTCTTTTTTACTTTATGTTTTAAAAACCTTGCAAACAAACTAATATACATGTGGGATTCCATGCCTAGTAAACTTTGTGAAACCCTTGTATATGCTAAGTGGAAATGCCTTCACAACTTGCATTATCTTTGCATTGTTTTCCTCATAGGTCGAATTGGAGCCTTTATTATTTTGCATCCACTTTAAGATGTAACACATTTGACTAAGTGATATTGTTATAAATTACTTAGTTAAGTGTTTCTTAAATGCAAAAATGATGAAATGTAAAAAACATTATTTAAGTGATGCTATTATAAATCATTGTATTAGTGTTTTGTATATGCAAGATAGAGGTGTGTTGAACACTCCAAAAGTATGAGTCAAAACAGTTTTGAGACATGGTTGAATAATGATGACTTATGCCAAACATGTGGAAAGTGTGGGTTGTTGGAGGGAATAAGAGCATCTAGGAGTAGCTTCTCATGCTTTTATTGTGGGTAAGGTCATGGCTTGACTTTTTCTTCACTTTGGAGACATTTTGGAGAGGTTTTGGGGGCTATTTTTAGGGTTTTTTGGTTATTCACAACCAAGAAGCTTCTAGAAGTATATGTGTGGGGAAAGCTTCAAAAAGCATAAGGAACTTCAAACATCAGTTTTGAAGTGAGTTCTTTCATTTTCCAATAGACATTGTAATTCATTTCGGATTTTTCTTTTAGCAGGAGACAATATTATAACTCTTTTACAGACTTGTATAGCAGTTCATACCTTGATGATTAATGGAGATAAGCAGTTTGACCTTCTCATTATTTTGTTTCATTGTATGGATTTTGATGATTTGATGCATATACTTGTGAATTTTATCATTCCTAGTTTTGTGTCTTATTAGCACGACATATTTACACAGAATGTATATGCAATTGTAGGTTGTAAGTTGTGTTGTGTTGTAGGTGTTTCAAGTTGTGAAAGATATATTTCCTTCTAAGAGTGTGCATTGTAGCCTTCTTACAAAATACTAATACAAAACATGTCAATATTGAGTTGTGTTCATCAAGCTTATAGTTGATAACCTATGTGTGCAAGCTATTTTCAAGTCTAGTAAGTGTTTTGGTGCATCACCTTCCTTAAATTTTGGTTTTTCAACTTATGTTATCTTCTTTCCCCTTTTCCTTGGCAAATCATTAGATTAGTTTAGGTGATTACCATTTAGGAGCCAGCCTTCTCTAGAGGTCCATTCCAAGTTTAGGTAATCTGCATCCTAGGAATGTTCCCATGTTCCTCCAAAGTGCTAAGTTCTACAACTTAGCAAGGGTGAAACTTTTGGAGACAACAAGCATATCATGAAAATATAATTAAAAAGAACATAACATTGCATCCATACATCTCATATATCATCACATATCGCAAAAGCATAAGTAAAGTGCATCCATACATGATAAAATATAAACATGTCACATCTCATATCATATGCATCCATAAAATCATTAGCATGAAATAAGATGAACACATCATATCAAATCCATATCATTTATATATCAAAAAATGAATGTCATGGTACAATATCTAGATCGGTGTTTGTATATCGATCATAAATACAATATCCACGAGGCTATCAAAAAGGAGCCTGTGAAAGTATATTTGTGTCAAGGAATGGGGAAACAAAATCAAAAGTGTCTATACACTCGAGCTAGCCCTAATGGATGCTCCCATCTCTGGCCTACCTCTCTTGTTGATCCTCAACCCTAGGCCATGCATCACTCTGTTGTGAATAGTTGGGCTATTTGAGTGGCATTGGAACATCATGGTGGTAATACATCGTATAATATGATGCCTCAGTCACGGCCTCTCTGTATAGTCTCATGGATACAATATTTTCCTAAGTGGTTTTTGTCATCACTTCTATCTATTGTCGATGCCCGATCTCCTGATCCCTCTTAGTAGTCATAGCCACAACCCGCTACCTGGCATTGTATCTCTCTGTCGTGATGGCCACCACCTACTGTCTGGCCTATTCCTACTCAACAATGATAACCCAAATTTGTTGGTGGACCTGATCTCGCTCACTTGTGAGAACCTCCACCTACTGCTACAACTGTTAGATCTGAATATCTCTGGCATCTAGTGGTGGCGGCAGCACTACCTATTACTATCCTACCTGCTATTGCACTGGCTACTGCTAAATTGGAGGCTACTAAGGAGGTTGTTGACCAACTAGTGGAGCCCTTGAAATCTATCCATCTTTACCATCCTGGCCACTCTATTCCTATCCTCTACCCCTACCTGCTTCCCTCCTTCTGGTTCTCCCTTAAGGAGGAGCACTTGTTGGATCCATCAACCTTCAGGGGGTGTAAACCATGCATCAAAAGAAAGTGTCATTTGTGTGACCGCCTAATCCTAGTCATAGGCCCATGGTTGAGCTACTAATTTTCTGAAACCCTCCACTACCTTTGGAGATGGAATAGTGGGTCCCCATGTGGGAACCTCTCGAGATGACCTTGCAAAAATGGCTTTGTAAGTACTTGTCAAACTGTTGTGCCACCCTGTCTGGAAAATATCTCTCTACGATCAAGTGCTTCTGACCCTGCATGTATTGGGTCTGTATGGAAAAGAACACCTATTTTGCATCATCGTACCGCACTGGAATCTATAGCTAGGGTCACCATCTAAACACTGTCATATCATGGAGTACCCACCACCAGTATAGGATCCCAATCTACCTAGTATGTTGTAGGGTGATGGCACCTCTATATTTCTAAACAATGGGATCATTTGGCTCAACATCAGCCATCTACACTATTAGACAAAGCACAAAAATATACTCCCAAGCCCAAATATGAAGCAAGGTCACCCCTACGCCAATGGCTTTGTCATCACAGTAGACAAAGTCATGCATTTCGTGATACAATGAGGCTAGCATCACTGGCCCCCATGCAAATAGAATCCTCTTGTGGAGCATCCTTTTTCATGCTAAGTCCTATCTTGGGCTGAACCCTCTGCTCTATCAGTCTGGAGCAACCAAACCTGAAATGATCATTGCAATAATCAATCGAAATGTAGGCACACAACCTCTATATGGCTCGAGGTCAATCTAAGAAGTAACTAGGATGATGCACTCCATCTCCATCACCTCATGACAAGCATCATAGCTAGCATCGACATCATAAATCACCCACTCGCCATGTATTGGCATACATATAATCCACCATACATCCTCTAATGTCACCATCACCCCACCACTGACAAGGTGAAAAGATGAGGTCTCACTGTGCCATCTCTCGCACAGCGCAGTCATCATAGCTAAATGAGTTCAGATGACTTGCACATAAGTAATGTATCATAAATTGATCTCCCTAAGTGCTCCTAGCACAACTCAAATAACTTTCCCAGCCTCTCCAAAATGGTGGGTTAGTGCTCACGTGACATCAGTGGTGGAATGATGTCCTGGACTCATGAAGTGCACAACATCAAAATTCAAAAAAAATGATTGTTTGAAATTTTCAGCTCAAAAATCATAATAGTGTCACTATATTTCAAATTCCAAATTGTGACGCCTAAAGGCATTCAAATTGTAAATCAAAAATCACGTCACCATAGACATACGCATCGCAATTTAAACTTTGGAAACCCTAACCCTAATTTTCAAATCAGGAAGTGAGTCATTGTATACATATGCGTCACAATTTAAAATTGGAAACCCTAATTCTAAATTATGAACTATGTCGCTAAAAATCATTTTAGCATCACTAATTCTCAAATGGATGTCACTGTATAGCGAGGCTACCAAAGTTTAAATTCTAAAGTGAAATAAATGCATGCATCAAAAAGTCAAATTTCAAATCAAGTTTTAAGCTACATATTGGTGGTATTGAGCCTAGAATCTATTGGTACTCTCGAACCCAATTGAAAATGTGTCATTGGAGCTCTCATCATGCCATTTAGTTAGAGGGTCAGAGCTAAAAAAGTAGGAATTCTCTAAGGAATGAATGCACAAATGAATTGAAAGTGACCCTTCTTAGCTTATTTATGCTAGAAAATTAGGGTTTTTTTCCCTAATTTAATCCTGAAGCTAGGGTTTATCATCATTTTCACCAATTTTACCAATTGGAACCTTATTTTGCATCTTTTTTTTCATTTTTGGCATAACTCTTGCATCCCGAAGCCTTTCTGGACCCTTAAGATAGCTTTTAACCTTTATCGAGAAATCAACCCAAAATTCAAAAAAATTGCTCAATTTCTCAAGGGGGTAGGGAATTAGCTTTATCCTTCCACTAGGGCATCTAAAAAAATTAGAAAAATCAGAAAATTTGTATTTTTTGACTAGTAGTTTTAATCTGAAGGGAATTAGTCTTTGAACCAAAGTAGCAGGTACCTTGCTTCGAAGAGGGGAAAAATGTAGACACTAAAAAATGTCTTAAATGATATCATAGACTCGAATCAGGTATACTAACATAATTTCCTCTCAAACCCATCCTCTTTTGCTAAATTAATTAAATTAGCATAGCTAATTAATTAATTGCATCATTTGCATCTATTAACCTAATTCATCAAATTGAGTTGTTTCACCCCCTTTCACGCTAACATTTCATCTCATTAAATTAAATAAATCAAACTATTTAATTTAATTCCCTAAGTCATCTTATATAATTAAATAACCCTAAGTTATTTAATTTTATGTCATTTCACCTTTCCCCCTTTCATTAAATCATTTAATTTAATGGAAATCACTTTATTCCTCTAAAACCCCTAATTGTATGATTAAGCCTTGTTTAATTAACAATTAATCTAATGTTCCTCCAAAAGGGGAATATTCCTTACCCCTTTTTACACAATTAAAACTTTATTTTAAATTACAAATTATCTTTTTTCTTCACCCATGAGAATATTCCAAAAGGAATATTCTCTCTCCTTCAATCATTTAAGAAAAGGATATTCTCACTTGTCTTCTTGAGCAAGCTAAACTTATGACCTTTTGAGCAAGTTACCTTGTGACCTGTGTGTGCCATTCAAAAGTGTGTTTTTTTGGAACAAATGAGAACCTTTGCTTAAATCTCATCTTGCACTCTCATCCATTGATGAGAATCCATGAACCATGCCTCCTATTTCTTCCATCCTTGATCGTTGATTAATCTTTTTGATCTCAACCCTCCATTTCTCATTTGCTATCCTATAAATAGGTCACTATTTAGAGAAAAATGGACTATTTGGAGACAAATGGATCCATCTTTCAATTCCAAACATATGTTGTTGAATTCACTCACACTCACACTCACACTTTACTCACATTTATCATATATTAGTTCATTTTTAGTTGCATATTAGCTTTAAGCTTCCATTAATGGTATCCATGCATCCATATTAGCTTGTTTATAAATTAGGGTTTAAATAGTTTAGCTTATATTAGCTTATAAATTGCATATTTAGATCAATTTTATCATAAAATCATGTTAATTTAGCTTACATCATGTTCAATTTATCATAAATCATGTTTTCATCCATTTATCACCACAATTTCATCGATTATCTTCAATAGAATCAATTGAAACAAGCTCACTAATCACGGGATTGGGAAAGGATCATTCCACATCAACACAACACCAATTTCAAAATAGGATAAGTTTTGAATGGATTAGAGTAGACATTTAACTGTTTTCATAGTTTTTAGTGTTCATTTTGAAATAAATGCTTAGTTTAAGTTTCATTTAAATGATCTTGTTTGATATTGAGTATAAGTTGCTATGTTATGCTTCGATTCATCATGGATCAAGTGTAATCAACCCATACTGACAATCCTCAGTCAACAACCCTAATCAGGGAAAAACCACAGTGAGGATTAGCTCACATATATTGAATAAAAATACTAAATACAATAGGTTCGCTACCAAAAGGACTCACTACCCAAAAGAGAAGAATGGATCACTGCTAAGGACTCACTTCCCAAAGGACTCATAGTCTGGAAGAAAGGATAATAGAGGAAAACTATTACAGAGAGATTCGCTATCTCAGAGCAACAAGGAAATTCCACTGCGCTGTAACTTTGCACCATCTGGATGTTGGGTGAGAATGTTCCTCATAACCATGATGTTATCTTGACCCATGTCAATACTAATTACACAACATTTCATGTAGGAAATTTTGTGACCTCACTAATTTGCTACAATGGAACTTAAAGGATGATTATAATGGATCACTAGGTGGATCTTGACCGATTTGCTACAATGGAAATTAAAGAATGTTGCTCGACTTCTAATTTAGTTTCTATATGTTGAGCATCTACACAAAAATTCATTGAATAACTTTAACATATGGAACTTAAAGGATGATTATAATGGATCATTAGGTGGATCTTGAATAATTTAAATTAAGACAGTTTATATACTAAGTCTTGTAAGAAAAGGTTGACACTAGGTTCCTTAGGATAAATAGGAAGCATAAATTTTTATTTTATCTTTAAGATCTAATACTTAACTCTATGCACAAGATAAAAGGCACCAATCATACCTATTTTTCAATAATTCAATACACTTTTAATATGAATATTTGATTAGAAATAACATTTATAAGCTAATGATCCATTGTAAATATATACAAGTAGCATAATGCTATCAATTATGTATGTTTGATTCTTTCCACTTATACCTAAATTGATATGCATTTATACATTATTTAATCCTTCTTTCTAGTAATTTGGACAACATGATTCAAGTCAATGATAGAAAAATTAAGTCTAAAATCATATCTTTATGGAATGTCTTGATCAATAGATAGTTTTAGAATAATTGATCATCTCGTATGATTTCAATGATGTTTTATTCTTAAGAGAGATTATATTTAGTTCATCCTTTTAGGGATCTATAATTAAATCCCCTTGATCCTTAAATATCTCAAATAAGGAATGAAGATATTCCTATCATGTGTTGGTCTTATCCTCACTCTATTTTGTTATGAATTCTTCACTAAGTATATAAATTTTGGCATCCCCTGGAGTTTTTATTTGTAGAAGGCTTTCTAAAAAAGGGTATAGATGTTAAGTAGAAAAATAAACCCATCAAAACTACCATAATATTACCATGGACTTAAGTTCAAGAAAGGTTTTTTTCCTAGTGTTTCATGCAAGTGAGAATTTTATAGAATTTAAGATATATTTTTTGATATTTTCTTCTACATTATTTGTTATACAATCTGAGGTAATTAAGTGAAATAAATTTACAAAAGCACTCTAAAATAATATATCAATGTTCACGTAATGTAGTAAAGTGATAATCACTTGTAAATATCATTTAATTTTACGCTACAATTGAAGTGAAAACACTTTTTCAGCCACCATTTTGAAATAATTTAGAGTTCTTGTAGAAAGTTACAATTAATATTGCTTAATTGTATAAGGTATTTTTAATTCTTTTAAACTGATTTGATTTTTTTGAGATATAAGGAAATTATCTTAGAAATGGTAATAGATTATTAATTGTTGATTTGATCTTGTGATCTCCCTTTCAAAGTTCCTTATAAATATTTTACGGTAATGATTTATTTTTCAAACTTTATGTAAATATATTGGTTTCAAATGACTCTACAAAATAATCTAAATAGAATTAATATGGATGAAATAATCTCTATGATTAGAAACAATCATAATGGATAGCTAGTTCCTAATATGGTAACTAGAAGAATCACACAATGAAGAGTGAGAGTCAAAAGTATTTCTCTTAGACATGTCATAGAAATTATTTAGAAGTGGGCATATATCTTATAACTAATTTACTAGTTGGGATAATTCTTAAAAAATGGAGGCCAAACAATGTAGTTGAGAAAATTGTGGGTTATGATCTCTATCTATAATTTTAAACATTTTTTATCATTCCCTTATACTTGATTTTGTTTGTAGAGAGATCAAGGTAAAATATTAAGTAGTACAAATGTGTTATTATTCTACATCAAGCTATGATTTACCTTCCCTATCACCATGTTAGGACTAATTCCATTAAAATTTGTTTGAAGATTTAGGTGATAGACAATCATTTTTAGGGAGAGTATGTTATTCCAATTTTACCATGAGAGGTTCTAATCTTCACAAAAATTAAAATTCCTTAGGCCATAACTAGAATTTTTTCTTGAATGCCAAGAGTATAAATGTATTAGGAATGTTATTATGGTTAATTATGTTTACAATCCATTTTTTATTCAAATATTCTCACCTTCTAACACTACTTATATTATAAGGCACATAAGTCTAAGTGGGAAAGGAATTACATTCAAATATGAGGATCTTCCTTTGCAAGGGAAAATGGTTGGTCCTAAGGTAACCTTTTCATCTTTCAAGTGTGGGTCTAATGAAGGTAATTGCATTTTAGTTTCAAGAAAGGAAACTAAGGTTTTAATATTAAATCTAGTGTAAGTTAAGATATTATCACTCTTAAATTTCTACATGGGGTGCATGGCACTAAATAATTTTGAGATAGGTTTGAGATAGGAAATTTTATGTTGATAGATGAAAGAGAAATAAATTAATTCTCTTATTTTTCTAGATAGGGGCATAGGTTTCTCAAATGAACTTAAAGGATATATGAATGCCAATTTACTTGGTGAGAACCTTGGTAGTAAATTTAATTTATACTTTACTACATAATTCTTTAATAGTAAAAGAAAATGGAAGGCTAAAGGGGTACAAAAGGAATAATATTGGGAGAGGCTCAAGTTTGGAATACCTTATTTTCATCTATAATATCTTTGCAAGATTTCTTCACATAATCTATGTTCATCTTCTACTAAGTGCTTTTGTGAACTCTTCTTTTGTCTTGTCCTTTTATTTCCCATCTCCTTCTTTGTAAAATATCGCTTGATAATTCCTATTATCTTCTCCTCCAAATCTTACCTTGTAGAATAAAAATATCTTTCATAATTATTCTAATTTTATTCTCCAAAACCTGCCTTGTAGAACCAAAATATCCTTGACAATTCCTATGAGTTTCTCTTACTCATATAATGATTTACAAAAAAAAAAGAAAAAATGATTGATAAATTTATCGATTGAAAGGATCTAAAAAAATTACATACTTTCAATCATAAATTAGCAATTGATTACAACTCATTGTAGAATACATAGAAAAAATACAAATATTAAAAAAAAACTTCCTAAAAACAAAAAAACAAAAGCAAAAACTAGGCCTAATTGCTAATATTAAAAAAACAAACTATGAAAAAACTAAAAAAAGCAAAAATTAGCTACTAAAATGTTATTTTTATGAACCGAGCATGCATAAATAACCATATTGTTGATGTATTAGTAGTGACTCAAGTAGGTTGGAACTAGTTACAAATTCAAATTTGAAGAGATTTTACTTGAGTCAATGCCTACTCCATCCATATAAACTATTTAAAATTTATTCATATAGTTGGCATGAGTTTTCTATAATCATGAATTAGTGTTGTAAGATTATTTTTGGATTATAATATGTATGTTTATTAATAATTTTTTTGGATCACACTCAATGCTTTATTATTAGGAAGAAGATATATCATCTTCTTGATGATAGATCATATGGTGTGATCTAATACATCGATTGAAAAACATGTGCAATGTAACCCAAAAGAAATCTTACAACACCAATTTATATGTATTTAAAGACAATAAAATATCATAGAATCCATTACAAACTCAAGGATATTAAATAAGACATCATTTTTGAGATTGATAGAAATGATTTTAAGGTGGATAAAGAAAGAGCCAAAAATATTAATATTAATAGTATACCTAAAGAAATGGTTGTACTCAAGAGGTTGTTTGATACATGTCATTTATATACAAAAACAAAATCATCTCTTATCAAAGATGGTATGTATGAACCATGAAATTTAGAAGATGATAATGGTAGAAAGAATATTTGTTGAAGTTTTGATGTTATTGATGTCAAAAGAGTTGCAGTCTAGTTATTTGGTTTTCAAAGTCTCTAAGAAATGCTCAACATTTCTTTGTTGGTGTTGTTTTACTCATATGGTTTGGAAGATAGCTTCATGTTTCGTCAGGGCATGTGTGATCCAAGTTTTAGATCACTTGGATTCTAGAAAGATGTTTTTGTGAGTGACAGTGTGAAGATTGTGTTGGTCCTGTGTTGGTGTTCTCAAAGGTGTAAAGTTTGGCTTTGCATTTCTCCACATTTGTAGATATGGTTATGCGGTTTAGAAGATATGTGTAGTATGTTGTGGAGGTGTTATAACCAATGTTTCATGTTATTAATCCTTCCACAGAGAAAATTATTTAGGTGATAGAGTAAAGGACTATATGGTTTGGTGACTAGAGTTTCAATATCTATTGGCTTGGCCAACTTGTTGTTGTATGAAGTTGTGAAAGGGATGTATGAGAGTGTTCCTGAGTTTCATGTGATGTTTGATGTTGCTCTGCAAGGTGTTTTCTAGTTTCTTTGAAAAAATTTATTGTCTGGAATGAATATTTTATTAGGTTATACTTTTTCCTAACCAACTAAGGTATATTGAGGGTGTGCACCACAAGTTCAAGGTTGCACAGAGTTTAAGTAGTGATTAAAGGTGTTGTATGGGTCATGTTGACTCATCTAGGATAAGTGCACGTAATTATTTATCATTCATGTGTACCACGAATATTGTGAAGGGTGAAATGCTACAAGTTTCACGTTTTCTTGCTTAAGGCCGATCAAATTTGAATTTGTGAAGCATATGGATGTTGTTCATTGAAGATCAAATCTATGAAAAATGTTTAGGACTAGGTTAAGTATATGTTGGAATCTATAAGGTGTGCTCTTCATGGTGTTGCATGTAGTCTTTTGGGTCTTTCCCTCTACACATTTCATATTATATGTTTGATCTTTGGGCAACTTATAAATATAATATTCTTGTTGTTGTAGGAAGACATGTGGATATAATAAATGTAATATCTTGTATATATTGTAGACCTAGTTGATCTAGCTCATGGAGTTGTGATGATGAGGAAGTTATGGAATGTAATGCATTATGACATTTATGTAAGCAACTAAAAGAGAAAGAGTAGAAGTGGTAGATCTTGTCCAATTCAAGTTTGATTATATTTGTGTGACAAAAGGGAAGTGAAGAAGGTGAGTAATTTCTTGTTGGAAGCAGTGAGCCAAAGGAAAAGCTTCTTGAATATTGAAAGAAGTGAGATAGTAAGCTACAAAGAAGACACTTGAAGAAGTTGTTGAAGATATTACAAAGCAGAATTGCAATCATCAAAAGGGAAGTGAAAAATAGAATCACAATCACCAAAAGGATTGAGCCTAATTGTTAGTTTTAGACAGTGGAAGGATTGTCATTCTATAATCATTCCTGACTTTGTTCTCAGATCAGGGAGTAGTAGCTTCCCTAGGTTGTAGCCCAAAATCAAAGTCAACAAATAGTTGTAGCTTCCTTGGGAGTGACCCTAAAACTTTTTTTAGGGAGTAGTAGCTTCCTTGGGTTGTAGCCCTAAAGCAAAGTTGTAACTATTATTCATTTGTGAGGCTAGATTAGGACAGTAGATCCTAGCAACATTTCTCACCATGATTTTTCCCCTTTGGGTTTGTCCACGTATATCTGGTGTTGTGTGGTGTTGTGCATTGCATTCTTGTTTCATGTTCATGTGTATGTTGTAGTGTTAAAGTTTCAGTTTTCTCTAGAGGGTTTAAGATTTGATATAATACTAATTCACTTGCCCTCCCCCCTCTTAGTATTTGCATGTGTGTTCAACAATGTTCTCTTGGGCAAGGCTTGTATGGATGAATAAAATTGAGGTATTATACAACCACCCAAGGAGGTATTTGATACAACTATCATCACTCTTACAATACTATTGAAGCTTATGTAAAACCTTTTAGGAAAACACAAAGACCAATGAATGCATTGATAGAACCATTAATTTTTAAAGAAGAATAGAAATTGTTATTAGCTAGGATCATATTTCCAATAAGGAATTCTATGTAGGTTGTAAATCTTGTTTTGGTTAGCAAAAATAATGATAAAATTTGACTATTTATTGATTTCTAGAATATGATTATGACATTAGAGAAGGAGAATTATTCATTCCATTCATTATATAAAATATTATAAAATAATATTTAGTTATTCCCAAATAATATCATTATTAAATGGATATTTATAATATAATCAAGTGATAGTGAACTATGAAGATAGAATCAACATGACATTCACAATGAAATGAGGTACATTTGCATATAAGAAAATGCCATTTGATTTGATCTATGTAAGAACTACAGTTTATGGACATACCATTTTTTTTTACTTTTGAGCTCATTCTAGAACTTTGCTACATTTGTCACATTCTACAATTCATGGATATTTATTCATTCTCTCCGCACATGCCCAACTACCAAACTCACTTCCATGTGTAGATGAAACTCCCATGGACAAATATATAGACCTACACGATTATTTGCTTTTGGTTATCCTATGTATAGAGATCTGTATTTATGCCTTGTGGGTTTCATATGCATGTAGAGGTGATGTTGATAATGTGATCACATATGCATAAAAAAGTTAAATCCTGATCTCCGAAAAAAAGCAAGAAAAAGATTTCATGTGGTTGTCATGTGGGTTGAAATTGAGTGGTAACAGCAGCCTAAGACCACTAGATAGGGGGGTCCGAGAATAATGGGAAGTTTCAGCATCTTCGTTGAAACTGGACAATGCCAGGGAAGTCAGCAACTGCTCTCCCAGCTTGCACATGATCTCAATCTGCATCACACACCATATCAGACTCTTCTTTGTCAAATTTTATTTTAAGAGCAATATATAATTGCGTCACGTTAATGTACGTCCCATAAACCCAGGGATTGTTTGTTGAATTCTGAAGATAAACGATGTGGATAATAATGAGAAGCCAGAATCCACGCAAACCGTGCATGGCCGGAACAGCAGTCATAGACGTCTTTGCCATGCCTTCCGATAATAATTGTATTGAATTTGCCATCTTTGGCATGTTTGTTAGGTGTTCGCAAATCGCAATCTGTTATTATTGTACTGACTTACGCATTCTACGCTCTACACCCTTTTCTATTTTTCAATTCACACCGCACGTAGTTGCCCTGAGATCTTCTATATTTCTTCTTTGAATAGAAACGATGGAACAATATTAGGGTTTGAGGCTGTTAAAGAAAATAGAAAGCTCGCTGCCAAGTGTTCGTAACATATTTGGCGGTCGGGGAAAAAGATCAGAATGGGTTGCAGGGGAGTTTACAGTGTGAAAAAAGACTGTAGGTAATGCTTCAAAAAAAAAATCATTTTTCTGACCGAAATTTTCGTTTGTACTTTCCTGAATCTTAATCACGGTGACATGGGGTGCATCGTATAATTCTCAACGTAACGTTTTTTATAATTCTAGAAAACACCAACTGTCCTGAAAATTTGCGATTGGAGAGAGAATTCCAAACAAGATAGGTTGCTATCACATCTGGAAATAATTTTCACTAACTTCTTCCATGAACGTCAATACCCACTGCGCGCAAAAGATGGTTCCATATGTTATTCTCACAGATTGTCTTCTTGTCATACCAACCATTATTAATTTGAGGAAAAATCGTAACACACTCTCTTTGGTATTTGATAAACAACCAAATGAGTACATAACTGGATAATACCTATCTTTGATATTTGATAAACAGCCACACGTAAAGTACTACAGATATGGAAAATGGTGGAAAATGGTGTTCTTTTTACAACTAGAAAAAAATCAACTCAAAGCAAAATTGAAAGAAAAATATAAAATTGATGTCATTATGAACATGTACATTAGTATTCTTAAAAGTATAAAGGAATTATAGCAAATCAACTGAATTAATTTTGAGTTTTAGAAAAGTCAAGTTGAATGATTTGTTTGTTGAAAGAGATCTATGGGTAGTGGTATTTTAGGTGAAAATCTTAAAACATGAAATATGTTAAATGACATTCTTTTCACTTAGAGTGTATAACCGGAAAATCAACCTCAAAGAAAAACTGAAAGAAAAATATGAAATTGATGTCATTATGAACATGTGCAAGAGCATCCTCAAAAGTATAAGGAATTATAACAAATCAACCGAATTAATTTTGAGTTTTACAAAGTCAAGTTGAATGATTTGTTTATTGATAGAGATTTAGAGGTAGTTGTATTTTAGGTGAAAACCCTAAAACATAAAAGATGGAAAATGGTGTTCTTTTCATTTAAAACCTATAAGTAGAAAATCAACCTCAAAGAAAAAATTTTAAAAAAATATAAAATTGATGTCATAATGAACATATGCATGAGCATCCTTAAAAGTATAAGGGATTATAACAAATCAATGGAATTAATTTTGAGTGTTAGAAAGACAAGTTGAATGATTTGTTTGTTAATATAGATCTATAGGTAGTGGTATTTTAAATGAAAACCCTCAAACATGAAAGATGAGGGTGGTGATTAACAAACAGGGAAGGAGTTCAATTGTGTTTTACCTTATAGATTCAGTTATGAATTTTTTGAGAGAAACCACCAATAAGAGACTATAGAAGAAGTTAAGGAACTTGTATAAAATAGAGTCATTGGTGAAAAAGCATTCCATGGAAGAATTTGTACTCCTTGAGGATGAGTAATTGAGACACTGTGATGAAGCACTTGAATGAGTTCAACATTGTGGTGAGGTAATTAGCATCTACGGATGTAAAAATGGATAAAGAGGATCAATGCGAAACCCTCATCTATTATTTACTTGATATATAGTCCAACCTAGTTATAATGATCAATAACATCATCTTAAATTTGAATCTTTTTGAAGTGGAGGGTGCATTACTCTTGGAGGAGATGGGGCAAAAAAATAGAATTTTTCAAAGATACTTTAATTTTCAAAACTCATTCCAAGAACAAGGACAAAGACAAGATGAAGGAAAAAATATAGATCTATTAGGATATCAAATTCCCATAATACAATGCCAATAAGGGCATGGTTCGGTGGTCAAGTTGCTTGGTTGTAGTGACGACCACCAGGGTTCAAACCCTCGCTGGGTCAAAGTGTTCGTAGGCCTTGTGTCTTTGCTGGGCCTTTGTGCTCGCGGGTTTGGTTGTTTCTTGTCGTTTGTTGTACCCGGTTCATAGCTCCGGTCAAAAAAGCATTTACCTCAAATAATATGGGTGCATTGCACCTTTTAAAACAAAAACAATTCCCATAATACAGCTAAAAAAGTTGAAAGTATGGTAAGGTAAACCACATTAGAAAGATTATTTTTCTCTTTTTAAGCATGTGTATATTGTGGGGATAAATATACATCTCATGATTATAAAAATACATCTAAAAAAGCATGGCTATTTAAGTCTAGTGAATTTTCCCACATGACTCCCCATAGGGAGTTGGTCGATAAGTATGAGATATATGATGGTAGAAGAGTGACCTTAACAAATGATTCTTTTCTCAAGATAATTTTTCATGGTAGATTTTTTCTTTTATTTACAAATGGAAGGAATAAATATCTCTCGAGTGTTTTGCACAACCTAATGTTGGTGAAGAATCAATTATTCATGATTAAGATGAATGATATGGATGTAGATGAATCCCTCTTAGAACTATATTTTTTCATGTACTTATTCAAATATATGTGTATTCCACCACATCATCCCTCTCTTTGTAGGTAAATTTATTCCCAAGAGTAATGGGACACTAGGTTAAGTAGGTCATTCTATTTTCCCAACATCATTTCAATTGCCTTTTCTACTAAATCATAAATAAAAGCATTTCAATTTAAATAGTAAATTCTCAATGTAAGTTCTCTAATATATATATATATATAAAACATGGATATAATTTTGAGCATAGCCTTAGTTACCAATTTTTATAAAAAAAAATGCCTATTGTTGTTCGCTTTAAAAATAAGATTATTATCTTTGGCAACGTATATAGTTGGGCTAGTATATTTTATATTGACTACTATAATCATCTACACATTATGCACTCTAGTCACACTATATGTTCCAATAGATTCCATAGTAAATAATATATTTAAACTTATAGTAAATTCGGCCTATAACTATCATTACATCAAGCATTAACATAGAGTGCCTAGATTTTAAGTAATTATGCTAAAAAGGCTCATAGTGAATTTATATTGGACAAGGACTGTAAAATTCATCAATGGTGCACTATCAAAATGAAATAAATAATGGAAGCTATTTTTACCATAGTTGAAAACCCTACTATGGTTGATATTTTCTTCCTTGTAAGCAAACATAAACATTTCACTCCGTGGAGAAATGTAAAGAAGGGGAATTATTTATATAGGTATAAGAGAATGTTTGAAATCGAAAGAGTGATAATGAATAGCATGATAGAGTATTTTGAATTTCCAATACTATAGATGTGCACTATCTATGAGCAACACATGAATGTGGGTTGAAGAAAGTTCCTCTTCTACTAAAAGATACTTCTATAAAAAATTTGTGTAACTAAAAACTCATATGTATTAAATTTTATTTCCCTATATGTTCCATTTTATCATGATATTATATAAATTTTATCCAAAAGAAAACATAGTATTATTCAACTTGAATTTTAACCTTTATTTAATGCACCAATTGAATCTATTGATTCATTATGAAATGTATCATTAAATAACAATGTAAAAAAAATCAATAATAGATAAATTTCATTGAATGTGTTATTGGAGTCATCAATTTTTAAAGAGGTATGCAACCTGTTATTAGCTAGGATCATTTTCTCTAGTAACATACTCTAAATGGGTTGTATATCTTATTCCAAATAGAAAAAAAATGGTTAAAGCAAGTTGTATGTTACTTTTTTTTTAAATTGAGTAGAGCCTTAGAGATGGAAAATCATCCACCACTCCCTTGATTAGACATGACTACAAATAGTGAATGGTTCCAAAATGGTGAATTTCTTAGATAGATACTCTAAATATAACTAGATGATGGTAAACTATGAGGGTAGGATTAGGATGGTGTTTACAATAAAGTGGAGTGCATTTAAATATAGAATAATGTTGTTTGGATTGATCAATATAGGAGCTACCTTT
Organism: Sequoia sempervirens; assembly: GCA_007258455.2. Classification (NCBI taxonomy): domain Eukaryota; kingdom Viridiplantae; phylum Streptophyta; class Pinopsida; order Cupressales; family Cupressaceae; genus Sequoia; species Sequoia sempervirens. The sequence goes on along the minus strand of VDFB02000020.1, from coordinate 46,137,591 downwards.
TAATGAGTGATACATATAGAATCCAAAGATCTTATTGGCAAGAATGACCATTTATATGAATAGTTTAATCATTTTTTTAAATAAATAATTGATCATATATCATATTTAAGGAAATTATTGCAGCATTTTAAAAAGCATGAAAACTCCTTGAATCAAAAGAAGTGCATTTTTTAAATCACTTAAGGTAATATTCTCAATCATATCATCATTGAGTAGGGAATAACTATCAATCCAAAAAGGGTAGAGACAATTCTAAAATTTCCTTTATTGAGAAATAAGAAGTTGGAGTAATTCTTTAGTAAGATCAATTTTATACAAAAATTTGTGATAATATTAATTAAAATTGTTCAATAAATCAATTTTCATTTTGAAGAAAGAAATCATTTTCATTTTGAAGAAAGAAACTAAATTTGAGTGAAATATTGAAGCACAAGTTATATTTTTATAAATTAATAAATACATTATAAATACTCTAATTTTGATTAGTCATGATTATACTCAACCATTATACATGTATTCCCTTTCTACTATTCTGACTCAAAGAAGAGAGCTAAGAGATTAGAGACCAAATTCTATTATGATTTCACCCTTTATGATAAAAAGTTAGGTAGTTTAATATTAACAAACAATATTATACAATGGTTAAGTAAATAAAAAAATATCTACATTACATTCTATTAAGTAAGGATTTTCCTATTGTTATAAATCTAGCTAGAAAGATTATGTTGATACAAATCAAGATGTTCAAACTAAAAGATAAGTGGAAGGATAGCTTGTAAGATTTTGAATTAGAAAATCATCTTATGAAACTTTCAAAAGGATAAGGGTTTAAAAAATCCAAGCCTAAGATTGATTCACAAATTATTTTTCAACAATAATACACTACAATTCACTTCTAATTATGAATGTTACATTAAATTTTTCTTTTATTAAATAAACAATAAGTGTCCTAGTCATGTCAATTTTACTTAAAGAAAAAAAATCATAAGAGTAAAAAAATTAAGATAAAATCAAGAATTTTATTTTAGAGAAACCATGAAAGTGTATACTTAAATTGTTTAATAAAGGATGAGGTAGACAAAGTGTTGAAGGATTCTATGAGAGGTTCAATAAATGATACTATTTAGTTGTTTAAACATCACATCAAATACTCAATGTTGAATATCATTTGCCACATACTTTAAGAATGCTCATTCACATGTTCATATTTAAAAAAATTATGTATATGTCAATTTTTAGCCTCAAATTTAATGAAATTTTATATAAATCTTCATATTTTAAATTTTTATGTATATGCCACTACATTAAGTTGTTAGTATGTTATTCCCTATCTTGACAAAAATATCATTATCTTCATTTGCATTTCTTAAAGTTTGAGCCAAACCCATAAAATTTAATGGCCTAGCCAATTGTTCTTTAGTTGGAATTTTTTTCTTAATATATTTCTAAAAATGAAATTGGTTGGTACATTTTTCGTCCAAAAAATTTTAATTTTTAATTTTAAAAAAAAAAATCCCTCATACAATTACAAATCATGGAAAAGAATTTTTAAATTAGTACTTAGAAATGATTTTTTATTAAATCCTTTCTTTTGATTTTTCTTATCAATTGACAATAATTTCTTAGGTGCGATACGAATAAAAATTACTTAAAAAATAAAAATCAATTATCCTTCTAACATACCAATCAAACAATACCAATACCATTATTTAAATATTTTTTAAGTATTGTTTGTGATGGGGTAAAGACCATAACAATTAGTTGAACACTATCAAGCATAAGAAATAGACACTATCATTCATTTTAATAAAATTGCCTAAGTATATAGTATCCTTATCTAAAACTAACCCTTTCCTTAAGAAATGGAAGACCTACATAGAGTTGAGAAATTGGAGGATTTTTCTACTATTGACATCCTTTGCAAAAATATATTGGATCTATTTGAGGTTGTTTAGGTGGGGAAATTCATTATTAAAATTTTGAAATATTATAGTAGTAATGAATGGAGGCTAAAGATTAAAGGTTTAATGGGCTTGGTAATGTGTATGAGAGTTTTCTTTTCCTTCACATTTATTGAGGATAAATACTTCATTTTCTAAGGGTTCTTTAGTCTCTATTAGCTTTATCTAAATAGCTAGACTTCAAACTTTTGCTTTTTCAAAGAAATCCCTTAAAAAAATTAGTCTAGGTATATATCACATTCCTTTCATAATTGTGTCATGAGAAAGCCTTTTGTTTCCACACATGATTTCAGGAAAATGATTGTTTGAGGTGGGAAGGAATGTAAATTTACCTCATACTTATCTAGTTGTCAATTTGAAATATTTTCTAAATTTGTATTCATACTTATTTTTAAGGTGTTTATCAAGTAGAATCTATTAATCTTTTCTTTTTAACTTTTACTATATTTGAAGATAATTCTTTTTAATCAAATTGAATTTGGTATATTTGAAATGTGTGAAAGATATTATTCATTATACCTTTTTAACTAATTGTAAATTTAAAAGATTATATTCATTACAAACTATTTTTAAATATCATTGAATTTAAAATTTGAAAAATAATTTGACTAATAAAAATAAAATAAATATTTACTATATCTAATATGATTGAAATATTTAATATGATCAAAATATATATTTACTATTAATTATGACCATTTAAATAAATAATATTAAAGAAGAGTGCTGATGACATACTTTTTTCTAATATAAGTTTTTTATTAAACGACTAGAAATCACGAGTGCTGATGACATACTTTTTTCTAACGTAAGATTTTTATTAAACGACTAGAATTCAACAATGATTTCTATATATACACATTGCTATGGTCCACTCAGAACATAACCAACTTGTTTCCCATTTGGAAAAGTGCGAAATGAAAATGATGAATCGCACTCTTACCATTTTGCTTCTGTTTATCCTCTATTTCACGCCGACGTTGTGCACACACGCAAAACTAAAAGCGTGCCCGCCTGCTCCATCCCTGGAATGCAGAAGCGATGAATGTGACATCTTCAATTACCAGGGCATATGGGAGGACCGTTCCATTTGCAAGGCAGCCAAGATGGCATGGCCCACTTCAGAGACCCAACTCCTGCGCGCTGTTGCGCACGCTGTACAGAGCAACCAGAAGATCAGAGTGGTAAGCAGACATGCTCACAGCATATCAAAGCTCGTCTGTGTGGAGAGCGAAGGACTCATCATTTCAACCCAAAACTATGACTCCGTCATTGAAGTGAATAGGAAGGCCATGACAATCACCGTCCAAGCCGGAACGCTGATGAGAGACGTGATTGAAACAGCTGCAAAGCACGGCCTCGCTCTGCCTGCCATGCCTTACATCAGCGGAGTTTCTGCAGCTGGCGTTATTTCCACCGGAGCCCACGGCAGTAACTTCGCCGACAAAGGCAGCGGAGTTTATGAATACTTGGTGGGAATGAGAATCGTAGTGCCTGCATCTCCTTCTGAAGGCTATGCAAAGATCATATGTTTGACAGAAGCAGATGAAGATCTGAAGGCCGCAAAACTCGCACTAGGAATGCTGGGAGCAATTTCAGAGATAACATTCGCTTTGCAGCCCATGTTTAAACGATCGGTTTCGGTCTCAGTCAAAGATGATTACGATCTGGAAAATGAAGCGGAACGTTTCCTCAGAGCTCACACATTTGCCGACATAAATTGGCTTCCTTCACACCGGAAGGCGGTTTTTGTAGCCAACGATCGCGTTTCTGTTGATATTGCAGGAGACGGCAGCAACTCATTGCTGGGTACTCCCACCACAGTCGCTGACATTGAAAGAAGTGCTTATCAATGTGAGTGTTTTAACATTTCAATCTTCTTTTAAAATCACTAATTATTTCTTTTCGACGACTATTTTATTATAAAAATGCAGCTATATAATGCATATCGATCATCTCATTTGGTTTGTCATTGCCCTTCAGTCGAATCAATCCAGGCAGAAGCAGACGTGGATGCAATTTGCAACCTTGTTGGAAACGGAACAATTCAAGCTGCGGCGAATGGCTTTGGGTTTTTGAATGACGGAAAAAGTTTCACAGGTTACCCAGTGGTCGGTTTCAATCATCGCATGCAGGCATCCGGTAAATGCGAACAAGTCCCTAAACAAAAAGATGAGAGCTGTACTCCTACCCAAATTTTGGATAAAAACGAGACCACATGTAGCTGGGACCGTCGCGTGCACACCTCTTTGTTCTTTGACGTGGAACTGAGAGTGCCTTTGTCTCGAGTCCGAGAAGCCGTGGAGGATGTAAAGAAAATAAGAGATTTGGATCCCCAAAGGATGTGTGACCAAACTATAATATCTATGAGATCTATTAAGAAGTCCGAGGCATACCTGGGACCGACTGAGGATCAGATGACGATGGAGCTCATAACTTATAGACCGAGGGACGCCGGTACGCCCAAGTGGAATGAAGATGTGTATCAAGAGATAGAGCAGATGGTGATCGAGAAGTACGGAGGGGGACTGCATTGGGGAAAGTCTGGAGGTCACTTGTTCGGAGGGTTGGTCAAACGGACAGTGAACTTTGAAGGGTTTTTGAAGGTGAAGGAGAGGTTTGATCTCCAGGGAGTGTTTTCCAATAATTGGACGGATGGCTTGTTTGGAATTGGAGGGAAGGGTGTGGAGGAGTTGTATGATGGATGCGCACTGGATAAGATGTGTAAATGTAGAGAGGATAGACATTGTGCTCCAAACAAAGGTTTTCTCTGCAAGCCAGGGAAAGTATGGGAGTATGCTCGTGTTTGCAGGAATATCAACTGAGAAAGTGTTGTTTTGTGTATGAATAAGTAGGTATATTATCATGCCTAACACCATCATGATACTAATGTTCTGAATATCCAATATTGTGTTTGAAGCTTGGCTCATTCAAAATAAAATTACACATTCTCACAAACAATGATGAAAAGTCTTCTCACATGATCTAAATAAATTTTCTTCTAAAGAATGAATACATTTTCATTGCATGTATTATTTGGAGTATTGATAAGGTTTAACTTGCATGATAAATTAAACTGATAAATGGTAAATATATAGGTTGTATTGTTGATCATGTTTAGGATATATACAAAATAATAATAATAAATTATTGAAGTTAAGAAATAAAGAGGTGTTTCTGTTTTTTATAAATTAAGAAATTGGGTATTAATAACAATTCAATAAAAAAATTAAAAACTTATTAGAGATAAATTAATCATAGAAATGTATACATATTAATTTTTAATTATAAAGAGTACATTTTGTTCTCAATAGTAATCAAAAGTCTACATATGGTATACTCTACTCAACCTTAAAGAAACTTGCATTTTTATAAATATTATTTGTTAATAAAAATTAAACATAAGTATATCCAACTCTTAGAAAAAAGACACATACCTTATATAAATTAGTTAGGTTAATTAATTAAGATAATTAATTAACAATTAACTTAAATTAATAAGTTGAGATTAGAATTCAAAAATGTTGAATTTAAAAAAAATATAAAGTAGTTGCATTTTGAAAATGGTTTTTAATGATGGTGAATATGTTAATAACTAACTTTCTATAATGTTAATATGATTTTAAAGTTTGAGTAGACAAGTGTTTCAAAATTTGTAAATTAATTATGTCTTTCTCTAATTAGAATTTGCATTCATAGAATGAATTTTCATGAATGTGGAAATGATCTATCATGCATATCTAAACTTGACCCATGGTAATGAACCAATAAAAAAATTATTATTTTGAATTTGTTTTCCTTGATCTTCTAGTGTTTAAATTTTGATTTTAAGGACTAACAATACTTTAAAACTTTAGGAAATATACTAAATTTTAGGGTCATGTTCTTCTTTTTTAGATTTGCAATTAGACTAATTTGATTGCTTTGGAGTAAGGATCACTAGCAACACACATGCATGCAATGTACCTAGGATGTATATTGGCATAATGCTTTGAGATAAAAAAAATATTATTCTTCTCTTCTTTTGTATGTCCTAGTTTAATCTAGCATGATTTGTATGAATGAGTGAATATTCATTTAAACAAAAAATTAATGCACATAAAGCAACACGAACATGTACTAGTTTAATCACAATTACTAGTCAACATGGCATATAATTGATTTTTTAATTTTGATTGTTCATAGGTTCAAATTTACAGCTACAAAATGGCTTGGGACAAGTCCACATCTATGGATATGATCTAGGGTCACAAAAGGTTGATCTATTATTCATGATCAATCTTTACAGATGGGTGATGTCATGAGTTAAATTCATACAAGAATGTGTTGTTGGAATAATGTCATTTTTTATGTTGCTTGGAAACATGAGTATGGAAAGTACATAAAATTATGTTGCAGTGTTGTCATTGATGCCAGCATTGTAACTCATATGATTTTTTTTTGTATTAAAATGATATGTTAAGCACGGTGAGATTACATCATTCTATAGCACCTGTTGGCTATATATATAGAGCCATAGAAGCTCATAAGCTAATAGTCCTAGAGCTTATAGCTATAAAGAGAGAAGAGACTATACATATACAACTGGACTATACATATACAGTTGGACTATACATATGCAACTGGACTATACATATACAAGTTGTAGGCTTAAGAAGTGTAGCAAACCACATATTACAAAAAGATTATGATGTAATGAATATTATCTCCCAATCTCCAAATTCCTACCCTCGTTGTAGTCTTCCAAAGAGTCCCAGTTGACCAGTGTGTTGATGGCTTCCAATTCATCATTAGAAAGGACTTCTTCAACCTCATAATTGGAGTTGGTAAATAGCTGAAGTCCTTTGTTTTCTTTTATGCCTTTAAATCCTTTTTTGAACTGTTGTTTGAATTATTCTTTAAAGGTCTCCAAAGCCTACATGAATACAGCCATATTGGATTGCATCTACTGCCATGATTGCCTATACATGATTTCTCTCTGGTTGACGAGTACCATACCATCCTTGAGAAGCTTTAGGAACTTGCTCTCTACAATCTCCATAGTGGCTACAACCTGCTATGTAGCATTGAAGAATGTGAGTCTTTTATTTGACTTAGTAAGACACTTATGAACCCCACTATATTTTTCCTCATTTCTTGATTTCCATATAATCCACAAGATTTTAGTTGTAAAAAGAAACTAGAAAAATGAAATTCTTTACTTAGTTTAGAATCAAAACCTAGTAGAATTTTTTTCCAACTGATTATCTTGTTTTAGCTCCAAGTAACATAATCATTCCAGAACAAATTCCAAATTTCATTAGCATACAAACGTTCAAAGAATATATGAGAAATAGTTTCAGGTACTCTACAAATTTCACAAATATCAACATCAATATTATTTAATTTAAAAAGGAACATTTTGCAATATAACAAGCCATCTAAAACAAGTTTTTTTTTGCATCAATTCCATTATGCCACGGATAGGAGAATGTCATTTTCCAGTCTTTATTTTCAAAGTTAGTCCTCCAAACATTGTTAAGATACTCAGTGGGAGTGGAAGAGGTAAGGATCTCTTTATATATAGTCTTTATTTTGACCTCCTACAAGGGGAGAGTACCCTTCCACCAGATTTGGCTCATTTTTCCATGTTTCCACTTGGAGATTTGGAGTCCAACACTTCCAAGCTTCTTTTAAAATAGAATAGGTTCTAAAATTAGAAGAGGGAAATCCATAGACCTCTCTCAACTGGTCCCAACCAACCAGTGAACCATCCTTGACAATATTGTAGAGTGTTTTGATGCCAATTTGGTTCCACTTCTTTGTTGAGTAGCCTTGCAACAAGGCTAGAGGCTTACTATTATGTTCTAGGTTCCACCAAATGGACCTACCTGGATGAATCAAGTTATTGTTAGGACCATTTAGGAGAGGGCTAGTGAAATTATCCCTCATAGCTTTCCAAGCCTTCCAAATGCTTCTAAAGACCAGTGAACCTGTAGGCACTACTGGGTACTTGGTGAGGAGGAGATCACTGAAAGACAGTGCCTTCCAATACTTTACCAATTTGGGGAGAGCTTGTGAGATGTTATTCTTGATTCTAGAACCTGCCAAGGTTCATTTCCATCAAGGGCCTTGATGACCCACTTTGCTACTAGATCCACACCATGCTTTTTTAGATCCTTAAGGCCTAGACCACTATTAATTTTATCCAAATAGCAACACTGCCATTTTACAACATGCAACTTCTTTTTTCCTTTCCCATTGGACCATAAAAACCCTCCAATTTTATTTTGAACCTCATTCACTTGATAACTATTAAAGAACCAAACTGAAGAAAACTATAGAGTGTAGGAGGACAGAATCTTTTGGCAAACCTACATCCTACCAACAAGAAACAAATAGTACCTACTCCACCCATCCAACTTCTTGTATATCTTAGCTTTTAGCCACTACCACATCTCTTTTAGGTTGGGTGAAACTGAGAAGGGGATCCCCAAGTATCTTATTTGCTTTTGGGGTCCCCCCCACTGGAGGTCAAAATTTTGCAACCAAATAGGAGGGGTCTCAAGCCATCCTAGTAAAATAGATTTATCCTTTGAGATCCTAGCTCTAGAGGCTAGGTAGAATAGATCAAGTTTGGACATTAGCTTGACTAAGTTCTCTTCTTCCGATTCCACAAAAATACAAGCGTCATCAACAAACTAAATATTTAGGAGCTCACTATTGTTAGGTAGGATCACCCCCTCACTTTAGGAGAAGCACAATTATCTCTTAGTAGGTGGTGAAGAGCATCCAATGCAATAACAAACAAGGAAGAGGCAATGGGGCACCCCTGCCTAATTGATCATTCCAACTAAATAGCTTCAAACTTGGATCCATTCACCTCCACCAAGGCAAAGGCATCATTAAGGAGAGTGTTGATCATTTTAGTGAATTCATGTGGAAACCCGAAGGCTTCCAAAGCCATTTTTAAAAAGGACCACTCCACTTTGTCATAAGCCTTCTCAAAATCCAACAAGAGCATCGCCACATTCTATTGAAACCTCTTAGCCCAATCTAAAGCCTCCCAGCTAGTAATCAAGTTTTCAAGGGTATATCTCCCTTTAATAAACCTAGTTTGAGTGGAGTTTACTCATATGAAAATTTTGGTTGCAAACCATTTTAATTAGTTCTAACAAGTTTTGGAGTTAATAAAACATTCTATGTTTTTGAGTTGATAAGGAAGACATTTTTTCCAGTTGGTTTGGTCTGATAAAAATAGTTGTAACTTAGGGGAATTGACTAAGTGTCAATTATGTGAATACAGTTTTACTGTGTGCCAGTTTTTGGGTCTGCACCACTCTATAAGTGAAGATGTCACTCTGCACTTCTAACATAATTTTGGTGGATGTTAGATGTATTTGATTCCAAGTTTTCATCACTTTTTGGCAAGTTGTTTGAAATTTATGAGTAACAGAGTTTGGCTTGGCAAATTACAATGAGTTTATGTACAGTTCTATTGTGTGGGAGATTTCACACGTCTCCACAAATGAGTTGTTGGCTTTGTGCTTTTGAGGATAGGTTACCAAATGGTAGTAGAATGTGAATTCCAGTTGGCATTGAGTTTTGAGGTCCACATGTTGAGATATGGATACACAGTTGAAGGTTTTTGCTTTTAGGTCTTATGCGGAGCCGACCTAATATGTTTAAAGGTATGTGAAGGATAAATATGTGTTTTTATCTTGTATGGGATCTATTATAGGTCCATGTCAACCTATCTTAAGGTGTTTTGAGTTTTGAATTGTGGTGCATTGTATGTATGAAATTTTTAGAGCTGACAAGTTATATTTTGAGTGTTACATCTAATTAGGTCGACCTAATTGATGTTACACTTGATGTGGATACATATGTTGGATTATTTTCATTGTTTTGAGATGATGAGATGTAATATGTGGTAATATAATGCAAATTTAATCAGAGAAATGCTAAGTTAAGTTGCAAATGTTAAGTTGAAGATCAAAATTGTGTGAATGAAGAGTGAGGCAAAGTGTTGAATTAGAAATAGATAAAGATTGTTATTGTGCTTCAATGGAACTATATTCATGCTTATGTTAGATGTAATTGTAATAGTTCAAAATAGGATACATGAGCCACCATCTCTCTTCTATAGTTTTCTATGTGGATAGTGAGTCCACCCGTAGTGAGCATTTATATAAATATACTATAATCGACCTTATAATATATTGTGAGCTAACCCTCACCATGGTTTTTCCCATTTTGGGTTTTCCACAAAAAAATATTGGTGTTCATGTGTTATGATTTGTTGTGAATGTTTCATGCTTTCTTTCGTTATTGCAATTGAATATGTATTAGTGATTGGATGTTTAATGTTTAAATGGTTTAAGAGAATACTGATTTACCCCCCACCCCTTCTAAGTATTCTAGGTGTTCAACAATTGGTATCAGAGCCTGGTTCCTTGGAAGGAGCTTAACCACTTTGAGAAGGTATTGGAGATTGAACACATGGCTAACAAAAAATTTCCTATTCCTCTGGAAGAGATTCCTGCTATTGATTTTATAGAAGAAGATTGCATGCTTAACAAAGATGGAAAGCTCAAAGTTTCTCTTAAATATCTAGAAAAATTTGAAGATGAAAACAGAGATTTGAATGAAAATGTCAAAGAAGCAAATGAATGCATCAGAAAATTGAGAGAAAATCAAGAAATTCAAAGAAAGGCATAAGGAATTCAGTGAGCAATTGAAGCAAGCAAATGAATCCATCACTGGTTTGAAAGTGTAAGTTGAAGAAAAGAAAAGAATTGAAGAATACTTGAATGTAATGGTGAAAATAAAATCAGAGGAATGTACAAGGCTTGAACAAGAAGTGGTAAATCTGAGATCAGATCTAGAAAAAGCAAGAAGTCATGAAGACAAATTCAAAATGAGTGCTACAAACTTGATGAAATGATTACAAATCAAAAAGAATCCAAAAACAAAGGTGGATTAGGATTTGAAAAAGGTGAAAGCTCAAAACCATATGAAACACCTAATGCAAAAGAGAAGATCAATTAACCAAAGAATACTGAAGACAAGAAGAACAATGGAAAGATCTGGAATCAAAGGAATGAAGCTAGAAGATCATCGGCCAGACAACCAAATGCACAAAGGTACCCATCTTTCAATGGTTTTTGCTATTCTTGCAATAAATTTGGACATAAAGCAATCAAATGTAGAAGTAGAATGAATTAGAATGTTCCATCCTTTTCTGGTCAATTTTTTACATGCAAAAGATTTAGTCATAGAGCAAGTGAATGCAAAAGTCAAAAGATGAATGGCTATAATAATGGTAAAATGATTCAATGTTTCAATGGTTATTGTTATACATGCTATGGATTTGGACACAAAGCTAATCAATGCAGATTTAGAGTGAATGGGAGGAATATTGTCTAGAAGAATGTTGTATGATACAATTGCAGTAGACCTAGACACATTTCCAAGTTTTGCAGAAGCAGAAATACAAGAAAGAATAATCTGGTAAAAAGAAATGAAATATTCAAAAAGGTTGATCCAGTTGAAGTAAAGAAAGAAATGGAAAAGATTTGTAGAAAGAAGGAAGAGATAGAAGACAAGGGAGAATTTGTACCATCCACTGGTGCAAATGTTTCCTCCAAAAATTAAGCTAAGAGCCATGTCTTAGGGGAGCTTTAATGGATATCTTTTGTCCCCCACCAAAGAAGAGGTGCTAAAGTCTGAGCATGAGGATATGTGATATATATCAACATGCTTGATCTATTGTGAAGATTGCAGAAGAAACTATGATGATGCAGAAGTTGGCAGAGCTTCAGAAGTTGTCTGTGCATACAGAAAAAGGGTTGTCAGCTTTATGGGTTGAAGTATTCAATACAAAATTAGGTCAAATCTAGAGGTTATAAGTGATTTCACTAAGGAAATTTTATTTCACAAAAGTATTTGAGAAGGAGCAGAGCAATGAGGGAATTCAAAGTGTTCAAGGTGAATTGTGAATCAACACATCGAAACCCTAATTTGGAAAGTGATATAAAAGATATTTACAGTCTCCATTTTGCCCTAGTTTCATAAAAAATAGTGTTTTAAGGGAATTTGAATAAATTTGAAATGGCTACACTGAGGGTAACTAAAGTTATAGAGAAACCACAACCAAAGTTTAAGAAATATCTCACAAAATCAATAGAAGATGACTCGTCAGGCACATTTTCACACATTCCTTATGGGGTTTTACCAATTGAGGATATTAGGATCTACATTCATGGTAGGATAGAAGAATTTGATCATTATAAGTTATGGATTTGTAGAATAATGAGCTTACTAGAGAATACTTTTCCCTAAAGCCAGAATTTCTTAACCTAGTCGCAAAGAAATTGGATGTTTGGCAAGGGTTTCCTAATTTATGTTTTGAGGACAAATGGGTTAGGATGGCACTTAGCATAATGCAATGTGATAAGTTTTTTTGGACTAATATTCCTCACATGATAACTAAGGAAGTGATAAGGGAAGTTACTGGTCTTTTCTCCACCTGACTAGTTCTTGTGCTAAAATCCATCAAGAATGAAGTAGCTATGGAGAAAATAGGAGCTGCATATGATGAAAGAGCTTTGGTAGTGAATCCCATTAGAAACCCAGTGTAAGATATGCAGCTATGATGATTGGATACAAAATTTATTATACAAATAGATACAATTCAATATCTACCACCACAATCAATGTGGCATATGGATGGTAGAAATGGTGCAGATTATGACTTGTGTGAGTTACTTGGGCAACAACTGATGGAGAATTTGAAGCAAATCAAGGAAAAGAAATATGTATTCAAGTATGGAAATTTGGTGGTATGTTTACTCTTCTACTTTCTAAAGCAACTACTCAGAACTTAGAATGTGACATGGATAAGAGGCAGACCTATTTCCCATAAGATCAGAGACCATATGTTTGGACTTGGAGATGGGAAGGCACAAGATGATGCTCTTTTTGTTTTCTTTACAATATTTCAAAGGAGAATGCATGAAAGGGACATGATCCCTAGGAAAAAGGTTGAAAAATATCACAACGATATCACATTTCTAGTGTCAATTGATGAATTTGCATGATGGAAGTAGTAAAACCAAGGACAATATGGATCCTGACACTAGGATATGACATCAATAAACAAGAAATTATTGGCTTTGCTAAAATTTTGCTAAAGATCCCAAAGGATGAAACTAAAGTAAGGTACAAGACATATGAGTAAAAGTCTATAAAAGTTCACATGGAACAAAGGAAACTGTGAGCACCTCTCAAATCTGCAAACATCCTAAACTCCATAAAGAAGGTAAGTGCATACAAATTTGCTAAATAATCCTATGAAATAATGCAAAATGTTTCCTAAACATGATAGCAAACCAAACTAAATTGAAAGCATGAAAGAAACAAGATACATATCTATCCCCTAGTGGATTGGTGCTTCTTTGATGTGGAAAGAAGCCCTTTCCCAATCCTTGATAAGCTTGGTGATGAGGATGCAATGGACAAAATTAGCTCTCAATCAAGAAGAGAGTAACTTTGCATAAAATTTGTGGATGGATGAATGAGTATTAAGGCCTTCTTTTATAGATTTTCTTGATGAGATATTGGCCAAGAGGGTGAATGTGGGACTAAAGACCCACCAATGAGAATAGGCCACTTGTCAAGTGATGATAGGCCAATGGATGTGCAAGATTTGGGAAGTGTGCCCATGAGAGGGAGAATTTGAATTCAAATTTGGCAATAAATTTAGAGAGGGGGACAAGAAAAAGAGCAATAAATGCAATGTTGGAGGGACAAATCAACTTGTCATGATTTTCAAATTTGAGGGCCATGTTGAGTGAAAATGAGAGTTTTAATAAATCAATAAATTGATTTATTTGTGCAAGTGGAGATATCTAGAGGATGCAAGTGGGTGGGTTAGGTTAGGCTAATTAGGATTAGGTTAGCTTAATGGTGATTAGGTGAGTTTGACTTTTAGGACTTTGATATTTGATTTATTTGAATTAGAAAATGATGGAATATGATTTTGGATTTGATTAAATGGCCATTTGATTTATTAAAAGATTGATGATAATGTTTATTTGATTTTAAATAAATGACCTTAGGAGATGATATTACCTAATGAATAGATGGAAGTGAACCTGATTAATTGATGAATGGACCTAATGTGAAATCTAGTTTAGTTAATGAATGAACCTGATTGAATGCACAATGTTAATTTTGCATGTCTACAGAAACCATAGATCAAGAAGAATGTGGATAAGATGGTGGATGTATATGCTAAAGAAATGGGTCTTTCAAAGGAAAGAGTACAGTAGGAAAGAGATAAAATAAAGGTAGATTTAAGTGTTGTTGAAGCATCTAGGAGTTCAAGGAGATCTAGTAGGATTGAGCTACAACTCCTCCTTCTATTGAGAAGTCCTCTAGGACAAGGCAGCTCACTGAAGAGAAAAGAAAGACTACTACAATCCCTTTGATAAAGGAGAAATCTCCTCTGATAGTGCAAGTTACGAGGGCTGAGAAGAAGAAAACTACCATAGTTGCACCACCTACTGCCCCATCCAAGAGAAGAATTAAACAGTAAGCTACAAGAGAGAAGGGTATTGGCATAAATGTTGCAGAAGAAGAAGAGGATTTGGAAGAAGAGAGACCACCCTTGGTCCAGAGAAGAAGAAGTGATGCTTCACAAGGTGAAGCCAACACCAAAAGAGGAAGATTTGACATTATAGACACTAAGAGTGAAGAGGAGATAGATAAAGAAAAAAATCTTTTAAGATCGATATGAGATCTAAAAGAAGAAGGAAGCCAAGAAGGCTTCTTCAAAGAAGAAAAAGACTACAGAAACAAAGAAGACTTCGGTAGAAGGCAAAGGTAAAGAAAAAAATAAAAAAGATTTAGTAAGGCCTCATTCCCCCATGCAGTTAAAGGCACTATTTAATAGTATTTTGCAGAATGATATGTTGGGAGAGACTACAACTTTGTACAAGGATGTAGATGAGGTAGACAAGGCTACCATCATAGAAGCTATAGTCAAATACATAGTTGTCCTTGAGGTGTACATGCAGAGCATAAATTTCTAAGCATGTACCTGAAGATTTATGGAATATTTTGTTAAAGAGAAGACAAGAAATTGTAAAAGAGCATGAAAGTCACAAAATTTGGGAATGATACCAACAAATGAAGAAGAAACAAATGCTCCATAACCAAATGCAAAAGAGGAGATGCAGATAGATGATGCTCAACATGAGCATGTTGTATTTATGAAGAAGCTACATTAGACCACACAACTCTAGAAGTGGAGGACATGACAGAAAAGGTTGATGAAGAGGCAATGATCAAAGAAGACATTGTAAAGGAAAACACCTCCACTCCTCCTTCAACACACAAAGAAGTTACTCCTCTGGTTATCACTGAAAATACTACAGAGGATGAAAACAAGGATGATAATGTTGATGCAAAAGAAGAATGAGAGCTAAAAAAGAAAGATGAAGTGAAGGTTGATGAGGAGAAAGAAGAAGAGGATAAGAAGGAAAGTGTAGACAAGACTAAGGATGCATCTGGAGATACACAAGTAGAAAAATAAAATGCAACAAACTCTAGAAGTGTTGAAAAGAAGGGAAGGTTGTAGAGATAACCAAGGTTTTAGGTGAATCCTTCAACTCCTCTGGAGATTCCTTGAAAAATATTTTAAGCATTCAGCCCAAATTCTAGCCAGTTGTATCTTCACAACTGTTGCAGTTTCCAATGCATCAAGGCAATGTTGAGTTGGACAAAATCACTTCCATTCACAAGCTTCAACTGGGAGACACATTTCATGTATTTGCAAGGAAAGAAATCGTTGAATCACATCAAAAGAGCAGAGAATTGATGGAAGAAGCAGTCAAGGCTTTACAAGAGACCATATCCGATGTGAATATAGACAGTATAGACACTAAAAATTATCCTAGGCCCGCGACTTTATTAATTTCCCTCTCATCCTTCATAATTAAATAATTTTAATTATTTAATTATTGCCTAAAGTCATAAAGTCTTCTATTAATTAAATAATTTTGATTATTTAATTAATTCATTTATATCTTTTTATTTCCTCTTTTGATTAATTAAATAAATTGTTATTTATTTAATTACATCTCTAATGTCTTCGTCTTCTATAATTAAATAAATTTATATTTATTTAATTATTTATCATTTTCTACTATAATTAAATAATTATGTCAATTATTTAATTAGTCATTATAGCCTTTTCTACCATTAATTAATTAAATTTTAGTTAATTAATGACTTGCCTTTTCTCCCACTTTTTGAATTAAAATTGTTATTTAATCAAAAAGATAACTTGTCTTTTCTATCTAAGATTTAACTAATGTTTCCATTATTTAACTCTCCACTTTCCTTTTCAAACTAAATGATTCTTTAGAATTATTTAGTTCCTCTCTCAGTCTTATTCTTATCATGTCTTGTCTCATTTAATTTCATTGATTGAAATTAAAATCATTTAATCTCGATTCTTCATTCAAATTTGTCTTTTCTATAAAAAGTGCCTACCTTTGTCATTTTCAGGATCCAATCTTATGCTATCTAGACTTTATGCTTAAGATACAATTAATCTTCGATATTTTACTATCACAGACATAGGCTATTGTTGCATACTTATGATCTAAGGGCATCAATCATATTCTAGCAAAATGGAGAAGGACAATGGAGGTGAAGCATTGATGGCATGAAGATATTGGGTAACATTGTTGCATTGTTTTATGTTTTCATGTTTATTTGTTCTTCATTGCTTGATTAGGGTCTTAGGTTTTTAGTTTAACTGATTTAATACTTTACCTTTAAATTTACCCTGATTACATTGGTGATCTTGACATGAAAGGACGAATTTTGTAGATTTTTGTATGAAATTTTTAGTTTTGCAGGTTACAAGTATGGAACAATGCAACTACAGGCTAAAACGATGCAACTAACTTTGACAGTGAGCTGCAACCATGTCTTTGTGTGACACAACTGCTTTAGACTAGGGCACATTTTGAATTTGATTGATTTCTCAAGCTTTCTATGCATTTTACATTCTCTAGTTTTGGTTTTCATAGTCTAACCCCCTAACCATATCATATTAGTCTCTCGTTTGCAACTTTAGGATGGTTCACCACAAGTGATTAGGGGTTCAACACAATTGATAGAGACTTTACCACATCCAAACAACACAGTCGCTATTTCGAATGACGCATTCGTTATTTCCTATGATACAACTGTGAGTCGCAACTGTTTGTTTATTTTAAATTTAGGGTTTCATTTAGAATTTTCAACTTTTGTTATTTACATTCAGTAGAGTAGGGGTTTTTTTCTGCTATTGATGTTTGATTTGCAGCATGTGGCATTAATCTTGGAGGGAGTTCCGAAACTATTTCTTTTGAAACAAAATTTTGTTGCCCTATCTTTTGATTACTTAGTTTAGAATTATCTTGCTTGTGTGTTACAAATCTTCACTCATAAGGATAAAATGAGAAACAATGTGCATATGTCACTCATTTAGGCTTAAAATTTATGACAATATGCATATATCACTCATAAGGATAAAATGAACCAAAATCTACATATGTCACTCATTTAGGCTTAAAATTTACAACAATCTGCATATATCACTCATTGGGATTAAAAATAATTTGCATCATATACTCATTTGAGCTAAAAAGAACCAACAAATTGCATTAGTGTGCCTTCTCACATTTTATCTTGGGGATAAAAAGAATCACTACTTTACTGTCTTTGTTACAAGGTGTGTATGCTCTTCCCTCACACCTATTGTGACCTTGGGAATCAAAAACACCTCTTGGCATTTACACTCTCACACCAAACATTTGATTTTGAGGCTAAAATGAACACCATGCTAGCGTAAGGCAAACACATTATGCTCTCTCCTCGCACTTAGCTTGATCTTGGAGATTCCAAGGCATTGTTTTTGTCTTGCTTTTGTTTACCCTTAGAGGGGCCTACCTAAGAGACACATTTGAAAGGAGAACTTGAAGGTGACTCCAACCAGTTTTTCCCTCGGGATGGTATATAAATGGATAAGACTAAACTATCAAGTCCTCATGGTATGTAGGTCTTAGTCATACAATGTCATTTAGAATTGGGTACTACCGTAAAATGTATAAGAGCCCCTAGTAGGAGTGATTAAATCCTTAAGTGGCTTGTTGGACGCTCGCAAGGTGTCGTGTCCCCGAGCAGCAACTAAGAAACAAACTAGTTAGAAGCCACCCTTGTGATTGAGTATTGGCGACATTCTTAGTGTAGGGGTGTAGCATCGCACCCATAAGATTTTTATGCCCAACATTTGGCTCCCTTTGAAGTGAGACGAAAATCCCTGGCTTGCATAAGTTACTTGATTTTTGAGCTTGTGACTTTCCACAGAGAGGGTGATTTGCAACATCCTTCCATAGCAGGAGGTCCCTACTCATCCACCATCATAGGAAAAATGTGATACATAACCCGAAATGGTGTCCCTCCATTGTGTTGAAGGAGATTCCTATAGTGGGTCTAAGAGTGTCGGCATTGGCCATTTCCTTTAGGGATAGACAAGTGTTTTCTATGTGTGATATTGTATTTGATATGTGCTATACCAGTGGAAATTTGAGGTGAATAACCTCAAGAACACACACATTGCGAACATACTTTTGGACATTTTTAGACCAGACCAAGTGTTTTTAGACTATATTTAGATTGTTTTCCTTGTTTTCTATCAAAAATTTCAATCAAATAACACAAAATCCCCTTTGAAACTATCAAAACTCAAGTTTATCCTCTATTAACCACAATTGTAGAAAATAGTAAAACCACAATTGATAAGTTTTGAATTGCAACTAACTATCATTCACTGCAACTATTGTTCAGAAAACCACAACTAAAAATTTAAACTCCAATTAACAGTTTTAGTGTTGCATCATATAAACCAAACTGCAACTGAACCTTAAAATGTAACAACTTGAAATTCCTCAAGACACAAAAATTTAGTTATCCAAAAAATTAAGATTTTTTTTTAATTCTAGATTTTCCAAAATAAAAAAGATCAAACTTTAGCAAACAGATTATTGTGCCTTTTCAACATATTGTACACAATCCAAGGTTTTCAAGTTTGATACATTCAATGGTTTCAAATGATGATCAACAATCCTAGATTCATGCCCATAAAAGGCCACATATTAGATTTTGGGTATTTTGCCAAATTATTGTCCCTAATTGGCCCTTGTATCACGTGTCTTCATGAATATTGCTCAAAATGTTTATTATGACCAATTTCAACAAAATTCTTAACAATTAGACTATTTCTATGGCAGCTTCAGTTTAGGACCTGCGAGATTGAACTGCAATTAAGAAATCTATTTCGTAACAAAATAAAAAAGTGGACGAGCATGTGGGGATTTAGCTTACAATAATGTTCAAAGTTAAAACAAAAATCAAGAAATCAAAGAGCGTGCAGGGTAAAGATTCATATTAAGCATGTGGTGAAAGAAGCCTAGCAAGGGAAACAAGAATACTAGCCCAATGAATTGAGCAGGAACTTGAGAGGGAAAATATTTTTGGTCGGTGTAGCATAAAAAGGACCTGTGTTGACAACATGGAACCCCTAATCAATCAGCCAAAAAATTTGATGCAGGGGCATCATAGTGCATAGCATTTAATTCTCCTGGCCAATTGATTGTCTTGGAACTATTTAGCCAACCTACCTCAGTTGTATTATTGCTAGTCAAAAAGTGTACAGGATTGGTGATTTTAAACTTTTGTCAATCAATTGCTGCAAAAAATTCATCGAGGTTAGAAATACTATTATTCAATGCTTGAAAGGTATAGATTGGAGAAAAACATATCTTAGCATTAGTCAGCAAAAATTGAAAATGGGCATGGTTACATAGCCCTATTCAACTAGTGTCTTTAAAATTAACAGTTCTATCATTGTCTAATGGAGAAAAGATAAAAAAAAGATGTGTAGCTCCTAAAGGATCACACAAAGTAAACTAGCATATTCATTGAGCCCCCTAGTGCAAAGGGTGCACCTTCCACAAGGAAAGATCATAATATAGAACATATCATGCAAGTGTACAAAAATCAAACATAAAAAAATTACTTATTTACATATAGAAATTTGTAGTCCAGTATGGTAGATTGTTTGTGAAAGTGCAATTTGTGGAAACAATAAGACAGTCATTGTTGAACAATTTTCACAATGAAATTGTTAACAGATAGTGTAAAAGTTCCCTGCGGTTGGAATTTGTGTAACAAGAACATTGTAGGCGAAATATCATCTCTATATTTCTCATATGTGATTTTTGTAAGCTTTGGTAAAATTTGTTTAAGGAGGTCTCCATTTAAGCAGTAGTCAATGTTTCCTTCTTTCCTATACAATGTGCAAGCCAAATTGTGATGGTAGGAAAGTTGAGTGGTTCTTTTGCAATACGTGCAATTGGCAAATCCTTTTTCAAGAGACTTTTCAAGTAGCATGGAGTGATGACACATGCTACAACAAGCTTCGAAGGGGGGTAAGTGGACATTCTTTGGCTTGAGTGTGCCAAGTACTTGTGAATAAAAATAACTTGTTATGTATTTTGTAAGGAACTAAAATAATTTAATAGATATGTTATATAAATGTAAAAATAAAATTATTATTTTTTGTGCTCTTTGTCTGAATGTTGCATTTTGCAATAGTTTACAACTATGCTCTTTTGCATGCATCACTAAGCTCCTCAAAAAAATTTGATTGCGTTGTGTGCATTACGTTTGTTCCTTATGGACCATTTCTAACAACATTTTTGAAAAAGAGGAACTTGGCATGTCTATTTTTGAAAACATTTGTTGTAAATATGCACATAAATCTATGTTGGCACTTGGGATAACAACCTACAAAAGAAAATTGTTAATGAATTTAAGTTCATAAGTAAAGTTGAATATGAAAATAAAACATAGATGGTTAGATATATGTACAGTTGTCATGTCTTCTTGGAGATCTTTGTCTTTGACATGCACTTCGAACTAGTTTTTGTTCAAATGACAAGATGCCCCTATTGCTCCAAATGAACCAACAGAATAGTTGCAGTTTGCTTGCATTAGTTGGGAGATAATGATGTCTAGAGTTAATCTACGGTTTTTGTAAATAATTGGCACACTTTCAACTATGTTTCTATTGGTTAAGACAAGGAAACAATCTGCATCACCTCTTTCATATGGAGTTTTAGTCTTGATTAAAAAGTTGGTGATGCAAATGCTAGACCAAACAAACATACGAGGCAAGAATGTATTTATCAGATTGTTGCTAATGTTTACAATTATAGTCATTTGACCATTGCAATCTACGAGATCCACATGTACTATTTATGCCTTTCTTTGGGTGTTGTTGTACTTGGTAGAAGCAGGACCATATACAACAAGGACATCTCCTTCAAATACAAAACTAGTTTGTTTTGTGCAAAGCTCCAATATTGTACTAGGTTTTGGGTTTGTGGAAATTAGGCTGTAAAAATGAATTGTATAGTTAATTATATGTTGTAAACATGTATTATAGTTGTCAAAATTGAAGAATAGAAAAATTTATGCACGTTATTCTCAATTGTGCAAATATAAATTAAAGATTTTTCACTATGTATGTTGGTGTTTGTAGAAATCTATGGAAAATGGAGAACCATATACATAGCTTTTTTACTAAATTTGGTATAAAAGAAGACTATTAAAAATCAATACCTTTCTTTGCTGCTTTGAGTAGTCATTGTGGTAGGAGATGTGCTTTTCAGTTCGATGCTTTCCAAATGGCTGTAGTAGGAAATGAAATTGTTAGTCATGAAATTTGTGGATATTACTATTTAAATTTTCATTAATTTGGAAGAATTGGCAAGTCTCATCGTTTTGTTATGTGTTATGTTGTAGTTACAAAAAATGCATGTTATTCTCAATTGTGCGAATATAATTTAAATATTTTTCACTATGTATGTTGGTGTTTGTAGAAATATATGGAAAATGTAGAAGTATATACATAGCTTATTAACAAAATTTGGTAGAAAAGAAGAGTATTCAAAATTAATACCTTTCTTTGATGCTTTGAATGGTCATTCTCATGAGAAGTGTTATTTAGTTCGATGCTTTCCAAACGACTGTAGTAAGAAATGTAATTGTTAGTTATGTAATTTATGGAAAATATTATTTAACTTTTAACTAATTTGGAAGAAATGACATGTCTGATCATTTTGTTGTGCATTCTTTTGCAGGTATGGAAAAAGATTCATCAAGATCTTCTTCACTGATTTCCATGTTTTTGAGAAAACTACAAAATACTTTTATTTTTTACTTCTATAGTAATCTACTATTAAAATAGTGTTTTTCCTATTACATTTAGATATATTTCTTATATATTTGGAAAAAAATTTGTAGTTGATTTTTGGCTACTATAAATACCTTTCATCTGATGTAATATTGGTTGTATGGGCAGTCGTTGTTGGAGTGTTGTTAACTTTATTCATGTCCAATTGCCTTTGACAAAACAAATGTGTTAGTCAACTATGGTTTTTCAAGAGGATATTTTGTTAAAGAAAATAAATTATGTATGTTTTCCATGTAATTTACTCTTTATTTGTGCCTTGTTGTGCTTTTGTAGGTACTAAAGTAGATACTTTTTTTGCCCAATATTCATGATTTCAAGTCACCTACAAAACAATATTTCTATTATTTTTCATTATATGAATTATGATATGTAGAATGGTATAACTAATGAGTTTAAGTACTTTTTTTAACTAAGAGTTAATGTATGTAGACAATAAAATGTTTTTTCATATAAATTTTTTGTACATGATTACCTTTTCCAAGATGCAAAGCATGGCTAAACGATGTTGGCAACATGAAATAGAAGAGTGTCATGATTTGTCCAGTACGATTTGAATCTTTGAATTTTTGTTGTATTTGCATAATTGTTTGTCCACACATGATCAATAATGGTCCTTAACAAAAGGTTTGTGTTTTCTTGTAACAAGTGCAAGTTGTGTATTTGCATGTTCTCTTTAAGCATTTCTAATTTTTTTGAGGAGTTGGAAATGTCAATGTTAAAGTCACCTGCAATGTAAATAAGGCTTCTAGTAGAAGCAATTGGCATTGCTTTGTTAACAATTTCTATAATA
The DNA here is from genome assembly GCA_007258455.2 of Sequoia sempervirens. Taxonomy (NCBI): domain Eukaryota; kingdom Viridiplantae; phylum Streptophyta; class Pinopsida; order Cupressales; family Cupressaceae; genus Sequoia; species Sequoia sempervirens. The sequence continues at coordinate 46,114,481 of VDFB02000020.1, read as the reverse complement.
TTTGTAAGCGATGTTGTTGGTATTGCATAGATATTACAAATATAAGGGCTTTGTTTAGTAAACATTAGTGTACTCAATATTGCTTCAACATTATCTTCTATGAGTGGAATTGCATTTGATATTTGTCTATGTTTTTTTGTGCAGGTCATTATCCCATATATATGGTATGCTACAGACAAATTATATTTTGGTAATCCATCATTCGTTATAGGTGTTTCCAAATATGTCTCTTAGAGACAAATAATGTCCAAGGACATTAAATCTTTGTCATGTACAATGTCTTGTTTGTGTGGCTAGAAATGACAAGTGTTCAATGTAGATATGGTAATGCATGATGTTTGAGTTTTGTAATGTATGTCATTTTGAAGAGTCCACTTAGCTATTGTTTCTAACTGTGTCATTTCATCTATGATTTTTGTTTTTACTTTAAAGTTTTTTGTTGTTATAGGGCTTAACAAAAATAATGTTCAATTGTTGATGTGTGGGAAAGAGTTGTGTAAGTTAACCCATGTTGGTGTACACCTAATGGTTCAAATGCAAGGCCATGCATTGAAATCCCTTGTGATCTATGAAATGTTCGAGCACATGCTAATTGTACTAGAAATTGTTTCCTAACAATATTTTTTTGCTAAGCAATTAGTTTTAGGATATGTTTGGCAACTCGGAGTATTGGTACCCATCCATTGTTAATATATGCTTGGTTTAAATGTGATAGTTTTGTAGCTTAAGCTTTTCCTATACGATGATCATTGAATTCAATCCATATAATGTCCATATCAACATGTTGTGTATATGTTTTGAATATTCCATCTAAACCATTTACGAGGCCATCCTGTGTATCATAGTTTCCACTGTAAATTTCAACTAATATGTTTTTTTTTAACATAATTTGGTCTACTAGATTTGTATTATTTTTGAACAATTGTTTTACATTAATAGAATTATCTTGTTCGTCAATTGCATTGATTGTCATTAGTTGTCCAAATAGTGAAAATAATATTTTTTGATTGTGTGCATTAACATATTTTCTCTTGTAAAAAAGAAATGGAAATGTTGGATCAATAGGTGTAGGATGTAAGCATTTGTTATTCAAGTATGCTATGTCACTATTTGTTTGAGAGTTTGTTCGTATTTTGTTAAGAATATCGATGAAGATTTCATCTTTTGATCTCATAGTTGTTTGTAAGGTATAGCATTTGATATTTTCCCAGAAATTGTATGGAACTAGTTTGGTGTCTAATTTTATAGTTTGAAACACTGGACAGTCATATATAGGTTCTGCTTGATAGAAATCACCACAAAAAATAATGTCTAAACCACCAAAATATTTAGTAGGTGTTTGCATGATGTCACACAATCTTTTATCTATGTAACGCAACAGTTTCACTCCAACTAATGATATTTCATCAATAAGGATAATACGAATGATATTCTTTTGTCAATATATCTAATTTTTCTGAGCTCAATCAGAATAGTAGTGGATTTGTTAAATGGTATGAATAGTGCAGAGTGCAAAGTTGTGCCTCCAATATTGTAAGTTTCTTTACCTGTGTATGCGAGTAACAAGCCCTTTATCTTATCTGGGTCACTATCAATAGAGTTATTGTATATACACAGTAGGCCTTGGTATATAGCTTTGGCAGTGAATGTTTTTCCTATTCCAGTACCTCTTGTTAGAAACAAATGCAATGGTTCAAGTAATTTATGTTGTTTTTTATTAGTATGTCATTACTATGGCTTGTTTCTCTTTGTTTAGCATTCTTCAAACATTGTAGTATTTTGTGTTATCAACTAAGTTTGGATGTTTAGCAATTCCAAATGGTCTTCTCATTTGTTTGTTGTAGAATTTAAGTTTTATTGTATCTAGATCCGATTGCAAATTGTATTGTTCATTATATTTGGTGTTTAAGTTTTCAACATTGTTTATTTCTATACAGTTCTCATTTTCAATATTGACATCATTAATAGCATTGTCCAAATCACCCCATAGCTCATTTATATGGTATGTGTACTTTGCTTGACTAAGTTTTACTATCTTTTCATTAGCAATGAAAGTGTTTTCCCATGTTGTGAAGCCTTTTTTCAATATGTTTTAATCTATGGAAAATGGGACATATAGTAAAAGTTGTTCCCTATAATAGTTCTCGATGTCAACATGTTTATTGTATCTTATATATCGAATAATTTGCGGTCTACTTTTTTTTAATTGTCTTTTTCTTGTTGTGTATTTTGTGACAAAATCTACTAGACAAACATTTGCCAACATTTTAGGGTGTGCTATATAATGGTCAATTAAACTCTTACAAACAATGTTTTGTGAATCATCTAGCTCTATTTTAACTCAAAAAATTGTAACTCAACATCAAAACACACAAACTGAAAGAAACTACTGCAATTCTATTGAAGACAGAATCTGAAAACCCAGGTGCAGCAACTGCACTTATTGAAAACATGACAAAACTAAAATGAAACATGCCAGCAGGCACTTATTGAAAAAAATACTGAAACTAAAAACTATTCTACTATGTACAGCTGAAAGCTTGATGCTTAATAACACTATTTCAAATGAATCCCATTGACAGGGATTGGCAGTACTTCACCATTTAGCTTTGAAAGTTGAAATGCATTGTGTTCTTTCTTTTCTGTAATAATATACATGCAATCCCACATGGCGTCAAACTTTGTATGTTTACCAAGCCTGCTTTTAAGCTCATCCCACTTGAGAACTAAATCACCTTCATTGAAGATCCTTGTTGTTGCTTTCTTATCGAATGTGTTCTTCATTTGAGAATGATGAATCTGAAGCTTTATGTAGGCTTCCCTTTTGGTTTCTTCCAACTCTGTTAATTGAGCAAGCTTGACTTGCATTAGCTGCTCCTCAAGTAACTCAAGCTCTTTTATGTAACTCAAAGTTGGAAATTCAATTGAGATAGGCAGTTTGGCCTCTTTGCCATAAACCAAAACATAGGGTGAAAATCCTATTGATCGTTTTGGTGTAACTCTATCAGCCCACAGGGCTAATTTGAGCTTGTCATGCCATGACCTCTGATTATCTTCAATAATATTTTGTATGATCTTAATTAGATTCTTATTTGTTGATTCAGCTTGTCCATTACCCTGGGGGTAATAATTGGATGAAGTGTTCAGATAAATATTATTCTTTACTGACCAATCTGAAACTCTTAAACCAACAAAAGCCAAAGCATTATCAGAAATAATTGAATCAGGTGTACTAAACCTGGAAACTATATCCTGATAGAAATTTAAAACTAATGTTTCATTTGCATCTCTTAATGTAATTTCTTCAATCCACTTCGTAAAGTAGTATGTGGCAGTTAAAATCCATATATGCCTAGCACTTGAGGGTGGATTGATTGGACCGATAAAATCGAGTCCCCACTTTCCAAATGGTTGGTCAACCTGAATTGGATTCAGGGGCAGGGCTGCTAACTTTTGTTTTCTTGCAAAAAGTGAACATTTGGCACATTTTTTGACATAAGTATGAGCATCTTTGAAAATATTTGGCCAATAATAGCATGCCTTCATAATTTTCAGAGTTGTAGTACATGGTGCAAAATGACCTTCAGCAGGTCCATCATGGAATTCTTCAAGAATTCTTTCAGTCTGATATGGATAAATACATCTAAGAAAAACACCATTGAAATCTTTCTTATAAAGAACACCATCAATTTCTGCACAAGGAATTGCTTGTAACTTGTAATATCTTCATTTAGACTTGTCTAAACCTTCTGGACAATCTCCAGTATGCAAATAATGGATCATTTGATGGATCCAATCAATTGGAACAGCTGAAACAATAGGTTCTTCTTCATTATTTAGAATTGTAACAACCTTTTCACTGCTATTTTCTTCATTTTTTGCAAGCTATTCACACAGTCCTTTACCCCAAACAAGCTTGGTAACCTTTATGTTGATGTCATACTCCATGACTTTGGTTATCCAACTTGCTCGCTTGTCATTAATGTCCTTATTCAGTAGAAACTCCTTGACTGTTAGGTGAGCTACCAGCAGATTTATCTTATTATTAGACAAAATATGTCTGAATTTTTTCAAACTTCTCACTATAGCAAGTACATGCTTCTCAACGAATGAATATCTTGTTTCGTAATCATGCAAGACTTGACTAAATAAAGCTATGGGCTACTCCATACCTTCATTATTTTGTTGACAAAGCATTGTGGAGATGGTATCCACTCCTCTGAATGCGTACAGTATGAAGCCTTTATCAAAATCAGGATTTATAAGAGTAGGGGTTGCTGCAAGTGCCTCTTTAATTTGCTTGAAACTGTTCTTACCTTCTTTTGACCAGCTGAATTGAATGTTTTTCTTCAACATGGTTGTTAATGGCTGTAATAAAGCTACAACATTGGGAATAAACCTCCTCACGAAGTTTATTCTGCCCAGGAAGCTCTGCAAACCCTTTTTGTGAGTGGGCAGCGGTAAAGCCAGAATGGCTGCAATACGTTTTGGGTCAATAGAAATACCATCTTTTGAAACAATGTAACCCAAAAGCTTACCTTCATGAATAGCAAAAATACTCTTCTTTGGATTCAAAGAGATTCCATATTTTCTGCATCTCTCGAATATCTATCTAAGATGACTGAAATGATCATCAGCGTTACGTGAGAAAACAGTGATATCATCTAAGTAAACAAGAAAAAAATTATTTATCAAACCTTGGAGAGCCATATCCATCGCTCTCTGAAAGGTGGCTCTTGCGTTTGACAATCCAAACAACATCTTTATGTAAGCCATAGTACCCCATTTGGTGGTAAAGGTTGTCTTATACTGATCTTCCTCCTTAACCAAGATTTGGTTGTAACCTGAATACCCATCCAGCAATGAAAACCTTTATAATCTTGAAACAACCTGCAATATTTGTTCCATTGAAGGCAACGGGTAGTGATCCTTGAGTGTAGCTCTATTTAGATCACGAAAATCAATGCACAACCTTATCTCTTCGCTCTTCTTTTTGACAGGCACCAAATTTGACACCCAAGAAGTGTGCTTGATTGGAAATATTATACTACCTTCGAATAACTTGTTTAATTTTGTTTTCATCAGATGTTCTAACTTTGGATTCAGGGGCCTCTCCTTCTGTCTTATCGGTTTTGCATTAGGCTCGAGCTCAATTGTATACTAAGCTAACTCGGGGGTTAAAACCCTTCAAATCTCCATACTGCCAGGCGAAAATGTCACTGAATTCTTAACAAAGCAAGATAAAGGCTTGTTGTTCTGCCTTTGTACAGACTTTACCAAGCTTAAGCAGCTTGTCCTTGAATATTTCTATTGATTCGTAATACTCTTGCTTCACTGTAATGCCTGATTTATCTCTTCTAACCTGGTCATCAGTGTTGAAGATGGATTTAAGGGTCACCAAACCCTTTGGCAGCTTGTTAGACTTGAGTTGCATGATTTGATCACCATATTGTTGATCAAATTTTTGCTGATTTCCAGTAGAAAACTCTGCTTCTTCCATCAGAAAATGAACTATTTGTTCATCACTATCAAAAATCTGCCAACTTTCATTATTATCAGGTATTGAAGGTCTGACAACTACCTTCACGTACTGTTGTACTCCACATTGTGAATTTCAGTCAGAATGTCAAACTGTGACCCTAGAGCAACAAGTTTATCAGCTTGATTATTCTGAAGTCTTGGTACTGATTGTAGATTAAATGCATCAAACTCCTCAATTAATTCCCAAACATGATGTTTATACAATTTCAGCAAATCATTCTTCGTTAAATTCATATTTCTAACTTGATTTTCTATTAATTCTGAATCACCATACACCTGTAAGCACTTAATCTTTATTTTTCTGGCCCATTCTAAGCCATGTTTTAATGCTTCATATTCAACAACATTATTAGAACAGTTGAAAGCAAATCTAAAAGTTGAACAATACCTGTCTCCTTCAGGCGAAATCAAAATAGCTCCTCCACCAACACCAATTTTACTCTTGGAACCGTCAAAATATAGCTTCCAAAGCTAATCAATCTGTTGTACTTGATATTTTTCTTCCTTGACCAGATTTGGAATAATTGCATCGGGTTCCCGAATCATATAAATGCCCAAACCTACTTCCTCTATGAGATTGAACAGATCAACCTCGTGATTCTCAGCTACCCACTCATCTAGATTTGTGTCAGGTATGCCTTCTATAGGTACAATGGGGTCGAGGGTCATGGATTGATCCTCCTGATCATGGAAAGCTAGGTTTGCATTTATGGGATTCAAAACATAAGGTTCAATATGGTCTTTAGCTAGTGATTCTAATTTAATCATTACTCTAGTACCATATCTAGTTCTGAAAAACATGTGTGACCAGTCTGATGACAGATAACCACCTAATTTCGTAGTGAAATCTCTAGATAAGCAAATGGAAAAATAAGGTGGAAGATCAATGATATATATGTCCTGTGAAATTTGAAAGTTGGGACAGGCATGCAATGTAAGAGGCAAGTTTTTAATAGCTCTTACAAACTTTACAGTTGTACCATCCAACTGAACTACCCCTTTTGACAATGGTTCATACTCAAGTCCTAACTTGTCTACCGGTTGTTTGGGCATGATTGAGCTGCTTGCTCCACTATCAATCATGCAGTTGTGCACTATGTTATCACCAATTATCAAGCTGACATAAAAAGGTGGTAGTTTTACCTCTTTAGCTGGCTGCTCCTGCTTTTGATCTGAATTGTTCGCAAGAACTCTTGGCTGCTCTTTATTTGTTTCATTAGAAATTGATATCTTAGCCAAAGCCTCTTGCAAACTTTCTTTTTTCCCAAGCAGGCATAATGCATCTAACATGGTAATGCCAACAGTTGTCTTTTTCATATGTTCAACGATATTGAAAGAAGAAACATTAACCTTTGACTATATACCTTTTGAACAACAGTGTCTGTTTGAGCTGCTTGAGGTTGGAACTGAACTTTAGACTACTCCTTTGATGGTCCAGTCTATTGTCTTGGCAAAATCTGAACATTTTGAGCTGTTGAAGGCTGAACTTGCCCTTGTTGGGCTGTAAAATCTTGATTTTTCTGTTGAACAGCAGGTTGTTTGTCTTTTTTTGCCTGTTGTTTATCAAGAACAGCTTGTTGTCTTAGATCAAATGCTCTTTTCTTGGCCCTCGTATTGGTTGCAATGGAAGTGGCTGACTGATTTTGACTTTGCACATGATTAACTCTGCAAAATTCACTTCCTTGCCAGTTCATCATGGCAATGTCAAGGTCACTCTGCTGTGTTTGTTCATCTTGTTGATTATTGTCTTAGTTGTTTGTTCAAAAGCAGCATAACTATTTTGCACCATAAGGGCTTGGTTAATCACCCTGTTCATGCAAGTAGCCTGATTATGAGGCTAATTACAGGGATAACACCATACATAATCTTGGGCTAAATTGTTCTGTATTGGCATCAACTCTTTTGAAGAGCTAGCAGCAGCTAGATTAAATGGTTGATTAGGCCTAAAGTTAAAATTCCTCTTTTTTCCCTGGTAATCAGCTTGATAAGCAGGCCTGTTTGCTTGAAATAATGATTGATTAGGCCTGAAATTTTGACCTTCCTGGTTTTTTAGGCTTACCAAGTTGTTACTCACAGTTTATAGTAACTTGGCCATTTGTTGTTGGTCATTTATTCGCTATTATTGGGTATCTTTAAGACCTTGCAAATCAGAATTTGCTGGAACAACATTATTTTGTGCTGCTACTTGGAAATCTAAGGCTGGAACAATAGGTATAGTGGCTATTGGAGGTATTTGAATGGGCATGTATGGTTGTACCTATGGGAAAATTGGCATAGGGGGTCTTGGGGCGAGTTTACCAGCTTGTATAAGGCTATTTTTAGCTCTAATAGCAATGTCATATGTTGTTGGTAATGTTAACCCACCCATTGACTGTATCACTATGCAAAGATCTAAGGTAATACAAAAAAGCATGGTCAGGAGTTGTTCTTACCGTTACTGGAATTCGATCCCATGTCCTTTGAAATATGAAATTAAAGTCCATCATCTATTCTTGTGGCGCTCTCTTAATAGTCATCATTTGTTCAATTAGAGATAAATGATCAGACTTATCTGAAAATTGTTTGGTCAGCTTGTCTCCTAAATCATCCCAAGTCAGGACGCTATTGACTGGTAAGCCACAAAACCACTGAGATGCTTTCCCCTTGAATGACACTACTAACAACCTCAAAGCTACGTTCTCCTGAATCACATGGTGAACTCCACATAATGAAGCTACGTCTCTAATATGCTCAATGGGTGTAGTCTGATCCTCACCAGTAAAAAAGGGCAGACTTTTCAGTGCTGCTACTAGTATATCATCGTGTTGAGCTAGATCTAATGGGCTGCCCCCATTGAATGGAACAAAAACATGCGCTCTAGCCATCGGAGATGCTACTATTCTGGGATTTGCAACTTGTACAATCGGTACAGGTTGAACCGGTACTCTATAACTTGGCGAAGCTGAAAATGAACTTGGTTTCCTTGCTAACGATCTGCCTCTTCTTCTTGATGTGTAAACTAATGGTTTTGCTCTTTGAATTGGAGAAACTGATTACTTTCTTGAAGGCTTACCAGGTGTTCGCTTGGTTGTCCTTCCTATTCTCTTTGGCGAAGATAGTTGCAAATACTCAAACGAACAAGAACTTCTTGTCTGAATATTTCTCATAAGCTATTTGCACTTGATCTGCTGGAAATTGAGAACGAAGTCCCTAGGTATATGAAAATAATCCTCTGAAAGGTTGAAATATTGTTGTATATACCAAACAACAGCTTGAACTGTAAAATTCTTACTCTAAAGAGTGATTCAGAGTCCCACCAAGCGTGCCAAAAACTGTTGTCAATCATATTGCACCTGAATGCTTGAATGATTAAATTCAACAATCTGTTGAAACATTGGATCAAACTCAGGTTGTGGGTGACCTATAATGAGATTGAACCTCTGGATTCTAGGCTAGCTTCCTATATGATTTCTCAAATTATTAAATGGTAACTTATTGGGAAAAAGGATAGAAGAACTATTGCTAAATGCAAGAAACTGTAAATTGAAGGTAATGCACCTAATTGATAAAGATCTGCAATTTTGATTCACAATAAACCTCAGAAAACTATCCACACAAGTCAATTTTGACAGTTTCACCACAAAAATTGATTCTAAGGAAGGCTTGAATGAATCACCTTTGAAGGAAAATAGGGTTTTCACAGCAAAGAAGAATATTATTCATTTACACAAACTTAGACCCGTGATTTTAACTATTTGAATGCATGTAAATATAAATGAGACAAAGACTTTAAAGGTTATGATATTTAAACACAATAAAACTTCATCAAATCATTCATAAAGACAACCAAATGACAAGGTATACTTTGATTTCACTGCAATTTGAAGAAATCTTTGCAAAAAGACACAAGTAAACCTATAAAGACTACTGCAATATCTATTAAACTTTGAAAACTAAGTTACAAGACAATTCACTTTGAAGAATGCAAAGGCCGAATAACAAGAACCAAATGAAAAAGATAAACTTTTTCAATATATACAATGAGAATGCACTCCAAAGTGCATGAAAATGCAACTGAAAGTCAATTTCAGTGAGAAAGTGATAATCCCAAGGTGAAATCCGAGTAGAAGCAAAAATCCTTAAAAATAAGGTTCAAACTCATGTAAAAATGAGTGAACTCAGTCTCGAACTTGCAGTCATAAAGCATGCAATTGATCTGCAACTCAAATTGAACTGGAAATCTCTGAACGTGAACCAAAACATGTAAAAATCTTTCTTGCTTTAATCAACTTGCCCATGATAACGTAAAATCCATACTTGCATGATAAATCTTCAATCAACAATCTGGTATTAACCTGTCCTCCAGTTAGCTTTACTTGTATCTGCATGGATCTTCTAATTAGCTCAACTTCACATAACGTCCTTTATTTGTATTTTAAGATGATGAATAATTAATTAAATGATTTATAATGCATCATTTAATTAATTCATTTACATTGAATTAATACAAATAAGAGATAAAGAATAACATTAAGTTGAGTTAATCAAATGTGATCTTCATCTCGCAGCCTCATATACCCACTTCAGCAATATTGAAATAAACACTATGGCATATATTTTGCACTTTCAACTCTAAGTGTTTATGAGAAAAGCCGACCACACCATCATTAGGCTCATTGACTTAAAAGTCATGGCCACGGGGAATAAAACATAAATGATTTTTTCATTCAAAAGATAGTCAAAATGTAAACCATTGAACCATGCCAAAAGAGAAAATAAGGAACCCTAAAATCATTATGTCAATTTGACTTGGAAAGAAGCTGTTGGCCGCCGCCATGGAGTAGGGTTTGAACTCGAACTTGACCTTTCCCTGCCGATTCTGATGATTTCTTGAGAGATTTTGAGCGTAAAAGGTAAGGTGAAGTTAATTTTGTCTCAAATTTGAGTATTCTCAAGCATTTGAATGCTTTTTTGAAGCCTTAATGGCGCGACTGTGCATAATATCTGATATATTCTTTGTCATTTCTTTGTCCCTGTCTATCTTTGCACTTTGTTGGCTCTGGCCACCATGATACACTGCTATAGAGCTTAGCCTATGCACTTAATGTTTCCTTTTGTCAATTTCCTGAAGTCTGAAGGTGGAAGAGCCTAGGTAGGCTCGTGATTTTGTCATTTTGGCCCTCCTTTCACTATATTTTGAAATTCATTTCCTAATATATTTTCAATATGAAAGGTCGTGGACTATCAATTTTCTGGGTGCTTTTAAAATTCGACAAAACTCAAAGCTTCTCCATTTTGTGCTTCTTCACTATCTCTGGTCGTGGCTTATGATAACCCCATCTGGGTATTTGCAATTCACTATATTTTGTATTTTTAGAATGAAACCCTTACATGGGTAAAAAGAAATTTGCATTTTTTTCACCATAAAAACATTTATGAGCAAGAATCACTATATGAATGTTGTAACAGCCACCATGGTGAGTAATATTTCAATATTCTTGGCAGGAATTTGTATATATCGACTTCTCTGTATTCTCATACTTGGTGTCTAAGAAAAAACTTATACTCTTGACTGAAAAATCATGGCTGCATAAGCATTCTGAGTATTCTTGTAACCTCAAAGTTTTCATCTAAAAATTGCACGCCTTTTACATTTTTCTGTAAATGCTCATATGCCCTTTGATAAACTTTAACCAGTTACTTTGATGAAATGTTATGTATTTGTGCCCTTAGATAAAATTTCCTCATGGTTGTATCAGATATCTAATAAACACTATCTTTCTTTTTTCTGACCTTCACCTGTAGCTCTTAAAAAAAATGCACGCCTGGAGCACTAAATTTTGTGACTCTATATAGCAAAGAAAAACACTATGGTATGCTTAACATGTAACTGAAAGTCAAATTCACTTTGGATGTGCATTATCTTCATGTAAGTATCCTTCCACTAGCTTCCAGAATAATTCATTCAGTGATTAATGCTTTAAGCATACATTCTGAAGCACACATAAGCCATATTTTTGCTGCTTCTTTGATTGATTGCATCATGCATTGCTACTATCAACATGACAGCCCTGTAGCATTTTTCTCCACTTAGTGTACACCTATTGCATTGTATTTGTATTGATATGAAATTCTTCTCAGATTATCTGGTTCCAATCTTAGTGAAGGATTTGTTCTTTATCTTTTGATGCGACAAAAATGGCTTTGCTCTTTACTGTTGTTCCATTGTATACGTGTTCACCATTACACTCAGCAACTTAAAAAACATTATACTTTTCTGTTGTTATTTATTCTTATTTCAAACCAGAATTTCAAGGTATTACATGTCATACATTTTCTGAGATATCATTCCTTTTATCTATGAATGTAAATGCTTGCATTCATCCAGTTCCATATCTGAATCAGCGTCACTGTCTCTTTCATTCATTGTTATTTGGAAAATACGATGTATTCTCATGTAAATGAACTATTTCCCTATGCTTGGATAATAATCTGTAAGTAATCATTTGATTCAGCTTTCATATATAACCCTTGAAAAACTCAAACGCACTTGCATGGCTGCCTCTCACGGTCTTTAGACTTTCATATCTTATCTTTGCCATTTTTATCAATTATGTAACTAGTCTCAAAAATTCATAAAACTTGACGCTTTGTTTTGTGGAGCCTTCATGGTACTGTCATTCTTTATGCCTTAAGGCTTCTATGTAACAAGCCCCTTTATGATAGTACTCTGTTTCTCGAAGTCTCTTTCAGACTATATACAAATCTTGAGTTGTTAGAAACAATTTTAAATGATTGATACCTTGTTCTCCCTTCAGTGTAAAAGGACTCAATACCTTACTGAGATGCAAAAGTAAATGCAAGGTAGAGCTGAAACAAAGATAACAAATGAAAATATGGTTGCTTTATGAATCTCTTCTTGGTTACAACAGCTTTTCTTAATGATTGTAATTGATATCAATGACTCTCATGTGTAATTAGAGAGCGTCCTTCTGATATGCCGAGCTCTACCCTTGTGGGAGCCTGTTTTACTCCACATATCTGATAAAAATGATCACGAACATGATGAACCTGCTCCTGCACATTGAAACAAACATGTTAGCAAAATAAAAGAAGCTGAAAGCTTCCATTGAGTTTTGTTTTTCTTGATTGTTAGCCTTTCATCTAGTGAATGCTTGATTTAATGCAAATTACACTCCTATTGGTAGCATAAGCATAAGGCATAATGTAATTCATCATTTCTTAGATTATAACTCTAACACCATTCCTTTACAATTTTGCAGGTTCACGGAGCAAGGAAACGAGGCTGTAGCAGCTTGGAAGGACGACTATTGAAGACACCAACGAAAGTGATTCATCATTACAGGCAATGATGAATTGCTCCTCTTCTTTACACTTATGTTATGTTCAGTAGTGTAGTTTGTCCTTGAATTGTGTATTCATTATTTGATTGTCATAATCAAATTCAGTTACTCTCGCGGCTTGTGCGAGATTCAGTGTTTTTACAAAATGAATAAAAGGCACTACTATGCAAATTTTCAATTTTTTGTTTCAAATACTTGCACAATAAAACTGAAATTCATATGTAACTTGATATTTATGATGATCAATGAATACTTTAATCAACAAAACATGAAAATTTATGTACCTATCAATGATGAACTTGATTCAGCTCTACCTATTTGAGCTCGTAGTGAAAAATAGGTAACACTAGTATTAGTGTCTTTTCCATAAATAGGTGCATCTTTAAACCATAGCATGAAATGGTTGTGTTCATTTCCTCGATTTTGGAATTTTGTAACTGAAAAGTAGTCCAATACCTTTCTGCAAAATGTCTCATCTAAACATATTAATTGTTTCATTGCATTAATTCTATGTTTATAATAGTGAGTACAAGTGGTTGGATCCTTTTTAATCAAGTAGGTGATGTCAACTTCATTAAGCAATTCTTGTTGGTTTTCTATTGATTTGTTTTTGTGTGAGATGTACAATTCTTTTAATGTTTCTTTTAATGGCTCCCAGTTTTGTTCTGCACTAGTGAAAGTTACAAAAATAGTAGGTGGTCCTAACTGTCGTATCATTGTGAAAATAATTCTCTTCAGGTGTTGCAAATAGTCTAGTGATTTTCTTATTTTTTAAAAATCTACATATCCAATATCTAATTGCAATAATTTTTCAAGGTTTGGTTTTTGCTTCACATCTTTTGCTAGTATGGTTCTACCTTTTAATTTCCCTTTGTGAATTCTTATCCATAGTGTAGAAAAAACTTGGGCAATTAGAATTTTAATGGTTTTGAAAAATAAGTTGGTGGTATGATAAGCAAATGTTCGATTTGAATTTTGTAATTCCCATTGTGCAATTTTTTGGTATGAAATTTTCTTTTCAATTAGTTCATCATGTGGTTCTCCGAAAAATAGTGTTGGAAAATTCATTTCTTCTGCATATTTGTCTTGGAATATTCCAAGAGGTTGTTTTCCTTTAGCGGGTGCAATTTCAATGACTTTGTCTTGTATTGAATGTACAGTTCTTGACTTAGTAAATCCACGGATCAAGGTATCCATTTCCATTTCCATTGAATTATTTGTGTCATTGTCTTTGTTGCTATCACTTGATAAAGAGTCGGTAACTATAGTATGCTCTTCTAAATGGTACAAATGTTGATGCCATTTTTTGTTCAATTTAACATTTTGAATTTTGTACATTGTTTTACACAATTCATTTAAAGAATTCATATAACATTTGGTCAAAATTTTCCTTTTTGGTATGCATTTCTACATTACAAATGTCTCTTTAATTCAATAGCAACTATGCATGTTTCGTTGGTGGAGCATGGCAACACTGTTTGTATAATGTCCATGCCTGTTGGGACATTGATAATTGTTCCATTTAGTCCAATTTGAGGTCTTTTTAATCCTAGTTTCCAAATTTGTGCAAAGGCAAGTTGAAGGGACACTAGTCTTTCTTCGAGTTCTAAAAGTGCAGTAGTGTATTGTAGTGGCTTATTTGTTTTAATATGTTATGGTGTTGCATATATTGGTTTTTTGTTTTGTCTCAATTGGTGGTTACAAAAATTGCATTTTGTTTCCATAAAATTCTTATGTCCTTAATAAAACTAACCCATATGTTTCCATTGTTTGTTGGCTTATATTTATAATATTCTTTTTAAAATGCAATTTCCACAAATTGCACACACATGTTTAGGTGTGTCTTTGATTTTTGCCATGTAAGATTCTACTGGTGATTTTTTTCCTCCTTTTTGTATGTTTTGGATTTTAGGTTTTTTGTGTATCTCTTGTTTTACTTTACGAAATGAGTTATGGAAAATAGTGCCAAACCCCTTTGTGAGATGTGTAGATTTGCAAGTTTTTACTTGTTTACTGTTTGGAATAGATTTTTTCAATTTGTGCATACTAATCTTTTGTTTAGGTTTTTTGTGTATCTCTTGTTTTAGTTCATGAAGTGAGTTATGGAGAACAGTGTTGAACCCCTTTGTGAGATGTGTAGAGTTGCAAGTTTTTACTTGTTTACTGTTTTGAATGGATTCTTTCAATTTGTGCATACTAAGCTTTTGTTTTTTTTTTTTTTTTTCTGGCTATGTAGGATAAATGTCATTCATCATTATTATCTCCACTTCACCTGGCTTATAATGTGTATGCATGTCGTTGACTTTGTAACATATGGCATTGTATACTTTTGTTGGTTGTACACATTTGCAATATACTTTGGTAGGCATGGTACTAATTTTTGAGCAAACTTTAATTTTTATTTGCAAAATGTAGGATAGCCATTCAAAACAGAAATCAGATCCTCCAATTTCACTTTGTTCAAATTGTTCTCCAACTTTTGCAATAAATGTTTTCCAATTTGTGACACCACAACTAATTTTCAACTCAAATTTTAAGCATGTTTGAAGGCATTCATTTGCTATGTTGTCTCCATTTAGCATTTCATTTCAAAAGGATTGAGCCATATAGCATCTAAGACATTGGTTGCCATATTTATTTTTTCGTCAAACTTGCAATACTATTGAAAATACTGTCACCACAATCTGATATTGATAATGCATTTTTGCATAATCTAGACATTCTATCTATTATTTTCTTCTCTAGAATTTTTTTTGGGGAATATATATTTGCTCCAGAATATAAATAGATTGGGGATCTTGTTGTTCAGGTGTCTCAATTTTTTTGTTCACAAATGGTTTGAAATGTCCATTTTTATGATCCTGATCATGGAACAAAATATAATAGGTTGTACTTTGTGAATTTTCATTGAAATGAAAGTACTTTGTTTTTCTTGTTAAAGACCAAATACATATCTGAGTATCTAACCACTTGGATAGCCATTTAATACAAACACAAGTCTCCCCAAAGGCCATACTCATTACAACTTGGCTTTGGAACTGTAGATAGTCGCATGCGTCGTAGATATGTACTAACATCATAATGCCATGCATTTTGAATAGTGTTTGCAAGTCTAGTTCATATTCAAGTGAAAACAAAGTGTTAGGATCATCGATTGCTAGATAATTTAGAAAATGATCAATTCAGATTCCATTTCTTAGTTCAAAAGATGTGTATCGCATATGTAATAGTAATTGTAATGAGTCAAAAAGACAATTGCCTACATTTTATACAAAGGGGATTATTTTTAATAGATTATTGTCTTCCAATACTGTGTCAATTGAGATATCTCCATGTGTCTTTCTTGACTCATAGTTCTCTACATCTATGATATTATCCAATGCAAAATTTGGTATTGATAATGCATATTTAGAGAACTTGGACATTGAATTTGTTGACTTATCCTCAACAATTTGTTTTCTCAAGTTACTAATTATTTTTGAGTGTTTAGATTGGTTAATATGTTGTTCGAATGGATTTCTTTTTTTGGAAACAAATGGTTCAAAATGTCCATTCAAACGGTCTTCATCATGGAACAAAATAGAATATGTTGTACTTTTTGAATTTTCATTGAAATGTAAGTACTTTACTTTTCTAGTTGATGACCAAATACATATTTGGATATCTAACCACTTTGCTAGCCATTTAATACAAAATAAGTCACCCCAAAGGCCATACTCTTTACAATTTGGTTTTTTAACCGCAAATAGGTGCATACATTGTAAGTATGTATTAACATTAGAAATTCCATACAATTCCTTTAATGTTTCAGGATCTAGCTCATATCTTTAAATAAAAATAAAGTGTCAGGGTCCTTTTTTGCTAGGCATTTTAGAAAATAATCAATCATACCATTTCGTAATTCTACGGAAGTGAAGTGCATATGTAACAAATATTGCAAAGAGTAAAAAAGACAATCCCCTATGTTATATACAAATGGACTTATCCTGAAAAGTTTATTGTTTTTCAATACTACGTCTATTGTTTGTTCTTCATTCATATTCATTGATTCATAACTTTCTACATCTATGATAGTATGCAATGATTTTTTTGGTTTACTTTTTTCTTACATTTTATGCACTATATAAAAACACACTAGAAATATTAAAAAAAATACGTGTAATATGTTACTTATCAAACTTTATATGCTATTGAAGTATGTTTGTAGATGCTCTTGTTATTTTTCAATGCACACCTTCTGCAAAATAGGAAAATTAAACACATTATGAACTTTCATAAACATACATCAGTTTCAACTTTGTATTAAAGATAAAAGGGTCCAGACACTCTACAATGGTTACTTGTGCTCAAATGTCCAAAATAATCACCTACAAATTTTTCATTATGAAATCACATTAAATTTCACCTATGCATATTACCAAATATGAGACCATATAGTACACAGTTATTGGTTTCAAGTTGGATTCATATTGCTAAAGTTCATGGGATCCGAGATGTAAAGTTATTTGATGACAAAGAAATCTCTTTTGAAAGAATAGGCACTATAGAAAAGGTAGATGTGACACATCATTAAACACATTTTTCACCTCAGTTAACAATAACACCTTGTTTTCAAGGTCTCTTCTCTTCTATGTATTGCCTGAATGGATGTTTCAATAGTTATGTTTATTTTGCATTTTTAAGCAATTAGATCTTTCATTAAACTGCAACATTCTCAGGCTACAAAAGGAATTTTGTTTCTATAGATCATATTCATTATTTCACAAACCTAGAGTTTCTACTCTAGCTTTTACAACAGTTGAAAATTAAAAATTGAGCCCATAACAATGTTATGCAATGGTGGAACCATCCATTTCAATGAAAAGTTTATTTAAGTCTCTAGAACTTGAGGCTATTCAATCTTGCTTTCTATCATGCTATTGCACTTGAAGCTTGAGGGTCAACAATAGTAAGAAATGTAAATGTTTCAAATCTTACGACATAGATATGGGTGTCAATTCAGATAAGAATAGTTAATAATATGCTTTTACCTAGAAATGATACAAATTTTCAAAACACCTATCCAAATGTATCTGACACAACTCTAAAATTAACCTAATTCTAGGTATAGGCAGGCATGATTTCCAGGCCATATCTGGGCCATTCCATACCTGTATTTGTACCAAGTATGCCACTACGCATACTAGGGGATGGGGGTCACATATCTTGCAACCTTGACCAACATTGCTTACAATTGCATCAAAAGATTTATTGAAGGATGACAATATGAAAGGGGTAAAAAAACTCCAAAAGAAAGAACATTCACAAGACATATGAAAGATGACCAATGAAAGGACTACCATTTAGATGGACTGGCTATCATTTACATGGACAAACTGTCATTTAGATGGACAATCTGCTATTTGGATGGACATCTTACGAAGATGTAAATGGACAATCCTTTATGTTTTGATTGAAAGCAAGAAGAGCTTGAATCAAGTGCAACCATGCATTTTGTCTTTGAGGCTTCTTTTCAAGATACTTTTAATACATTTTACTGGTATGTAAATGGATGGATGCAGCCATGTTGGGGTGTTTTGGAAAACTTAGAACTCATTTCTATTCATTGATTCATAACTTTCTACATCTATGATAGTATGCAATGATTTTTTTGGTTCACTTTTTTCTAACATTTTATGTACTATATAAAAACACACTAGAAATATGAAAAAAAAGAAGAAGATGTAATATGTTACTTGTCAAACTTTATATGCTGTTGAAGTATGTTTGTAGATGCTTTTGTTGTTTTTTCAATGCACACCTTCTACAAAATAGGAAAATTAAACACATTATGAACTTTCATAAACATACATCAGTTTCAACTTTGTATTAAAGATACAATGGTTCAGACACTCTACAATGGTTACTTGTGCTCAAATGTCCAAAATAATCACCTATAAATGTTTCGTTGTGAAATCACATTAAATTGCACGAATGCATACTACCAAATATGAGACCATATACTACACAGTTATTGGTTGAGCTTGTTATGAGTGCTTTATGGATTCATGTTGCTAAAGTTCATGGGATCCATAATGCAAAGTTATTTGATGACAAAGGAAGCTCTTTTGAAAGAATAGGCACTATAGAAAAGGTAGATGTGTCACATCATTGAACACATAGATAACTAAAACCCAAGAAAACAAAAATATATTGCTAAAATCTTATGTCAAGTTTTTGATGTTGTAAAAAAACCTAGACCACTTGGAGCTGTGGTGTTGTAACTCATATGAATGTAGGCATTTACAGATCAAAAGAATAAGACTATGATCTACAATTTATTGGAAACATATTTTAGAAGCTTGCTGCAAAAGCATGTCATGTGCTCATCAAATATATAAATGCCAAATTTGTAGCCCATGAGCCTATTGTAAGCATAGATTTGTATGATAAAAAGAAAATTCCCCACTGAACAGATTCTAAATATCACAATTTTCGCATTTAAACAAATTAACCTAAAGTGATTTATCTAGGGAACAAACAAAGTTAAATATTTCAAAGCTTAAAGGTGGTCATGTCACTTAGGAATACTCCACAATTATTCGTTGTACAACTTTAATCTCTTATTGTATAATAGTTTAATATATAGACCAAACCCCTACTTGTGCACCATTGGCAACTAATTGAAATTAATAGGTACTTGCAGAATTAAACATTGGAGATATGTTGTAAGGAAACTCTTGTATTTTTCCAGTAATTTTTTCTCAAGAAGTTTTCCCTTCATTGAAAACAAAGACTATTCCACACCATACAACTCTTAACAGGAATTCAATTGATTATACCCTATTTTCTTACTGCTGATAACAAATCAAATAGGACTTCATAGGTATAAGCTATCAAAATATCCTTTGTTTCTACCAATATATTAGAATTTAATGTTTGTTATATAATCCTATGATTCAATTCCCCAAGCCTAAACACTTGCTTTGGAAATGAAAGAGTGTTCCCCACAAATGTTATTTTTGCTACCCCTATTGAATTTAATGGCCTATCATGTCTTCATTTCTTTAGTGTTGAGAGCAAAGTTTTGGAGGATTATGCTATATGACCAAATGATATCCAAGTGTTTGGTGCAACCCAATTATAGCTTTTGATTTTTATTGTTGAAAGGTTGTTTAAGGTTGAAAATTTGTTCAAGTATAGCATTCCCCTTTGCTATCATAGTTGTGTCTTTGTTCTTGCACTTAAAATAAACTCAACAAAGGTTTTCTTCACTGATTTTGTCTAAAAGCAAATTTCCACATCACATTTGTTTGTCTTAGCTAGAATCATTTGCCATTACATCTATTTTGCTGGAATCCCAAATATGGGCCAACTAGGCCACAAACTGGACTTTTGTTTGAATTTTTGTTTTTATGCCACCATGGATTATTGGGGTGGTCCAACATCCATAATTAGAATCTCATCATCCCTTTGAAATTGAAAGAAATAATACTATCATCTTTCATGCTTGGAAGAGTCAAGTGGAGCTTGAAATTTTTTTGGAGCCACTATCATTATGAAAATGTGTCCTGTCAAACAAAGATAATTAGGATTTCAGGCCCTTTCGAAGACAAGCTATAACATTTGCGATTAACAGATATGAAGATATTACACAGTTTTATTCAAGTTTCTTGTCTTTGTATGGGATTGATATTGAGTTTAAGATTTAGAGAACGTAAGTGATGGAGTATATCCCACTGGCATCATTGGGATAGAGGGACATCATGCACTTCTAGAATTTAATGTACTTTTTCAGCTTCTTGTTTCTGGTAGCATGAATAGTAGAAATTATGACAAAATTTAAGCCCTCATGAATTTGTTCAACTGTTCTCTTTGAATTCGAAAATGTGCTCACTATTAGGATGTTTGTCATAATTTTCATTTTAATAAACATACTCTAAAACCCTCGCCGCAACCTTATATTTCAGGCTATAGCTTGCCAAATTGGAGGACTGAAAGGTCAATACTAGTGAGGAACATATTGGAGGAATGAGAACCAATATAGGCAGGGAAAGTAGTAATAAATGCCAAGAAACAGTCAAAACCTACAAACTTAATATTTTTGGTGTAAGCAAAGAAGCTTGATGTTGGGTCCTGTAGAGAGTGGAAATGTTTGCAAAATTGAATATTACCCAATTAAATTTGAACATTAAACAGGTGATTTCAAAAAACCCACGATAAACAACATAGTGTGAACTATGAAGTGTGAAAGTCGAAAAGAAAAATAAAATTATATAATTCTTGAACAACTATTGAACATTTTATTTATAAATGGACCATCTCAAACTTTTTCACACCAGTTCAAAACATGTGTGCTTATAGACTTCTAAATATTAGCCCCTAATTTTAGAATCTACCACTACTAGTTCTTATTCAGGACCCCTCTCACAACACCATCCTTATTTTTATAGGTATTCCCCATGTCCTATTATGAGAATCATTAGGATAAAAGATAGTTCAATGAAATTAGGAAAAAAAAAGGATTAGTGAAGACTATTAGAAAACATTTAAACCGATGGAGAAGGAATGGAGTTGTGCTCCCCATTGTTTAGCAATCTTGGTCTCTTTCAAATGACAAACAACAACCGCATGAATTAAGGATGAGTCAAGGCCCCCTGATAAAAGAACTCCAAAAGGAACATTTGTCATAAGCCTCTTAATCACAACCTATAACTAATAAGAGACATCAATCAATGTACTTGAACAACAATACAAAAATCCAAGCAAAAACCTAAGAAATAAGGCTCTATCATAATTTCGGCATGGAAGGACCCGAAGAAAAGAACTAATTGCCACAGAATATGAGTGGAGACAAATACCTCTCACGAATAAACCAAAAAAAACCGTTTTCTCTCGCCACTACACACATATATTGTAGTTGAAATGTAAATGGTCCCAGTTTTCCCGACCACGTTCACTCTAGCAAGAAATGCCATTTTCATCTGCCCTTTCCATCTCCCACTATGATTGCCACTCTAATAATGAAACTGCAAAAATCGCTCTTATCGCTCAAAAAATTTCAAGTTTTGTTATATATTTTGCAAGTTTATTTTAACAATATACAAATATTTGTCAAATAAGAAAAAAAGTTCAATGCTAATTTGTTAAAAACAAAGTTATTATTAACTAGTTAAGAAACAAGCCTCGCCTATAATTCCCTTGGCAGGGACTAACAAGATCACCCCATCTTGTAAAATCCAATTCCCATCCAACCAACACCTTCACCACCTATACATTTATTATCACCCTAGTCTCAAAAACACTAAAAACTAAACTAAGAAACCAGTCAATCATCCACTAACATTTCAAGTTCATATACTTACCTCCAACTATATTATTGTTACCTCACCCACAAACCACCAAAACCCAAAGAAACAAACCAATCAACACTGCCACTTCATCTACTATCCCACTCCTTTCAAGGGAAATATATTTTTGACGGGCTGCTCTTTTTAAGGGAAATACATTTTTAATGGCCCACTCCCAAGGAAAGCGACATACAAAAACAAAAAAGCAAAATGAAACGGTTACTTTACACGTGCGTGGATGAGTCATGCGTTATACATATCTTTACTGTTTTGCAGATGGTATGCATTTTGGATGAAAAAGGAAAAGAAAGGTCCTTTTATAGTCCACAATACCAAGTGGTCTGTTTTTGGGTCTATAGATGGCTTATAATATATGGGACTCCTCGTACTCCCAATATGAGGGAGGCACCTAACTTGTGCTCCACAATACGAGGTGTACATACCTTACCCCCTGCAAGATTTGAACTTGTGACCTCTCTTTCAAGATTACAAGTTCTCCACCATTAGGCCAACTCAGGTGTACTTAAATGAAGTCCACGAGGCCAAAGAAGTCTATGAAAAATTTAAATGACGTCCACGAGGCCAAAGAAGTATATGGGACCCAAGAGCAGCACAAGAGCTTCCCAGAAAGGCCCTAAACAGTTTGCAGACTCCGTTCGAGATCAGCCCTTCTCCAGTGAATTTTGATGATGGAATGCCCAGTCTGCTCAAGAATGTTCAGAATGTAAGATGCTGCCATGGAGATACGCAAATCTGAAATATGTTTGCTTTAAGTAAGGGAGGTGAAAGCATATCCATAGATGATGCAACTCTTTTCACATCTCCAGTGCAGCGGTCTCTTCCTCGTGCCCGAAAAGTTTATATTCATATGTGGATGCAGAGTTTATTCATTTTCCAGCCTCCATTTTCGTATGTGCTTGTTTCTGCACGGAAATCAGAAATAAATAAGTTAAAAAAAAAAAAAACAATGATACCTAACTAGGTTTCCCTGCAGTTAGGTTTAGTTATGGGGGTTCGTCGCAGGATTCCTCCAAGAGTGTTGTGTCCAGTGTTGTGAGGAGGAAAGATACCTCCATTTGGCTTTTTTATCTCCTGAATAAAGGGTGCCTCCAAGTGTGGAAGAAGATTTGGGTCGGAAGGTTGCTGATGTGGTTGTGATGACTTTGCGAAAGAGCTGGGAAGAACCTTAAGAAAGAGGTGGCTTCAATAATAAATCAACCATATGGTTGCTCTGCGCGCTCAGGTATGCTTGCCTCTATTCTACATTAACATTGACATTATTCGCATATTTTCTTTTTACACTGATAAGAAAATCTACACAAAGGGATTGGCAATTCACAATGAGAGATTATTATACCCTTATAAAGTTCTGGGAGGAGACTAGCGTGGTGTCACTATTTGAAGGAAAGCCCTTTGATGTCAGGCTTATCCACCTCCGGTCTTAGCCTGTATGCCCTTCAGAATTTTCCTCCGATGAGTCTTATTAAGCCCGGACTAGACTTTGAGCTCTGTGTTTCACCAGAATTAAATACAAATAAATCTATGGTTCTACATTTACAGGGCTAGCATGAATGCTGAAACTTTGCTTGCCATACGTTACTTTGGGCCCAACATGAGTTTTATGTGATGAAGAAATCCCCTTAATACATAGGTAAAATTGTAATTGAATATTAGTTATATAAAACTAATAGACATGTCTAGGTCATATATGGAGTATGGCAGCGAAGTTTTAGAAAACTCACATCTAATTTTCTCACCTCTTTTCAATGCAACTAGATTCATATTATAAATAAAAGCCATAAATACATTCTAATTTCCATTTTAGTGCAATCTAGAAGCTGATTTACTATATTGCATATCAATTGTATCTTTTCTATTTTTCCATACATAAGAGTGATAAACATGTGAAAGTATTCTAATGTCTTAGATACAAGTCTATCTTGAAATTTGTAAAATTTTCATCTGCATCATTCTATAGGTACATTTGAATGCATCTCCAGATAACTGTCATATATTGTATACTAGACTATTACAAAATTGGAAGACTGCTATATATTTGATTACAACTGTTAGAATGTTTTAAAAAATGCATGAATAATAAAATAATATTAGACCCACAGTGTTATTCTTGACAGTTTGTATTGTTTATGTAGAAATGGATGGTAATGAAAAGTTAAATTTCCGTGTCACACAGTGAGAAGGTGTTAGATTTGTTTCTCTTATAATGAGAGCTTGAAAAGTACTATATCGTTTCTGGTCAATTTTTTTTTAGGTACATTTGAATGCAACATTATTCGGTGCATCTCCAGATAACTGTCATATATTATATTTTGGACTATTACAAAATTAGAAGACTGCTGTATATTTCCTTCTTAAGTAACATGTTTGATTACAAATGTAAAATGTTTATAAAATGAAGAACAAAAGAATATTATACCCACGATGTTATTCTTGACAGTTTGTATTGTTTATGTAGAAATGGATGGTATGAATAGTTAAATTTCTGTGTCACACAAGGATAGGGTGTTAGATTTGTTTCTCTTATAATGAGAGCTTGGAAAGTACTTTATCGTTTCTGATTATTTTTTTTGGGTTGGAATTCAAAAATGAGAGGGTGAAAGGGTTTTGTCTCATAGTTTTATTTATTTATTTTGCTAAAGATACCTTCTCATATATGATAGTAGCTTCTAGTTTTTATTTGATGACGTTTTACTAATCTTTTTGTTGTTTTAATATGTAGTTCTAGATGAAAATTCCAATGAAGGTTTATAACTTTTAACTTGGGTTGAATGAGTGCTGTTTCTTCACAGTGAGCTACAAAGTCAATTGCCAAGCTACACTTAAAAAATTTGAACTTATTTTGGAGAATTCACTGATTATATATATGCTTGTGCGATTGTTTGTTCTAGATAGAATTAAATATTAATTTCCATTCTTTAGAGTCAATTATTTGCTGTAGTATATTTTTATTACCGTATAGACAAGGTTCAAGCCTGCTGGAATGTAATAACCTAGGATTTACTCAGCCAAGCACATGTTCTATTTATAAGAACCTAGGGCTAAACTCAGATCAGGTTACAAAGAATTAAACCTAGGCCACACACGTATGAAATCATCATATAGTTCAGAAATTTAATTGAATTTATTGCAGCAGATCAATAAACTTCTTCACACCAACAAGGCATCATGAAAATGTGACAATTCTCAGATAATAGTTCAATTAGAACAATTGATTAGAAGTTTCAGAATTTACATGCCAGTCCACCTAGGATAATCTTCTAAATTTGTTGGTTGAACTGGTGTAGCTATCATTGTATGCTGATATGAGCAGGCCTAGCAGATTGTGCACGGGATATTTTCTGTAGATGTAGCACTTGTTTTGCCCTCCCTGGTTACTTCACAGATGCCCTAGTGATTCGCCTATGTAGTGTAAGCGCCTCCTTCAACTGACTGATGCAAGTCTGAATTGCATGGACTGCAGATCTGATTTGATGCTATGAATGGATTATTTTGCCTCTGCCTTGAAGTTACTGATGTTGTCACCTTGATCTGCTATGGAACTGTGGTCTGTCTCTGGGTGATAACACTTTGACAACTTGCCTTAACCAGTCTCCTAATTCCACCTCTGTATTTGAATGTTGAATTCAACTAATCTATGATAAATCTGCTATAAAATGCACTTCTGTAGCTATTCATTTGACCCTAAAAGGCAATGTCAATTGAATTCCAAAAAAACCCTTTCAAATTTCCAAATCAAAAGGCAATAATAACAGTAGCCAGGTAAGGTTTTTTGTCCTGCCTGGATTCTCCCAAACTGAGGTTTTCGTCCCAGTTTAGCTGCTCAGATTT
This sequence comes from Sequoia sempervirens, assembly GCA_007258455.2. Classification (NCBI taxonomy): domain Eukaryota; kingdom Viridiplantae; phylum Streptophyta; class Pinopsida; order Cupressales; family Cupressaceae; genus Sequoia; species Sequoia sempervirens. The sequence goes on along the minus strand of VDFB02000020.1, from coordinate 46,088,419 downwards.
GCAATTAGCCAATTCAGAAAGTACCTAAAAAAGCCCCTCAGCAAATGGGGATGACATCTCCTTTATAATTGATTGCCAGATTTAAAAAGAAAAACAAGTCGGCCTCCAAAATAAAAATCTCCAAGTCGGCACTCCAAATGATGAAATTCAAGGCGGCCCAAAATTTGAAATTAACGAATAGTCTAATATTATTATTTTATTTTATTTATTATTAGTTTTAATTATATTTTTTATATTTTGATATTATATAAAATATACTAGTGTTTAAAAACACTATTAAAATAGGGTGGATTGAGGGCAAGAAAAGGGGACATGACAGTCCTCCCTTCCCCAAATTGCTTGCCCTCAAGCAATGATAAATCAAGGAGTCCCATTCGCTTCATGTCAAGGTAACATATCATGGGGTGATGCTCATCAATCCTGGTTCCCACACCTGTCCAATGGAGAACCTTCAGTTTAAAAACACCCTGCAAATCTAACTGGGATATCCTTTGTTCTGAAGCATTTTGTAATCAAGGATACTCCCTCACCAACATGCCATCATCATGGATCTCACATTGCAAAAAATTGGCCAATGCCTTAACAATTCATCATGTCCTTGTTGCACCTCTGGAAGTGAGTTAGGACAATCACATTTCAATTGAAATTTTACCCAATTAGGTCCCATGGTAGCCACAATGATGATTTCCTTCAGCTGCAACCCTTCTTCAACTTCTTCCATCAAGGATTTTCCTTTAAATTGAAAACCAAGTTTCTGCTTTTCATGACTGATAACAACTGTTCCAGCAACCTAATAGTGATGTAACAGCAGCAAAACTGATATTCCTTTGCGAAATTCAAAGGTCTGAGCATTTCAAGGGCTGAAAAAACTTTATAAACAATCATAGATAGTGACCCTGTCCTTTTTATGATTAGAAATCCTTGGAAAACCAAATGTATTGAAGTGGTGGTATGGGGGCTGATAATGATTATGACAGCAACATTGAGATTAAAAATTTGGTACATGGCTGTCCCAAGTATGTTTCTTCCTTCTTTGAGTGTTAGGAGATCATCAATAATTGCTCTCCTCCTTCCTTGTGAGTAAATCTTCACACAACCTTCCAAGTTTGATACTACTTCACCATCCTTATGTTGCAGCATTCAGATTTTAATGTAAACTTCTCCATGAGATCTACATAAGGTGCTTATTGTTGATTTTATGTGATCAGATGTAAATGCACAGAAATAAATTCAAATCAGACACAATAACACAGCAGATACCCTGGGAAAACCCTCCACTTGAGGGAGAAAAACCCAGCAACAAAGATCTCTCTTATATTTGATACAACAGTGGCAATAATTCACTTTACAATGAGGCCGAACACAAGGCCAATAACTAGCATCTACTCTAGATGCAATAACAGATGATAATCTGCTCTTAGATTCGCAATCTGCTCTTCCTTGTAATCTGCACTTAGAGAGATTCGCAATCTGCTCTTCCTTGTAGTCTGCACTTAGAGAGATTCGCAATCTGCTCTTGAATGAATTCGCACTTGAATAGATCGAACTTGCTTGATCTGGACTGTCTTCCTCAAGACTTCATCACTGCACTATGTTTGCTCTGTATTGAGGTACTCTGAGAGATGTTCGCCCTTCACTGTGTGGTATATTTGCACTTGATGATACATCCACATTTGATCAGACTTTCCAACTTGAGGCGCACATGATCAGATTCGCTGGCTGTAGCTTCGCCCTGTTTTTGTATGATCACTCTTTGATCAGACAATACATGTTCGCACTTGTGAGAATGGCAAAACTGACCCAACTCATTACCATGGACGAATGTTCTTATACAATTTGGAGAGGTCGCACCTCTTCATATCATGAGGTCGGCCACAAATACAATTCATAAGATGAAAGTCGGCCTCAACAGATTTTATTATCAAGATGACTTTGTAAAGAATGTCGGCCTAGATAAATGCATGCCTCTTCACAAGAGGTCGGCCTCAAATCATAACAACACATTAAATGACTTCTCATGTCGGCTATACAAGGTGAGGATGAACAATAATAATAACAAATATAATTTGAATAGCCGCCGGCTATCATTCAAATTTATTTTCAAGAAGGAGCTGAGCTGGAAGGAGCTACCGAAGCTGCTATAACATTAACACTCCCTCTCAGCTAGGGAGAGAACTTCCAGCTGCATAATACACATCATCTCCATATGAGGTTCATCTGCCACCATTGCCTGCAATCAAATATAAAGAGAGAAATATCACCTCAATGTGATATTAACCATCACATGGTTAAGTACTAGTGTTCATCACTTGCGTGATGCTGTCACCTCAACGTGACTTTCACCATGGCTCTCCCAGAGGGTGAAACACAAGTACAAGAAGATCATCACGGACTCTCTCACGTGATGTTGTCATGGAGTCACACACATGACATCCACCATGACTCATCTCAGAGGGTGGAAACGAGGGCTTTCACCTCAAGTTCTTCCGTCACAGAAGAAGGTGCAATAGTAAGTACGAGTGTTCATCACTTGCGTGATGTTGTCACCTCAAGTGACTTTCACCATGACTCTCTCAGAGGGTGAAACACAAGTACAAGATGTGTCATGGAGTCGCACACATGACATCCACCATGACTCTCTCAGAGGGTGGAAACAAGGGCTTTCATCTCAATTTCTTCCGTCACAGAAGAAAATGCATTAACAAGGGATTTCACCTCGAACCTCTCTCACAGAGAAGAACTCATTAGGCAAGGCTCACTGATACTGAGACTCATACTCAGTTAAGGCTGGATTCTCCACCATACCAAGCTTGTCTCGAAAGTACACGAACTTTACCCTGGCGAGAGGCTTGGTGAGAATATCTGCCGTCTGCTCATCGCTAATGTACCTCAACTGTACAGCCTTTCGCAGTACCATATCTCTGATATAGTGGTACTTGATCTCAACATGCTTGGTTTTGTCATGAAACACAGGATTGACAGAAGGCTTCACACAACTCTGATTATCACAATGAATAATAGTGGGCTCCATTGATTGTCCAAACAATCCTGCAAGGAGCTTACGAAGCCACACTGCTTCTCGAGTTGCCATGCAAGCTGCAATATACTCGGCCTCTGCTTGCTGCTTGCTAAGCTCCCGAAACCAAACAGGCAGAGGTGCTCTTCCATGTGACACAAACAATCGAACCAAGTAACTCAAGTGCATAGTATACCTCCATATCCAAGCACGCAAGTATCTCAGGATATGTTTAGCTGCAACAAGATGTATCTGTCTCGGATCACACATAAACTGGCTAAGTGCACTCACTGCATAGCAATTATCAGGTCTAGTGTAAACTAGATACATCAAGGATCCAATCAGCTGTCTGTACAACGTAGGATCCACCAAATCTGAACTAGCTGCAGCAAGATTACCGTCTTCTTCAGGCTCAGCAGGCTCCCTCTAAATCTTCAAGCACTTGCATCAACCTTCTGACCTCTTCGTCCACGATTGACTGCAACACTTTGACTTAGATAAATGTTTTCCAGTGCACACCTTGGTACTGAAGAGAGTTCAGAATAGTCCTCATTGACTTCATCTCAGATCTCACTATTCTGAATAGGTTTGCGGAGCTACCAATGGCAAACCCAGAAGGCAATCTTGAGCAAATCTGATCTCAACAATTGAAGGGATCCTCTAAGGGTTTAGCACAACAATCTTCACTTCTTCTCAGTGAGTTACAAGACTCCCTCTTGATCCTTGCTCCAAAGATTGCAAAGAAGACTTCTGGAAGTGAGCTCCCTCTGACCATTAGCTCAGTCCCAAGGCTGCTTGATTATTTCTTTGGTTGGCATGGCTTTCTCACAAGATGCCTCAAGCTTTTCATCATTAAGCAATTTCTCATCACCTTCTTGCTCCTACAAGCATTTTAGAGAGAGATTACTTAACAGTTTGTAATTACCCAATGAAATAACAAGACTGGAATCATACAAGATTTACAATCACAGGTTATAATATGAACACATAAGCTTTTATGCACAATGTTAGAACATGAAAATAAATCAATAAAAAGATCAAACTAGAGGGTTAAAGGAACTTATCTCTATAAGTTTTGATATAGCTCTTTCGTTCATTCATTTGTTTGCTCCTCTCGAGAGTGCCTAACTCTGCACAATAAAGGAATGATCTGCACAGCTGCAGATTTCTTGAATGCATTAAACGGTTGGCATGTAGAATCAACTCTCCCAAGAGTTCAAGATTCTATCACAACACATGCATTGGAGAAGGGTATCGATGTGATCAACCTATCACAACATAAGGATACCAATCTCTTCTCTTTTGCTGATTCTTATCTCAAGGACATATATCAAAGGATTTACATGATTAGTCTAAATCAACTCACAATGGATAATTTGAAGTATACAAAGAATCTTTGACCTAGAAATCACAAATTAAGAGAAGTAACAATCTCCTTATACTAATCACACAATGTCCAAGATACAACAAATAAAGAATACTTGTTTATATTGTGAGATACGCTGATTTAAAGTACAGATCAACATGCAACTTTTACGGTTTGAATACAGGCCCATGATAGAAATGTGATTTCAACAAGACACAAAATACTTATCTTCCTTAATATTCTGATAAATGCAATTATTGAACACGGTATGCTATTCTTATACTCAGATCAATCCACAGCCTTCATGACTCGAGCACAGACTCATGACAAGGTTAAATTTGAACAAGGCCCATGACTGCTCAAATTTGCAGTGCACTCCGTTTCCAACTGCAATCCACTAGGTTATGCAACATGCTTACTGGCAATACCCAAATTGTTAGAGATAGATAGGATCATTACACGAAAGACTTTATCAGATCTGCACAACTGAGATTCACATAAAGGAATATAAACAAAGAAAGGAACCAAATACTTATCTCTATTTGATTGCAGCCTTTTGATTTCAACCCTTGGCAGCTCAAACTGACATGTGCTTTTAGATAACAGATCCCGGGAGGTGAGATCACCGCATATAACTCTCAGATCTTAGATTGCTAGCAATATGTCTCAAGTAAACTCATGAAGAGAGCCAAGATGATGCACTCCTTTCGTAGATGACAAAACTAGACTTTTCTGAAATGGAAGGACCAAAGAATGCATCCCGCACAAAAGTACTCTACTTGCTCAAGTAGAAGACGTTAGATCTGACTTCGAATTATTTTTTCAAGATCTGATCAGATCTTTCCACAGACCCGCTCTGATACCATGTTGATTTTATGTGATCAGATGTAAATGCACAGAAATAAATTCAAATCAGACACAATAACACAGCAGATACCCTGGGAAAACCCTCCACTTGAGGGAGAAAAACCCAGCAACAAAGATCTCTCTTATATTTGATACAACAGTGGCAATAATTCACTTTACAATGAGGCCGAACACAAGGCCAATAACCAGCATCTACTCTAGATGCAATAACAGATGATAATCTGCTCTTAGATTCGCAATCTGCTCTTCCTTGTAATCTGCACTTAGAGAGATTCGCAATCTACTCTTCCTTGTAGTCTGCACTTAGAGAGATTCGCAATCTGCTCTTGAATGAATTCGCACTTGAATAGATCGAACTTGCTTGATCTGGACTGTCTTCCTCAAGACTTCATCACTGCACTATGTTTGCTCTGTATTGAGGTACTCTGAGAGATGTTCGCCCTTCACTGTGTGGTATATTTGCACTTGATGATACATCCACATTTGATCAGACTTTCCAACTTGAGGCGCACATGATCAGATTCGCTGGCTGTAGCTTCGCCCTGTTTTTGTATGATCACTCTTTGATCAGACAATACATGTTCGCACTTGTGAGAATGGCAAAACTGACCCAACTCATTACCATGGACGAATGTTCTTATACAATTTGGAGAGGTCGCACCTCTTCATATCATGAGGTCGGCCACAAATACAATTCATAAGATGAAAGTCGGCCTCAACAGATTTTATTATCAAGATGACTTTGTAAAGAATGTCGGCCTAGATAAATGCATGCCTCTTCACAAGAGGTCGGCCTCAAATCATAACAACACATTAAATGACTTCTCATGTCGGCTATACAAGGTGAGGATGAACAATAATAATAACAAATATAATTTGAATAGCCGCCGGCTATCATTCAAATTTATTTTCAAGAAGGAGCTGAGCTGGAAGGAGCTACCGAAGCTGCTATAACATTAACACTTATGACTACCTTAATAAGATGGTGACCTTGACACACCACTCCCTTCATCTTGAGTTCTTTCTTTGTAATGAGCTTTCCAAATAAAAACAACCAATGCATGCCTACTACTAAACTCACCTCACATGTGGCTTGTATCACAAGTTCTTATCATGATTCCCCAAGTTGTATCATTTGAAAGATGGTTTGATTCAAACTGTATGTGTGCTGATAGGTAAGTGTAATAGTCATATATTGCCCTGAATTTCTTCCCAAACAGCTCTAAGGGTGTCGGAGTGTTTGCACTTAGTATTCTCAACAAGTGAACCCAAGAGAATTTCTTCATATCATTGCTATAACACTGCATTCTCTTGCCCAAAATCAGAATTGTGGTGGCTGGAAACCATCATGTGTCAATGGAAAACATCTCATTAATGCTAATAGATGGAAAGTGTGCCCTTTGTGTGAATAATAACTTATTTATGGCTGCCAATAGTATGTAGGGAAAACTGGATTTGTTGGTGGCAGCAGTTCTAAGTTCTAACAGCACTCATCATACTCCATGGATCATAATTCTTACTACCCAGAATTCTAACAGCCATGTTAAGTTGATGACTCTCACCCAAAAGCTCTTGATTTGCCATTACCCCATTGGGTAGCCATCTTTCGTGTGCCATAATGAACATATTCAAAACAGGCCAAACATTATCATGACAAAGTATTTTACCTTGGAGTGGATTCGTGATTATCTCTATGCATTGAGTGATTTCGTTTCCCTAGACACTCACCTCTATTCTTTTAACTTTAACCATGCTAGGTTTATATGCCTTGGAGCATTACCTCCTTTTCCTTGAACTTCATCTTTATAATATCCCTTCCAGAGACATGTGACCAATGCATGGCAACAATTTTACTCATCTCCTCTAAGCTGAAGTTATAATGTTTACCTTGAACTTTGAAGACTCTTACCATGATGCTCCAATCCTTACCACTGGAAAGAGGGTTTGGATCAGATTGTTGGTGGGCTGGAAGGTAGCTGTAACGATCACATTTTGCTTGGGTTTTCCCTTCCAACAGCCATATATCTGCAGGATTATTGGCATCTAGTATCCCCAAAGGATGAGATAATCATCTAGTATCCCCAAAGGATGAGACCTCTTACGCATAAAATCAAGCAAGGAAATCTTCCTCATACCTGCATATCTGTAGGCACTCATAAAAGATATCATCGATCCAAAACAAGAAATTATATAAATGATCAATAGGAACGCAATATCCTGGCTACAAAATTGAGTTCCTTTATTTAACTTCACAAAGGTAAAGGTTGGAAACCACCCTGTACTAGCTGAGAACACTTCAGCGATGGTAATTGATTGAAGACTCGTCCACCATGTGATTGAAAACTCTTCTTTGGTTGCAAGGAAAGTTCTAGAAGTGTTGGAAATGTTGAGGGCAACAGATCTAAAATTTGGAATCATCTTCATAATGGCTCTTGGCTCATGTCTTTTACAACCAATATTCATCCCAACTATGCCAAATTGGTGTTTTCCAACCAACAAGTTCCATTTAACAATTATCCCCCTTGTTGGCTTTCCAACCAACAAGTTCCTTGGTGTTTTTCCAACCAACAAGTTCCCAACCAACAAGTTCCATTTAACAATTATCCCCCTTGTTGGCCTTCCTTAGAAGTTTAATATTGAGCATAATCAATATAGACCAAATACTATCGTAATGAAATTCAAGTCGGCCCAAATTTTGAAATTAACAAATATTATTATTTTATATTATTTATTATTATTATTTTTAATTATATTATTTATATTTTAATTAGCCGATAGGCTTTTTATAAGTGGACTTGCCAGTCCACATTTCCCCCCTAAGCTTGTCTCATGCTTGAAAACAGGTCTCATGCCATCGGGAAACAAGTTTTACATAACAGTAATCCCTCGTGTCATGCCTTGAAACAAATTTTAACTCAGAAGACTCATGTCTATTTACCCCTTCAGAGATATTTTCCATTAATGCATGTGTTGTTGCTGTTGTCCTTGATCATTGGCTAACTTGTGGATAAATATCTTTAACTTCATTTCTGTAGTGGATCCTTTGTAGTCGATTTTCAATTAAGTTTATGGGAGATTGATTTGATGAACTGGATTTACTTACTAAAGCTTGAGGGATTCGATAGGAGGTAGTAGAGATGTAATGGGTATTGAAAGAGGAGTCGAAGAGACAATGGGTGTCTGAGGAGAGGACAAAGGCAGAGGATATCCACCATGAGAAGAAAAACCCTCGACACCCATTACGTAGGCTGACATGCTAATGGCGACAGACATTATCATGATAGCCGCTACCACATTGTGCATCCAAATGCTCACCCATGTCATGGCTCCGCATAATGTTGGAAACAACAATATTTACAAAGAACTGAGAAGTAACTGAATCACTAACAAACATGCCCATGTGCTAACATCAAAAAGGGATAGGATCCATTAGATCATTAGGTAGTGATGTATAGATAGAATTCCAATCTTTATGTCGTGGATTGAAAACATAATCTAATTGGACCACATAATCTTGTGAATAAGCATGATCCAACTCAATTCTTTTGGCAAGAGATGCAGGTCTAAGTCTGATTTTACTTCTGGATGCCATCTATGTTAGAGTAATAAGTTATTATGCTTAATTAATTACATCACATTTGATTAATTAATTAAGTCACTTATTCCTCTTTATTACTTAAGCTAAACTTAGGCACATTTATTAATTAATTATTAATTATTAAGTGTGCACACTAGGGTTTCATTTAGGGTTTCCCTTTTAGGGTTTCTTGATCTCCTTCATAAGGATTGATCACATTGTAATAATTGATTCCTTAATGCATTTTTACTGAGAGGTTTTACAGAGAACATCTTTTTCGGTTCTTCATATCTTTTGCATGTGACAGGTATCCATCTTGCATGCAGGTGATCTTGGATTCTAACATGGTATCAGAGCACCTGGCTCCTTAGATCTGAGGGTTTCATTGGCTTGAAGATTTTCTGGGTGCAGATTGGGGTTTCAAGAACCTCGCGGTTGATTTCAGAAGCTTACGCAGACGAATTTTACTGTAAATTCGCCTATATTGGGTAAAGTTGTTTTTGAAGCAAAATTTTTTTTGCTGGAATAACTCCATGTGCGGTACGATTTTCATATTTTCGCAAAAAAAAATATTTTGAAAAATATTTTCTGCGGATTTTATTTAAAATTTTGGGGCAAAATTTAAATCGGGGCACATATTTGATCAATATTTATTTTCTGTGGTTTTATTTTGTGTGGATCCTATTGGTTTCCGTCGGATCTGTACAAAGTACAGTCAATACTGCCTGTCGGAGTTTTTTTTACAGGGTCTTGTCGGCATATTCTATTGTCAGCTCATTTATTCCGCAAGATTTTATTGTGAAGTATAGGTGAACCTTCCTATTCTGGTCACATCGTTCCAGAATCCACACTATCCTATCATTGCCCGGTACCTATCATCGGCAGATCTCATCGACGGGTACTGGTTGGTCAATCACATGGCCTACTTTCAACGGTGGTAAGATCACATCATTCCTTGTCTTGTCTCTGTCGATATTCTCCAAGTTGGCTGGCTGTTAGATCCGCATCAGTGGTCGCATCTTCTATAGCCAATCGGCATTGTACAGTCCAGATCCAACGTACTTTCGGCAAGTCTGAGTTCTATTCGGTGGTCGGCTTTCATTTAAGTCGGGTCCTTTGTCAGAGAGGGTTATCGACTATCAGTGAAGCCTTCATTGTCTGATCGCTGGTCATTAATACTGCAAAGAGTACAGATCAGATCTTGTACGCGGGTTTCTCGGTTTATCAAGTCTCCGGTCACTATCCACACATATGCGGGTTTATCCGATCTCCATCGGCTACCGAGAATTAAATCGGACATATATTCTGCCAACAAGGGTACTTTCCGCAATCAGGGTTCAATAGGCGATCCTGTGATCCTTGCACAGTCAGCATAGAGTACCGGTTGGATACTATCACATCGACAGGGTATGAGGGTATGAGTTTTATTTAAATCGGCAAGTTCAAGACTTTATTCAAAGTTTTTTTAATATTAAAATCTTTTGTATAAAGTTTAAAGCCGATGGTATTGCATTTGGCTGACCATATCAAATTTGGTAGATAGGTCAGGTTTTTATTTTATATCTCTGCCCTTGGTCATATGTATGACCACTCTGTTGCGCCCAAAATTCTGTGTTTTGCCCCCAAGTGCCTATTTATAGGCCTTTTTTTCATTCTTCCATAACTTTGGCTAACGGAGGCGAAATTTTTCAAACGAAATATCGTCAGAAAGGTGGAGATCTGAATTTTTCAGTGGTGCAGATATTTTGCAGAGATTTTGCAGTTTTGTGCCTCTTTTTCTAGGTTGAAGCCCGATCATCATTTTTTGCTTCCGAGCTCATATCTTTGTGCTCCGATCTCTGATTTACTCCAAATTTGCGGCATCAGAAAGGTATTGAGGAGCACTCCAGATCTACTCGTGCATTTTTTGCAGATTTGTTTCCAAATTTTCATATTTTCAGTTTGTAGCTGATTTGATAGTTTGGGACACATTATTGTAAATTTGCAAAAAAAAGTGCAAATCTTGTTGGGACAAAGGGGTTGATTTCTTGTATTGTGAGGGAAATTTGTTGTTTATCTCATTGTATCATGGATTTTCCAAAAATTGTACTTCTAACTCCATATAACTATCATGAGTGGAAATCTCAAATGGAGTTGTTATTGTTAAAATCAAAGTTGCAACGAATCACATTTGGTCAAGATCCAGAACCACAGGGAGCAAAAGAGAAAAGAAAATGGCTTGATAGAAGAGATGAAGCTCTTGGTACTTTAAAGTTGTCCATTTCTCCAGATCTTAGATATCATGTTGCATCTTGTACTCATCCTAATGAAGCTTGGAATACTTTAGAGAGTCTCTTCGGTAAGCCAGATAAGATGAGGAAATTTAAGTTGGAGAATGAACTCATGGGTCTTAATCCTTCAGATTTTGACAATGTCCAAGACTTTTTCTCTAAGCTCAATTCTCTTAGATTACAATTATCTAATTGTGGGGTAACTAAAGAGGATGAACAAATGATACTTTCTATCCTTGCTAAGCTTGGTTCTTCATATTCTGTGTTTGTCTCTACTTTCTATGCTACAATGGATGCTCTTGGCGATACATATAAAATGCCTTCTCTTGATGAATTTGCTGCACAACTCACAAGGGAACAAGCAAAGTTGATGCACATGGGTACATTGAAGTCTTCAACATCTCAAGCTCTTATTGCAAATGATACAAAGGCTTCAAGTGGCAAAGGAAAGAAGCACAAAAAGGAAACCAAGTCAAATGAGCAAGGTAAAGATTCTCCTTCACATGGCACTCCTGAGTCCTCATCCTCTTCAAAAGAGGAATCATCAAAAAAGAAGTTCAAATGTGCATATTGCAAAAGGTTAGGACATGATGAGCATAGATGTTATAATAAGAAGATTGATGAACTCACCCACCTTCTTCAAAAGAATAACATTCAGCTGCCCTCATCAGTGTCTTCTACTTCTTCTTCACCATCACATTCGGCAGCTCCATCATCATCACAGTCAGAGAACACAACATCCACTTCTGGGCTACATATGAAAGGGCATGCACTCTTGGCCTCTACAGGTCCTAATTCTCAAGGATGGCTTCTTGATTCAGGGGCATCTCATCATATGGCATCTTCACAGGAAATGTTCTCTTCTTTTGAGCCTTGTAATTCACCTCACATTCTGATGGGTAACAATACATTCATGAAGGTAAGTGGGAAGGGTTCTATTGGTATTGGGGAAGGGACTTTCAATGATGTTCTTTGTGTTCCTTCTTTGACCACTAATCTTCTTTCTATTTATCAAATTACTCATGGGGGTCAAGGTAAAACAGTTGAGTTCACTCCTGATAGGGTGTATATAAGGGACTTGGAGACTAGGGATATTGTTGCAATCGGGATGGTTGATCATTCATCTCGAGTATATTCTTTTTCACATTTTGCTTCAGAACCTGATAATGTTCCTTTGACTGCATCACACACTCCATTGAGTGTGACCCATATTAGTGAGGAAAAGTTTGGTCATCTACACCTTGGTATTTTAGAGACCAGTGCTGAGCTTCCTACACCTCCACCTCCTGCTTCTTCAGCCATTGTTGCTTCTATTCAGCAGGATAATCATAGTTTTTCAGATCTTGCTTTGTGGGATGATTATTTGACAGGGATTTCTACCTTGTTCCTAGAGTCTCATATTACAGATTTGGAGGACACACTTGAGGGGATTTCTCTCCTCTTTGATGACAGTTTTAGCACAACTGTTATTCCATCTTTTTGCCTTTGGAGATTGATATTTACGAGTCTCCTCCATCACTTGATTTGTCATGTTTCTTGGTTGAGTCTGACCATGATTATGTTGTGGCTCATTCAAGCTTGGAGGCTCCTACTCAGTTTTCAGAGGCATACATGTTGAGCGCTCATTCTTCCTCTTTTCAGTTGGATATGGAGTGGCTTCTTCATCAGCTTATGGATTTGTTTCTTCCTAAGGGGAGATGTGTTGCTTGTAGACATTGGGTCATCTTTTGTTTTCAGGCATTCTTCATTGGCTTTGGAGCTTCTTCAGCATGCAGGGGATATCTTATCTCATTATTTTCCTCTTATGGGGGGGTAATTTATTGTATATTCATGATGGATGTAGTCCTTGGGGGGTATCATTGAGTCCTCCATACATCATGTTTACATTCGTCATGCCTTTTTTTTCTTGTTTTCTCTCTTTTGGAGAGGGGTTTTTTCCCACTGGGTTTTCCCCTTTTCTCTGCTTTATGAGAGATTGCATTTCATTTGCATCTGTAAATGGGTACCTAACATGGCCTAGTTGTCGGGACCCATAGTAGTTTGCATTATAATATTCTCCCTAAGTTGCACTTATGGGGGGGTGTTGGTGTAATTAACTATTTAATTACATCTTCATAAGTTTACTTAGGCAATCTTTAATTCCTAAGTTATAGGATCTTATCCTTATCTTATCGAGCTATCCTTTTGCTCAAGATAAGATTTGGTTGTTGCATGCTTGCCTTTTATAAGCAAGCCTCATCTTGTACATTTGTATCAATTCAATCGTTAATCAATCTTGCATATTGATAGCAAGCATTCTTGCCATTATCTCTCTCTTGTGGAAGCATTTTAGTCTAGCAACAGATTTCTGGAAATTCTAACATTTTTTTTTTTATATGTTTTAGCTTCTTTCTAAGTTCATCTTAAGGGGGGGTGTTAGAGTAATAAGTTATTATGCTTAATTAATTACATCACATTTGATTAATTAATTAAGTCACTTATTCCTCTTTATTACTTAAGCTAAACTTAGGCACATTTATTAATTAATTATTAATTATTAAGTGTGCACACTAGGGTTTCATTTAGGGTTTCCCTTTTAGGGTTTCTTGATCTCCTTCATAAGGATTGATCACATTGTAATAATTGATTCCCTTAATGCATTTTTACTGAGAGGTTTTACAGAGAACATCTTTTTCGGTTCTTCATATCTTTTGCATGTGACAGGTATCCATCTTGCATGCAGGTGATCTTGGATTCTAACAATCTAGATTCTAGAGGATAGAACTCAATCCTTGGGAAGTTGTATCTAGTTCTGGGATAATGCGTTAAGTATTGGTCCATGCATATGATCATTCTTCTCCATAGTTGAGGATGGATGAATTCTCTCATATCTAGATTAAATCGAGATCCTAGTAGATCTGTATATTCTTCGAAAGAGTCTTGGTCAAAGCTAATTCTGCTAATGAAACCATATTTTAAATTTTTAAGTAAATTCATCTTACCACGCTTAGACCAATTCATTCCAAAGAAACCTCTAATGCGTACATGGATTTGTCCATATCTGCTGCACCAATGCCTCAATGGAGCATTCTCTAGTCCTAAGAGTTCTAAGAATTCCTTTTCTTCATCTGAATCAACAATTCCCTGTCCATGATAATACTAAATTGTTTGCCTTAACTCTCTGAGCCATTTGTCTAGGAAATAGGATTCAATAAGTAATTCCACAATATGATTGGGTAAGTAAGGAAAAGTGGTGACTATTCTATCTCCATCTCTCCTATGGAGCATAGGGGTGCCATCTGATCTGTAAAAATTAGGTTCATTGAAGATTATCCCATGATATATGGATCCTGCAAGCTCTCTTGTTAGTGCATCAGCCAATGGATTATTCTCTCACTTTATCCATTCAATGTTAAAATCATAACTTAGGAATTCAAAGTACCATCTAGCAATCCTTCCCTGGGCAATATCCTTATTAGGCTTTTTCTTGAGCAGGCTTCTCATAGCCTGGCTGTCTGTTCTGATAGTGAATTTTACTGGCTTAAGAAATATTTTGAATTTCTCAATACCCTTTTTAACTACCAGTATTTCCTTTTCAAAGATATGGTATCTGCATTTTGTTTCAACGAAGGTTCTAGATCGATAATCGCAGATACAACTTTTTCCATCTTCTTCTTTGTATGAGCACAACTGACCAAGTTGTGTCAGAAGCATCAATATAAAGAATTAATGGTAAATCAGGAATTGGAATTTGCAAAGAAGGCAAATTTTGACATTTCGATTTAATTCTCCGAACTGCCTCCATGGCTTTGAGTGACCCATCCTTGTTTTCCTCGAGGTGTTCCTGGATTCCTTTCCTGTCTTCAGGAAGACCTTTATAAAATGGTGAGACATAATTCAAACAACCAAGGAACCTTTGGATTTCTTTCTTGTCTTGTAGAATATCGAGGAATTCCTGAATGCGTTGCAGAATATGGGGCTGTAATTGAATTTGTCCTTTATTTAAATGCAATCCTAGAAAATCAAGTTGATCTTTACCAATTACCATTTTCTTGGCTGATAAGCATATTCCATGCTTTTTTTTATAGCTGCAAAGAGTTCTTCAAGATGTTGCAAGTGATCAGTTGCTGAATCAGAAAACACGATTAATGTCATCAATATAAATCGCACAAAAATCTTTTAAATGTCTAAGTGCCTGATCCATTCTTCTTTGAAAATATGTTGGTGCTGTACAAAGACCAAATGGCATGACATTCCATTTGTATAATCCTTGTGGGATTGAAAAGGCAGTCTTATATCTATCTGATTCTTTTACCTTATTTGTCAAAATCCTGATTTGCAATCAAATTTTGAATACACCTTGTTGGCAGCTCTTCTAATCAGATCAGCGATGAAAGGTATTGGATAATTAAATGGAAGGAGGATATCATTTAGAGGTTTGTAATTGATGCAAAATCTCTTCTTACCTCTTTCCTTCTCAGCTCTTTTGTTTACCAAAAATGCTAGACAAGAGAATGGACTTTACTAGGACGTATGAAATGTCCTTCAAGTAATTCATTCAGGTGCTTGTCCATCTCTTTTACTTCTGACAGGCTCATCAAGTATGCTGGTTCATGTGGAATCACAGATTGACATTTTGGCTGCAACTGAATTTCACATTCCTCATATTCTTGTGACCAAAACTGTAAGGGGTTCATGCTACAACATTCAGATTCAAATCTGTTTTTTATTTCATCAAACATGTTGGTAGATGATTCTGTTAATTCCTTGACTGACTCCTTTTTCCCTCTTTTCTCACTCTGCTCAAACTTATGATTTACAATCTTAAGTGCAAGAATTTCTATTTGGCCATCTTCATGCCTCAAAGAAATTTTATGCTTCTAGAACTAAAGCAGTTCATACTTAGTGAGAAATAGATAACCTAACAAGACATCATCTTCAAGGTCATTGTATTCAATGAAATTTGTAACAAACATTTTTCCCATAATTTCCACATGTACATCTTGAGCATACCTTCCCATGTGAACCCGTTCTCCATTAATAGCATAGCGGCATGGCTGTGAGGATGGTTTGGTCTTGGCTTCCAAAATTCACGTGGAATGGCATTTGTTTTCTGCAAGTGGTTATAATCAGTTTGATGAAGTAGATTTAGATTTCTTTGGTTATAATCGATTACAAGAAACAAAAGCATGGGAATCCACTAAAAAACTTGTAGAACTAGGGCATGGATGTCTTTGTTGATACAGGATCTTCTAGGTCCTTGGCAAAAACAAATGCCATCCCACCTAAATTTTGGAAGCCAAGATCAAACCTTCCTCACAGCTATGCTATTAATGGAGAACGGATTCACATGGGAAGGTATGCTCAAGATGTATATGTGGAAATTATGGGAAAAATGTTTGTTACAGATTTCATTGAATACAATGATGACCTTGAAGATGATGTCTTGTTAGCTTATCTATTTCTCACTAAGTATGAATTGATTCAGTTTTGGAAGCATAAAATTTCTTTGAGGCATGAAGATGGCCAAATAGAAATTCTTGCACTTAAGATTGTAAATCATAAGTTTGAGCAGAGTGAGAAAAGAGGGAAAAAGGAGTCAGTCAAGGAATTAATAGAATCATCTACCAATATGTTTGATGAAATAAAAAACAAATTTGAATCTGAATGCTGTAGCATGAACCCCTTATAGTTTTGGTCACAAGAACATGAGGAATGTGAAATTCAGTTGCGGCTGGAATGTCAATCTATGATTCCACATGAACCAGCATACTTGATGAGCCCGTCAGAAGTAAAAGAGATGGATGGGCACTTGAATGAATTACTTGAAGGACATTTCATACGTCCTAGTAAAAGTCTATTCTCTTGTCTATCATTTTTGGTAAACAAAAGCACTGAGAAGGAAAGAGGTAAGAAGAGATTTTGCATCAATTACAACCTCTAAATGATATCATCCTTCTATTTAATTATCCAATACCTATCAGCGCTGATCTGATTAGAAGAGCTACCAACAAGAAGGTGTATTCAAAGTTTGATTGCAAATCAGGATTTTGACAAATAAAGGTAAAAGAATCAGATAGACATAAGACTGTCTTTTCAGTCCCACAAGGATTATATGAATGGAATGTCATGCCATTTGGTCTTTGTACAACACAAACATATTTTCAAAGAAGAATGGACTAGGCACTTAGACATTTAAAAGATTTTTGTGTAGTTTATATTGATGACATTAATCGTGTTTTCTGATTCAACAGCTGATCACTTGCAACATCTTGAAGAACTCTTTGCAGCTATGAAAAAGCATGGAATATGCTTATTAGCCAAGAAAAAGGTGATTGGTAAAGATCAACTTGATTTTCTAGGATTGCATTTAAATAAAGGACAAATTCAGTTACAGCCCCATATTTGTTAGAATAATATTTCTCTATTCTTAATGGTCAATAATATACTGTTTCTACAGTAGGTAGTAGTTGAGGTAGTTAGACATCTTAAATGTCTACAGTAATCTACCTTCTCTATATATTGTAATCTTTTCTTTTGTTAATGTAAGCAATTTTGCTAGTTAAAATTGTTTCATGGTATTAGAGCCAGACTGAGCTCGTCTCCCTCACGGGAGGGCTCAGGATTCTGGAGGTTGCAAAGACAGATTTTTGTGCTCAAACCCGTGAAGGGTTTTGACTTGTCTTCTAGGCGGATTTGTCTGGTTCGTTTTTTGGCCATGCGACTTTCTTCTCATGTTTTTCTGCAGATCTGGGCGTCCTCATGTCTTCTGGGGCACGATTTCTTACATACTCGCGCTTTTGCCTGCATGTGTTTCTGAGTGAGCGTGGATTTGCTCGCTCTAGGGCCGCGTTTTCCTCTGTGTATGAGCCGCGACTTTTTGTTTGAGAAGACGCGTTTTCTTTTCTCTCTGAGCGACGCATGATTCTGGTTTGTGACAGGATTTGGCGTTTTTATGCTAAAAAAATGGTGCACAATTTCTGTTCCTTTTGGGCACGAGTTAAGGCCTCTTCTGACTGTGTTTCTACCTCTGTATCAGACACGATTCGTGCCCTAACGTGGCTGCGATTGTTATAAATTCTAGCCGCGCTTTCTTCAGTTTTTTGATTATGAAATCTGCGCGAGACAGCTTTGCGTCCTCCTTTCTGGCCGCGTGGGTACTGAGACATGTTTCTTCTGGTCACTGCCTTGAGCTTAAACGCTTTTTTTCTTTCTGCTGTTTGAACAGGTGTTTTTTGTAGACTTCTGGCGTATTTTGGGATGCGATTTTCATCCTTTTCGAGGTTTCGTGGGCGCCCAAGGTTTTTGCAAACTTTGTACTGTGATCTCAGAAGACTTCAATCCATTTTCTGCAATTTTCTGGTTTATTAATGGCCGCCTAGGGTTTCAGAAAGTTCGTCTAGGGTTTTGACCCTCTGTTTCAAGGAGGAATTTTTTTTCAATTGCAGATTCTTAGTGGGTTTTTCGTGATCTCAAATGGGTTGGTCTTTGATTTTTCTGGGTGCTTCATTTTCCATGCCTTAGTTTTTGTGCAGATTTGTTCTAGCGGCTAGGGTTTTGTTGATGTGTATTTTGTGACCACACCAAATAGTAGAATAAAGTTTCCAACGGCTACTCTATTCTCACTTGATCAAAGTTTCCTGCATGCTAAGATTGCGAGAGAGATCATACATTCAACTCCAAGGTTCCTTTATGCAGTGGAATAGATTCAGTTGGTTCGTTGTGATTTGCTGGTATCGCGAGGGGGACTTACGTAATTGATCTACAGGAGACAACAGACTAAAGAGAAAAGGGGGTTTTCACGTGACTTGGGAGATTTATCAATGAAGTGCAAGTTTCCTATACTAACCAGAAAAGTGCGGAATTGAATGGTTGCAAGGATTACAAAATCTATGTTCTAACCTAGGTGCGGGACGTGGAGATCAACTTCAGCAAACTTCAACTAGACTATGCTTTGCCTTGCTTCGAACAACTTCCACACAACCGGTGCAATCTTCAAGGGAGTAGCTAAAGGTATTCAAATCACAATTCAACATAAAGACACCATCACAACGATGCATGCCAACATGTGAATCATAATCGAAGTTAGGTTCAAAGGGTTCCAGTTGACCACGCAAGGCAAGTCCACCATCAGTAAACTCGCTAGTGGTATGGATCAATCGAAGCTTGCTTGAATCAAACACCGCATTCCACAACTATCTATGTGCATGGAATGAAATCTATGTTACTTTAAGATCCTACGTGAATCATAAGGACGAAGAAATCTTGCTAGCTACTTGCAACAAAAGATGAAACCACCATCAATGATAACTCTTTTTATTATGAGAGTGTTCACAACAACTTCTTACAAGGCATTCATTGGAAAACTTTCCTTCTTCAATCTATGCTACCAATCTATGCTATCAATCTCTCTGCTCTATGATTTTATCTCTATCTGATTCTAATGATCTAATCTCTAATAATGTACAAATGAGCGGGGATGCCCCTTTTATAGTTGGCCAATTTCAATGGATGGCTCAGATTGAGCCACACAAGCCCTGGTCAAGATTCCATCCTAAAAACCGCCAGAAGGTGGAGGAGTGGTGTAATAAATGAGCACAAAATGACAAACTCCTCCCTTTGACCACTATGGGCAATTAATGCCCACTACCCTTCCAAAAGATTCTCGTCCAGGAACACATTCCCACTGTTCTTCTCTCTGACAACAAATTCAACAAATTTGGCCAACACTGCCTCAACTTCCTGAATTGAAATGGACGGGGTGAGGTTGAGCTGGAACTCGAGGATGGTGATTGTTTGCTCCTGCCGAATACAAGATTTTCTCCAGGCTTCAATGGCTTCCTGAGTACTCTGAATGATGTTGGAGAAAGTGGAAACGTTCTCAAAATCAACTTGGACAAACGATCTCACTTCAGAAAAGAAAGGGTACAAACCGCCCTTCAAGCCATCTAATGTCACCTCCTCAGGAGTTAGCCGTTTTGTGAACAAGGCCTCAAGTGTGTTGAAGACCCCTTCTTGAATGTTCCCCATGGCCTTTCTCACTCTGATTGACTCTGCCTGTGCCGTATCGAAGAAGCCTCGGCCAGCGAATGCTGAAGAATACCAGCCTGGAAAATCATACCGATCTTCTTGGATTACTCCTCCCTCAATCAAAGTCTGCACAAGCATATGCATAAGGGCTGCCAAGCGAGGAATGGTCTTGTCCTGATAAATGTGAGTCTCATTCCAAGCTTGATCAATGTTCTCCATACGTGCAAGGATGCTAGAGGCATGCTGAAAAGAAGAGACAAGATCCTCAATGAACCTCTCGGCCTCAATACGGACACTGCCAACTCATTTGGCTGCCTCCTGAACTGTTTTCTTCAACTCTTCGAGCCCATTAACTAATTCTCTTGGAAGCTCCACTGGAAGGTCTACCATTGGATTTTCTTGTCCACACGGACGTGCTAAGTGTTGTACGTAGCCAATCAACGTCCTATGCTCCTTTTTCAACTTCTTATATTTCTTCTTTTCGAAGCAATTTGTCTTTCAACGCCTGAAAGGAGCTGTCAGCTTCCACAATTACCTGTGCTCCTGTGGGACGACCTAGCTCAACAATGGTGACCACATAGTTTTTCGACATCTCTTCGTCTTGATCACACTCCTCTCTAGGCACAACAACATGAAGCGTGCGCGAACTGGATCTATCTGTTTCTATCTTTGAATATTTTCTAGCTCTTTTCTTCTTTGGGGACCCACTTATTCTATTGAGGAATTCGTCCATCTCTATTGCCGGGTCGGTGTCATCTTCAGGATCTTTTCTCATCCTACTTGTGAGCCAATCCGGTACCACATGCTATGTGTTGCAGATGACAAGTGGTTGCTCTTCTGTTGCTTCCTCTTCACGAGCCTCCTCTCTAGCAAAATTTTGTTGAGGCTTATCTGTCTCCATGTGCTGCGCATCCTCCTCTAAATGTTGAGCATACTCCTTCAAACCTTGAGCTTCGGGCTTCGTAGTATTTTCATCCTCAAAAGTTGCCTCGATCATATGCTCCAAGCGAGTGTCCGTTGCCATCTCTTCATCTTCCTCCTGCTGGCTCTCATTCCTAGGAGCATTAACACTTTGACTAGTTGGCTCCCTAGTTAATGGCTGATTCACCTCCTCCATCTCGCGTTCCTCGTCCAATCTAACCCTCTGACTTGCGAACAACGAAACCTCCTGCACACTCGAAGAGTGAGTCAGTAATTGTGTGGGTGATGCCTACTCCATTTCTCGAGGCACTGGCTGAACTGGAACCTCCTCTTGCGGCCCTGAAGCTTGGGTAGCCTGTTTCCTCTTTCTCGCTGTTGGCGGCCTCTGATCGCCCATGAGGTTGTAGGTGAGAGCTATTGATTTTCTTTTGAGTCTGTGAACATGCCTCTCCACCCAGCCCCTTGTAAATGTCAGGACTGGAATGCACAACATGTCCAAGTCCGTAATCTCTGGCTCTGACCAATTAGGTGGTGGGACTAGCGTGTCTCTCATCGACTCATAATCTTGTAGAATAATATTGATATCCTCATCCACCTGGTCCGGGACTGGAATAACCTCGCACTCTCTGATCAACTTAAGAGGTAGCCGAGTAAACATTCTCTTTCTAACTTCAGCTTCATCCTCTGCATTAGCCCAAAAATCCTCAATGTGAGCCCTATGCCTATGCTTCACACCCTGCACCCCTCTGATATTTCTGTATGGATCAAAATCCTGTCTGCTGGTGTGGAGAGTGAGGTGGAAGAATTGTAATAAGTCCTCAACTTCTCGGGCTGCCTATAAAGATGGACACTCCTCAATTGAATTCCCCATAACAATAGGGTAGTTCAGTCCTCCTTTCTTTTTCTTCTTCTGGATTTTATCGTAGGCAAGAAGTTGCCTAGATACTTCTAACATCACCATCCTATCGGTGGGGTACCTTGGTAATCTGTATGCATAAGAGGTGAAGCCTTGCAGCTTAATGTAGGTGAACTTTGGAAATTGGATGAACCAATATCCGTACTCTTCAATCAACTGCTAGGCCTCCTTAGATATTCTTTGCTGAAGACTCCTTGTTATATGCATAGTAAAAGCATCGTTCACCCTTTTAAAGTGAGAAGTGCTGGTTAAGTGCAACTGCAGGCAAGCTTCATGAATCTTGAATTGATCAGGACCACTTCTAATTGGCTCATTATAAATCATTCCTCTATACTTCGTCATTCGAGCCAGCATATAGATGACGTATGAGCTCATATAGAATATCCTTGTCCTCCTTAGGTGCCTGAATTGCTCATCTATATTATCACTGATCATCCTTGCCCAATCAACATAATCCTTCCCCTCCATTACTACGTTGATGTAATAAAACATCCAAGGCTCAAAAATATACACTTGGGAGCTTCCGTTCACCTAGCTAAGCATCATAATCAGGTCACAACATTCTTGCTTCAAGTCCTTAGAGATAATTTGTTTGGGTAACTTTGTGCGAGGAGGCCTTGGCTTCCGCATCCAAACTGTATTTATTCTCTTAGCACATCTTTCGAAGGATGAGGCGTACATCTTGTCCACTCTTTCTTTTGTCTTGTACAACATCTTCTCAAAAGTTGGAATCCCAAATGCTTCTTCTATAGCTTTTGGCGTGAGGTTGGCGAACAACTTGCCATCAGGAGAGGCAATTGTTCTGTGATCAGGCCTATAGTAATTAGTGCATTCCATAATCAGCTCCGGACACTGAAGTGCTGGTGGAAAACCAACAGCTGCATAGAGTCCGCTTTTCATAATATTGTGTGCTGTAATTGATGGATGATGGCCACCTTGTCCGTACATTCTTCCTTTGAGCGCTCCGAAGTTGAAAGAACCAAGATTGGTGTTTGTCAGCCCTCCCAACTTTGAACCTAACTTCGATTATGATTCACATGTTGGCATGCGTCATTGTGATGGTGTCTTTATGTTGAATTGTGATTTGAATACCTTTAGCTACTCCCTTGAAGATTGCACCGGCTGTGTGGAAGCTGTCCGAAGCGATGCAAAGCATAGTCTGGTTGAAGTTTGCTGAGGTTGATCTCCACGTCCCGCGCCTAGGTTAGAACATAGATTTTCTAATCCCTGCAACCATTCAATTCCGCACTTTTCTGGTTAGTATAGTAAACTTGCACTTCATTGATAAATCTCCCGAGTCACGTGAAAACCCCCTTTTCTCTTTAGTCTGCTATCTGCTGTAGAACAATTACGTAAGTCCCCCTCGTGATACCAACAAATCACAACGAACCAACTAAATCTATTCCACTACATAAAGGAACTTTGGAGTTGAATGTATGATCTCTCTCGCAATCTTAGCATGCAGGAAACTTTGATCAAGAGAGAATAGAGTAGCTGTTGGAAACTTTATTCTGTTGTTTGGTGTGGTCACAAAATACACATCAACAGGTTCCAAACCCTCTGTTTTTCCAACCGACAATCGATGTTTTGGGTTTTTAATATTTTTTCCCTTAAAAAAATCTGTATGGGTTTTAATATTTTTTCCCTTAAAAAATTTGAATGGGTTTTCATAATTTTTTCCCTTAAAAATTCCGGGAGGGTTTATAATTTTCTCCTTAAAAATTAAGAGTTTTTTCCTGTATACCCTAGTTGAGGTTTTTGTTGTTCGGGAGGGCTCTTCAGTATTTGGTTTTTACCGTTTTCTCCGAAAAAACGATGATTTGTAATCTTGGGATTTTTGGGTTTGGCGATTTTTTCCTCAAAAATTGTACTTTGTTGCAGTCTGTTTTGGTCGCACCTTGAGTTGCTGGGGCGAACATCTGCACAATTGGCTTCTTACAGTCTGTTCTTAGGCATCATGCTCATCTGCAAAAGTTTGAGGGTTTGTCGAGTTTTCCTCAAAATCGTGGTAGCTGTTCTCGGTGTGTCTCTGGTTTCAGGAAGGGACAACTTTGTTATCCAACATCAGGTTGGACGTTTTGTGATGATTTTTGGTTAGCAGTTCAGCAGTTTCTGGGAGGGTTGGTGGCAAACTCCTCTCAAGTGGCAGAGTTAGTGGCAGGCTCTTGCCTCTTGTTGCAGAGCTTTCTGAAGAAGGGGGCAGCCTTCTCTGTTTTTTTTTTGGACGGTTTTTGGTACTCTTGGTCATTAACATTTTGCAGATCCAGGGAGGGTCTCAGCAGCAGCAAAGTGTTCTGAAGAATTTGTGACCAAAAGACCTACAGATTGTTTTTTGTAGGCTAGTTAGACGATAGACCATTAAGGGAGGGTGTTAGAATAATATTTCTCTATTGTTAATGGTCAATAATATATTATTTCTACAATAGGTAGTAGTTGAGGTAGTTAGACATCTTAAATGTCTACAGTAATCTACCTTCTCTATATATTGTAATCTTTACCTTTGTTAATGTAAGCAATTTTCCTAGCTAAAATTGTTTCAATATTCTGCAACGCATTCAGGAATTCCCCAATATTCTACAAGAAACAAATCCAAATGTTTCTTGGTTGTTTGAATTATGTCACACCATTTTATAAAGGTCTTGCTGAAGATAGGAAAGCAATCTAGGAACACCTCAAGGAAAACATGGAATGATGGTCACTCAAAGCCATGGAGGCAATCAGAGAATTAAATCGAAATGTCAAAATTTGCCGCCTTTGCAAATTCCAGTTCCTGATTTACCATTAATTCTTTATATTGATTCTTCTGACACTACTTGGTCAGCTTTGCTCATACAGGAAGAAGATGGAAAAAGATGTATTTGTGGTTATCGATTTGGAACCTTCACTGAAACAGAATGCAGATACCATATCTTTGAAAAGGAAATATTGGTAGTTAAAAAGGGTATTGAGAAATTCAAAATATTTCTTAAGCCAGTAAAATTCATTGTTAGAACAGATAGCCAAGCTATGAGAAGCCTGCTCAAGAAAAAGCCTAATAAGGATATTGTCTAGGGAAGGATTGCTAGATGGTACTTAGAATTCATAAGTTATGATTTGGACATAGAATGAATAAAGGGAGAGAATAATCCATTGGTTGATGCACTAACCAGAGAGCTTGTAGGATCCATATATCATGGGATAATCTTCAATGAACCTGATTTTTACAGATCAGATGGCACCCCTATGTTCCATAGGAGAGATGGAGATAGAATAGTCACCACTTTGCCTTACCCAATCATATTGTGGAATTACTTCTTGAATCCTATTTCGTAGACAAATGGCTTAGAGGGTTAAGGCAAACAATTCAGTATTATCATGGACAGGGAATTGTTGATTCAGATGAAGAAAAGGAACTATTAGAATTCTTAGGACTGGAGAATGCTCCATTGAGGCATTGGTGCAACGGATATGGACATATCCATGTATGCATTAGAGGTTTCTTTGGAATGAAACTTACCCAATCATATTGTGGAATTACTTCTTGAATCCTATTTCCTAGACAAATGGTTTAGAGAGTTGAGGCAAACAATTCAGTATTATCATGGACAGGGAATTGTTGATTCAGATGAAGAAAAGGAATTCTTAGAACTCTTAGAATTGGAGAATGCTCCATTGAGGCATTGGTGCAACAGATATGGACAGATCCATGTATGCATTAGAGGTTTCTTTGGAATGAATTGGTCTAAGCACAGTAAGATGACTTTACTTAAAAATTTAAAATATGGTTTCATTAGCAGAATTAGCTTTGACCAAGACTCTTTTGAAGAATATACAGATCTACTAGTATCTCGATTTAATCCAGATATGAGAGAATTCTTAGAATTCATCCATCCTCAGCTATGGAGAAGTGTAATGTCACTCTTCACGTGATGGTATTTTATGAAGGAATTTTTCTAATCTTTTAATTCTGGAGATCAGGAAAATAGCAATTTCAAGGGAATATGGGATAATTAGATAAAATTTGAAAATATATAGTCCATTGAATTTATTTAATTATTCATTTTAATGAATGGTGGGACCTCGAGGCACTTCAATTTGATAAATCCTATTTTTGCTTAAGTTAATCTATAGCGATCTTGGTAAGGATAAGATCGTTTGATTTTATGAAATTGGAAACATGCTTTCCTCAAAGATGAGTGGTAACTTCTGTGAAGTTAAAAATTGGCAACTTCAGTTTTATGGAGGAAATCGTCTGCTTTTTAGAAGTTGGGATTTGGCAACGTTGGGTCTATTAAAAGCTTCGAATTATTGAAGAATGATCATTCAAAAAAAATATTATTTTGTTGTTAAATTTCTCTCAACCAAACTTTGGAAGGGAACTACCCTGGACAAAACCCCTGGTTGTTGTGAGTGGGACGGAAACCCCAACTCAGTGATGTTGCAAGTGTTTACAGTAACAAGAGCAGATTGAAGAGACCAGTTAAGATTGCTTAAGAAATCAAGACAAACATAGAAGTAAGAAATCGTGGAAAATTAAGTCTTCCGCCTAAGTGGGATTCATGGCATTTCCTTGAAAAGCCAACTTATTGCCCGAAGGATATATAAGGTACCAGATAAGGAGATAAGGACAAGGTGGTGATTTCGAGTCCTGGGTGCTTGCTAGCTCGATATCTCTATAAATGTATTGTTTTCTGCATAAGCCAAATAAAGAATTGCGATCTATTGAGTAATGAGCGGCTACTCATAAAGAGACAAACATTGGAGTGCTTGCTCGTATATTGACGCCAAATTATAAGGGAGGCGTAGCTTTTATGTAAAGCACGACTGGCTTGGGAATAAAGACAAGCAGCCCGGGAACAAAAGACAAAATAGGCCAGATCATCAATAAGACAAGGAGATGCTCCAACTGCTTTATTTCTATCGGGTCCTTGGAGCCTATGTGCTTAGTTTATAGTTGCCAGTTTAGATAAAGACAAATCAAGGAAGTCATTAAGCTTATCGAGGGGCCTTTAGCAAATTGTGGGTTGCATACTGAGTGCTGCCTATCCCTTTGTTTAGACGTGTAACATCTCAGGGCGCTGGAAATTGATTATACAATACTTCTCCACACAACATCTCTGTGTAGCGCATCTTCATCTACAGGTACCACAGTGTCACTAAAGGTCAGATACATAATATTCTCCAGCTTGTATGTTCTGAAATTTACGATAGTAGTAATGGTATTTTCAAAAGCTAAGCTTGTTATTTCTAATTGCAAGCAACAATGAAGTTTCATATTTGCTGTGGTACTCATATAAGGAAATGAATTATATTATTGAGCATCATCAAGTTTTCTAATTGGACGTGCAATGTTAAAGACTACTCCAAATTTCAATGTTGAATCAACTTTTTGGCAAAATGCCTTAGACATTTTATGAATGTTGGAATGAGTTTACGATGGATAAATGATTTAGAATTTTAGATACAATTGCTCCAAGTGTTTACAATTAGGAATTCTTCATAATAGCTTGAATACCAAGTGTTTGATGAAATGTTAGCAAGCTAAAATCAGAAATATTGTAAGATTGGAACAAAAATCCTTGGTAGGGTTATTTCAAGAAGAACGATCATATGCATGGACCGGTACTTAATGCATTATCCCAAAATTGGATACGACTTCCCAAGGATTGAGTTCTATCTTCTAGAATCCAGATGGCATCCAGAAGTAAAAATTGAAGATATGGAAATCAAACTTAGACCTGCATCTCTTGCCAGAAGAATTGAGTTAGATTGTGCTTATTCAAAACATTATGTGGCCCAATTAGATTATGTTTTCAATCCATGACATGAAGATTGGAATTCTATCTATACACCACTACCTAATGATCTGATGGATCCTATCCCTTTTTGATGTTAGCACATGGGCATGTTTGTGCCGTGATGTCACCCATGTGAAGACGTGACAACAGGATGCAACCCTGTCATAAAAAGCAAGATCCTCGTATCCACTTATGAGTGTTAAGTGGGCCCTTCTCACTCATGGGTGTCCAAAAAGTGACTGCCTTTTCCCTCCACCAAGTTAGGTGTTTTTAATAGATTGCCTAACAGCCGTCTCCTCCTTGGTGCGGTATGTGTCGGGACGTGTTACTATCGTATGGTCGGATTTCAAAAATTATTTTTGTAAAATTCTAAGGTTGCATTACCCACACTCCCCTATAAATAAGGGAAAAGAGAGCCGCCTTAGACATTCAAAATTGGCTTGTTGGAGTCTAGAGCGTCATAGTGCATAGAGTTCATTAGGATTGGTTTGGCATATTAGATGTATGCTCTCATCCTGCACTGCAAGCGATCTGGATGATTAGAAATCTGTATGCATGTTTTAATAAAATTTTGCAAATAAAATCATCCATATCTATGTTCCGCAAATTGGTATCAGAGCTTTGTGTTTGTAATGCCTGAAGATAGCTTCAATCTTTGATATTATTCTTGGATCTAGATCTGATGAATCATGTACTCAATGCTTTAATTCAAAAGAGCTTATTATCCCTAAGATCTGCTGTATTGGTGGTTTGTTCCTCCTCATTCTTATTGCCATAATTCTGTATATTGTTCATAAGTAAAATAGCTAAAGAATTCTAAGCCAAGGGTGAACTATTGTTCTTGGATCAGAAATTGAAAGCTGCAAAGTAGGATCGTGAGTAGCTGTGGACCCGCAGTAAGACCATATGCGTGGAAGGGTGAGCAGTAAGATGGAAAATGTAGCAGCAAAAGGATCGAAACACACAAGTAAGTTCTGATCTACTTGCAATGGCTAGTCAAAGGTCTGTGAATGCTAGTAGCTCTCTCTCTTCTGCCATTCATAACTACTTTGAGGATAAGTAGGAATATGTAGATGAAAAGGGAAATTTTAAGTTCCCAGAAGTAAAAATACCAGATCTACATCCTGGAAAGGGCATTAAAGCTAAGACAATGAGTTATGTAAGACAATCTGAAGTAAATCTTTTTGTCTTTGGCTCTGGCATATGTCCAGTCTATCTTCCGTTTTTGTTACCAGATAACATTAAACAATGGAAAGAAAAAAGGGTTCTTTCATGTACATTTTTCTTATGTTGATATTATTGTCCATCCCCATTTCAACTATGACATCAGAGCTGAGTATTTCTGTAGTCTTATTGACACTCGATGTCGGATTTGGGATCAGGCTATCATTGCCCAATTTAGGGGTCGGCTTATAAAAGTCTCTGATGAGTCAAGAGGAGGTGATGGTAGACTTGCTGTCTGCCCTAATTTCACAATTAGTCTTAACGATAAGCATTTACAATCTGCTTTTTGCTTACTTTCATAGGTTAAAGGTGTTGGGTTGCAACCTGAGTCTGACTTGTTAGAAATGTTGTCATTGATGTCAAATATGCATGAACAAGACAGTCATCATTGTTGGAATATGTTGTCATTGATGTCAAAGGCACAAAGTAATTAATGAAATCATTGATGTAATATTTGCCTGTTATAATAAGAGTGGTCCGATGTAATAAGAGTTGTCCATTATATTCGTTACATGTTGGATAGTGTATGTTTAAATTAAAGATTTAAACATTGGAGAGAAAAATGTTAGAGATCGACTCTTTTGAAGGAAAGAAACAAGGATGACATAAAAGACGGTTTGAAGTCATTTCAAAATCACCATGCTTTGATATACACATGCAGTGATCTGTTTTGTATGGTGTGAATACCTTGTGGATACCAGTGATTTTCAAGTGATATATTTTGCAAAGAAGACAATTTGGAGGAGAAAAAAAAAGTGAATAAGACAAAATCATAAGAGGACAATTTGGAGAAGAAGACAAAAGTGAATAATTCAAAATCACTAGAGGACAATTTGGAGAAGAAGACAAAAGTGAATAAGACAAAATCACTAGAGGACGATTTGGAGAAGAAGACAAAAGTGAAGAAGACGAAATCACTCGAGGACAAAATTTGTTAAGGGAAGGGCTGCAATTTGTTTGTGAAGGGCTTTTAGAAACAAAGAGACATATCCATCTATTGAAAAGGTATAAGAGGTAAATGATAGGAACATTTGAAGGTGTGTGTAATGAATATTATATGAATAAGAGCAGATTGAGAAAGGGTTAAAGGGCAGAAATATGAAGTCCATTTGAGATTCATATTGATGAAGATATGCTGCCATATATGAAGGTCAAATGCAAATACATATATGACAAATGTATATGAAAATTGAGAGTTGAATGTTAAGAAAGATGGTGCCGTTTTAAAGTGAATTTATAGATCAGATTTGTGAAGAGAGGATTGTGTGAGGGGTGTGGTGTGAAAGACATAGAAGAATATCATATACACCAAACAAATGAAAAGCAAAGTTTAAAAAGATTATTTGCAGATTTGTTAGTGAAAAGACATGATTGTTCAAATGGTTGTATCCATTTCAAAGGGTTGCATCCATTCATAGAATCATTGAAGACATAAAGGCAAGTGGAGAAGTGTTGAGTATGTGTGAGAATGATTATGTGAAAAGAGGTGCAGAAGTATGCATTAGTTGTGTGAGCTTTAAAGAGGCATCTTACATCACAAAGAGGAGTTAAGTTGAGATAAAAGACAGATTTATGAAGATCATGTTGCAGATCTGAGTGAATGAGATTGTAGTCAATGAATAATTTTTGAGCATTGTATGAAGGAACTATAAGGAAAACTTATGTAGAACATAAGAGAAGACCTATGAAGCATATTGGAGAAGTCTTTTAAAAGAGATGAACAAGCAGACTTAAGAGAAATCTATGAGCAGAATTTGTGATGATTTTATGAGCAAATTTATTGAAGAATATATGACCAGATTTGAAGGAGAGTTTTGCCATATAAGTGATCAGATTTGTTAAAAAGTCTTGCATCATTCAAAGTCAGATTTGTGATCAGATTTGTGTGGCAAGTTTATGATCAACTTATAGCATATTCAAGAAAATAATTGTAGCAAAGAAGGAAAGGAGTATATTTGCAGATTTCATGAAGGAATTGTGAAGCATAGTTTGGATCAGATTTGAAGAAAGAAATTAAGCATAATTGTAATCAGATTTGAGAAAAGAAGTTGTGCATATGTTGGATCAGATTTGAAAGAAATATATTTGAGCGGAATTGTCCATCATCCATTGAAGAAGCAACACTGAAGGTGGAATATTATTCCTTAAGTTATTATATTTGCTGAGTTGGTGCTTGGCAAGTGGGGGTTGGTGCCTCCGGTAAGTTGGTCCCTACGAACATTAGGGGTTGGTGCTCCTTGTAGGTTGGTGCCTACTAAGTCAGATTAAGGGGTTGGTGCTCCTTGTAAGTTGGTGCCTACTAAACTACAAAATTGGTGATTCAAGTAGGTTGGTGCCTACAATCTTTGTAATTTCATATAAAAACATGAAGTACAATTGTTGGTGTCAACTTGATCATATTGTGTCTTATTGCATAGTTGATATTGTGTTGAAATTTAAAAGTTGATAATGTTGAGAGGGTAAAAGTTTGTTGATATACTGATTCACCCCCCCCTCTCAATATATCTTTGTGCTCTACATGACTATGCCACTATAGGTGGACGATGCATATATAGGTTATTAAATACTGTGTTTCCACCTTCAAATTTTCCGGCCGGGGTAAGTTATCCAGAAGGAAATTCCAATGTATTAGATTTTATTACAATGAAATTCACGTTGGCCCAAAATTTGAAATTAACTAATATTATTATTTTATTTTTATTTTTTTATTTTATTTATTATTATTATTATTTTTAATTATATTATTTATATTTTAATTAGCTGATAGGCTTTTTATAAGTGGACTTGCCAGTACACATTTTCCTCCTAAACCTGTCTCACGCTCGAAAATAGGTCTCATGCCATTGGAAAACAAGTTTTACGTAACAGTAATCCCTCGTGTCATGCCTGAAAACAAATTTTAACTCAGAAGTCTCATGTCTAATATTTAAATGAGGAAAGATACATGGATTTTAATGCATTACTGTTTGCAGATTTGATTTACCCCTTCAGAGATTTTTTCCATTAATGCATGTGTTGTTGTTGTCGCCCTTGATCACTGGCTAACTTGTAGATAAATATCTTTAACTTCATTTCCGTAGTGGATCCTTTGTAGTGGATTTTCAATTAAGTTTATGGCAGATCGATTTGATGAACTGGATTTACTTACTAAAGCTTGAGGGATTCAATAGAAGGAGACAGTAGAGATGTAATGGGTACTAAAAGAGGAGGCAAAGATACAAAGGGTGTCTGAGGAGAGGACAAAGGTAGAGGATATCCACCATGAGAAGAAAAACCCTCGACACCCATTACACAGGCCAACATGCCAATGGCGACAGACATTATCAAGATAGCCGCTACCACATTCTGCATCCACATGCTCACCAATGTCATGGCTCTGCATAAGGTGAGAAACAACAAGGGCAAGCTTACCTTCTCATTGAAGGAAACCACTATTTGCAGTGCCAACTGCCGCTTGTGTATACCATACTCCTCCACTACAATCACTAGAATGAAGCTCTTGATAAACAACACTTTCACATCGTTCATGTATGATTTCACCATGGGATCTGCCTTATGTATGCCCATCAATGGAAATAAATATGGAGGTGCCACTGATGTGATTACAATGGGCACCACCTCCATCATTCACTAGATATTGGTTATGTTATGCAAGGTAGTTGTGCTAGCTACCAGCACAACCATTTGCTAGATATTTCCTTTTTCTTCTAACGGTGTGTTTTCACACTACCATTTGCTTCTAGGGTTTTGTTCTTCCCCCCTTCTATCATGCGCCCCCCTTCTATCAAGCGCCATGTATGTTACTTTCTTTGGAAACGTATTAACTACTTTCTTGGTACATAGGAGGGATTATTGATTTTGATTTTGGGCTTTTGTTTGTAAGGATTTGTCACTGTGTGGAAATTTTGCATGCTTTCAAACATTGTTTTGTTGTGCTGCTTATATTTTTGGTATGTTACTTTCTTTGGAAACGTATTAACTACTTTCTTGGTACGTAGGAGGGATTATTGATTTTGATTTTGGGCTTTTGTTTGTAAGGATTTGTCACTGTGGAAATTTTGCATGCTTTCGAACATTGTTTTGTTGTGCTGCTTATATTTTTGGTAAGGGTGTAAGATTTCTGATTGCTTTCTCTTTTTTTGTAGCTTTTTGTTTTTGATGTTGCATGAGACTCTGCACTTGAAATGCTCTGAGAACAAAGCTTGTGTTTGATTGCAAATAGGTTGGCCAAAGCTGCTTGTTAGATATTGTTCTTTGATTCAAAGAGGGGCTTTTCTGTGTCTTAATTGTTTGTCATTTTTGTATGATGATCCCAGTATGGCTCTGCTTTTATCCCCAATGTCACCAATATTGGTTATGTTATGCAAGGCGGTTGTGCTATCTGTGACATACACTACAGCCATGTCCACGCTTATGGGAACTGTGTGAATTTGATTCTTGTGGGAATGTGACAGCTATTTTCCTTCCGTCAAGCTCACATCCACTCATGTCTGTCACTGATTAAAAGAAAGTTCTCAAACACAAATTGGTGAATGAGCAAATAGAAACCTATGCAATAAAGGGAATATTTTGATCTGTATGTAAAATCCACTCTTCTCTATATCAATTTCTGGGTTAACCTTGCTGATTCCCCTCAATTTATTTCTTACGCACCCACTTAGTTTTCTATACTTGACTGTAAGTGGGTAATGAAAGCATTGTTGTTTGTTGTTTCTATTTTTCCATCCCTTTTCACCCATCTTCATTCATATCATTATCCCTATGTTCTGTTGTAAGAGGATGTGCAACTTCCATGTTAATCCCTGATAATCCACACCCCTTCAAATCTGTATCTGTTGTCACTAATTCATTATGGAAGCTTCTTGTTTCATCCGGCAACATCACAGTGCTTGGCTCAAGTGACCCTTCTTTAACATCAAGTAATGCTCTTTCATGCTCAAATCATTCATGCTAATGTAAACTCCGCAAAGAAACAGGAACATCCTGAGCAAACGTTGGTTCCGATCCCACATTAACTGTAATATTCCTTTCTGCCTGATGAATAATCATGAAGGAATTTTCTAGCCTTCTCTATTCCCGGAGGTTAGAAATAAAATAAACAATAAGGAAATAATGAGAAAAATTAGATCTGAGCCAAAAAGCTATAGTTTCAGTTTGATATTATTTAATTATTCATTATGATTATTAATGGGGCCACTTCTAAGTGACGACTTCAAGGTGATTATAAATTAAATGCCTAAGTCTATTATTATTGCCAAGGGCGATTTATTAAATATGGAAATAAGATCTTTTTATGTGTTCCGATGGCTTTTTTGTGAGGAGAGATAAAAGGCATCGATTGAATTGGGAGAGGCATTCAGAACGCATTTTTGATATTTCTCTTTCAGCCGAGCTATGAAGAAAGATTTCTCTAGGATGAAACCCCTGGTCTTGAAATGAGTGGGACGGAAACCCCAGGTCATTAGGCGTTTGCAGCAGATTCATGCATTCCGTGCTAGTTCTGGGAGGCCGCACTAGTCCTGTGAACTGATTCGTTGCATTTCTGAGTGAGATGTGGTCTGGTTGCCAAGGATTTGTGACTTGCTGAGTCTCATGTGGAGGTTGGAAGCTGATATATGTAAGTTGACGACATTAGATGACTCCCAAATTCAATGCGTGGCTTCTAACAGGAGTTCTGGGCGCACGTCTAGCTGCTACACAATACAGACCAGCGTATATTCCCAGGTTCTCAGTTTGCTTATGATCCATTGTTTAATTTCTGCAATTCTGAATATAGCTTTCACTGTTAGGACCCCTTTGGAATTGAACTGGGCATTGGAAATGAAAACTCCATGTTAGTATTATCTTGCAAGTGTGCTAGGACTAAACTGTAAATCTGTGCTATTATCAGACAAATAATTTGCAATGAAACTCAGAATATGTCATTAAATTTACGTGCATTTCCATTGATGAAGTTGTTTACTGTTCAACCAATATTCTGTGTACAATTTGTTGAAATAAAACATCTATCAAATTGAAAATTTCGCAAAAAACTTTTCATACTTCCGGAAAGGCATATTACATTAACATCACTCTTCTCCATCTCAAGAATAGTTCCAAAAATGATGTGTATTTTTTCTACACTCTTCAAGTGGCTTTAAACCATAGCAGCATAAATCGTTTGGGGAATAAATCGGCAAACCAAAAGTTCAGGATTTTTTGAAAAAATTGGGAAAAAATCGGGAAAAAATCGGATTTACAAAAAAATGCAAAAAATTGAAGAAAAACAGTCAGAAAGTAATTTTTTTTAAAATTTAATGGCATTTCCATAGCATACAGACATTGAGAGCAAATAAAATATAGAGTTCAATCCATGAATTATAGAAAATAGATTTTCGTTGGTTATACTCATATCGCTGATTAGTGATTACATTGCACAAAACATACTAGAACTGCATAAATATCAGATGGTAACAGTTGTCAAAATGTCTATTACAATATAGTTTGTGACTTTGTACAAAGTAAACCTATAAACTAAGTACAAAGTTCCAAAAAAATCAATTGTAGCAAATGACGTGCTAGAGGGCAGAAGCTCCCGCTCCCGATGTTGAAGCTGCTAGGTGACCGGTTGCCCGCCGAGCTTCTTCAAGTATATCAGCAGACACATTGGCCTCCGCCATGATATCTACATCTTCAGGCCCAAGAGAATAGTCAAATTCAACATCCTCAAGAACATGATCATCAGATGCAGCAATCCACTCAGACTCAGGATCAATCTCGTCGAGATCAATTGGGGCATCTTCCTCAATAGTTCCTGTTTTTGTCCATGTAGAAATTAGTCTTTGCTCTACAAGTGACATACACAATGACAACAATTGAAATTGATTGCAAGCGTATTAAAAGTCTCACCTTGAGCTTTCTTTAGCTTCAGGCGGAGGTTGTGGTGAACAAACACCAAGTCATTCATCCGTTTTTGTGTTAAGCGGTTGCGTTTCTTGGAATGTATGTGTTCAAAAACACTCCAATTATGCTCGCAAGCGGACGAGCTGCATGGTTGGGTCAAAATGCGTATTGCCATCCACCTTAGATTTTTGCATTTGTGGCCAAAAAAATCCCACCATTGAGCTGAAAGTTCAAAGAACATTATATGGAGATGAGTATCATGTAAGAATATCTTAAAATCTAAGACACATTTAATGATCATGTGACATGAAAAATCAAAAGATTATCAAAATTATATAGAGTCTACCTGGTTGGACGGTCTTTCGGCCTTCCACGGCAACCCTAGAAGAGAGAAAACCCCTTCCCTGCCTGTACAATTGCAACTCTGACATAGCTTCATGCAATTGTTCTTGGTTTGGAAACATTTTGTCCATGCACTTTAACAATCCTTGTGTGATCTCAGCATCAATTTGTCTGAATGAAGAGTTGTAGAACAATGATGGATTGAGAAAGTATCCTGCAGAATGGAGAGGAGAGTGCATCTGTCCATCCCATCTCCTATCTATTATGTCCCACAATAGCATATACCTATCCCTGTCATTTTCCAGCCTACCCCTCATCACTTCCTTGGCCCTATCTGTGGCCTCATACAAGTATCCCATGGGGGATTTATCCCCATCCACTAGCCTCAAGACTTTTACTAGAGGCTCCGAAAATGATACAACTTGTTCAGCCGCATTCCAAAAACTAGTAGAATATATGTAATCTGCGACTGCCATGCCATCTGTTTGATTCCCAAAGCCAGACTCCGTCCACTCTCTTGAAACAAACATTTGTTTCAAATTCATTTTTTGTTGACAAAGAGTCTATAGTGCAAGAAATTGTGTTGCGAATCTTGTCACCCCTGGACGAACTAGGTCCTTGCCCTTTTTGTAAGAGCGCATCATACTCAAAACCCTTGTGTGATTATAAATATATTTGGTAACAGAGCGAGCCTTGTGCAGTATCTCCTTAACCCATTCAATTTTCCCAATGTCCTCTAGGGTTAGATCAATGTAATGTGCTGCACATGGGGTAAAAAACATGGAGGGGTATTTTTCTATTAGAAGTCTCCCAGCAGCAACACAAGCAGCAACATTGTCTGTAATAAATTGAACCACATTTTCTGGTCCCACTTCCATGACTACCGAGTCATACATATCGAACAATGCAGTTGCAGATTTCATTGTATTTGATGCATCTACAGATCTCAAAAAAACAGTGCCAAGATTAGAAGAGACAAGGAAGTTGATGAGGGTTCGGTTCCTTCTATCTGTC
This sequence comes from Sequoia sempervirens, assembly GCA_007258455.2. Lineage (NCBI taxonomy): Eukaryota > Viridiplantae > Streptophyta > Pinopsida > Cupressales > Cupressaceae > Sequoia > Sequoia sempervirens. The sequence continues at coordinate 46,051,238 of VDFB02000020.1, read as the reverse complement.
CATCCGTCTGACATAATGGTGCACCCACTATTAGCCCACTCTGATCGATGCTCTTTAAGAACATCTTTGACATCGTTTACTGCCTCATTGAGCACACTCGTCCTCAATGGCTGATAAGATGGGGCTTGAAACCCAGGACCTACAGCTACAAGAGCATCAACCATAGCTTGCCAATATGGAGATCTGGCAACATGGAATGGCAAGCTCGAGGAGTACCAAAAATTTGCAATGGCCTTCTTTGCTTGATCGTGGACATTCTTCCTCCATCCTGTACTCTCCAAAGTGGTTTGTGATCCTGGTGTAGTATGAGGTTGGAAGAAAGCATCAATGTTTCCTCCACCTGTGTTTGGGCCATGTGCTGTAGAAGGTGTTGATTTGGATTCCCTAAAACTCCCCTGCCCACTATCCTCCTCAGCCAAGTTATTCGTCCTCAAACCTGCAGAATTAGAACCTGTTTCAACTCCGGTTCTTGCTTTTTTGGCCTTACCCTCAGCAATACCATCAAGAGCTTGTTTTCCCTGATATGTGACATCTGCAGGACATTTTTCGCAAATGGTGGTGTTATTACCTGGTTCTTTTGCCAAATGCCATTTGAACCGATAAATTCCACCACTGACTTCACCCTTGCACCAATTGCATTTAACCTTTGCACTACCATCAATTGGTATGCAATGTGTCCACGCAAAGTCTTTCTGACGTGGCATTGTGATCAAGAATGAAATCTGCAAAAGCATTTTATTTCACTGTAAGATAAAATTGAAATTTGATAAAATTTAAAATAACTAGCTAATTAGAAAATAGTAATACAGCAATTTGAAAATACAGTAAATATTTTTAAAATAATATAATAATCATGATTGTTATAAAGTAATAATTGTATTTTAAAATTATATTTTATAGTGACTTAGTCTTATACAGCAATTTTAAAATTAAAAAAAATTCAATATTAATAAAATATTAAATAATAATAAAATTATAAAACTAAATAAATATATTTAAAAACAATATAGTAATACTAATGAAATAATACTAACTTATTGTATTGTAAACCTTATTTTTATTTATTAATTAAATAATAATAAATTACTGTATTGTAAATCTTAATTTTAACTTTTATTACTATTAAAATTAATAAATAAAAAATAAATAGTAATAGTAAATTGTAATACAATATGAATATTTAATAATTTTAATTAGTATTATTTACAATTTTACTTATTTATTATATTAGTATTTAAATTAATTAATAGAAAAAAATTATAAATTAATAATAGTGAAACTGTAAATTTAGAGTTTAGACTTTAAAAATAAAATAAAAAATTTGAAATGCATTGCCCTACCTAAGACGGAATCTTGAATTTCGACCTTGGAAGGAGCCAAAATTTGGAACAAGGAGCCGAAATCTTGCAAGCAATGGTCGCCGGAAGAAATGTGGAGCTTTTAACTGATGCTCGTCGCGCGTTTTTACAGTTTTACTGATGCCCGTCCGCCGCTTTCATCTGATGCCCCCATCGCTCGTTTTGACTTATGCATTTCACGTTTTTTAGGGTTTTATTTTTACTGAGATTTTAAACGCGGTTAAGTGACGACTAATCGCGATTTTTTCGCGTTTTAAACACGATTTAAACGTCCAAAAAATCGTTGACTATTGTCAACGATTTTCTGAAAAAATCGTCATTGCTTCCGACTAATTGAAAGTCGCAATTAATCGCGATTTTTTGCAGATTTATGCTTCTTTGCTTTAAACTACTATCAACTGAATTCCCACAGGTCTCCTCCACAGGGATTGTAGCTGCTTGTTCATGACTGACAAATTTTTTTTGTGGAGCACATCACAAATATGATATGTACTCTCTTCGTAACCTTCCTGAGACGCATCCATTTTAATTGAGCTGCTATGATGGGACTTAGCTTCATTTATAAATGTGCAGATTGTTCTTCACTAGAATGTCTTTGAGTCACATTTTTATCTTCTAGTTTTATTGATGATTTTGGAAAATCATGAGGCAAATGCCATTTTGACTGATCAATTGGACATTGATCTCTTTAAGAGTTCAGACACTCATGTTCCTCATCAATAATCTCTTGACCCCCAATTCCTCCTCCAGAATGAAGATCTCCATTACAGCATAAAAATTCACTTTTCTGAACACCCGATCCATGCTCATCAGATCCTCTGTTCTCTACTACAGAGTCACTATTACAAATGACAGCTTTTCTCTCTCTGAGTCCTGATTTTTGTGCCATTCCTACTGCTACCAAATACAGGATATTTCACTTGCTCTAATTACTGCTTGTCCCAATTTTTCCCAGGTTGATGCTTTTCTATACCAATCCCTCTTTTTCCCAATTGTTGTTGATTTTGAGTTATCTCATCCTCGATGTTTGTTATACATAACTCATTTGAATGTCCATCAGCTTTCTTTTTTTTTTTTCTGACTTTTCCGGATGGTTTTAAAACTTCAGACTGTCGATCTTTCTCAATTTCTACAGACTCTTGCTCCTTTTTGGTGTTTTCCTCTTCACGATTCCTGCACCATAGGGAAGATCTCTACTAGAACATAAAAAATCACCTCCCTGAACATTCAATATGTGATCTTCTGATGTAATGGATTCTATCACAATACACTGATCCTGAAGAAAACCTTTTTGCTGCTTCTCGTTACTCTTGGTTTCTGTCCTTTTACACCACTCCCTCTTGGTTTCCCTCTATAATTATGACGAACAACACCCTCAATATTTGTTTTACATGACTCATTCAAATGTCCATGAGATGCATTGTGCTCTTCGACCTTTCTCGGAATTCCATAACTTTATGTGGAAAATAACATCGATCAGTAGAACATCGATCTCTCTCAATAACATCAGTAGGCCATCCATCTCCATGGGGAGCATCAACCTCAATATTCATTCTACCTAACTCAGTCAAATCTCCATCAGATGTACTTTCTTTATCCACATATCCAATTGATCTTGAAACTTCACATTGCAAATAGCATTTTGATTGATCAGTAGAACATCTATCTCTCTCTATTCCCGGACATTTATTCTCCTCTTCTATGTTCTTATGTGTCAAAGTTTCTCCTCCAGAATGAAGGACTTCATTAAAGTTTAACAATACACCTCTCTGAGCATTTAACATGACTTCATCTGCTCCTCTGAATTCTTGTACAAATCCTGGACCCTGCAGGCCTTCTCTTTCTGGCTCATCATTCTTCTCTTTTGTAAACTTTCTACAGCTACCAATTGTGGAAGATCTCACCTGTTCTGATTGGTGATGTTCCAGATTTGTCTCAGGGCCTTGCCATCTCACACCACTCCCTCTTTTTGTCATCTGTTGATTGTGGATTACCTCGCCAACAATTTTTCTTTCACCAATTTCTATTTAAATTCAGATTTAAATTCTATTTCAGATTTTTCTTTCAACAATAGTTCAGATTTAGATTCTATTTATGTTTTCTTTAAACCTCCCCTTAAGTTTTCAAGTCCACCCCCATACAGTGGATTTTACAGTCTTACATAACACACTGCTTGTCTGTCATCTTATTAGCAAATATTGGATTGTGTTTGTCTAACAGTGAATCATGAACAAGAGATTTCATGCAAACCTTCCCATGAGCTCTGCTTCTAGTGATTCTCCCTATGATTTTATCTGCAATGTTGTTATTTGAAAAAAGCCCAGCATCTTTGTCAATAATTTTTGAATTTGCCAAAAAATTCTTAACTATTTCATTTGTGCCATCATTTGTTTCTTCTGTAGAAGACACTACACTGCTGGATTATAATGGTATATCAATGGTGGCAATTTATGGAGTTGTTGATGCATCTGGCCCTTCTGAATTTTTTGGATATAAAAGATCAACTAGTCCATCTGCAGAGGGAACAAAACTTTCTGCCTCCTGAGAAGAAATTTTCCTGGATATACGTTTTCTAGAGCCAATAGGTTTCTTTCCCCTTGCTGATATTCGGCCCTTTGGTTTAACATATATTTCCAATGGAACCTGTTGCTCTGAATTGTAAACGTTTGCTTCCAAAGAAATGGCATCCATTTCTCCTGTACGGATAGAGATCATATCTGAATCCTATCCAACTTTTGTTGAGCAGACAAAAAGATTTCTCCATTGCATAGCACACATTCCTCCAGAAATTTAGCTTCTGCATCCCTGCATTAACTACCTGATAATTTGAGTATTCTTTGGGACTTCCATATTTCTCGGAACCTGTCTCACATACATTATCCTCAACAGCTTTCTCGTTTGGGTATTCCTTGTGAATTTCACTAACAGTCTCATTTTTGCATTCCCCCTGAATTTCAATATCTTCTACACTCTCTGTGTTTTCCATCTGATAATCTGGGCATTCTTTAAAACTCCCATATTTCTTGCCACTTGTCTTCCCATATTTGTTGTCCTCTCTAACTTTCTCACCCAGGCATTCTACAGGAATTCCATTATTTTCTGGACTCATTCCATCACAAACTTCATCCCCTCTACCATCATTGCTCAGACACTCCTCAAAAATATCAGAATCCACATTCAGTCCAAACTCCTTAACACCCGGTTGAAGTTTCAACACTTCTCCACCACTGGCCTCAACAGTCGGCTGGTGGTAGAATGAAGAGCCGTTCACAAAGGGCTCTCGATAGCTCCCATAATCCTCCAAAGTTTGTCTTGTATGAATTAGCAAGAGATACTCATCATCATTTTCAGGAGATGAATAGTATTGATAAGGAAACCCAACATTGGTCGCCTGCCTGGCCTCTCTGTACTAGTGGAGGCAGGTGGGATGGGTTGCTCCTATTTCAATCATAAAACTTAGCTGATGTACTGAATCCTCCCTAATTCTAATTTATGAAAGGACTTATGATCCAAAAACTTCTTCAGACATGTAAAAGATGAACCGATATTTTTTTGGAAATTTTTGTATGTCGATCACCTGTCCAAGTTCACAATCATAGCCATTGTAATGAATGTTCCTGCTTCTTTTAAGTCTCTGTATTTTGAATTTTTTGTGATATTTTTCTGGCAATAAATCTTAGAGCTATTACAGGCAATCCTCCTTGCACAGAAACAAGTATGAAAGAAAGGCTTTCATAATAAACAAACCGCTTGCTTTCTTGGAAACTACACTTGAATTTTATAGTTTTCATATATGTGGTAAAACCAAAAAAATGCTCTGAGTAAAAGAAAAATAGTTTGAATTGATGAATTTGCTCTATTCTAGGAAAATCTTATCATGAAGGCATGTGACATAGAAGTCTTCTCAAAGTCACCTTCCTCCAAATATGTTAGAAGAAGTTCCAATCTAACATTTTAGACATATTCCTGAACTAATCATAATCGACACTGAGGTTCAATACTATGCAATATTGATTGTTAGGTTTCTATTTAAGCTTTTATCTGAAACACAAAGGACCTTTATCTTCCTTTAGACTTATGTTTGTTATGAATAAATGTAGTGCTTGTAAGAATTTCCCGATTTTCTCAAAATTTGTCTAGGATTAATCTACAAGAATAATTTCATAGGAAATATTCTAAGATTAATAATCTTTTATTGATGGCCCTAAAATCACATTTCTTATGGAAGCCAACTTTGGAATGATGGGACTTTCCTTAAATCTGACAAAATTAGTTCACTTAGAAAAGGGTCTTCTTTCCCTATACTTCTAAATGACATTGTTGTTCTTTCCCTTCAAAGTGAAATCCATTTTGTGAATTTGAATAAACAACTTTAATTTAGGGAATTATTTTTCCCCAAAAATTCTAGACACAAAGGTTATTTTGTTTCTTTTTTAGTGGTTGGCTGGATTCTACTCTTTCTTCTTTCTGAGTATACCAAATTCTGTGAGGGTTGGTATACTCCCTTGGCACGTGTTGTTTGGTCTTTTGATATATGTAATTGCAATAGCAGGAACGAAGCTTGGATTTTTGGACAATCTTACCTTCCTCAAGAGCTCAGGTTTGTACAAATATGGTTTTGAAGACATGTTGGTGAATTTTATTGCATTGACAGGACTTATATTTACTATTTTACCATCCTAAGAAGAATTACAAGGGTGCTCTATAATAGAGATTGCAATAGCTTAGAGTATCATTGCTTTCAAATTTCTCATTTCATTTACAATAATTGTCATCCATTATTATGTTCAATTTGGACCTTACAAATACCACCTAATTTGAATACCACCTGAATTGTGCAGCTAAAATGATATCATAGTACTTCAGTTAAGTTGCATATATTTTATTCTTATATTTGCAATGAGTGTAGTACTTCATTTAATGCAATATTAAAAGTAAAACACATTTAAATTTTACCATTAATTTCCTATTGGCTTATCCTTGAACCTCCTATGGGTGCAAGTGCTAGTATTATATAAAAATACTAGTGTTTAAAAACACTATTAAAATAGGGTGGGTTTAGGGCAAGAAAAGGGGACTTGACACGGAATAGTGTATTAGTCCCTTAAAGTCAAACTTAAGTTCTCTACCTTCCCTTAAATGACTTCCCTGATGTAGGATGTAGGGCAGCATAATAGGAAAAATGTAGTACTTTAGAGATGCAAAATTACTCTTCATTTTTAGTCCATTGAATCATTATGTTGGAAGACTAAACTTTTAAGTTCAATGCAACTAGCTTCATATGATAAAAAAAGCCTTAAATACATTCTAATTTCCATTCTAGTGCAACGTAGAGGCGGATTTACTATATTGCATATCTTTTATATCTTTTCTATTTTTTCCAGACAGAAGAGTGATAAACATGTGCGATGTTCTCGTATCTTAGATCCATTTTAAAATTTTTAACTGCATTATTCTATATGTACATTTGAATGCAAATTTTCTGGGTGCATCTCCAGATAACTGCTCATTTTTTTCCTTCTTAAGTACCATGTTTGTAATGTTTATGTAGAAATGGAGGGTAATGAAAAATTAAATTTCTGACTCTATCGCTTCTGGCTAATTTTTTTCCTTGAAACCCAAAAATGAGAGGATGAAAGGGTTTTGTCTTGTAGTTTTATTTATTTTAATAAAGATACCATCTCATATATAGTAGTGGCTTCTAGTTTTTATTTTGATGATGTTTTACTAACTTTGTTGTTGTTTTAATCTATAGTTCTAGCTGAAGATTCCAATGAAGGTTTAATGAGTGCTGTTTCTTGACAGTGAGCTACAAAGTCAATTGCCAAGGTATTCCCAAAAAATTTGAACTTCTTACTTTGGAGAATTCTTGTGCGATTGTTTGTTCTAAATAGAGTTAAATATTAATTTCCGTTCTTTAGAATCAATTGTTTGATGGAGTATATTTTTATTACCCTGTAGACAAGGTTCAAGGCTGCTGGAATAGTGTATTATTTGATGTAGTATATCTTTATTAGCCTGTGACAAGGTTCAAGCCTGCTGGAATAGTGTATTATTCCCTTAAAGTAAAACTTTAGTTCTCTACCTTCCCTTAGATGATTTCCCTGATGTGGCAAGTAGGGCAGCATAATAGGGAAAAAGCAGGACTTTAGAGATGCAAAATTACTCTCATTTTTAATCTATCTTGTCGAACAAAATTTTGAAAAGCCTCATTAGAGAATATGATGGGATGCTTTTTGGGTTTCCCATGTTCTATGGTTCAATCGTCTTATGAGATTTAAAATTGGTTTGAAAACAATTTGAAATTGGTTTGAAAGCAATTTTTGTAAAACAATATGCTTAATACTTAAAATTTAGATCGGCTGTAATTGGTTTGAATGAAGTTCTATCTTGCTGAACAACATTTTGAAAAGCCTCATTAGAGAATATGATGGGATGCTTTTTGGGTTTCCCATGTTCTATGGTTCAATCGTATTTCTGAGGAATCAAACTAGTTTGCTGTTGTAGTGTCACTACTTTGGCTGTTAGGGAAGAAACTATTTTGTTATGCCAGACAAAATGATTTGTTATGTGCTGGTTAATATTCTCCTCAAAAGACGATTTCTAGTTTAGTTGTATGCTCTCTTATAATGCTCTAATCCACTATATAGAGATATTTTGATATCTAAATATGTTGGTGGATTAATGTTTATATGGTTCAACTTTTAATGGTGCTTTAATTGTAGGTTAAAGGGAAATGCGGTTAAGTGTTTCGAGGAAATATTGTCTTTTACTTGTTAAATCTTTTTAACCTTACCATGTAGGTTTTCTATATTTCTTATTATAGTTGTCACAAATTTGAGCATGTATTCATATTCCAACTATGATGACATAATTAAAGTTTAAGAGTGACTGTTTAATGTTTCTTGGTGACTATAATTTTTTATTGTTATTTAGCTCTAGTCATTTTCAACACATTGAATGAACTTATTAGATTCACATGGTAATTAGGAAATATACAAAATGAAATCATAGAAAATATATTTAATAGACAATGCTAATATTTGAAATTCTTTCTTTGTGTAGGGTTTGTGTAGGGTATTTATTAAAGGAGAAACAATTTTCTAAGCATACACAAAATATTCCACCTTGTGTAATAAGGCTAGGTTTCAATCCTCTTAATTTTTAGACCCATTGATTTTATTTTGAAATTCATATTCCTCTTTATTTTTAGACTTTTCTTTATAATAAATTAATCGTATCGATTTTATTTTGAAATTCATATTTATTTCTTAGAATATGTTAAAGTTTACTAAATATAAATAGCAAGCTGAAGGAATTGTTTTTATATGGTGAACTAACACATCAATTGATGATTTTATGTTAAAAAGCTTATTAATGTTAGGGGCGAAATGTGCAATGTGCAGGATTTATTTGGATTGCAATAAATAATACAAAAATATAGGCCAAAGAATATTATACTTTAAAAGATGCGAATATTGTAGTTGGAAATGGTTGTATGCAGTGATGAAAACTTGAAAACAAGTTTTTAATAGTTATAATTAATAAACAATGTATTATTTTTTGAGAGAGGGGTATAGATATCCTTCCATAAACTCTTTAAGGATGGTCATGGACATCCTTCAAGAGGTCTTTCTTGTTTTTATTTTTTTACTTTTACTTTTTATTTTATTTTTAAAGTTATTTAAATTAAATTGTTATGTTATTCAAATATATGTTTTAGATCTTAATTAAAGTAGGTTAATGAGTGTTAATTAAATAATTATCAATATTTTTTAGACATGTTCTTATAATTTTGTATATTTATAGCATTTATTTGAATACAATTTAGTATGGAAAGTGTATGATTATTATAGCTTGAAGGAAAGAGTAATTAAGAGAGTAGTAAAGTAACCAGAATATTATGCATGCAAAATATATTATAACTTGAAGGAAAGAGTAATTAAGAGAGTAATAAAGTAATTATTATTCAATAATGATTTTATACTATGCATTTTTGATTGACATATATGACATAGTATCATATGAGTATTATTGCTTTTGTGCGAAGTTTGCATTATGACTAGTGTGCATCAAGCCCATATGGTATGACTAGTGTGCTTACTGATGCATTATGGTTAGCAACATTTATTGTTCATTGTGATCATACAAATCTTGTGTGAAGGGTCCACTGACATGCATGTCATTGAGTTGTATTTGGTTTGTTTAATAGTTGTATGACACTCCTATATTGTGCATATAGTGTTTGTTCATGCATCATGGTTGAGTGATGATTTTTTTTTTATCATGGTGATTGTATGTATTTCACATGAACAATCTAATGAACATTTATCTTGTTGAGTTGTAAGGACTTTGTTTGAATGTTGCATCAAACTCTTATGGTGTACATAATGTGCTTGTTTATGTATCATGGTCGAAAGATAGTGACTCTTATTCATGATGATTTTATCTTTTATGTGAAGGATCTAGTGACATACATGTTATTGAGCTTGAAGGTTTTAATGACATGAATGCCATTAAGTTGTAATGGTTTTGTTTGATGGGTGCATCACTCATGGTTTGCATAGTGTTTGTACATGTAGCACCAATGAGTGACATTGATTTTTATCAAGATGATTATACTACTTTTGCGTGAACACTTAAATGACATGTTTCATTGAGTTGTATGGGTTTTGTTTGAAGTTTTTAATGGATTTTTTGTAATTGATTTTAGGAAGGGTCTAGTGACATGTTATTGAGTTGTATGTAGTTACTTTGAAGGTTCTAATGACATGTATGCCATTAGGTGAATATAGTGTTTGTACACAAACCAATATTAACATTGGTTTTTATCAAGATGATTGTATGACCTTCGTGTGAATAGTATGATAACATAAATGTCATTGAGTTGTGTGGGTTTTGTTTGAGGGTTGCATCACACTCTTATAGTGTGCGTAATGAGTTTGTTCGTGTCATGGTTCTATGATAGTGGCTCTTATGTATCATAATTACATAGCTTTTACTTAAATATTTGATGACATATATGTATTGAGTTGTATGGAGTTTGTTTGAAGGTTTTAATGGTATATATATAATTGAGTTGCATGGGTTTTGTTTTAAGGTTGCATCAAGCTCCAATGGTGTGCTTAGTGAGCTTGTCCATGCATCATGGTTGAATGACATTGAATTTTGTGCATGATGAATATATTTATGTGAAGGGGCTAATGAATTATATATCATTGACTTGTGTAGGTTTTGTTTTAAGATTATAATGGCATATATGTCGTTAAGTTGGTGCATATTTTGTTTGAAGATTCTAAGGACATGCATGTTAAGTTGTACAATTTTTTTTGTATGGGTTTGTTGAAGGTTATGTTAAACTTATATAATGTGCCTAGTGCTTGTTCATCTGTCATGGTTGAGTGACTTTGACTCTTGTTCATGAGCCTATTCATGTATTGTGGTTGAGTGAATTTGACTAGTGCATGAGGAATATGGGTTTTCTATGAAGGGTCTAATACCATATATGTTATTGAGTTGGATGGGTTTTGTTCGAAGGATCTAAGGGCATACACACACAACATTAAGTTGTATGAGTTTTGTTTGAAGGTTGCATCAAACTCTTATGGTGTGTTTAGTGTTCTTATTTAGGTATCATGGTTGGGTGTGGTGGTACTCAATATTTTATTCCTTTTGATACTTTTAGGTTCTTTTGATATTTGGTAAAAGGTCGGTTATTTGGTCTTTTAGGTTATAACTTGGTGGCCTTTGTTTCGTGCTTTTAAAGCACTGGATATGTTTGTTATCACCATGTGCTTTTAAAGCCTTTTAGAATCTTACGCTTTACTTGGTCCCATTGGATGCGTGGTGTCATTTCACATAGCTTCTTCGATTCGTAGGAGCATCTCATGTTATTTTCTTCCTATGAGCCTCCAAAATGCTCTTTTATTCCATGATGTAATTGATGTTTATGCGTTAGGAGCCAATCAAATCTTATGTTTTCTTTCCACATAGAATGTTGTTTACTAGCAAAGTCCCTTTTCATCATGCTCTGAGGCCCCATTTTCCCTAGTGACTTAAGTTCTTATGTGCACGTGACTTACATTTTTTAGAATATCTGAATATTAATTAATTAATCCTAAGAATGTTTGAAGATCTTTAAGGTTAGATACCTAAATATTAACACTTTTTTGGAATGTGATCTTGAACTTGCATCTGTCCATGATGAAGTTTTACACCAATGAAGATAATTTCTCCATGACAAATGGCATTGTCTGGGTTTAGTATTAAGCCATTTTCTTTGCAAAGCTAATGAAACAAGAGAAATGCTTCATTATGCTTTCGTGGACATTTGGAAAAAACCAAAATGACATCAATGTAAGGAAGGATACAATTATGGTATTTGTGAAAAATACCATCCATCATTCCTTGGAATATTGAAGGTGTTTTTTTATGCCAAAGGGTAAGACCTTCCATTGAAACAAACCTTGAGGAATAGAAAACGCTGATTTATGCTAGTCTTTTGGAACAATTTGAATCCAATAAATCCCTTTTTTAGTAAGATCAAATTGAGCATAAATTGTTGCCTTGAAGACATTTCCAAATGAAATCTTTTGAAGGCAAGGGGTCTTAGTTACTTTTTAGACATTTATTGAGTGGTTTATAGTTGACTTGGTACTAACCTTTTCTCTTGCAAGTTTACCATTTTTGTCCATATTCAGAACATACATAGCATGTGGTACGAGTATGGTGATGTGCTAGGAGAAATTAGCTTTAAACTAAACAATATTTCTATCTCTTGTTCACATGATCCTTCTCTTCTTTATACATTAAAAATGAATTAGCTTTGCACATGAGATTTTTACTGAGAAGATCCTTTTTGAACAATTCTTGCTCGAGGAATCAAATAAATAAGAAATCATTCATTTAATTTTTTAGGAGAAAATCAATAAGAGTGGGTAAATAATTAGGAATAATTATTTACCTTAGGTTGGACTCTAGGAGAAATAGGAGGAATAAATTTTGGTGAATATCACGATGGTGCATATTAAATAAATAATATTAGGATAAGACGAATTAGGGTAAATTGATCAAATGTAATGGTCAATTTTATGTATCTTCAGGAAGTTTAAGAGAGGCCTTATTCTTTTGTCTATTCTTCTTTCAAAGGCGAGTTGAAAAAAATTCTTGCTCTAAAGATAAGATTCCAACCTAATGAGCAAGGTTTATGTTCAAAGAAAAATACAAGGATTATGATTCAAGAAGTTTAAGAGAGGCCTTATTCTTTTGTCCATTTTTCTTCTTTCAAAGGTGAGTTGAAAAAAATATTGCTCTAAAGATGAGATTGCAACCTAATGAGCAAGGTAAATTCTTATATAGAATAAATAAAAAATAAAAATATATATTTTTTCTTATGATTCAAACTTATTGTATTTTTTTTTAGTGTTTGTGAATAATCATTCATATTAATAAATAATTGTACAGGTAAAATAATATTTTTAAATCTCTTAAATCATTTCACCTATAAAATTATTATAAACTAGTAAAAAAATACATATAAAAATAATCCTTTAACCAAATACTATGCAAAAACAATTTAAAAAATACCTTGACCATTAAACCATCCAACAACATTTTAAAATACTTTGATTAATAATAACAATAACAATTCAAATTGATTTCCTTTTAGACTTATCTCGCATTCAAAACCAACATTCCCACTTTTAGACTTAATTAATTAATAATAATAATAACTTCACTTTATTACCACGCATCTTTTTTAATATTGTGGGTATTATTATTTTTTTATGGGACATCGCGACAAATATTCTCAAATCTCACCCGAATGTTTGTATATAATATTAAATCGCCCTAATGTTTGGTAGCCGACCATTGTTTTTTATTTTTCTAAATTTGGTGGAACAAACAACGTACAATATTAAAAATTAATTCGGGGCCTAAGTCTTGTGCCTACATGGTTTCAAAATCTAGCCATTATTTGAGAATCTAAGTGGACCAACCCAAAAATAAATTAGGAAAAGCTACTTTATAAAATATATCATATTCTAATGGTGAGATTTGAATATTCAAGCTCATTCTCGCTTAGTTTGGTGCTTGTTTAGAGAAAAGGGTAAGTAAACTTTTTTTTTTTTTAATGATAAAATTTTATGTGAATTTAGATTTTTTTTTAATTTTTAAATTTATTTCTATTTATTAATTAATTTTATTCTATCTATTTTTGTATATTTTGTCTAAATATTTTAAAATACTAATTTAAATAAATGTATTTAATTGATTAAGATAATTATCTATTAACTTGATTATAACATTTGAACTATATCTCATAATTAAAAATACATACACACATATATATTGAAAGTTAAATAATAATATGTGAATTGGGTTCTCAAAATTTGGTCCATTAATACTACACGTGTGGAATTGATCTCACACCTATAGATTTAACTTTTGAATTTCTAAATTCAAATTCAAATTCAATTTACTGTCCATTTTTTTCCTACTTTGAGCTAATCAAACACATGAATGTGTAATTTATTGCTATGCTCTTGTATTTAAGTGTATTCAATTACTTTCATTTAATCGACATGCATAATTTAACTATCACTCACATCCTAGGAGCATTTAAGTTTGGTGCATTAAAAAAGAATGACACATCAACATATTCATTTAAGACATTCATATGATTGCTTATTGTTTTTTTTTATTAGAATAAGCAAAAAAATTACATCAACAATTGAGCTTAAAACAAAGCATGAGTAGCTAAAAATTTACATCAAAAATAGAGAAACCAACATAGCATGAGCAACAAAACGTTGTCAAACAACAAGACAATCAAGGACAACAATAACAATAGTCCAAAATGAACAATCTGCAATTAAGAACCACAACAAATCACCTAGGAAAGCTTCCAAATACATCTAAAGTTACCACCAACAACAACACTGTCAAGGGACAACACCACTATGAACAACAAACATAAGTTTGCACCCAAGAAGACTGACATACTTGACCAAATACAACCTTAAATGAGGGTAATCACCAGCTAAGTAAACAATATCCTTCATAGACATGCACATGTCCTCAAATAGAAGTAGCTGATTGTAAACCTCATGATCGAATTGAGAGAAGTCATGAATTATTAGTAGCCACTGTAGAAGTGTACCAGGAAATCCCCTATGTGAAGTGTTGAGAAGTAGGCCCGAGTTGAATCTATAGATGTGACAAAAGATGTTTTGCTTGCAGGTAATGATCATCACAAGTACTACCCTTGTCCAGATTATTTGATAAACTCAGCAAGAGTGTATGCAGGTTGGAAAAAATGATCGAGATTTCTATCGAAAGGGGAGAGAAGGTACAAGCTAAAGTAGCTTGGTAGCGAAACCTCCAAATGAATTTAATGATGATAAGCTGACAACAGTTGGAAATCAAATTATGCAACCTCGAGGATTCAAGAAGAGCAAATTTCCATGACCATGGAAAGTGAAATAGGGCAGGTAAGGCTAAAAAAAGGGTAGTCCACAACTTAGCGTGGGGGCACATCCAAAAACAATGTTTAATGGTTTCAACCTTACCACAAAAAGGACAAGGGGGAGGTGAGCTAATGAATTTAAGGTGAACTCCAATTGGGAGTTTGGCATGCAGAAGTTTCCATGTTGTGAGCTGGGATTGAGCATCTACTTTGGATTTCCAAATTTGCAAGCTAAGTTTATTCCACTTGGGTCTTCTAAAGTTACATCTCCAAACCAAGTTAAGTTGGTTTAAAAGAGACAAACAATGAATCAATTGTCTATAAAGGACCTTGAGAGGAAAAGTTCAAATACCATTGCCATTAGGCCACCTCGGATCTTTAAAAAAACTAGTGACAACTAGTGGCCATGAGGATAGAGAGATTAGGAGGGACCATATTTTGGATTTTTCAAAACAATGGGCTTATCTTTACTGATGAGCTCAAAGTAGAGCCCAAGCTGTTGCTATGATTTCCATGTAAAACTAGTGGGATCCCATAAGTCACTGAATACTTGGATACCTTTCATGAAAAAATGCTTAGCTTTCATCATAGGAATCTTAGCAAGGGGTTGGTTATTTTCTTGAATCAATCAATACCACCAAATTGAGGAGGATGCAAAACTAAGCCCGTGGCTGAAGGACCGATCAAACCAAGATAATTTTTGTGAAACCATTTGCCACACTTTCTAACAACAACCTCTGGTAAAGCCTGGAGTTCTGCGAACTAACTGCTTATTGTTTGTTGATCCTTTGCTTGACCATAAAGTCAATCTTTTTTAGGGGCTTACCTAGGAAAATGTGTACTCTAATGACCCAATAACCCTCTAAAGGTATTTTTAAATACCTTTGTCTAGATAGCAAAGTAGACGATGATGAACCTATAAAATTAAGAAGTAGAAGTGTACATCCAACATGATCAAACCCATGCATCAAAAGAGAGCTATGTAGATGCATAATTGATCTATAGGCATGAATTTGACCAAGATAGAGACATGAATATTATGTCGAATCTAAGGCAACACAAAAATATAAAGCTCCTATGTCTAGTCTTGAGATAGTCCAAATTCTAGAACTACAATAACATTATTCATCTTTGAGTCTTAGTTAGTGTTTAATTCAAATTACATACACCCACAACTATCATTTAATTAATATAATATTCTTTGATAAGGAATTTACATATTATTAGATTAGTCTAATTAATTTAGGAAATTTTTGTTTTCCTTTACATTTTTGTGAATCTATTCATCTCACACAACCTAGTTCTGCCTTAGGGTTTCTCATTATAACTAGGTTTTAGATCTATAACTTTCTAATTTTATACCTTATATCTAGATTTGATCTTCATGTTCATTCTTGTACTTCATAGATACATCTTTCTTTTAGGGGTTTAGTGTGCTTATTTACATATCCCATCTTTCACCCATTGTACCCACCCTTGTGTTGGTCTTAGGGTTTTATATTTTACACTTATTTTTATATTTGATATATCACTCTATATTTTGATTTTTCAAGTTTTAAAGTGAGTTACACTATCTCATTATAGATATCCTCTACCCCTTCCTTACCAAGATTACTTCTCATGCCACTATGCTTTATGATAATACACATATTATAGCTTATGAAGGTGACATAGTTACTACTTCATCCTTGTAAGCAGTTGATACAACTAAGGATCTTGGCTCATGTGATGTTATATACCTAGCAAGTATGATTGATTTTATTTTATATCTATAGATTCTCCTCCATGTGTGTTAAATCATACTATTTAGTGGGGGACCATACCTATTTCTAAATAGATCCTAGTATTGTGCCTTGCACACACACCTCGTTTGCCACAAATCTTTGGATCCTCTAATTCCCACAAGTCCCAAAGTTTGCACATCTCAATTTTTTGAAAAAGCCTCCAAAACCCTAATTCTACATATGGTATTGTGTGACAAGTTGTCAATAGGGTGTTAATGGCAAGCGAGTTTGAGGGAGTATAAATAAAGCTCTCCATTTCATTTTTGACCACCGAAGCTTGCAGAGGGGCTATTGAGAGGTGATTTAGGTGTTTTCCAAGCTATTTAAGTATTCTAAAATGTATTTCAATTCCGAGGCAAATTCAAAATTCAAATTTCAAGGTCAGTACTTCTCGTTTGAATGCATTTAATCATGCTTCCTTTTTATTTAATGATTTTTTCTAGGGTTTTAATCCATTCTATAGGTAGGTCAAAGGATAGGTCTTGAGAGTTAGATATAAATAAATCATGTATGTTGTATTTGCATTCCATAGTGGGGATTTTAGGGTTTGCAGATCCCTTTTTGCTCACTCGATTGGGTGCTTGATTAGTTCTTGATTTAGTATGGGCAACTTATGTGGGATTAAAAGTCTTTAGGGTTTATCTAGGAGGTTTTTAGAGTTAATCTTAGGTGACCTGGAGTCACATAGGTTTTGGGGTTAAGTGTTCAAAAAATTAAAACACTTGAGGCATCTTAATTGTTTCGTCTCACAAAATATATTAAAACCTGCAAAATGCATCCCTTGTGAGATTCTCAATTCCTAAGACCTGTAATAGGGGAAAAGACCCAATTTTTGCCCATGATCCAATTGTTGTTTACTCCTTATTCGCCTGACCCCCCAATAACTGTTTACATTTTAGTCATTACATTGTTTTAATTATGCCAATAAAAATTAACAAATTACACCAATATATGTTCACTACTGAATGTGTAGTTGACCAAAAAAATAAAACACATTGAAAATTATTGAAAGCACCTTGAATTTTTGTAAGTTTTTATTGGTTGTCTAATGAATGGGTAGTGGCGAAGTGTTAAAGATGTAGGGGACAGAGGTTTAAAAACACCCTTTTTGAGAACCTTTCGCTTTATGGGTTCCACAAGGTGCATTTTAAATACCCAGAAGCCAAAATTTTCTTTTTAAGGTCCTAACTCGCTTACGAAGAAGCCCAATTTATTTTTGAAATCGGACCTATTTTGCACTCTGCACGAATGCGCGAAGTTAGCCCTGGCGGCTACTGGTACGTCTCCCCTAGAAGGTTCAGTATTATTGAGGTTTGAAATTCTCGCATTAGTCTAAGTCTTGCCTTCATCCAAAACTCGCATCATTTTAAAGTCCGCAAGGCATTGGAACCCGCATTTCCGCAAACTTTAAATTTCAAGGCTTTAGTGCTACATAGCTTTCCAAACTCATTCTTTGTGGGGATTTCACTGCGGGTTTCCACAGTGTATTTTCTCGCAAAGGTTGGATAATTGCCGGAGCTGGCTTCAAATCTCGTAGCCCCTTTGGACCCACAAACACTTATAACCCACAAATTGAAATGTGCAAGTTTTTGAAGTCTCTTTTTGGTTATGCATCATTTCATTAAGTTATGAGGTATATTTTGATCATATTTGTTTATGCATTTTGAGAAATTTCAGCATAAGGTTTTGAGTAATGATAAATGGCATTAATAAAAACATGCATTTTTTTGCAATATATTTTTTTTGCAAAATAAAATCACATGCAGCCTATTTGCAAAATAAAATCACATGCAGCCTATTAGAGAATTTTTTTATCAGCACACTAAAGTTGGCAGATCTCTATTTTTAGAGGTATTTTTGAAAAATTTGGTAGAGGAGTTTTTTTGCCCTACCCTTTCCATTGGGCTTTTCAATTTTGCAACTAATATTCCAAAGGCCATATCTCAGCCATATGCTGGTCTTTTCTAGTGTTTTTTTTTTGAAATAGGGTAGAATTTCGAGCTCTTCGCAGTGGTGCAGGTATTTTCCAGTTTGGACTTCTAGTTTTATCTAGAATTCTATTTTCTCAGTGCTATTGTTGTTCAATTCTCATTTTGGAAACTTCAACAAGTCGTATCTTTTACATCCAGACTCCTTTTTGGGTGCTATTTTTTTGAAAGTGCATGTTTTTCATGTACATTGTCATGGTGCTATCAATTTTCTTATTTTCTATTATAAAATTTTATTTTCAACATATAGTCCTTTTTTGGACATTATGGGTTTCCACTATATGCACTTATCTTTTGTAGACACACTGAGATAAAGTGTCATTTTGGTGTATAATTTTTGAGGATTTTGCACATCCAGTTGTGCTTTTTGTACTCACACTATGATATAAAGTGCCATGGGGGATGATGTTTTCCTTTGGTTTTCCATCACACCTTTTTCAAGTGAGTGTCCCTTCCATGACAGTAGTGAATCCTAGTGATTCTTGCCTCATGCGTGTGAGCCTTAGTTTGCACACCTTTTTATTTGCAGGTTGTTTCTCCTACATGCACTTCTTGGTTTCACATAGTTTTAGTGTACCTATTATGGCTCTCCCTTTTTCAACATTATGGGGTGGTTTCTATTATTGGTGCTAATGCTTCCTTGGTTTTGTGGTTTGAGTGATCTACGTATCAAGTTCTTATTCCTATGTACTTTCAAATGTAGCATACATCAACAATTAGTTACATGCATTTCAATGAGATGGATCATTTACCATATGGAGACTCTTGCATTCCTATTTCTAGAGGTTCTTTATTTTAGAACCATATTAGTCATCTTTCGACAATAGTCTACAACTTCATGCTTCAATGACGTTCTACATGTTCCTATTTTTTCAAACATTATTTTGGTTGAAGGCTTCTCAGTCTTTCACACCTTGACTTGGAGGATTTTTTAGTCCTTCATTCACCTTTCTCTCTTTTGGAGAGGAGTTTTCTCCCATTGTGGTTTTCTCCTTTTCTCCAGTTTTGAGAGATATTTTGTTTGTACATGGGTATCTTACCATGCCTTATTTTTCGGGATCCATCATGCATTCTTTTTAGGGTTTTTAGCTATTCCCTAAGTTCATCTTAAGGGGGCTGTTAGAGTAATCATGTATTAGCTAATAATTAATTAATCTTTAATTAATTATTAGTCTAATTTATTCTCATACACTTAAGATAAACTTAGGAGTTCTTTATTAAGTTAGCTAAGTGCTTTTCTATGTCAACTGAAGTGAGCTATTATTAGATCATTTTGTCTCATCACATGTGATGTTGAACCTTGTCCTGATCTAATCCCTTTACCATTTAGGGTTGCTCCTATATAACACTCAACCCTCGTTGTATTATCTCTCTCAGATTTACTCTTTTGTTCTCTTGAACCCTCAACCTTTGAGGACTTTTCTTTTCCTTGAAGTTTCTTGAGGTTATTTTGTAGCTTTTTTGTTGAGGAATATAGAAATTATTTGTTTATAGATCTCTTTTATGGAAGGTTTCTTTGTTTATTGTTTGATCTTGCGGCTCATGCTTTTCATAATTCTAACATTATGTCTAGAGTTTCTTGTTTTGGATCATTGTATAGAGAAAGTTGTGTTCACCCGTGTGTTAACTATGTAAGCAGTGTTGTCCAGGAGATATGGTTTTGCACCACATTTATTTATAGTTTGGTTTTTGGTCTTGTGGATCTAGAAGTGTGCTTATATTGCTAGTTTCTATCTTTAGCCTGAGTTATCTGTGTTTTGGTGCTCTGCAAGGTTGGATTTAGGTGTTGTAGTGTGTGGAAGGTTAGTTGGTTGTGCATAATGAATATGTTCTTTTGGTGTATGATGTTGTGAAGGATTTGTTGGATTTTAGGGTGTTGATGGAATATTTTAAATTATGTTCAAGTGATTTGTATGGTTTGCGAGTCGTCTTTGGATCAAAATGAGCATGTACTTAATTATTTAATGGTGTTAAAATAGGTTTGGTTGACCTTGGGTATTTACACAATTGCATATGAGCTTCGATGTTTGTGGAAGTGTGGCGTGGTGTGTTTATGTGGATTTAGGTCTAAGTTAAGGTATGATGTGGTCCGCCTTAATTCCTTTCCACTATAGGAATTTTTTGGTGCTGACCTAATTTGAATTTGCATGTTTGAGGTGCATAGCCAACCTTGTGAATTATTTTCAAGGTTGATGATGGTATATATGAGTGATGAGTTGATGGAGGATAAACAAGAGATGTATATGATATGGAGTGTTGAGATGTGAAGTGCAAAAGTGTGAAATACAGTGTGAGCTTTAATGCCTAAGACTACTAGAAGCAGTGAGTAGAAGATGTCTATATTCTACAGAGAGTGTGAATATTTTGGTGAAGCAATTTTAATTTTTTGTTGTTGTTTTGAGATGGATTTATCATTGTAACAATCTTCTTTCTTCTTCTTTCTAATCTAGTAGTGATCCATTAGCAGCAAACCCTGCTTTTCTTTTGGGAAGTGGGCCCTTCGACAATGAGCCTATTGTATTCGGTGTTGCAATTACTTTATATTGTGAGCTAATCCTCACTGTGGTTTTCCATGTAAATTTGGTGTTCTCATGTGTTTGGATGTGTTTGCATTATTGTTTCTCATGTTTACATTCTGCTAATGCATGATAAGGGTTTAATGGTTGTTAAGGGTTTATGGACTAATGCAAATCTAAATGTTAATGAGGGTTTTGATGTTTTAATATACAACTGATTCACCCCCCTCTCAGTTGGCTTATGCATTCAACATCATGTTTTAATGATATTGACTTGTACATGATTAGTATATGGCTTTTGTATGAAGGGTCTAATGTCATATATACAATTGGATTGTATGAGTTTTATTTGAAGGTTGCATAAAAATCTTATGGTCCACACCTAGAGTGCTTGTTTGTGACTCATGGTTAAGTCACAACAAACCCTGTGCTTGATGATTGTATGAATTTTGTGTGAAGAGTATAACATCGCTTTGGGCAAGTACCTTGGTGAAAACCTAGCAAACAAGTGCCTTGCATAAATAAGAACCATCTACCATCTATAATAGACTCTTTCGCTTGTCACTCACTCATAATAAAATCATCCATCCATCCATCCCATTCACGACATCCATCATCCATCTATTTATTCCCTTCATCCGTGTTTGCATCATAGCTTGGTATTCAATGAGTATTTATCCCTATTAGTACTACTTGGCACTCTCCTAAGGTTAGTTTGTCCTTCCTATATCAAGGTAGTTTATCATATCAAACCAAGGGCATATTCCTATACCTATGTCATGAGATCGAGTTCTTGTATATTACCTTAAGTTTATTCTCAAAAATCCAAAAACATCTATAACATCTCAAAAATCCAAAAACATTTAAAACATCTCACAAATCCAAAAACATCAAAAACATCTCAAAATCCAAAAACATCCAAAACATGTCAAAATCCAAAAACATCCATAACATGTCAAAATCCAAAAAAAATCATAATATCCTCAAAATTCAAAAACATTGGAAATATTCTAAAAAATTTAAAAACATCCAAATCATTTAAAAAACCTAAAAACATCCAAATACGATCAAAATGCCACAAAAGGTTAAAAACGAAAAGAAATCAAAATATTATGAGCCATCATGTGCTAATATCCCAATCCAATAATTAAAATACGAAGCCTCTACATATTTATGTAGGAAAGGCCATCTCTGATGAGCGCTCGAGGCATAGGTATGTCCCTTAGGTCCTATTCTCTTGGTCTAACCTTGGAAAAGTAAAAAATATTTAGCAAATTTGAAAACCAAAACATTTGGAAAATATCATGCAAAACCCAAAACAACGTCAAATATCCTCATAAACCCAAAACAATCTCATAACATTAGAAAAGTTAAAACATTCATAAAACCTCAAAAATACCAAAAACAAACTAATAACATTTCAAAAATTCAAAAACATTGAGAAAATATGGAAAAAGAAATAATCCATCCCATCTCACTTTCACCCACAATAAAGTTTCAAACATAATAAATTGATCATCACCTTCAACCTTTGGTAACACAAATGGAAATAGGTACAACAATTGGTGAAATACAAAACTTTGAAAACACACGATCTTAAGTCTTGATCATGGTCAAACGTTTCAGTTAACATTCATATCAACAACCTATCAAATAACTAGAATTAATCAACATCCAATAGCATGCATTATAGATATATCTTTCCTACAATGGACATCATCATTGGAAATCACCCTAAAATAATATTCTTTGGCAAGAGATATGAATAACATTGATAGTTTATTCATTTTGATATTTTCTTATGATTTATCTTATTGGCCCATTTCAATGATCTCTACTTCAATGATCTCTACTTCAATGATCTCTCAATGATGTCTACAAAAAAAAAATTGGAGAGAAAGGAATGGGGAATTGATCATTACTTTTTTTTCTATGCTTATTGGATATTCTTGTAATACAATCTTGGTGAATACTTGCCTTGTGTGTACGAGAGTAGTTTCAAATAAAACAATGGCTAGGACATATCGGGTTCTTCATACCTTTTATGTATTATTCTCCTTACTTTGATGGCTTTATTATTTCACATGATCAAACAAGGTTCCCGTATGTCAGGTATGAACAAGGATACTCCTATCTATTTGCAGAGTCAAATTTCGTGCATTATATAGTCACCCTGTTTCTTTATACCTTGGTGCATTGTTTCTATTTACTATATCAAAAATAAGGATTGCTATGATGAAATTAATCCTAATCCAAGGAGAAAAAGCAATATCAGCTATCCTATCTACATATCCAATAAAATCTCAAATAATCATAGGTTTGTTGGTATCTGAATCAATCTCAATAATAATGCTAATCTATCCATCTCATTCTTCTACTTCCATCCATACTAACATTTCCATCCTGGTATCATGACATACAACAACAAAATTATATATAAATGCATCCATCCCACATCCAAAAACTGTTTGCATACATCTCATACCATACATCCTACATAATCATCGAATATCATGTGAACAAACAAAAAAGAAATCATCCATGGCATTACATTGCATCCATCCCGCATCCACATATCATTAGACACATACATATACACATCCATACACATCATATCATGAGAATAATAAAGGAAATAATCATCATCCATCATAGAAGCATGTAATAACATCTCATAAACATCTGTATACATAACATCCATAATGCATCCATAAGCATAACATACATCACATAGATCATAAACATGAAATAAGACAACATAATAATATAAATGCCACACCATCGATCATCTCATATATTATTGAAAAATTGAATTTCATGGTATATATCAAAGTATGTGATATACATAAAAAATATACATGAGGCTATCCATAGCCAATGAATGAATATACATCATAATCATGTCTACATTGACTGTATGGATATAAAAAATATCTATATAATGCAACTACCCTCTACTCCCCTGATCAGGAGAAGGTTGATGTGGTGACGATCAATGTTGACCATGTCTAGCCCCTCTCCTGCTGATTTGTTGGGTCCCATAACACTCCTACATGAATAAGTTGGTTGCCATTGTGTGTTGGAACTTGCATATGGTACAATGTCTTGTAATAGGTAGCCTTGTCCTGTATTGGTCTGAGGTCCTAGGAATACCTAGCTAGCAGGATAGTCTCTCCCTAGGCCTAATTTGCAGCCTCCAACTGCTATCTCCATGCAAGTCTCATGTCCCAACTGCACCTCTAACTTCTACCTATGGGTAACCTTGACATCTAACTGACAACAAAGTTGATCTCGCTCATGCCTAAACCTATCCTTCTCTTGATGGGATTGGTCCCATTTTTTTGTCCTCTGATCACACTCTTAACAAGCCTATTCTCTCTCCTACATGAGGACATGTACCCTCTAATCTAGTCCCCCGAAAATCATTGCTACTTACTGCTAACATCGAACCTAAGGCAGTGGCCACTATGGCAACAATTGTGATACCTATGTTAGAATTTGTACCTATCCTTAACCACCTTAGACTCTACGTCTCAGACCCCCTACACCTCTACCTATTGGATCATTTAATCTAACGGGTCTATGACCCACAAACCATGCATCATACCCTGGTGTGGTCGTAGGATCATTTGGACCTCCAACATATATCCATGGAACTTGATCCAAATGATCAAAATATACTATCCCTGTTTGGGGTGTCACTATCTGACCCCTCTCTAATCTCTCGATGGGTATGATAAAACCATGCAACGTAGTCATCAATAGGGACATCCTGCTGCTCCCTGAACTATTGTCATGCCCTGTCAGGAAGGTACCTCTCTATCATATGTGGATCATGACCTAGGAGCCAACAAGTCTATCGTGTGTATGATAGATACTCCTGATCATCATCTCGGGTCTCTACACTTAGCCAAGACCTCCATCTAAAATCTGTCATCTCATTAATGATGCATCTCCAATGAGCCACACTAACATAACCCATATGATGATGTGTAAGCATAACATTGTATCCATAAGAGAATGGCTCTCATAACAGTCAATCCTAGTGAATGTCTCTGGCTGGCCTAAGCATGATAATGTGCTCCCAATCCTAGATATGCAGTAATGTAGATCTAGCAGAAATGATAGTGGCATCCCTATACATGACCTAGTGCATATCACAGTACAAGTGGAGCAAGATGCAAGGACCCCAAGAAAAAGTAACACTGTCATCTATGATCCTCAACAATACTCTACCCCAACCTATTCTGAAGAATATGGACCTCTTGTCCAAAACAAGTCATCCCATGATGACACCCATAGTAATAAATATCACATCTAAAACCTTGCCAGTATAGGGTTGCAAATTTACTTGACCATCATTAAGATGAAGTTGATCATCATCAAGAACCCTCTCTGAAGCTTCACGTCTGAGGGTAGCCTCGTATACCACCCGCTCACCATGGATGGGCACTCTTAGAATGTGCCACACATCCTCCAAGGTCACTATGGCCTCACCAATAGGAAGGTGGAAAGAATAAGTCTCTGAATGCCATCACCCAATCATCACTGTAATCATGACATGATGAGCTTGTACACCAAAAACATAATATAGTACAATCCAATTGTGTGGAGGAAATCAATCTCATCATAGCAAAAACTCTCTAACCTATCCATAATTTTTGGCCGACACTCTTTAGAAAGGAGTGGAACAAAGATGGCTTGCAAGCATGACACTCACGATGTCAATGTTCTAAATTTTTTGCAAAAATCCAAGTCAAAAATGCCTAAAGAACAAAAGAGAGCTTTTTTACAAAGGTGTTGCGTTTTCACCCCTAAAAGCTTGGAAATTATACAAAAGTGTCACTATATTTCAATAGCGTCACACTAGTATAAAAGTAAAAAAGCATCAAAATTGGTCCAACGCGTTGATCCAAACTAGTCAAAAGTGTTGCTTTATGACAAAAGCGTCACAAAATTTCTAAAAGATCAATGCTATTGCAAATCCTCGATGCTTTTGTCAAAAGCATCAATTTGTGGGACACGAGCATCGAAGCACATTTCAAGAGCATCAAAAAATATCAACATGTTTGTTGGTCCTACTTCTAGCCTACATTTGCTATCTAGAAAAGCATGCAAGTGAGGGTTTTGCATCGGTTGGCCTTTGGAACTCGTAGACTTGATCTATGCAGTGTATGGGAAGAGCTATGTGTGCCATTGCATTGAGTGCTCCACAAGAAATCTAAGTTGGATCACTCTAAGCTCTCTAAAATCTCTAAAGCAAAGTGTGCAAATAAGCTTGAAATTCACTCAAATTCACATATATGCATTTCCAAACCTAGGGTTTTAGCCCTGCAACTCCATGTTCTCACTTCGCATCCAGTTTTGGTCACTTCATTAGGGTCCTAGGACTTATTTTCATCCTTTATGCAATTGAACCACTCCCATCACTTTGTTGCGAGATCGACTCAAAAGTCAATTTTTTCGCTTGATCTCTTAAGGGGCATAGTGGGGCATCGGGAAAAATAAAATAAAAATTAAATTTTTATCTAAGTGGTATCGGTTCTTCAAAGCAGCACAACAGGTACCTCGCTTTAAAGAAGGGAAAAATTTAGACACCTAAAAATGTCCTGAGTATATCACACAATTGATTTCACTTATTAACACCATTTCTCTCTTAATTCACCTAGTTCATCTATTTAATTAAATAATATCAATTATTTAGTTAAATTCACTACTTGCTCCTATTAATCAAATAATTAATTTATATGATTAATTCATCACCTTCATTATTAATTTTCTTCCCTTTTGATTATATAATGCCAAATTATTTAATTAAATGTCATTCTCCCTCTTTGATTAAATAATTCCTAATTATTTAATTAAAGTTCCCAATTCTTCAACTTGCACAATCAAATGACTTCTTAGGCAATATTCCCTTCTCAAATTCAAATTTTGCCCTCCAGATGGAAATATCTCCCACACTTCCTAAAATCAAGGGATTGATTAATCTCTCAAGGATTATGGACCCTTGATTAAATTCTTGATCCACGCCTTCATGAATTATCAATCCTTGATCCATGTCTTCATCTCTAATCCAATTTCCTTCATTGATTAGCATTTTGAATCCTCACCATTGATTCAATTAAAAAATCTATAAATACTTCCCATTTTACATGATTATTCATTCACAACCATTGAGAGCATCCTTACTATACTAAAATTGTCACTCACCTTCATAACATTTGTGAATCATTCATCCACCATCATCAACCCATTATCAAGCTTTTGCATCAACCTCAACCATGGATTAGGCAATATTGAGCAACCCCAACATCCAATTATCACTCAAACTACACTCAATCCATAATGGGATTGTAGGTTTACACCATTAGTTAGATTCATTTTTTTGAATTTGTAGTTTAATGCTTTGAATATGAATCTTTCTTAAGGTTGTAGGCTAATTTCATTAGAGTAGTGTTTTTAGTTGATCATTTGCTTAGTTTAATGGCTTTATTTGATGTTATCTAATCAATTAATTTCATACACTCACACCATCTATTGGTGGTTGGATAGCTAGACATCACAACCCATAAGGGTGAAGGATCTCTTATTGATTGTGACCAAATGGTTGATGCCTTAGTAAGACCTATCTCAGTACACAAAGGTACATCATGAGTAACTTCAAGGTATGATATACATCTCCTACACCACACTAATTGGTAATAGGTTCACTTGTTTGTAGAGTAGATTCACTTAGTTCTTGCAACACATAAAGGTTAGTTTATTGAGTCACAAATTTGCCTCTATATGATTGCATTCTCCCATTTGGAGTTTGTGTTCACCTAAAAAATAGTGCATTCACCTTTCTGGAACTTGCAAATATAAAAAATCCAAACACCCAAATTATGATTAGTTGATTCATGACATGGGTCCCACTAGATGTGCTAGAAATGTGTGCATGAAAATTGTCAAGGTGAATGAAATTGCAATAAAATCAAACAACAAAATGATCAAATAAAAACTCAAGATTAGGCATAGAAAGTCAAACAAGCATGCAATTCAAAGAAATTAAAGTATGTTAGCCTCCATGTTGTGTAGATTTTCCCTTGATGTTTGATTCAGTGTGTGGTCACTCATGATTTTGATAGTATAACGGTGCTCATTTAAAAGTCGCGTGATCTCATGGAAATAACTAAGTGTTAGTTTTATAGATTTCGATGCAAAATGGATGAAGGGTGGAGATTAAAAGATGAAGATCAATGGAGGGGATGAGTTGGGTTCTCTCAAAGTATGAGATGGTGACAAGTGCCACCATGAGGATGTTTGAGAAAAAAGGATGGTACTTTGGAGTGTTGGGGGAGGAAGAGATCTTGCCACAAAGGCAAGATTTGTCCTCACACTCTAAAGAGATGTGGGTGAGGGGACATAAATGAAACCAACAAAAGAGAAAATGGATTTTTTAATTCCCTATGAAAGACTTTGGAAGAAAAGCCCATATGGGATTTTCTCCAAAAGGGGAAAGAATTAATGAAGGGGTATAAAAGGTAGGTGGTCATTTAAGATAAAGAGTTGACCTCTCTCC
Organism: Sequoia sempervirens; assembly: GCA_007258455.2. Lineage (NCBI taxonomy): Eukaryota > Viridiplantae > Streptophyta > Pinopsida > Cupressales > Cupressaceae > Sequoia > Sequoia sempervirens. Next base: position 46,022,560 of record VDFB02000020.1, on the reverse strand, counting down.
TTAATCATGGATTTAGGAATGCACAATTGATTAAGGGGGGATTAGATGGGAATCAAAGGATTTATTTAGGACAAGTGAGAGAGTTGGAGTATGTGGCATGTGAGAGGAATTAAATAAATAAGAAATTATTCATTTAATTTTTTAGGAGAAAATGAATAAGAATGGGTAAATAATTAGGAATAATTATTTACCTTAGGTTGGACTTTAGGAGAAATAGGAAGAATAATTTTAGTTGAATCAGTATGGTGCATATTAATTAAATAATAAAAATATTATTTAATTGATACAAGGATCAAGGATAAGACGAATTAGGATAATTGATCAAATATAATGACCAATTTTAGGTATCTTCAAAAAGTTTAAGAGACGCCTTATTCTTTTGTCCATTCTTCTTCTTTGAAAGGTGAGTTGAAAAAAATGTTTGCTCTAAAGATGAGATTGCAACTTAACAAACACAATTTATATTAAAAGAAAAATACAGGGAATAGTAAATTCTTATATAGAATAAATAAAAATAAATAAATTCATAAATTCTTATGATTCAAACTCATTGTATCTTTTTTTAACATCTTTGCAGATAATCATCCATATTAATAAATAATCATACAATTAAAATAATATTTTTAAATCTCTTAAATTATTACATGTAAAATTGTTATAAACTAATAAAACACAGTCCTTTGACCAAATACTATGAAAAATAATTAAAAAAAAAAAGCTTGACCATTAAACCATCCAAAACCATTTTAAAGTACTTTGATTAATAAATAATAACAATAACAATTCAAATTGATTTCCTTTTAGACTTATCTCGCATTCAAAACCAACATTCCCACTTTTAGACTTAATTAATTAATAATAATAATAACTTCACTTTATTACCACGCATCTTTTTTAATATTGTGGGTATTATTTTTTTTTTATGGGACAGCGCGACAAATATTCTCAAATCTCACCGGAATGTTTATATATAATATTAAATCGCCCTAATGTTTGGTAGCCGACCATTGTTTTTTATTTTTCTAAATTTGGTGTAACAAACAACGTACAATATTAAAAATTAATTCGGGGCCCAAGTCTTGTGCCTACATGGGTTAGTATACTTAAATTTTTTAAATGATAATTTTTTTATGTGAATTTAGAATTTTTTAATTTTTTAAATCTATTTCTATTTATTAATTAATCTTATTTTATCTATTTTTATATATTTTGCTTAAATCTTTAAAATACTAAAAATAAACATGTAGACATGTGAAAATGTCTAATGAGTATCACACATCTTAACATTGTATTTTTTTCATCATTTTTATCATTTTCATTATCATCGGTGTATTTTCATCATTTGCATCAATAATCCCCTTTTAACATTATTTAACATCATTTTCATCGTTTAATCCTAATTTCCTCTATTAATTAAATAATATTGAACTATTTAATTAATTCATCAGTATATTACGCCAATAGTGGCATGGTGTGATGTTTTAATGGTGGCATTGTTCTTGCCACCAAGGTTCAAACCCCATTGGGATGTTATTGTTGAGTGATTGTATTCCAATTCATAGCTCTGGTTCAAAAGCGTTTACCCCTTAAATAATTAAAAAAAAAACATCACTCTATTACTAATTATTCCTTTCATCATCCTAATTGAATAATTTTTAATTATTGATTAGATTAATTCAATATTCTTCTAATCTCTTGTAATTTTTAATTATTTAATTATCCCATCTTTAATCCTCATCACACACAATGGAATATTCTTTTAAAAAAAGTATATTCTCATCCTCCATAATTAAATAATTTTGAATTATTTAATTATTTTAATTTCCCTCCACAAAGCATATTCTTAAAGAATATTCCTTTTTAAAAAAGCCTCCACTAATTCTTGTCTCGAGTATTTCTAACCCTCCATTTTTAAGATCAAATCTCTACCCTTCATCTTCAAATAACTCAACCAATTTCCTACAAATGAGGAGATATTTGGAGTTCAACTAATCCCATCCCCTCATCTTCCTTGATTCACCCTACTTTGTGGGTGTTAAAGTGCAATCTTAACCCTTCTTTGTGGGCATTGAGATTCAATCTCCACCCTTGGTCTAATTCTTGAAAATCTATAAAATCACCATCATTCCTCCATATTCATCACCTACAATTTGAGTATTGAGATCATGTTTCTTTGATTTTTGAGAGTAATTGAGCAATCATTTCATCTTTTCATCTATCATCTAGGTCATCATGGAGCTTTCGCAAGCATAAGGAGCTAAGATTTTGAACAATCCAACATCCATCAAAAAGCTTCTTCTCCAAATGCGATGTAAACTTTGCATTTGTGCTTTGATTTCAATTTGTTTAGTTTGATTTGCTAACCATTTGTGTGTTGATTTCATGACATAGAAGCATTCAATCTCATTGGTATGGGTTTTTGATCATTTTATATTTTGGGTCTTTGGATTTCTAACCCTAATTAAAGAATTCTGATTTGTTTATGCAATTCCACTTAACCCTCTTACATTTTTGGCACACCTGGTAGGACCCACGCCCCTGAATTTAACAAATATTGTGAGTTTTTATGATTTGTAGGTTTTTGGTTGTGTCTATTTTGACAGAGGTCGCATTTGTTCATCCAATCACCTCTGCTCAACATCTTGGCACATTTTTTTTTCACACAACCTGTCACGATTGCATAGAGGGTCGCATCTGCACATTTGTGTGTCTATTTCTTTGATAATTTTTTTGGCTATACAAGTACTAGAGTTGAGTCTGCACCTGAAAAATAGTCATGATTGTGTTATAGAGCCATGTCTGTCAGTAACAGAGTTACGTTTGCTTTTGAGAACAACCACATTTGTCAAGGTAATTGCATCTATTCTTTTGGGTTTTAGGGTTTATCAGCTCTGTGAGCATTAGGTCACGTCTACAACATCAGGTTGTGTCTGCACAACATCTTGTTGTGTCTGTATCAGAGGAGGGTCACGACTTTCAATCGAGTTGTGTCTATCCCAGAGGATTATCATGTCTAAGGTATAACAGTGTCCTACTTGTATGTTTTTGGTGCTTTTCTGATCTCTATCAATTCATCCTTGGTTTCATATTTTTCTAACCCTAACCCTAATAAGTGTTGTTTGTTGTTTCCGTGATTTACATATAACTGGTTTGTGCAACAACACATTGGGGTGAAGACATATATTTTGCAAACTTCTAACATTATTTTTGTTGTAGGGTTCTAATGGTCAAAGAGTTAATCATCCAAACTACTAATACATTTATTTTACAGCCTCACTTATCAAAGAGAAAATCAAATAAACTTTGTGTCTTTATTTTTTCTAGATTATATAACATTTACTTTTGGTGCACTAAAACAAACTTGTTTGTCATTCTTGGTAGGTCAAAGTGTACATATCCTCTCCCCTTGTGCTTTGTGTGACCTTGGGTGACAAGAAATACCTTCAACTTGCATTCTTTTTGAGTCACTGAAGGTGTGCCATATATGTATCCTCTCCCCTTGCACCTTGTGCAATCTTGGGTGACGAGAAATATTAGTTCATTTAAGCATTCACCATTTTATTTTGTAGCGAGGGCATGCCTAGGGATTTTATCATCCTAGGGATGAACTTAAACACATGTTCATACACACTATATAAAAGGGGGGAGAGCTAAATTTGTACCTCAAAGTGGTTTTTCCAATGTCGTTTGAAGCCAAGCCACAAGATCCTCAATTTGTCGAGATCGACCGGTGATGAGAGTGGGAGATCCCCTCCCAATCTTAGGCTATTACATATGGGCCTACTGTTCACTGAGTCACTACGAGTCATTGCTTTTAGAAGCCTTAGACTTGTCACAATCAAGCTATAGTAGTGCATCGTGATAGCATGGTCACAAGAAGTTACTTACCATGTTTGATCCTTGGTTGAAGTGTAAGGTGTCTTGCTAGAGTTCACACTCTTTCAAGGCTAGGGGTGTCAAGGTGGTACATGACCTTGGCATACTCTATTCACCCACTCCTTAGATATGGATTAACCCTCAGGTGGTAAGCATACTATAGGGAGACATGCCTTTTATCACTAGCTAGTTTGTACTTGATTGGTGTGTCTTCTTTGTGATAAACCAGTGACACCATTAGTGAGCTTTGTGGAAGAAAGCTTGCATCTAACATCCTACTACCTTTGAGTTAGTTTTTCCTACTTTGTTTGTTGTGTGTTATCACTTGCCATTTGTAGAAAAACCTTATTAAACATTAGACCTTTAGCATCAACCCAAAAATTGTCCAAACATTCATCAAAAATTGAAACAGAAAACAAAACCATGTTTTCCTAACATAGAGGTCACATTTTCACATCAAGTCACATTTGTTTTTACACTATGTTGTGTTTGCATGGTATATTGCTACCTTTGTTCAATATATTTCCGCATTTGTACACTCTATCGCTTCTATCTATATTGCTTTATATTAGTCATTTTCTTGAACATTAGCGCCTCTACACACTTTGTTGCATTCACATCTACATATTCTCACATTTGTTTAACATTCTATCGTGTTTACAAAGATAGCAGTCACATTTTCCTACTCTGACGTATTTGGTTGTCCTAAAACTTGCTCAAACTTACAAAATTTTGATCTCAGAAATTGTCATAACCTTCTTCCCTACTGTTAGAACGTTTGTAATAGTAGACCTACACCTTTACATAGTCATTTTGCATCTTCAAACATTAAACATATCATCTTTCAATTTGCCTTACCTAGGGATTACCATCATAGTATTTTGGACAAACATCAAATCAGATTGGTATGAAACCATTATCAACAACCTTAGACAACATGAAGTCTCTTTGGACCATCCTTTTACATCATCCCTTCTCAAACATCAAACTTTCCTTTGGACATCAATCATTTGAAACTATGAGCACTAACCTGCAAATCTTGCTCAAACAAAGACAAATATTAGCATTTGGTCAGTTTAAACAAGGCAAATACAATGCTCCCTATAAAATTCATTTGAACACAAGAATAACGAAAACAAAGCACGAAAGTAAGCAAAACACAATAGAACATTATTCCAATGATCAAACCAACATCTTATAGGGGGATTGGTGCTATTTTGATATGGAAAATAGCCCTTTCCCAACCCCTTTGGATAAGCTATGTGATGAAACTGCTTTGAAGATGATATGAGGTGGACAAAATCAGTTCTCAATTGAAGAGAGTGACCTTGCATGAGGATTGTGGATCAAGTTGTGGAGGAGTAAAACAATAGAGGATGATCTCTATTTATAGAATAGAATGATAAGAATGCCAAACATGGAGGATGTGCGACTAAAGATCCACCAATAGGAAGAAGCCACTTGTCAACTTGTGATAGGTTGAGGAATGTGCAAGTTTTGGTCAATGTGCCAAAGAGGGGGAGATTCAAATTTGAATTTGAGAGTTAAATGTTGAGTTTGACCTTTGCAAGGGACATGTAAGAGCCATGTAAGAACTCATAAATGCTTTGTTGGATGTACATGTCAACTTGTTTTTGAATTCAAATTTGAGGGAATATTCCTCAAAGATGCCATGTTGATGGAAAATGATGAATTAATAAATCAATAAACTGATTTATTTGTGCAAGTGGGAAAAGCTAGAGGATGTGATGGGTGATTATGATAGGTTAATCAGGATTAGATTAAATTAGATGATGATTAGATGCTTTTGACCCATTTGACTTAAATATTTGGATTTAAATTAAATCAAAGGGAGATGAAAGGTGATTTTAGATTTAATTAAATAAAGGTTTGATTTATTTAATTAAAAGGATGATGATAGGCTTAAATTAAATAAAGTTAATTTATTTAATTTAAATTAATGACCTTTGAGATTGAATTAAATGAACCTAATTTACTTGATGAATGGATGAATGTGAATTTGATTTATTTAATGAGTGGATGAATGTGATTCTATGCTAATTTCACGTGTCTACATTTTTTCCCTTTGAAGAAATGTACTTGTTGCGTTGGTTCAAAGAATAAACTTCGATCAAAATTCAAAAAATTTCTGATTTTTTTAGATGCCCCAGTGGAAAGTACACTAGTACATTGCCCCTTGAGAGATCAAGTGAAAAGATTCGATTTGAGGGTCGATCTCAAATAAAGAGGTTCAAAATGGATGGTTATGATGATGATCAAGAGTTTGATTTTGCATTTAATGTTTGTTGCTTCAATTTTGATTTTGCATTTGAAGTTTGCTTTTGTTGATTGCTGATTATTTTTTGTTTGTGTTGCCAAAGGATGAAGGTGATGATCAATTTATTATGGATGATTGATTATTTTGAGTGAAAGCGAGATGAGACGGATGGATTTTTCAAATATTTGGATGTTTTGATTTTTTGGAATGTTTTGAGGCTGTTTTTGGTATTTTCAAGATTTTTCAAATGTTTTGGGGTTTTCTGAGATTTTATGGATGTTTTTGAATTTTGAAGTGTTTTTGAATGTTTTTGGATTTTGATGTCTCGGGGGCTGATCAAAGATTAGCCTTGCCTATGTTTAAGCTTAGAGACGATGTAGTTCGGATTCCAATGTTTTTGATATTTTTCTGATTTTTAACATGTTTTTGGATTTTTCGCACAATTTTGGCCATTTGGATATGGATATGTCTTATGATATCAGTGCTCTGTTTTGGATTTTGTTGAAAACCAAGCTACGGTTGATTGATCGAATTGATGGATTGATGATGATGATAACATTGTTGAGGATACACAACAATGCAAGGATTTGAATGACAGGATCGATGTTGATAACATTGTTGAGGATGCACAACAATGCAAGGATAGTGTTAAGCAACACGAGGACTGAGATGGATATCCCAAGATGATGATTTTTTGATTGGATTTGATTGATCAGAATTTTGAAGCTTGATTTGGAACAAAATTTATTTGAATGATTTGATGTGACGTTGACGTGCAAATTAGATGCGACTGATAGTGATTGTTTGGATTGATGTTCGATTGAAGATAACACTTGATAAGGAACATCTTCTTGTCAAAATATGCCATGGGCTAGTGATTTGGATTTTTTCTCACAAGTGGTGGACCAATTTTATTTCATGTTTGCCAATGTTCGGATCGCCACATAAGTTGGAGGATATAGATCAAGTTTATTCCTGAAGTAAGATTCAAATATCTTCCCCCAGTGTCTAGCAATGTATGGAATGTGATGAGTGGATGCTCAGATAGGTGTATGGATGAATGGATATGGTAAGCATGCAAAGGATGCCAAAGATTATCTTGTGATAAGATAAAGTGTTTGAACGAAGGAATGCTTTATTGGATAATGCTTCAAAGCTCAGATAACGTTGGATAGGATAAGATCAGTGAAAATGACCCATGTTGAGATGTTTATCATAAGCAAGTGTAAAGTGTGCCCCAAACTTTCGTCAAGATCAAGATAACTTGGATGATGGATGCGGATGGATGAAAATGGATTGGATCAATGGTTTATGGATGGATGGATTTATTATGGAATACGATGAATGGAATGTTGGATTTATTCTGGATGGGATAAGATGCTTTCACTTGAATTGGCGCACGTAAATGCTCGATTCTACTCACGACGCTTGTTTTCCAGGTTTTCATCATGGTCTTGCCCAAAGTGCCACCGTAGTGGTTTTCACTAGAGGGCAATTTTTATCTTTACTGTTTTCAATCCTTTTTTGATTTTTTTGGATTTTCATATTTTTTGATATTTTTTGGATTTTTCTAAAAGATTTTAAACTCATGCTGAATCACAAGGTGTTGCTAATGTAGATGCCCCTTTCATAATGTGCCATCGATATCCTACTTGAATAAGTTGCTTTGCTAAGATACATGCACTTGAATACAACTTTTGAGATTCTTGATCTGCTTCGTTGATACCGGAGTTAACTTTGTCTTTGTGCGCACATTGCGATAGAGTGCTTTCTGAATCCTTATGATGAAGGGTCGTTGCCAATACATGGTCAATGTGAGAATTGGATATCATGTGTGGAGGCATGGATGGAGTGTGTTTGGGGATAAAAGATGGATTGGTTGTCAGTTTAGAACCTTTGACTCTCCAAACTTGGGAAGATGAACAACGATGGTTGGATACGGAAGTGTGCATGGAATTAGGACCAATTGCTTGATACACTTTGTACGTCGCTTGAAAGGCCTACTTTTTATTTTGTGGACATCTTTGATGTATACTTTTCCCTTTTTTATTTTTCCCCATAGTTTCTTTGACTGATGGAGTTTGAAAGGGATGATCTTTCTTTGTATATTTTGGTATCCATGCGTATTTGATTTGTCCATTATGCTTCTCATCTTCTCTTGCTTTGATAACATTCTTTGTTCTTTGATTCAAATCTTTATTTTGACATTGGTCCCAATTCGTGGATGGGGTGATGGGTGGATGAAGATTCATGACACGACTGGTTGTAGTATTAGCATTAGTTTCATCATAAGGATTCTTCATGCTCTCTATGTTGATGTTTTCTTGAGATGAAGTTGCCCCCAGTATTGTGGAAGTAGTACCTTTATGCTTTGATTTTGCTTGTTCTAATAGCTCTTGTTTAGAATGTGTTCTTTGATAAATGACCATTGCAGGTGACGTTTCAATTTGCTGCTCTGCTAACTCTGAATTATGTTGTTATGTTTGAATTGTTTCCTTGAGCGGATAATGCTGGATATCTGCATAACTGATGTCCTCAGTTTGAATTTGGGATATATATGATCCTGATGTTGATAACTTAGTTTGACTATAGGAATTAATAATCTGCTCTTTTTGTGTAACAAAATCTTGTTCTAGATGAAGATCATTTGTGTGTCCATCCACAAAAAGCATCTCATGGGTAGATGGAGGAGTATGTGCTATATGGATATGATCATTATCTGCGACATCCTGTATAGATAGGAGAGTGTCCATTAAATCATTATAGTATCTTGGAGATACAAATTCTTGATCTTGAATAATTTCAGAATTTCTTTCGACATGCTTTGGATCAAGTTCTTGACATGGGTCAGTTTCAAAGGATGGATGCTTATAAAGGGTTCTTGGATGTCATCTTTAGTCATGGTAAGTGGTTCAATATCCTCAAGTGTCGAGTTCAGGGTTCCTTCAGTATCTGTAACCATGAGGTCGAAGGATGTCAATATGTCTTGGAAAGGACCATTTCTAGACTTTGGTGAAGGATTTTGATCATGCTTTGGAATAATTTTTTGAGATATCTCCTCTAACTCATCGGGTGATGTAGAGGCATTTTGAACATGATTAATGGTTAATGGATTGTGCATTATGTCGATAGGATCAAATAATCCTAACACTCCTTGAAATAGATCACTAAAAAGTGGCTCTTGATGTATGGTGAGTTGATCATCGGATGGGGTGAAAACATCTTCAAGGTGCTCATCGATGGAGAGATCTTGAACATTGTTTTCAACAATTGTGGTGGAGAGATTGTGAATTTCTTCAACCATAGGGTCAAGTGATGTCGACATTTATTGAATTAGATCATTGTCGAGTATTGTTGGTGGATTTTGATCATGATTGAGAAGTGACTCTTGATGTGTGTTGTTTTGATCTTTGGATGAGATAAAAAAATATTCAATGTGTTCTTTGATGGATAGATCTTGATCTTTGTTTTCAACAGTTGTGGTGGAGAGATTTCCAATGCTATCACTAGTGGTTGAATTTTCATCGTTATCCCCAATAGTGATTATCTTTCGATCAATGAAGTCTTGGATGAGATTTTTGAGTCGAATACAACTTGATGTTATGTGTCCCTTTGTTTTGTGAAAATCACAATGGTGATCCTCGTTATACCCTGGTGGTTTAACTAGGGGTTCTTGATAGTTCCCATAGACAGGGAGCTTGATGAGATTTTCTTGTACCAATTGTTGCAGGACTGATTCGATTGGTCTCCCAAGTGGTGTGTACTTTTGCTTGTTACCTTGTGAGATTTGTACTTCAAATTGACCTTGTGGTGATTGATTTTGGAGATGTGGTGATTGATCTTTGAGACATGGTGATTGGGTTTGTTGTTGATGTTGTTGATCTTGATGTGGTTGTGGACACAACTCAATGCTTTGATGACATGGTTCAACTAATGGAAGAGTGTATTGATTTTGGAGTGAAGATATCTCTTGGCTCAATAATTCAATTAGTTTGGCATGTGAAGCAAGTTGTTCTAGCGAAATTTGATCTTGATTTTGAATTTGAATCCCTTGATTTGGATTTTGTTCAAGCAGATTTGGGATGTACACTTGTGGTGTTTGCATGGGATCATGGGAAAATTGATTTTGGACAATGTTCTGACTTGGGATGATGTTCAGATTTGGCATTATGGGTTGAAATTGAACATTGTTGATGTTGGGAATCATATTGCCTTGATTTAGGTAACTTTGATTTTGCATGGTGTTACCTTGACTTGGATCAATACATGGAGTCATTATCATCGTGTTTGGACTTTGAACAACATTTGTGTGATTCAAAAACATATCTATCCCAAAGTTTTCCAAGTTTGGATTGAAAATGTTCATGTTTGGTAAAGTTGTACTTGGTACATTCACATTTGGCATGTTGGGATTTGATGGGATGATGTTGTTTGTTTGAAGGCTCATGCATTGATTGTTCGATTGATAGATTTGTAGTTTTGGACTTGGATTTAAATCTACCATCGAGAAAGGTGTTCCAAAATTTTGACTAGGCATACTCACATTTGTTGTACCATTGACGTTTGTAGGAGACAACGATCTCATGTATGGATTGTATAAATGTGAGTTTTGATAATCAATCGGCATTGTAAGGTTTTGAAAGTTTAATTGATTTGGATTACTCATGATGTATGGATCAAGCTTATATTCCATGTTCTTCTTGTGTTTTGACCTTGTTGACGTCTAAGGGATTTAGGACCAATGATGAGATGAAGGATGAAAGGGGTGAATAATATGGGTGTTTGAACATTTAGGGATTTTGGATCAATGCTAGAATTAGGGTTTTATTTTGTTTGGTTTGATGTGGATAATGAAATTGTAAACCCTAAGATGTTAGATTTGATATTTAAGATAAACTTGTTCAAATAAGTGATAATTTAACTAAGTGTGTGTGGAAGGATTCATCCAAACACACCTAACTAAACAAATGATTTTGAGTTGGTTTAGGGATGTACCAAAGTATAGATAATGATGTTTCCAAAGCTCTAAAGTTGTTTGGTGGGATGAAGATGATGAATTTTTGGAATGGATGAAGTGTTTGACTTGATCCTAAATGAACCTAAGAAGGACTTGTTTACAAGACCAAGATATTGAAGAACATGCCTTTCTCTAAGAGTAGTTCAAACCAAAAGACCAATGTTTGCTCGAAAGACGATAAACATATAAACAAGCACTTGTGTGGGGTTCAATTTGAGTTAATCTTGGTTAATGACTTGCTTTTACCACAAACACACTTCTTGCTTAGTTTTTAAACTGAATGTCTATATCTCAATTCATTTTCATTCCACAAGGTCCCTTATGTGAAAATCAAGGTTTCAAGAGCATAGTTTCCTATTATTGATTTTGGAATGAACATATCAAGATGTAGGTCTCAGTGTTTAGAAGCCTTCTAGGGATAAGAGCCCCTAGGGACAAGCAGTAACACAAGGACTTTTCAAAGGTATTTGTTCCTTACAAAGGGTTTGAAATTCTGATGATTCGTTGAATGTTGGTTTCAATGTTTTGGATCCAAGCACCGTGTTTTCAAACTGACTCACAAGCAATACAACATCCTAGCTCAATTGGTACATTTTTCTTGGTGGGCTTGCCTCATGCCATTTGTAGAAGAAGAGATGATTTTACATGCAACGAAGGAAAGAGTATAAAGGTATTTTAAGAATGAAGTCTTAACTTCTATACTTTAACCAAGATTGGACATGGCAAGTAACTTCTTGGAATCTAAGTTCCAATGCACCACTTTGATAAAATCGTTGAATGGATCAGTTGGTCACTACAAACAAAGGTTTTAGTTTGGACTTTCCATTTGTGGAGATTGACCCATACCGTGAGAGTCCCTTTTCAGATCCATCTCGTCAGAGCCAACCGCGTGATATTGGCATTTATTCCAATACCCACATTTATATCCCGACTGGAAATACTCTCGGGTTCAGAGTGTTACCGGTTGAGTCGTTCCCTTGGGTGAGTACGTTTCCCCCAAGGCAGGCCCTCTAATATAAACAAAAGCGAATAAATATAGTCATAGTTTGATCAACCTTTGTTTAGAAACAAAGGGAGAACACATGCAATAAGTTTACTCACACTCACAAAGTGTTTTGTTCAATTTTTAAACCCAAAATGAAGTGTGGAGGTGATTGCTTTATCTCAACCTAAGATCACAAAAAAGGCCTTTTGATTCTCAAGATCGCTATAAAGCGCGAGAGAAGCGCATACGTCCTTTTCAATGATGTTAGTTTAATTAAGCAATCATGAAAACAAAGTTGCACTTGTTCATTTTAAGTCCACAAAGCAATGATTTTGATTCATTTTAGAGCACCAAAATGAGATTTGAAAAGTTGTCTTGTTCAATTTGTTAACCTCAAACGAAATCTAGTCAATTTGCCTAAAATTTGTTTTAACCCCTTTGCAATGAAAATTGAAAGCTTTTTGAAATGTTCGTTTTAAAGCCCAAAACCAAATGAGTTAGCCTAAAACAGAAAATTAAGGTGTACGACGAAATCTCCAAGCATTTTGAAATGTTCATTTTAAAGCCCAAAACCACAAATGAGTTAACCTAAAACAGAAAATTAAGGCATAAGGCGGAATCCTCAAGCATTAAAAAATGCTTTATGCATTTCAAGTTTCAATGTCTGATTTTTCAACTCCAAGGTTCTTCCAAGATCGCCTCTTATCTTTCAATGTTGCAAATCCCTTGCACGAACGAAATCCCTTCCTTCTCGCTTTTCCTTCCTTTACCCCTATCAAGAAAGAAAATCACACAAGAATCAAGGTATTAAAAATTGTTTTAATGATTAACTTCAAACAATAAAACAATTTTAAAATAGAGATGATTTGCAACTAAGAAATGGAGCATTAATACGAATCCCACTTTCCAAAGTCCTTGCCCACCTAGCCTTTATACTCAAATAATATTTAGCTTCAAAATTTACTAACAATGGATCATAAAGATTATAAAATGTAGCACTTTCTCCCTCTTAATTTTTTTTTATTTTAAAAACCAATGCAAAAGTGAGCGATGGATCTAAGAGGGAAAATCAATCAAACTTTAGTTCAAATATCCATCATAAATAAATATAAGAAATGACACTTCGCCTTCATGAGAAGCTGTCAAATCCCAAGTCTTATTCAAATCCTCACTTTTAACTCGACTAGAGAATGGTTTGGTGACTGTGTTTAATGATTGTCATCATGGTAGCGTCTGCAACAAGCAATGTGGCATATTGAAGGAAACTGTCAGGAAAAAGCTAAAGATGTCAGTGAAAATGTGACTATTACCATAATTACGGGCTCGAAGCAACTTTACTTTTCCTTCATCACATGTATTTTAGAAAGTCTAGCTCTCGAGTGACCATATCTAGCTGATTTACAACCTGTAGCATTGATTAGACTTGTCAGACAGTCTTGTTCTTGTTTGCAGAGAACACAAAGCATAAAAAATGCGAATGCAAACTTGATGGTCACTAAAGTTCTATGTAGCAAGATGCACTGAGATCTTGGTCACCAAATCTGCATGGAATTATCCCAATGTATCTAGCAAAGGTAGCATGACTTGCTTCATGATCTTGTGGCCTGTATCCAACTCTTGCGTGGGAATCCAAGCACCAAGCTCATGTGGGAATTCAAGGCACATTGATTGAAATAAAAAACACTACCATGAATGCTTTTGCGCACAGTGTACCTACTATGTCTGCAGTGACATGGAAGATCAGTCCAAATGCATAGAACAAATATATTGAAAAGGACTTTTTTTAAAAGCATCTTGCAGAAAGTAATGCATTTCACTTCCTCGAATTTGGCGCGCAGCTGCAATATTGGGTATTTAATTCTCACTAGATCCACACCAACTATTGCCTGCTCTTAAATTTTCCATTGACTCAGATCTAGTGGTGCATTGAATTAGCAATCAAATCACGTATTCCCATCACTTTTCGCTGCTTTGCCTTCAACATCATTTCTATTGGGAGACCATGCTGATTACTACTTGACAAGTAGTAATGTTTCCACAACATAGACCAACGATATTGGAGAACTTGATATCTTGCAGGAGAAAAACAAAAAAACAAAAAAAATAGCTAGACCCAACTTGATTTTGTTAGTAAAAAAGTTCAAAACCTTTCAAAATGCCATTCAAGAGTTGCAACGCAGGCAACAACAACAAATGTAAATGTAGATCAAAAAATGTAAATGCAGATCAACAACAAAGGCAACTAGTGGTGCAACAAGACTGGCAAGATGACATATCAGAGCAACAAAAGCAAAGAGAGATGGCTACCTAGAAGGGGCAAGAGGCAAGAAAGAAGCGTAAAAAATTGATTGAGGAACAAAAGCAGCAGAAGAAAGCTAAAAACGAAGATGAGAGAGATGGTCCACAAGGTTTCCGTAGACCTGGAAGTAATACATGGGTTCGTGGTTGGGAACTGACCACTCCATCAGTTGCTAATATGGAGATGTCCAAGTCTCCTCAAGATATTCATGAAGAAGGCAGCCAGGTGCCTGAGATGGCTTGTACATTACAGCGAGGAAGGGACAAAAATGAAAAAGATAATGAGCTAGATGTAGATGAAGAAAGTAGTTCAAATTCTCAACAAGAGCAGTTAGACGTGTCTGACAATGTTCAATTTCCCAATGTGAAATTTAGCAAACATTAATTTCAAGGCAACTCAAACTTACAAGGGTGCGTGTGAGATAAATGCGCAGGCCTAGGATAGGAAAAAGCACATTTTTGTTGCCTCTGAAACAACCCACAGGGAAAATCTTGACTTCTTTGAATTGAGTGAATGGGAGTTTAGCATACCATGTGAGAGGAGCAGGGCATATAATGTACAAATGCACAGATTTGAGAAGCCCGCGAGCCAGACAAACAAGGCGCACCTACATAAACAACTGCCAAACGTACTCATTCAAAACCTTTTGACTTCTTCAATTTGATGAGCACTAGCCTTAAACCTAGAAAATGTTTATTAAATTGAAAATTACAGTCTAGATCATAATACGACAGAGAACTGTAATCATGGCACAATATGCATGACACACATTTATTGAAGGGAATAAATTTTCAAGCCCCATGTGATTAATAGATGTAAAGCCGAGCTTGAACATTATCTCAAAAACTTCTAAAAGTAAATGCAAAAGAATGATCTCGTTGAAAATGCTTTAGAAACTTTCAAACAAATACATCTAATCTACATACAAATAAAAACAACAGATAAAAACTCTCAAGTAAATGCATTTGGCAGGCATATGAAAGGCAACAAAAAAAAAATGTTTAAAATCTTTCAAAACCTGCCCCATGGTGGGCGCCAAAATGTGAGCACTAACCTACAAATATTGCTCAAACAAAGACAAATATTAGCATTTGGTTAGTTTAAACAAGGCAAATACAATGCTCCCTATAAAATTCATTTGAACACAAGAATAACGAAAACAAAGCACAAAAGTAAGCAAAACACAATAGAACATTATTCCAATGATCAAACCAACATCTTATAGGGGGATTGGTGCTATTTTAATATGGAAAATAGCCCTTTCCCAACCCCTTTGGATAAGCTATGTGATGAAATTGCTTTGAAGATGATATGAGGTGGACAAAATTAGTTCTCAATTGAAGAGAGTGACCTTGCATGAGGATTGTGGATCAAGTTGTGGAGGAGTTAAACAATAGAGGATGATCTCTATTTATAGAATAGAATGATAGAAGAATGCCAGACATGGAGGATGTGGGACTAAAGATCCACCAATAGGAAGAAGCCACTTGTCAACTTGTGATAGGTTGAGGAATGTGCAAGTTTTGGTCAATGTGCCAAAGAGGGGGAGATTCAAATTTGAATTTGAGAGTTAAATATTGAGTTTGAACTTTGCAAGGGACATGTAAGAGCCATGTAAAAGCTCATAAATACTTTGTTGGATGTACATGTCAACTTGTTTTTGAATTCAAATTTGAGGGAATATTCCTCAAAGATGCCATGTTGATGGAAAATGATGAATTAATAAATCAATAAATTGATTTATTTGTGCAAGTGGGAAAAGCTAGAGGATGTGATGGGTGATTAGGATAGGTTAATCAGGATTAGATTAAATTAGATGATGATTAGATGCTTTTGACCCATTTGAATTAAATATTTGGATTTAAATTAAATCAAAGAGAGATGAAAGGTGATTTTAGATTTAATTAAATAAATGTTTGATTTATTTAATTAAAAGGATGATGATAGGCTTAAATTAAATAAAGTTAATTTATTTAATTTAAATTAATGACCTTTGAGATTGAATTAAATGAACCTGATTTACCTGATGAATGGATGAATGTGAATTTGATTTATTTAATGAGTGGATGAATGTGATGCTATGCTAGTTTCACGTGTCTACAGAAACTTATCAACCCATCATCCTCCTAGTGTCTCTTTGTTCAATCTACCTATTGAATCTTGTGGTCTTGTCAAATTTAGTAGAAATCATCTTTCCTCTAGGTTTGCTAGATCATTATCATCTATCTTTACTTGCACTCACAAGTCTATTTCAAGTAGAGAAATCAACCTACCTTATTATCAACACCTTGAGACCTAGCTACATCAATCAAATTCAATCACCATCTTTGAATCCATAGGTTGAAATCATATCCAAACATCTAAAATCTACTCATCATTTTTCCTTAGGGTTGATGCTTCAAACGTTGTCATCCTAAATCATCCAAAATCCAAAAAAGAAATAGCATCAATCAACATATCCCTTATCCAAAAGGTTTACCAACATTCCTTTTGAAAAAAAATTGGAAATCAAAACCCAAATTGGCAATCACGTCAATACACCGAACTTTCATCCATCATGGTCTATTGTGAATGTTTATGAAAACTACAAGATCTCAACATAGAAAGAGAATGGAAACCCACACAAGTATCTCTAGTGGAGCTACTACCACCAAAGTGGGAACTACAATTGACATGCCATGGGGTTTTAATCCTAATGATGTTCCTCCAACTTATTCTACCCCTCAACAACACAATGTCAATCCTTCTCAACAACAAAATGTCAATCCTTCTCAACAAAAAAAATTCAATCTTCCCCAACAACACAATGCTACTCCATCACAACATAACATCAATATTTCATCAAGCAACATATTCATATTCAAGCTACCAAGGAGTTCTTCAGGTTTGGTTCTCTTTTGAAGGAATTGAACTCTTTTATTTTTCTTGTGCCGAAGAAACCTAGTGCTGCTTCTTTTGATGAGTTTCGTCCTATCAGCTTATGTAACTCAGTTTATAAGATCTTCTCTAAGGTGTTAGCGATTAGATTGCAAAGGGTTCTGCCTCTTATTATTTCACCTCAGCAAAATGGGTTTGTGATTGGTAGGAAAATTTTGAATTCTATTCTCTCTATTCATGAGAATATTCACTCTCTTACTGTTAATAAGCATGTTGGTTTTATTCTGAAGCTTGAATTACTTAAAGCTTATGATAGAGTTGATTGGGGCTTCCTTTCTAAGATTTTGGCCTCTTTTGGTTTTGGGGAGAAATTAGTGGCTCTTGTGCTTTAGCTTATTTCCACCCCTTGATTTTTTGTCCTTATCAATGGTTCTCCTTCACCTCTCTTTGATTGCTATAGGGGACTGAGGAAAGGAGATCCTATATCTCCTTTTCTGTTTATTATCATGGTGGAATATTTGGGTCATCTCATCCAGAGGTTTATTAACACTGGTATTATGTCTGGGTTAGCCCCCTCTTCCAACAATCTTATCTACTCCCATCAATAGTTTGTGGATGATTCTCTTATACTTGGAAAATCATCTATAAAGGATGCTAAGGCTATTAAGATTATTTTACAAAAGTATGAGGCTGCTTCAGGGCAGAAGGTTAGCTTACCTAAGAGTGTTATTTTCTTCTTCAACACTCTGGTCCATAGGTAGACTAAAATTGCTAGAATCTTGTAGTGCCAAATTGGGGAACTCCTTGCATCTTCTTTGGGTCTTCCCTTGTGCTCTAATGTTCCTAAATCTTTTTGGCGTGGGTTGATTGATAAATTTAATTCTAAATTGGTTGGTTGGAAGGGTACGCTGTTGAGCCAAGCTGGGAAAGTGCTGCTGATTAAATCTACTTTTCAGAATCTTCCTGTTTATGCTTTCAGTCTCTTCTTTATGCCTAGGAAATTTGTGGATAAATTGGAAGGAATTCAGAAAAAATTTCTTTGGTCTAGTGTTGAGGATAAGAGAAGACTTCATTTGGTTGCTTGGGATGATGTTTGTAGACCCAAAAAGGTTGGTGGTCTTGGAATCTATAAAATTAGAGAGTTTAATATTGGCCTTCTTGGAAAATAGTTGTGGAACCTTATGTTGGCTAAGAGTGAATGGGAAAAAAATGCTTGGAGAAAATACTTACGTGGTGTTGATGGTATAAGGGGGTTCTTATCTCATGAATTCTCCCCCCGTTTGGTTCTGCTCTTTGGAATTGTATGATTAAGGCTCAAAGGCTTGTGTCCAAGGGTCTGTTTTGGAAAATGGGAAATGGTAGAAATATTTTTTTCTAGGAAGATAGCTGGTTTGGCAATTGGCTTCTTAAAGATGAGCCATGGGCTCAACCATTCATGGACCTATGTTTGTGGAGGTTTTCCAGATTTGTTGCTGATTATATTGAGGGTGGCTATTGGAAAAGGCTGCACAAGGTTGACCCATGACTATAAGATCTTTTTAAGGCCTTTTCATTGGTTCATATTCCTTCTCTCCCTTCTTTTGATAAATTTTTTTGGAATCCTTCTTCTAATGGTAACTTCTCTGTTGCCTCGGCTTTTCATATGAATTAGTCTTTTGTTGGTCTTGCTCCTTTTTGGGCCTTCGTTTGGTCCTCTAGATTGATTCCTAAGGTTAATGTTTTATTTTGGCTCTTTTGCTAGAACAAGATATTAACAACTGTCAATTTGGTCAAAAGAGGTTTTGTGATGCCTAACAAGTGCTTTCTTTGTTAAGGGATAGCCAAAAGTGCTTGCCATTTGCTGATTGGTTGCAGATTTGTTAGAATGGTGTGGGCCCATGTGCTCTCTCTTTGGAACCTAAGTTGGGTGTTTCTAGCTTCAATTAAATGTTTGTGGTCTCAATGGGTTGGCCCTTCGTCCAATCCTGCTCTTTTGATTTTGTGGCCTCTTGCTCTCCCTCACATTGCTTGGGGTGTTTGGCTTGAGCGCAATAACAAAAAAATTAGGAATTCTACCCTCCTTGATATCTCTGTGGTCTATAAAATATGTGTTGCTATTAAAGAAAATTTTGTGTTTGGGATCACTTTTCACAATGGGCCGAAGGTTAATCTCATCCCCTATGATATCTCTATAGCACAGAAGTGGAAGCTGCCCTGTGATATATCCCTCCCAGTGACTAAAGGGAAAAAATTTAGGGAAGATGTTTGGAAAGCTCCTCCGGATGGCCGGGTGAAGGTTAACTTTTATGGAGCTACTAAAGGGAATCCAGGACCTGCGGGTTGTGGGGGAGTGATCATAAATTCTAATGGTAGGCTCCTCTCTAGTATGGCGCTCCCTTTGGGAATCCAAACAAACAACTATGCGGAAGTGGTTGTAGCCTATCATGGTCTTAAGTTGGCACAAGTCAAAGGCTATAAGAAAGTTTGGTTGATTCTCTTAATATCATAAATAATTTGAAAAAATGTGCTACCCCTTCATGGACTATTGATTCTCTAATTAGGGACTCTATTGATATTCTTAATTCTTTTGATGAATATTAAATCTCTCATATTTTGAGAGAGGGCAATGGTTTAGCAGATTTCTTTGCTAATATTGGATTAAGAGGTGTTAGGGAATGGGGTTTGAATGACCCCATCCCTATAAAGGAAATATAAAGTATTAATCATGATTTCAAAATTTAAATTGCTTGAGGATTTATTATGGCTTGTGGCATGCATGACTATCTTCATGTGGCTACTGATTATGTGGAGGGATGGTAAGCTAGATTTGAATCGAGCTAATGGTATAGTGGCTGATATTCACAAGGAATGAAACTCTAGGATCATAATTCTTTCCTTCCTTAATTCCATTTTCACACAAATTTTGGGCATTTCTTGGATCATCTTCTTGAAGTTTCTTCTCACTACGTTCAGAGCTCTCAAGATTTTAGACTCTACAAATTTTGTTGACATGGGTGGTGATAGGAACCGCACAGAGCCCTTCTCTTGTGAAGTTGTCAAGAAGAAGCTATAATTTTGGAAGGTGTTAGAGAAAGAAGGGTTAACTCCATACCTGGAGTGATTGCATGGTAACAATCCATAGACTACAACATTGTTTGCAAAAGTATGGAACAATAGGGTGCTGAAGTTGGGCAGAACAAAGTTTGATGTGAATGAAGACTTTATAGAAAATATCATTGGTTTTCCCACCGATGGTATGAAAGTCTTTAGAGACAAGAAGAAGTCGCAAACTTCTATGCAAATATTCTTTGAGGGGGATGAAGCTAATGACTTGAAGACTGCAAAGAGTGGGGGTTACTAAAGGAGCTCTCTCAAGGCACTGTGGGGAGATGTGGCCAAGGAACTCTTTTGCTATATCACCCTAGAAAGATGATTCTCCATGGTAAATGCTTACCACTTCCTTATGCTTAATCATTTCCACCACAAGAAAAGGATTTCCTTTCCCTATTATCTCTTGGCGTCACTAGATTTTGGTCTTAAGGACAATAAGAGAAACCCCAAAAATCTTGTTCTGCATGTGGAGTTAATCCTTTTAATTTATGAATATGCTAAGTCTTTTGAGGTGGCTAAGCCGATTGCTACCCCGAAGGGTAAGCATGCTAAGCTAATAGAGGAGTATGAGACTGTCTCAGAAGAGGAGCCAACTAGTAAAAAAGGGAAGAAGAGAAAAATTATTTTGGAAAAGGAGTTGGATTCTGAGGCGGATGTGGAATTTGTACTAGATTATCTTGCGTCTATGGAGGTGGGTCCCCAACCCGCTGTTGTGGAAAAGTCTAAGAAAGGGGAGCTGTGCCCTAACAAGGGTTATGAGACTTGCAGTGATGAGGTGGCTATTAATTTCTTGAGTATTGTTGTGAAGGAGAAGAATGATTTATATGGCCAGGCATCATCGTTGCTCCTTGTGACTAAGAAAAAGAAGGAGGTGGAGGAGGGAAGTAAGAAGAAATGAGTTCTAAGGTCTGTGAGTCAAATGTTGGAGAGGGTCTTTCCTCTCACAATCATGGGTGGACAGGATGCTGATGATTCCCTGGTTGTGAACCCAAATTTGCAGCAGAAAGGTAAGGCTGTGGTTGCTAGCGGACAAGATGTTGTGGATATCTTGGCTACAAACTTGGAGCGGTTGAAGAAAAAAAAGTTTGTGGCTAAGGAGATTGTGAATTCCATCCTCAAAATCAAGATGTCGATTGCTGCTAGGAAAGTTAAGGAAGTCTCTGCCGGTCAGGATAAGGTAAGCTCCTATGAGGAGGAAGATGCTACTGGGAAGGGGTTTTTAATTTTGATAGGGAAGATATCTCTGATGTTCTAGGAATTGTTAGAGCAGGTTCCATTGTTTTGTTCAAATTGTTCAAATGGTTTTTTCATGAACTTAATATGACAAATGTTAAAGTAAGGGGTGCGATGAGTAAGGTTGAAGAGTCCTCTGCTCAAAACCAAATTGATGAATTTTTTAATTCCTTGAATATTGTGATAGAGGAAACTCTTAAGATGAAACATAATCTAGAAGGTAGAGTTCTCACGCTTGAGGATCAATTGGATAAAATTTGTGCTAGTGTGGTCAAGGGTGGGGAGGTGACTAAGTCTATTGGTATTACCTCTGCTTATGTTAGTGCCAAGAATCGCAAGGAAACCATTCACACTAAAGAGAATGGTGCTGGTGGCAAGCTGATGGAGGAGGAGGTATCTATTGATAAGGGTGGGGATAAGAATAATGTTTTGATTAATGAGGTGAACACAGATGGGCTTAGTGCTAGAACTAGAAACAAGAGTAAGGCTTAGATGGGGGCTCCTGGCAAAGAACTGTCTGATGTCTTGTATGGTGCTCAAAAGGCTACGACGAGCGATGTGGAGGCGACTGATATTCTAAAAAACGTGTAGTGCTACTGGTTGGGGTCCTCATTTTTGGCTAACTTTTTTCTATTGGTTCACTACGTAAGGGATGATATATAATTATTGTAGTTTTCTTTTGTTTCAACTACTTTCTTTTGTAAAGGGTTCCAGGCCCCTTCAAAACCTATTTTTTACCTCTAATAAAAAACATATTCATATTCAACATCAACATATGTTTTCTCAACAACAAAACCATCCCCCTCAGCAACATATGGACTCATAGAAGATGATATTGATGAAGAAATTACTGAAGAAGATCTCTTAGAATTCACCCAATATCCTAAGCTACAAAAGTTAATGGAAAAAATAATCAGCTCAAATCCTAACACATACTTCCTTTGACTTGCACAAAATGGTGCCAAGCTACCCATGGACTTTAATGTCAAAGCTCTCAAAGATCCAACTCTCATTTGTATGGATGAAGATACATTGGTTAGACAAGTTCTTAAACCAGTCGTAGATCCAAAGATACCTCCTCTCTTTTCTAAATGAAAAGCACCAATCAATGAGTTATCTCACACACATGTTGGAAATCCTTTATATAGACAACCATCTCAAGTGGAACAAGCAATCTTTGCCCAACATATTCAAATGGATCCTAACATCTTGGTAGCTCAAAACATCACCCAACAATCAACAAATCCATTCTCCACACCACTTTCCACTCACAATGTTTCAACAAATACATGGAGACCAAATGTATTAGGAAAATTTTATGAAACATCCTTGTCACAAAATACAACACAACAAGGACCAAATGTCAATGTGAAATACATGAGTAACCTTCCACATAGACCTATGCATCACACACCAAATCAACAACTCAACATTCACACATAACTACACACTAACATTCCCCCACAACTAAGACACATTGCATCACCTATCTATACCGTTCTTGACGCAAACAATCCACCAATACAACAAAACAATCCACCTCTCCACGCACAACAACTACCTACCTATCAACACAACACACAAACCAACATTCCTTAAGATCAAAGCATGTATGAAACAAATAGCCAAGATCAAACATGAACACAATGCATGCAACAACAACCCCTATATTATGACCCTTCATACAATGCACAATACCAACAAGGGTTACAATTCCAAAATCCAGATCCTAATATCATGCACAATCAATATGGATCTTCATTCATTCAAACTCCCAATCCACAACATCAAACTCACAACCCACAACATAAAAAAATAAACCCACACAACATATCATTCCTCATCAACATCAAACCTTCACACCACAACATCAAAACATCAATCCACAATATCAAAACCCCAATCCACAACATCAATCCATCAATCCACAATACACACATAATATTCCACAAGGACCCAACCCTTCTGTACACTTGCATAACATTCCTCAAGGTCCTACACACACAAGACCCATCATATGACTTAACATTTATTGTGGAACAAAAAAGCTATAACATACCTAATCCTTAATCCAACACACCAAGTACCGACATAGCATTGCAAATCCAAAATCTTAATTAAAGGATATCAAATATGCAACTTGGGAAGCCTAAGAAGAGCTACACATTACAAGACATATGCCCCTATCCATTTGATTGCAACGTACCAATGATCCCCTTTTTGAAAAGCTTTGAAATCCGAAAATTTGACAAATACAAAGGAAGACGGGACCCAATTGAACATGTGTGAGATTTTTTTGTAGCTTGCATGGATGTCACTAACAATGACACTTATCTAATGAGAATTTTCTCAAGAAGTCTTGGAGGTGCAGATATTGAATGGTTTTCCCATCTACCTCCAAGATTTAAAACTTTCAATGAACTATCCAAAAATTCATCAACCATTTCTCATACAACATCGAACAAGACATCACGATTCCTGATTTATACAAGATAAAACAAAACCAAGGTGATTCATTTGCTTCTTACTTACAATGATGGAGACATAAATCAAGTAAGTGTAATGTCCTGTCCCTAAAAAAATAGCCTGTTGAAATCTTCACGAAAAATATTCAAACCGATCTAAGCTTCCAATTAACTATGTTATGCCCCAACACCTTTGAAGATATCATTGAAAATGGTTTAGCCATTGAAAGAGATCTCATCGCTAAAGGATTCATTAAGCTATATAACAACAAAGATCAAGCCTCAAGCTCTAATGATAAACCTCATGTATGGATTAGGAACAAAAAGAATGGAGTAGTTGATACTAAATTTGTTTAAAACATACAATCTACATCTAATAATCCTCCAACCAAACTTCAAAACAATCAATCAAACAATCCTCCAAAGAATTTAAAAAAAAAATCAAACCTAAAATCCTCCAAGAGGAAAATAGAGACCTAACAATAATGATTCCAATCTTGAACACGACATAAATTCACTGTCTTAGGGGAACCTATTGAGCCAGTCTTGAACAAAATGATCCAATCAAACCTTATCAAGTTTCCTGAGCAAATAACAAAATGAGGAACCCATATTTAAACCTTCCTAGTATAATGACAATGATTATTGCAAATTTCATCAAATAAAAGGTCACAAAACACAAAGCTATGTCAAACTTAAACATCTTAGACAATATCTCATTGATCAAGTTGAGATTAGTGTGGATCAACAAACAAAAATTCCCAATCATGCAAAGAAAAAAGGATTTTGATAAGGACAAGTACTGTGACCAATCTAGTTATATCTATGATAGCATGTTAGGATATTTTGAAGGATCATATGCTTATATTAATCATGTTTACTAGTCTCCTAATTAGAAAAAAAATATTAATCAAGATACTTTTCAAATGGGTGATCAAAACTATTCTCCTATGTCTAGCAATATATCACATCAACGTGCTACCCTCCAGTGCGTATCATATCATAATATTCCTCCTTCATTTGGCTATATGATAGGCCATGTTGAAGAATTCAATCTCAAAGAAGATCATATTCCATCTTCAATCTCTTCACGAAGTCAATCCATATTATCCTCACTAAACTCATAGTCTAACAATAGACCCTCCCAAGATCCTGCCCAAGGGCAATCTATAGTAGATAATACTAATTCCAAAGAATTTTCACAAATCAATGCTATCCAAATCCAAGATCAAGAAAATACAATGCAACCACAATCATGTCCTCCATCACCTTCCATATCCACCCAAGATTTGTCATCCTCATCTGAAAATTTTGAAGCTACCCCCACATCCTCTGCTCATGATTCACTATCTACCCAAAATTCATGTCAAGAAAACACTCCTAAGCAAGATGAAGGTTTCTCTGAAATGAGTCAAAATCAAGATCCTATTTCTCCAAAATACTACCATTCGCTAATGAAGATTTTCCAATCTATGAATGAAATTTGTTCTGAAATAAGCCAAGACCAAGAGCCTAGAACTTCTTCATGATACTATGATGATCTAATGAACATTTTCCAATACATTCAGGATTTAATGAAAGATGACCATAACCTTACACCAACAACTCCTACATCTACCTATGAGGTACCTACTTCCACTAGAAATGTAGATGATCCTAATTCAAAACAAGCATCTCCTACTATGGATATATTTACAAATGATGAAGCTATACTTAAGTTCACATGATCTCATGATAATACACTAGAAAGAGACCATGAAGAAGGATTCTATATCAACTTTGGAACAACCACATCTTTTGAAGATCAACATGAATCTACTACTTCTCAAGTTGAGGCCGAAAGTATTGAGAAGGGATCTACATCATATAAAGAGCATATGACTATTCTTGATAGTTCTCAACATCAAGCTATCAGTTGTTTGGAAATCAAAGGATCTAATCATAATGGTAGCACCTCAATTATATTGGGGACAACCTTATATAGTACAATTATCAACATGGGAGTCACGAATAGTTCTTATGATGAAATTGTTGCTAGTACCTCTACCATCCATGTCATAAATCACCATCA
The DNA here is from genome assembly GCA_007258455.2 of Sequoia sempervirens. Taxonomy (NCBI): domain Eukaryota; kingdom Viridiplantae; phylum Streptophyta; class Pinopsida; order Cupressales; family Cupressaceae; genus Sequoia; species Sequoia sempervirens. The sequence continues at coordinate 45,996,369 of VDFB02000020.1, read as the reverse complement.
TTACATTTTTCCACCCATTAATTGGGGCCAACAAGAAATAAATTCTCACAAAGGAAAAGTGAAAATTGTTGAAGCTAATGAATGAAAAAATTAAAATGGATAAGGGAAACTCAAATGGATTCCAAAACAAGAAAAAGTAAATGATCTAAGTCAAACTCCATTAGTCAAAGAAACTATGGAGCAACAACAAAAAGAAAAAAACCAGTTATCAAAAGTATCCATCAATGCAAAAGAAAGCTTCGATATCAAATGATCAAGTTGGTCCTAAATTCATATAAAATTCCATATCCACATATCATGCCTCATCATGGCAAGCTTAGAAAACAAAATATTCAATATTCAATCCATCAATCAATCCATCCTCATCTCATATCCCTTATCCAAATCCACCAATCCTAAGAAGAAGAACATCCAAATCATACATTAACAGTGTACTAGTAGGTACTCTTTATCATAAGGACTCTAAGGGAACTTTATGGTGATGTGCACACTTAGATAAGGCTAATCTTGGTATCAACAAAGATGACAAGCACATTCAAGAGTTATATGCAAGTGCCCATATCTTGGCACAACAATTATGTCATTCAAGTTACCATTGGAACATCATGACCATAACATCTACATCAACACATGTAGAGAATTCAACATGATCATAATCAAAATAAAATGCAAAAAAATAATCAAAAGAAAATAGTAAAGAGAATCATCCTCTAGTGAAAACCACTTTGGTGGCATTGTGGACAAGTACCATGATAAAAAATTGGTAAGTAGGCATTATGTGTAGAATCAAGGATTCATGTGCATCATTCTAGTGGGAAGCAAAAATCCATGATCCATATCAAATCTATCCATTTTCAAACCCATCTTGATCTTGACGAAAACTAGGGGAAAATTCTTTGGTTTTTCTTTCTTCTAAAATCTTGACATGATCTCTTCCATCAGCTATATCCTACTCCACACCATACTACCACCTATATCTACCACAATCCAAATATCCCATCATTATCCAACCCTATCCAAATATAGATCCTTTATCCTAACATGGTATAATTACTACGAGGTAGTCCTTGGAAGTAAGATCCACCATTTTGAAATTTCTTCCGCTTTTCACTCAACCTTGTTTATCTACTCATGATGTTTTATACATTGCTAGACATTGGGGGAAAGTACGAGTACCTTAGCTCAGAAAGACTCTTGGCTTGTGTCTAGCTCATTTTGTAACTTAAATATGTTCAAATAGAAAAGAAAAAAATGATCCTTATCACACTATCTTTGCATTGTTGTGAATCTTCAACAATGTTATCCACATCATCAACCAATCAAATCAATCAGATGATCTTAGCCTACCCATCAACATAAAATTTGAAATTCAAAAACATCTGAACAATCTCAAAAATCAACAAAATCCATAAAAGTCATAAAATCCATCAAAAAAATCCAATTTTTTTTAAAACAACCAAAATCATAAAAAAAATATTGTTGGTCATCTTGGTATGAGCTATCTTAAGTCCAATAATCAAACTATGATGTCTCTACATGTATAACATAGGAAAGGCCATCATTAATGATCCCTTGAGGCACTATGTCAGTCCCCTTAGGTTCCCCTCTTGGTCTCTAAAATCCCTCCAAATACCAAAAAAAAATCCTAAAAACACCAAAAACAACCTCAAATAACCTCAAAAAGCATAAAAAAACATTTTAAAAAATATCAAAAATATCATATTTGCTATTAAGGTTTGGTTTTTGGAAGTGAGTTGAAAATGGATACATTATGCCCACTACTCCAGAAATTGATGATGAGATCAAGAATTATGTGAACAATGGGAAAGGAATGCTATCTTGAGTGGGCTTTTTGACTTAGAACTTATGAAGGTGATAAGCCTTAAAACTGCTAAAAGAGAACTAGACAAAGTTGCAGAGAATTTATGAAGGAGATGATAAGGTCAAGTAAGCAAAGATGTTGAATTTCAAGGAAAAATTTGAAACCCTAAGGATGCCAGAAGATGAAGATATTGTTGGCTACATGCTCAGAGTGGATAAAATTGTCAATGCCATCAATGGTCTTGGTGGAAAACTAGAGGAAAGTGAAGTGAAAAAGGTATTGAGAACTCTTCCTAAATATTATAGTGCTAAAGTTTCTGCTATTGAGGAAGCTCAAAATTTGGATCAATATACTAGAGATCAAATATTTGGTGCTTTAACTAATTTTGAATTAAGAGAGTTTGACAAAGATGCTCCAATGAAAGAAACAACTTTTAAAGTCAGCAATAAAGAGAATGATAAATCTGATCTGGATGATTTTGATGAGATGGAAGAAAATTTTGTAAGGAGATTGAAAAAGAGCAATGGAAAATATAGAGGTAAGTTACCCTTCAAATGTTTCAATTGTGGAAAGATAGGTCATTATGCTTCCAAATATCCAATCAAAGTCTCAAATGACAAACATAAATATCATAAAGGTAAATCTATCAAGAAGAGTTATTATGTTAAAGAAGATAGTGGTGTATCTAATGATGAGGAATAAAACTATTAGGATGATGGAAGTGATGAATGCTTGTTCATGGCTCTAAATGTTATAACTAATTATACTAATTCTGAAAGATGTGCGAAGGAAATTTCTCTAGAAGCAAGTCATAATATTGAAGGAACTATGTTGACTTCCTTTCATGAAAGAGAGGAGAAAAACTACCAGATAATTGATAATGGGTCCTCAAATCATAATACGATGGGTGATAAGAGTAGTTTGTTAAGCTCAACAAGTATGATGGTGGTATTTTTAAGTTTGATGATGATACATCTACTGAGATATGTGGAAAAGGTTCAATTAGTTTTGATGGAAAGCTTAAGGCAAATGATGTTCTTTATGTCAAAGGTCTTCGACATAATCTTCCCAATGTAGGAAAAATGTGTAGTAGAGGATACAATTTGGTATTTCAGGATGATGGATGTGAAATCAGAAAAGGAAGCTCCATAACAATGGTGACAGTTGGAACAATGACAAAATGAAATGTTTATTAGCTCAAAGGTGGTGGTGTTAAGTGCTTTATGTCTCAAATCAATGAAATTTTTCTATGGCATAGAAGAATGTGTCACATCAATTTTGATAGCCTAGTGAAGATCAACTCTACTCAAGCTATGAGAGATCTGCCAAGAATTACAAATCCTATTAATGCAATTTGCAAGGAGAAAAATAAGAGGTTCAAAACTAAGGAATATTATACTATAGGACCTTTGGAGTTAGTACATACAAACCTATGTGGACCTACCAGAACAAGAATCTCTCAAGGTGACATGTATTTTATGTTGTTGATATATGATTACTCTCAAATGACTTGGGTGACCTTTCTCAAAGAAAAATTAGAAGCTCTAGATAAGTTTAAAGAATTTATCTATGGTTGAGAATGAAATGGATTTAAAAATCAAATCTCTAAAGTCTCATAGAGGTGGTGAGTTCACCTCTAATGAGTTTAAATTTTTTTGTGAAGATCATGGTTTAAAAAGATATTTGTTAGCTCCTAGGGATCCTCAAGAAAATGGAGTCATGGAAAGGAAGAATAAGATAGTTCAAGAAGCAACAAGAACTGTGATGAAGGAATAAAATCTACCAGATGTCTATTGAAAAAAATCTATTCATACTGCAGTGTAAATTCTTAACAAAGGACAAGAAAAAGTGAATAGTTCAAAGATCCACGATGAACTATGGTATTGAAAACCTCCTATTGAGAAATATTTTAGAGTGTTTGGAAGAAAATGTTATATCATGAGAGATGAAGAAAATCTAGGAAAGTTTGATGCAAGATCAAATGAAGGAATATTACTCAGATACTCTACAAAGAGCAAGGCATACATATTCTACAACAAAAGGTTAAAGAAGATAGTTGAAAGTGCAAGTGTCAAAGTGGATGAAGAATGATACCAAAGCTTAGTACTGATAGAAGGATATGAATCATATGAACCCCCTTGTTGAGAAGAAGAAAAAGAAGAGAAAGAGAAAGAGATGACAGTGGAAGATGAAGAAGCTCTGGAAAATAATCCTAAGACTCCTAAGTATGTGCAGAGGAATCATTTGGAAGATCAAATAGTTGGAGATAAGAGAAAAGGTGTACTAACAAGAAGAAGAGATGCTATGGTAGAGGAATAGGTAAATGTTGTGTGTTTTGCACACATACCCTGCTTGGACTAGGGATCCCCCTCATTTTGCCTTGACCGCTTGTTGGGTCGGTTCGTGTTTGCTTCACTTCTGAGCCCTTGTTTTTGGACCTAATTGGTGAAAATTTTGTCAAATTGCAAAATACCATCATGCATTGCCATTTTCCAAAATTTCATGAAGTCTAGGGAGTTTGTGGAAAAAGCTTTGTGGGTTTATGCTATGCGGAAGCTGTGCCTCCTTTTGTTGTTCACAGGAACCTCCCTTGCAGGTTGCCATCTACAAGATGCCATTCACATGACATCATGGTTAACAACATATGCACCTCATTCTTCCGCATGGCCTCTACACCCCATGACTCCCACACCACATTCTTTTGCACCCATGTTCCGTGCACATTTTTCAAAAATTTGCATGAATTGCTTGGATTAATGACACTTGGGGTTTATAAATAGAGGGGTTTCGATGGGTCATTTTCACCCTATGCAGTCAAATTTGGAGAGCTAAATGAGCTACTGTGTGTGCAAGTGGATTGAACGATTGAAGCATTGTTATCCTCTAGTTCCCTCCGTGCGGTCGCAGGTAGGGATCATTTCCCCTTTCTCATTTCTGTGTTTTTTTGTAATTTACTAAGAGTTGAGCATCTGGGGTTTTGAAGTTGAATGTATGGGGGGATAATCAAATGGTTAGATTTATGGGGGGGTTTCAATGTGGGCACAATAATTAGAATATTATGGCACTAGTTAAACGTTGAATGAACTGGTGACTAAGTGAAAACTGTTGCAGTCACAATGTGGAAACTCAATTAACTCGTAGTAGATAAACCCTAAACCTTGAAAACCTTTAAGTGTGAAATCATCATTGGACTTCCTTTGCTGAAGGACGCTTTCAAAATTCCCTTTCAAACAACATGAACAAACACAACATCCACCTTCATAGTCTTCGTGGGATGAAACTTGGGGTCATCAAACTTGTCAAAATGTCAAAAATTGAAAACCATCATAGACGATCCCTTGTGGGACACCATTGGCAGAAAGTTGCAAGATACAAGCCATTTTAACAGTCAAACTCTAGTAGTTTCTCATCCAACGACTTCTGCATTAATCATTTTCGCAAACATCATTGAAACCAAAGTCTCAAAACCGCTAAGTGTTAGGTCCAGTGCAAGTTCTTTTATGCGGGGAGCCATGGGCAAAGGGATGTTAGGTATAAATCATTTCCACGATGAAGCTTGAATGATATTCTACCTGGTAGCTTCCACCCTCAACTTTCTCGCAGGATGTTAAATGTATTTTAACCAATACGGGGCTACCATCGTGGAGTGCCACCTCTGAAACTCCGTCTCCAATGGCATAATTAACCATGGCACTTGCTCCCTTAACTCTTGTAAACCAACCTTAGAGCCGTTGAAATTGTTTAAGTTCGAAAGTTGCTTAACACTAGAAGCCTTTGCGGATGTTCCCTTGGGGGACACCATTGGCAGAAAGCTATGGGATACAAGCTGCTATTAACGAGAGAACTTAGGCAACTTTTTGAGCAACAACTTTTGCGTTCACATTTTCCACATGGCTTCGAAGTGAGACATTTTTGCATACAATTAATGCCAAGCCTTGATGACGTAGGCCTCAATTCCAACATCATTGCATTGACCCTTTGGTCATGAATTAAAAAATCTAAGTATGAAGGTCAATGCAAGTTTTTCGATGCAAAATTCCGTTCATGGGATCCTGTTCGCCTCGGGCCATTTTTTCAAATGACATCAAACTTGAGAGCCTCTGGGTAGACAAATTTCACATTGTTCTTTTATGCATCACTTGAACAACTATTTGAATCATAAGATTAACTTCCCCACATGCCAAATGAGCTATTCAACAAATTGAGCTTAGAACATTGAAGTCTAAAACCTTTGCGAGTTTTCTCATGCTGGAGGCTGCTTGCGGATCTCCATGAGCTTGATTTCATTATTCAACTTCTTAACATTTAGAGGCATCCACATGAGTGGCATCCACATGCCAAGTTTCTACACTCTGCAAAATGACTAAAATTTCAAGCAAGGTGATCTAACATGACTCCCTATCCTATTTTCCACATGCCAAAATAACCTAGTTCAAAATTTGCCAAGTATAAAACCATTGCGGATATTGGGATGCGGGAAGATGTTGGAAAAATTCCATCATCCCAAAGTCATTGTTAGCGGAAAAGCTTGGACAAATTTTTGAGTGACGACTTCTACATTGAGTTTTTTCGCAAAAGCCAAGGGGTCAACTTTGACCAAGTAAATTGATCCTAAGTACTTTAACCTGCATTTTGCACATACCTTAATGGATCCACATCAAAATAGCTCAATATTTTGTCCATGCGAAAATATCCTCATGGGATTGTGGGTCGTCGTGCACTCCAAGATGTTTTTAACGACATTAACATCAACGACATCCGCACGATAGAAACCTGTACTGTCTGGTCCACAAAGTTACAAATATTGAAAATGATCATAAAATGATGAAATTTATTGAATTTAATGGCTCATTTGAGGTATGTGAATGCATTTAATGACATTTTAGCTTGATCTAACCAACATTCTAGTCTTTTCTAATTTATCAAGGCATTTACTACACGTTCTTTGTGCAGGATTTATGGAACCAACTGAGAAGACTAACAAGGCTAAGAAGAGCACAAAGGCTAAAATGAAATACGAGTTCCATGGGGTTGAGTGTGCCTCAAATATTGTCGCACAATGGGACAAGGTGACTGATACTGATTTAGGGAAAATAAACATCGATGAATTCAAACAACAGGTCTTGGTTAACCCAAAGACTAAAGAAGCATGGAAGCTAAAGAAAAGTGGGCTTGCAAAGGCATCAGGCTTCTCTCTGGCCCTGGTCAACCTAGAGTTGATCTTTGGATGCAAAGAGTGCTACCATCCACAAACTAGGAGAATAATTACTATAGATAGGAGAGTATTGGCTGACTTGACTCGTATGTCAATCAGGAAAACATTTGGGATCCCTCTATTTGACAAAATGGAAGAGATAGAGAAGGAATATGCTCATAATGTGTGGAAGCAGACCCCACGGGCTTTAAGAGAACCATTAATTAGACATGGATGATCGAACATCATGGGAGCACAAACAAATTGCCTCAGAAGCTTTACCGAAGTGACTTCATGGAGGAAGTCAATGATCTTGTAACTCTCTTGAGTAGGGTGATGGGGCTCCCTACCTCGATATTTGAATGGATGTGGTACTTTGTAGAAGAGATCTTCAGAGGCGAAAAAAAGCTCCACTGGGCCAAGATAATAAGTGACAACCTCCACAATTAGTTTTTTGTAGTAAAGAAAACTAAGGAGTTCTATATGACTTCTTACATTGTATATCTTTTGGCGGTTAATTTTCCCCACAAGGGGAAAAATTGTGTTGGTGAGTTAGGAACGAGGAATGGAAAAAACTCTATCTATGATTGCTATCCTCAATTGCAATACATGATTTATGAAAAGGATTACAGGAGGGTGAATGATGCTTTGGGTGCTGGAAAGACGTTGAGTCCATTTTTTGGCCATTTAGTGGAAGTGTTTTCCTTGATTTTTAGAATTCGACACATTTGACCATAAAATTTGAAGCACTTAGAGATGGAATCTTTGAAAAAGTCACTAATCATAAAATGTAGTACTTGGAGTTTAGTTTCCAAATATGTAATTTATTTCAATACCCAAATGATACAAATTGATTTTCAATAGGCGTTTCTAAAAACCATTGTTTAAAAGTCATTTTTTTACCATACCACGCACATGTACGTCATCCATTTTGACCCAAATAATCATATTTTTCTAAATCATTTTGGGAAAAGATTGGTAACTCACTAAAGCATGCTTTCCATATTTTTTTGTTATTTTTTATTGAATATATTTTTTTGTTAATTTTTTATTGGTCATATTTGGTGTTTTGAAAAATGTCATGTACGCCACGCATAAGATGACCTAAACTTATCATTTTTAAAATTTTTTTAAATTGAAAAGAATTGTCTGAAGTACACTTTAGTGCAATTTATTTGTCAAAAAATTATGTTAATGAAAAGTTATTAAATTACTAAAAAACCCTAATAATTCAAGTTTATGGACCTGTTTCATTAGAAATTAAATGAAAAATAAAATAAAGATCCAATTGTAATTTTTTTTACATATTTGGAATCTACACTGTATCATTTATAATGGGTTTTAATTTCATCAAAATGTTTTGCAAAAATTGTCTTTAGATGTATGACCAAAGTCACTATTTTCTTGTGACATTGCTAGGACCTTCAATTTGCAAGTCAAACCAGGTCCAAGGCCTAGGTTTGGATCCCCAAACCTTTTCCTGAACCAAAAAACAAAGCACAAACCCAACCAAAAATCCATATTTTAAAAAACGGGATCCCGTTTCATAATTTTTTATGCTTTTACGAAATGAGACCTCATTTTGAAAATTGCCAAAATGAAAAATTTCCATTTTGGAAATTTTTCAAAATGGATACTTCCAAAAACAAAAAACTTTTGAAAATGGGATTCCATTTTGAAAACTTTCCAAAAATGGAAAATTTTCAAAATGGGATCCTGTTTTTTGATTTTAGGCTCGAGATCTCGAACCTAAATGGGATCTTGTTTATTAAAAAGTGAGATCCCATCATGTACATTGTGAGGACATTATCAAAGGATTATCGTAAAAGGTTATCCCACTGTGCCAAGGCATTGGTCAAGAATTTCGGGTATTGGTTTATCCAGTTCCCCAAGTTCACCTACATAAGAGTTGAAGGATTCTCAGGGTTCCCACACCGTCTACCAAGGTACCCTAGTGACAGAATAATTTTGTTGGAACTTACTTGAAAATTGTAGACAACACATTCATTGCTGTAAGAGAAGCACCATGATGGGGTCTCGTACCCCATTATTTTTGGTCAAGGAAGTATTCATGCCCTGCTACCCCTTGTGAAAAATACTCAGAAAAGGAAATTGTAGAGTATAATATTGAGTTGCATACAGAGCAATGAAGCCTGGACCCTCTGGGAAAATTGAAGAAGCAGGTTGGGAGACAACATGCCCACAAAGCTCATATTGAAGACTTCTGGGAAAACTGTGATGACGACCATGAGGTCTGAAAGTGGCGTTATATGAGAATGACAACAAAGTTTGTAAAATCCATTGATCTATTCCCAGTTCCTGACTAGGTGGTTGAGGATTACAATATTCTTGATGAAGGGTATAATGTTATCACCAAAGTATCATTTCCAATGATTGACTAGGCTGAGCTAGAGGTCACAAATTTAGATACAATCACATGCCTAATAGAGCAATGGACCAAGAAATGGATAGATAGCCAAGTAGCTCAATTGTAGCAACAGGGTGTTGAGTTGACATATGGAGAACTGGAAGATGATATTGAAATTGAGACCAAGAGTGGCATTGGTGCAGGTTCTTTGGGGGAGGCCACAAAGTCTCCACTAGTCACCAGATCAAAGAAAATAAAGGATGCACCAGAGTGACAACCGAAACAAAAGGTATACTCCCGAAAGGCGGTTGAGGGGAAGAGGTTTCCTAAAAATTCTAAGAAGACAAGAACCTTTGTTCCTAATATGCCTATTATACTAGAGGAATCCTCACCTCTAGAGGGAGAAGTAGGACCATAATCACCTCCACATACCACTTCCCTACTCCCATCTGCTCCTGTTGCACCATCTCCTTCCACTCCAACATCATTGTCCATCTCATCCCCACTTGATGTGGACATCTTCTTCCACCTCACCTCCACTTCTTCGATGACACCCATGGTCATGGTTAATTCCTCCTCCTCAACCACGTCTCCCCTATCATCTTCATCGCTTCTGCATTGCCGAATTTCTCCACCCTACCGCATTCTATGCCTGCTATCCCTATAGCTCCCATTTCGTTGCATGATACCTTTACTACTTATTTACAAAACATACCTCAAACTATTTTGACTCCTGAGGCCAAATTCTTCATGGCTCAATTCGCTGCCTCACTACCTACCCCTCCACCTCCTATTGATCTACCCAAGATGGATGTGACAATGCAAATATGCGAGGAAATGGAAAGGAGAAGTGATGAACAACTCAAAGAGATAGCTGATATTGCTGAAATTCCTGAAGATTCAGACCATGATGATTACCATGAGCATGTCGATGATGGTCTAAAAATTGTTGGCCTAGATGAGGTCACCTTAGATGAAGAAGGGCAACAAATTCCCAAAGATGGAGATCTCAATGGATTGGATAAGTATTATGATGTGGAGACCTCTAATAAGGAGCTTGAAGATGAAAAAAATAAGGAGCATGATGAAAAAGATGCAAGTCCAGAAGAGCACCGCCCTGAAGAAGAAAGGAGTGGCCCAAAAGTTAATATAATGCAAGAAGGAAATGCTAGAAAAGATGAACTTCCAAAAGCCGTCCAAGATGAAGAAATGCATTTGGAAGGAGAGAAAGGTAAAGAAAAGGGGAGTACTAGTGAGAAGAAAGTTGAGCTTATGCAAGAAGATGAGATTGAGCCTAATGTGGATAAGGAGCCAACAGGAGAAGAAAATGTTGAGCAAAGAACCGTGGAGACTGCCAAAGAGCGGAATTTGAGCTTGATAAAGGGAAGGCCATAATGGAAGAAGGACAAGGTGAAGAAGAAAATAACACTGAAGACACTCTTAGGCATGAAGGGGAAGAGCCTTAAAAGGATTAAGAGGATGCAGATAATGAATTCAACACTACATTCCTTGATCAACAAGCAAAGATCCCCTCATGGCTGGAGCAAAAATTGAAGACCAGAGCTCTAGTGCTTCCAAACCCAAAGGCTCGCATGAAAGCCATATTGGCTCGATCTCAGGTCAAGACACGAGAAAAGAAGAAGCCCAAGATCAGATCTCAGATTACTATGGATGCATCGGGATCCCACATACTCTAAGTGGAAACTCTAGTGGTAGATAAGGATGATGAGACCCTTTGGGCCAAGGATTATTAGGTTACAACCATCAATCTAGGCATGACATCGAGAGTGTAGAAAATTGATGAATTCCAGGCATTTGTCACCAGTATCCTCAAACAAATGGATAAAGATCAAGCTACAAAGGAAGAATTGAAAGCACATGCAGGAGAGTTGACGAACTTCATTCAATAATGGGTTACTTTTGGAGAAGAAATTCTAGCAGAGTCCCAAGTGCCTACCCTATTATCCAAAGAAGAAATCAACAAGATGGAAAGGATGAGAACTTGGACCAAGTTCATCTCGAATTGGCTCAAGAAAGTGATTGATGTGGGAACCAAGGCCATCTGCCATGGGGTTGAAATGCATAATTACTTCTTGGTTCTGAAGGAGGAAATTACAAAAGAGGCGGAAGCTAGCAAAGACTTTCCTACTTTGTATAATATGACATGCCCCAAGCTGAAGTGCATTCTGAAGTTATCTATAGAGATCTAGGAGCAAGAGTTGGCTCTACCTAAAGAGGATCACTAGCTACTTGAGGCATGGTTGTTCAATTTTGAGTTCGTAAAAGGAGTTCTAGAAAAGTCAGAAAGTAAGTTGGATTCTATTTTCCCCCGCATCTTGGAAAATTTTTCTAAATGTGATGAGATCTTGGAACTGCTAGTCAGAGCTAAAATGCCTACTGAAGAGTTGGATTACAAGCTAGGAAAGTGTGAATTCTTGAAGAAGATGGAGCGAAGAACCAACAACATTTTTTCTATAGACTTTATGGATTTTGTTGCATGAGATTTCACATGATCAGAGCAAATCATTCAAGCAAGGAATACATGTGTAAAACAACATGTAGAACTAGTGGAAGAATTCACAATGATAGCTTACAAGATCAACAAGTCCAATTTCCCAGAGTAGGCCAAGCTCTTAGCCATCATAGGGAAATTTGTCCAATATTCTTTAGTGCAAAAGGAGGTTGGAAATATTATAATAGATGATAACTATTTATAGTTTTCAACTAAAAGACAAAAGTAGCTAAAGGACAAAATAAGCTACAAGAAAAAATGGCTAGAAGACAAAATAGGTAAAAGAAAAAATAGTAGCCAATTTAATATTGTGAAATATTGTACTTAAATCTTGGGTAAAGTGAAAACCCTAAGCTGTAGTAAATTTGGGCCATTCATTGTAAATCAATCCTGGCCATTCATTTGGGTTTTGGGAAACTATAAATAGAGGCATCCTCTCATTTTCAAAGGGAGAAATGAGTTGTTGTAAAAGACATTTTGAAGCAACATATAAGAACAAATTGAAGTTTGGTGGTTTCTTTGAGTTTTCTCTAAATGTTTGCATGATTCAGCCTCCATAGTTTATTTCAGCTTAGTTTATTTACTGTTTAAGTTCTATTTTTGTTTGTTAGTTAATGTTTAGATTTAATCGTGGTTGTGTGTTATGGTATTTGATGCACTTCCAACTCATGTTTTTTGTATTCTATTGATAATAGGTTACTGTGTAAAGCTAGTCTGAGCTCATTTATTTATTGCATTTAACTTAAACTATGTATGTGTATGGATTATGTATTCATGTTGCAGTCTGAAAATCTAAAGGAAACCTTAGAAGATTGCACTGGTTTTGTGATACTATAGAAGTTTCTTGGTTAATAAAAACTTGGTTTTGGAAGTCTATCTACTGTAACACTTGCCATTGTTGCTATTGTTCATAGATTTTAGAATAAGGATAACTTCTTAAAACCCTACACCTTTTAAAGTAAGTTTCAGAATGTTGTTTTAAATTTTTCTACTACAGTATACCTATTTGCAGATTTTTGAAACTTCATTACAGACCCATGAAACTTCCATGCTTTGTGAACCATAAAGGCCCCTTGTGATTACACACAAACCACACATTACAATTGAGTTGTTTATGCATCGTCATGACCTAAAATCTGAGAGACCTTGGGGTACTTTTTGAAACTTTTTTTGTAGGAAATTACCTTTCAAGAGAGATAGAACACTTGTGCCCTTTTTGTGTTGAGAAGTGCAAAAACACCCATCAACAATAAAATTTTGTTTAATCTTTGAGGTAGAACCTAAAATATTAACTTAATCATGCAAGGATGAGAATTGGATCAAAGTTATGGAAGAAGAACTGGGGAATATTGAGAAGAATCAAACATGGGAACTAGTCCCAAGACCAACAAACAAGAATGTGATGAATTAAATGGGTTTTCAGGAAAAAAATGAATGAGAATGAAGAAATTATTAGAAACAAGGCTAGGCTTGTGTGTAAGGGCTACTCAAAAGTGGAAGGAATATATTTTGAAGATACTTTTTCTCTTGTGGCAAGAATGAAAGCTATTAGTATGCTTTTGGCTTTTGCAGCTCATAAAGACTTCAAGGTGTATCAGATGAATGCCAAGTCTTCATTTTTGAATGGTGAGTTAGAAGAAGAGGTGTACATTGAACAAAAAGAAGGTTTTTAGTTATCAGAAGATTCTAATATGGTCTATAGGTTGAAGAAAGATTTAAATGGACTCAAATAGGCTCTTAGATCTTGGTATGTAAGATTGGATAAGTACTTATTGCAACAAGGATTCAAAAAGGGTACTATAGAAAAAAAAATATTTACTTCAAGGTTGAGAGAGATCAAATCTTGATTGTGGTTGTGTATGTTGATGACACAATCTTTGGAGGAAATGAGGAAATATGTAAAAGGTTTGTAGAGAAGATGCAAAATGAGTATGAAATTTCAATGTTTGGGGAGATGAATTTCTTCCTTGGGCTACAAATCAGTTAATTTGATAAAGGTATTTTCATCTCATTATCAAATTATGTCAAGGAAATGTTAAAGAAGTTTGGAATGGATGACACTAAACTAGTATGTACTCCCATGGTTACTAGTTGTAAGTTGAGATAAAATGATCAATCTCCTAAGACAAATTAGAGAAAGTATAGATCCATGATTGGTGGATTGCTATATCTAATTGCTACTAGATCAGATATCATGCATGTAGTATGTCTTGTGGTAATATTTCAAGAAGATCCTAGAGAATCACATGTGGAAACAATAAAAATGATATTTAGATATTTGAAAGGCACTCTAAACTTTGGTCTATGGTATCCTAGGGATACTGATTTCTCTTTGAGAGCTTATGGAGATGTAGTTTGGGTAGGTTGTATATATGAAAAAAGAAGTACAAGTGGAGGTGCTTTCTTTCTTGGAAGTAGATTGGTTTCTTGGTTGAGTAAGAAGCACGATTTAGTGTAATTATCTACTTTAGAGATAGAATATATTGCAACAACATCTTACTATGTATAGGTTTTGTGGAAGAACAAGACACTGAAGGATATCAAAGTATCATATGATGAACCTTTTATATCTTGTGTGATAACACAAGTGCTATCAACATTTCAAAAAATCTAGTAATGCATTCAAGTATAAATCATATCTCTATTGATATAACTTTCTAAGAGAGAAAGTTGTTGACAATGAAGTGAAGTTGGAGTATGTTCCCACAAAGGATCTTCCAAAATATACATTTGAGTATCTTAGAAACAAGCTACAGGTTATAGCACCTCCTTCTTTTAACTATATGCATAAGATCGTGCATCTATCCAAGGGTGAAACTCAATAGGAATTCTTAGTCTTGGACTGATGAAGGCTACATCTTAGGGGGACCATATGTAGTGGTGTCTTTGGTTGGTGCAGTCAAGGAGATAACATCTTATGCCCCTAAGGGGGGGAGAGCAGTGGAGAGAAAGTAAATGGGAGAGAAAGTAGGTTGTAGATGTTGCTCTTTTCCATTGATGTCAAAGGGGGAGAGAAAAGAAGCTTGAAAAATATAAGCAAGGGGAGAAAGAAAGAAGTCTAAAATGTAAGAAATTTCCAAGGGGAGTGTTGCTTGATGCAAGGTTGCTTATGTTGTTGATGGTTTTTTAGAGATGGTGTCAAAGGGGAAGATTGTTGGAGATTATTGCACTATGTTTTCATTAGTGTTGTCATTGATTTCAACCTATGTCAACCTCTAGTATGGTCATGATGAGAAGTTTTTTTTGGTGTTGAGGATGTGTTGCAGATGCAATTGGTTCACTTGGTTTCCAAGCGCTTTTGAGAAAATTTGAATAGAGAGTGTACAAAGTGTCAAAGTTGTGTTTTGTATTATGCTCTAGATTTCTTCATGGTTGAAGATGTGCTTGTGCATTTCGGGTAAAATGATCAAAGGTGTTCAAAGGTGTTATATCTAGAGTTTCAGGTTTTTGATCGTGTGGCATTGGAAGATGTCTCTAATAGTGTGTTTCCTGTGAAGAAGGTTGTCCAGGAGAAATGGAATTGCTTCACATTTAACTACATTGAGGTTTGTTGTTTCATGGATTTGGGAATATGCTTATATTGCTTGTATCTACCTTCCCCTAGAGTGCTTAGTGTTCAATTGTTAACAAAAGGTTTGTTAGTGAGTTGTATGTCTGTGGTAGTATGGTTGGTTACACAAGATGATAGTATTCTTAGTTTTAGTTGGTTGCATCAGTGTTGCTGAATATTTTGATGATGTTAGAATATTCCAATATGTTGTGTGATTTTTCTATGTGGTATGTAGGATGTTTTTAGACCTTATGAAGAGTGAATTGATTTTTTTATAGTTAGTGTAGGTTTGGCCAACCTGGCGTGATAACGTTGATTACAAAGATTATTTGTTGTTTGTGGAAGCATGGTGTAACTTGTCGGTATAGATTTGGGTCTAGTTTAACCCTTGGTTTGGTCCACCACTTCTTTCCACCATGGAGGTGTTTGGTACCAAAATATTTGGTGTTTGCATGTTTGAGGTGCATATGTTTCATTGACGTTGACCTAGAGAAGTTGTTTAAGGTCGTAGAAGATATATATAATCAAGATTAATTGTTGGAGATGTCTGTGATGAGTAGTGATGTGAAGGATTATGTGAATGTAATCAAGTTTTGTGATTTGAGTGCAAGCTTAAATGCCTAAGGCCACCGGAAGCAGTGATTAGAAGGTGTCTACATTTTTAGTGTACTTGAAGTTGTTGGAGGTAGTGAGCCAAAGGTTGCAAATGGTGTAGAGTTGTTGTGGTGGATCTTTCTCTTTCTTTGAGGTAGTGAACCTCCTTGTAACAATCTTCTTGTATTCTCTTTCTATTTAGACAATGAGTTCTTTGGGTAGTGAGCCATTATTTTCTTCTAGGCAGTGAGCCCTTTCGGTAGTGAGCCATTTGTAATTGGCGTTGTTATTGATATATACGTGAGTTAATCCTCATCGTGGTTTTTCCCTGGTTAGAGTTTTCTACATAAATATAGTGTTCTATGGTGTATGGTTGTGAATGTGATTATGTTTCATTAGCTTACAATCATATTGATGCATAATAAGGGTTTGATGGTACAATTGATTCACCCCCCTCTTAGTTGTATTGTGTGTCTAACAGTGTTTACAACTACAAACAAAGTTAATAATTATATGCATTCACAAATTGTTCATGGTTCTGGTATAAGACTAGAATAGTAGCACTAACCCAAATTGAATAGTACACGAATCTGGTATAAAATAGGGTTAAAAACAATAGCTGAGATTTCTATATGTTCATTGCCACAATTTACCCATTTAATTGGGTTTAACAATCTCATTATATATCTATATATACCTGCATATGTATGTTTATTTTATATGTATGTATGTATGTATGTATGTATGTATGTATATGTATATATGTGTATATGTATATATGCATATATATAATTAGATTTTATAATATCATCGCTGCACATTCAAACCCTATAAAGACTATATCTATTTTATTGAACTTCTTGTATCCATTTCAGAAATATCATGTATTTAACTATTGCATAATGGAAATCATTAATTACAAACTACATTGATACCTAGCATATATACAAGGAGAAAAAAATAGTAGCATAAAAAATCACTAAGTGATATGTTTTCCTAATTCACAAAGTCTTCAAAAATTCTAGAGTCATAGTTATGGTGGCACAACCATATGTATGCAACAACATATATATTTATTTGAGGAATAAGTAATATTGTGTGGAGAAAATAGTAAGGTAACTTAAAGAGTATAAAAGGGAACTTGACTTTGACAATTCCTTGCTCACAATGTTACAAGCAAAATAGTGGAAAAATCTCTTAGTCCCTGATATGGTTGTCTTTATTTCTTGATCATTGTCCTTCCTTTTCCAATAATTGTCCTCCTGATCATACTAAGATCCCTCTCTTTCCTTTTTATCATTTTTAATATTTCTCATGTAATAGGATCAACTATAATTCTTTATTTTTAGAACCGACTATTTTTTTTTCTTCTAATTATGCAATGCTTTAATGAGTTCATTATTTATTTAATTTAATTTTTAATCTTTATTTAAAACTTCTTTAATTGATTGTATTTTCTTCTTTTAGTCATAGTCATGCAATTGATTAAACTATTAGATATTTATAATAAAAAGCTTTTTATATTTATAAATATATATTATATTATATATATATATATATAATGCAATTTCTTATGAAAAATAAAATCTTTTAATTTTTCCACTTACATTTAGTTTCACAAACACAAAAAGAATTATATGACATTTTTAAATTATAATTTAACTTTCTCAACATAATAGCCATAAACATAATCATTACACATAAAACAATAATGTAACCTTAATATCACAATGCAATCATATCACACACAATGCAAGAAGGATGTGACTATGTGAGTGTGTGAATGCATTGGGTTTCCATCATACTTACTATTCATTGCCAAGTGGCTATGATACCCCTACCTCAACCATATTTTCGCCTTCGACAAATTTTCATGCACTTATTCACATTGAAATTTACATCAATAGTTTAGTTCATAAAACCATACCTGAAGCACATGCACATAACATCTCATCTCAATTTCAAGCATTTAAAATATCATTTATTTAAAAACACATTTGTCCATAATCAAACAATTATAAGATAATCAACCAATAGTCTCAACTAACTACATTTATTTATTAAATAAGTTATGTGAGCAAAAATGAGATGTGACAAGTAAGAAGTATATTAGACCTTCAACAACAAATGAAGATGGCATATCATCATCTATGGTAGCTAGTTGATTGCACCGAGATTTTAATTTGTTCACCAACTCGTGTTTCTTTTGGTTGATTATTAGATGTGTCAAAATAAATATTAAAACCATAATTTATAAATATCCATGTGAAATGACATACATTAAAGAGATAAAAAAATTAAATTTACACTTTATGAAATATATTTTTTTTTGAAATAATTATAACTAAAATGCTAACTTAAAAAAATATATAACGTATTTATATTTCAATTATCCAAAAATATCCTCCATAAATAATTATTTATATTAATCAAATATGATTTATTTTATTTTTTCAACAATACAATAACATGAAACCTAATTTTTTAAATGTTTAAAATTATAATTTAATACATAAACTTTGAATTAAGAATGAATACAACTTTTTTTATTATTTTAACTTGAATAATCATAAAATGAATCTTCTAAACAATTTAATGGGTATAGAGCTATCAAATGGTAGTTATTATTCTCCATACAAATTGGTATATATTAGTTATATTAATTAAATATGATTTAGTTTTATTTTTCAACAATACAATAACATGAAACCTAATTTGCTAAATATTTAAAATTATAATTTAATACATAAACTTTGAATTAAGAATGAATAAGACACTTTTTTTAAAATTTAACTTGAATAATCATAAAACCAATCTTGTAAACAATTTAATGGGTATATACAAGTATCAAATGATACTTATTATTCTTCATACAAATTGGTATATATGGCCACTAAATATACATATTCCTAGCCATCATGCATGCATCTATATCATGCACGATTGGTAAACAAAATTGTTTATTTTCAAATAAATGTGAGTCACTATGATTAGAAGTATCATAGTCCATGCAACACGATTGATTGACACATACAAATAAATGAATCATATTTATTTCCATGAACACTTGTAAAGTATTCTAAGTATTTCTCTAAATAAATGAGCATATATATATATATATTCATAAATACAAATAGTACATTAACCCAAAAGGATTAAAAGTTATTTTGAGACCTTTTAGAGACAATTATTCCACAAATATTGGCTATCTCTCACAAAGTCAATCCTATAGGGGGTAGTACATATAAGTTGGCCCAATACGACAAAATTTGTACTCTAAAAAGAGAGATTGCATATATATATAGTACATTAACCCAAAAGGATTAAAAGTTATTTTGAGATCTTTTAGAGGCAATTATTCCACAAATATTGGCTATCTCCCACATAGTCAATCCTCTAGAGGGTAGTGCAGGTAAGTTGGTCCAATAAGGAAGAATTTGTATTTGAAAAGAGAGATTATATATATATATAATAGCCATAAATACAAATAGTACATTAACCCAAAAGAAATAAAGTTATTTTGAGATCTTTTAGAGACAATTATTCCACAAATATTGACTATCTCCCACATAATCAATCCTATAGGGGTAGTACATGTAAGAGAAGAATTTGTATTCTAAAAAGAGAAATCACAAGTTCAGAGTTCAAATCTTGTAGGGATAGAGTATATATACACCATATTAAAGCACAGATAGATGTTTCCTGCATTGTACTGAGAATACAAAATAGTATAATATGCTATAACTTGTCTGTAGATCCAAAAATAGATCACAAGTACCTTAGACCATAAAAGGATTGTATTCCTTTAACCTACTTGTTTAGTACCTTACACTCAAAACAATTCTATTGCAATGATCGAAGACACTCAGAACAATGAATACGTTCATTGAATTTCAACAGTAGGTCAGTAGAACATTTGTTGCAGATCGTCCAGTTCTACTTATATGACAAGTTGCAGGGAAGAAACAGACATTTCCATGTCTTATTAAGCAGTGATGATGATATGACCGGCGGCTATGGAGACACAGAGGGCAGGAGAGATTTAGAATTAACTTTTTTTATATTTATTTTGTACTAGTAAATGTGCAAATGAAATGTTAGATAGATTCGTTATCTCAGAAAGTGTAAATGGTTGGTGATTACTTAACAATAAAATTGATGAATTAGTTTACAGTTTTTAATGTTTATCAATAATATTGTACTATTTTGTTCTTTTAATATAATATTTTATTTAATGGATGTTCGGTTTTAAAATAAGATAGACAATCTAAAGAATTTTGATGACATGATATGTCTAATTATAAAAGTATTACAAAATAGCGTAGTTGTCAATAATTATAATTTTATAAAATTTGTAAAGAAAATGTTGCTTCTCATGTGAATTGATTTTTAAGATAATTTTAGATCATTCTTGTTATATCAATAATCACTGGAATCTATTTTGACTTCATTAGTTGTCTTGTTTTGAGATTTGAAAATTGGGGATATGTGTAGATTATATTAAAACAATGGTGTTCGCATCAACCCCCCAAATTAGCAATTGATATAAGTGTATTATTGGGGTTTATATGACCTTGTCTTTGTAGGAGTTTCTTGTAGGCAAGCCATTAAATATGAATAAGACTTATCATTGTTCTCTCCATAAAGGATCTTTGCCTTTTCGAAGTTTTGAGCCTCTTTTGGAGAATGACTTTAAAAATCCTTTCATTTGTTTGAGATATTATTTTAGTGCTTGTGATGGATACACAATAATCCTTTGTTTTATGTTTAAAAAGGTTATCCATTTGAAATTTTATAGCAAAGAAATAGTCTAGATATGAAAAAATTAGCTTGGGTCTCACAACAACAAAATACTCACTCAATTCAAATATAAATTTGACATCCATTGAGATTTAGAAAACATAGAAAATACATTATTGCAACTTATTGGGCATGCTCACTTCTTTGTTCCTTTGCATATTCTAATTATTTTTATTTATTAAATATGAGAGGAATGTTGGTAGGACCTAGGCTACAAAAGGACCGTGAAATATTTCCTCCAAACAATGTACAAGACATGTTGGTTAGAGTTGGTTTTTAGTGGTTGAGTTGATGTGGCTTTAATGGAGGCAACCCTTATTCAACCAATGTTGTTTTTTCCAAGGTAGTTTTGAATACTAACATATGTGGCTCAACCACTAGTCTTCTTGTAAGGACTTTACTAGATATTATATTCGTTAAAAATCCTTCAACCATTAGATCCATTCAAGGAATGATAATTGGACTTAAATCTAAATTACCCAAAGCACTTGTAAGATCAATCCCTTAATTAGCTTGGTTTTGTAAGAATTTTTTCTTTATTTATTTAAATGTTTGAAGTTAAACTATTTTTTCTATATTTTATGTAATGAAATAACTTGTTCAACAGAGGAATATAATATGAAATATGCTACAAATACTTGATAATAATAGAGAATAACAAGCCACTTCGAGAGGAAAACCTCCAAATATCACCAATGAGAACACAATTCATAATATGATGATAATAAACTTACCACTAGCTCCTATATATACCTTCATTATGCCATGGCTGCCACTTAAGCTAACCTAGATACTTAATTATAACCCCTTGGATGAGCTAACTACCTATATGAGACTATAATAATGATTATATAACTTAATTAGTAGTTAGGTAGTCATAGGATGAGTAATCATAACCCTAAGCACAAATAGGATAAATGGTGTATCATTCTACAAGTAAAAACCATAAATCAACTTATAGTTTCATTAAATTTGGAATTGATGTTTTGGTCCAAAGGTAGTTTATTGAGCTTTATTTTTTATTTTTCACTATCAAATGAATGATAATGTTGTAAACAACCAACATTTATGTTTCATGTTGTATAAGATGTGAGCATGAATGGATTGATACTCTACCAAATTATTGGTTTACAATTCAATTCCCCTATATGTCCAATTTTTTAAGGTGTTGATTCATTCCAATGAGCTTGGAGTGCATTCCGTATAGCTTTGAGTTGTTGGCTAGTTTGACATGGATCATTGATTTGTGAGCTCCTAGAACCCACAAGAAGTTGGGGAAAAATAAGGCCCTATAGGAACTTGACAATGTTGGGACCATTAAAGCATAGATATTTTTATTATAGTTTATTTTTAAAAATAATTTATATAAAATTATTTGTGTTAAATCTATTTTTAAAAGAAATAGTTTAGAAATTTTATATTAAAATTTTATTATTTTCATAAGAAAAGTACCAAATAATTAGTTGGACATACTATAAATAAGTCCAACATACACTTTTTATTCCACACATTTATATAAAAATTATAACTAGTACTTGCACCTAAAGGAGGTTCAAGGATTACACCGATAGAAAACTATATGCATTGTAATATGTTAGAGAAAATGTTTTTATGCATGGGTGCATATAAATGCCATGTGCTACAAATTTTAGCTGTGTGTGGTTGGATTAAACAATTTATAGTAAGTGCTAAATAATGAAATAAAATAAGGTTAGACAAATCTAGATTTTTTCCTTAAAGGAATTAAGTATTATCTAATTTTGAAATGTTTGCATATAGATTTAAAACATAAAGCAAAGCAAATGAAAAAGAAAGTTGTCATCAAATTGACAAAAAATATTGTAAATGGAAATAGAATGTTCCCATCCAGCTAGAAAATCAATATTTATTTCACATGATAAGTGAGATTTTGGAGGCTTTCACTTGATATTTTGGAGGCTTTTACCATTAAATGGCAGTTGGTTTAACATTAAACAACAACTAAAACTTGTTTTTCGATGACTCAATAGTGGTTTGCAAGTGTGAGACTTGTTTCAGGCTCAAATCTTACACTATATGTAGCCTGTAGGCTAACAATGAACTATTTTTTTTATTTTTTATTTTTTATTTTAATAGCATGTGACTACATATGCTTTTTGTTTCTCATATTTTTTTAATATAAAAACTTGTTTTCAAATTATTTTTTTCCTTCTTTTTCTATATTTAAATTAGAATATAAGTGCTTTTTTGAGTCCTTTCAAAAATATTTTATTAGGTAATTTTATATGCATACATATGTATGCATATAGAATATATAATACTAAATTTTATATTTTTTATGTATTTTTCTTAAGTATTATTTTATTTAAATATTAATTTTAAATTTACTATAAGAAAATTTGATGTCTTCTCATTCTATTGTAAATAAACTAGCATACATATATTAAATATTAATATATATATAAAATACACCGAGAGTTATCTTTCTCGAGGCGCCTATTGGCAATTTAGTGGGCAATAAATTTAATTGTAGGAACTTAATATGTTATGAAAGTGATGGATTGAAATATCCTCAAGTCTTTGTGAATTATCTTTGATTTCTCTTTGTGATTAAATCTCTTTTGATTGATATAGTGCAATTTTTCATTTCTGGGTAAAAAGTATACCAAACAAAGGAAATACAAAAGCCAAAAAAAGTTATTAACCTATCAATATATTTAAAAAGCAAACACCCAATCATAATATGTAATTTTGGCTAAGTCAAAATTTTCATAATTTGACAAGCGCTAAAAAAAATCAACTTAATCCTTTGAACATGTTGATTATTCCAAATCATTCCAAAATTTGAACAAGAACTTTTAGGAAAATTTGCGTTTTCATGATAATTCAGATCATGTAACAACTAAAATGTTTGTGTTGTTAACATGTCCCTCTTTGATTCTTTTGAGAACATTTGAGAATGCTCCAAAAAGAAAAGAAACCAATCATCACAAGTTATTTAGGAAATCTATTTGTTTATAATGAAGTTTGCATGTAGAAAATAATATTAACTTCTTACAAGTGTTGTTTTTGGTCCAACAACATGCTTATAGTGTCTAAAATCATGAAATTCAGGATAATATCAACATCCCATGCATTTTAAGTAGTAATGAATTTTACCTATTAAAAAAACTAATAAAACTCATAATTTCTTCTTAGAGAGATTAGTTGTTGAAGTGTCTATGCAAACCAAATCCAAGAATTCGTTCAGGAAGAAAAAATAATAGAAAAGGAGATACATTCATGGATAAAATTAATTAGATTTGCATACTAATCACATTTTAATACCCCTCATGTTGTTGATACTCTTATGTGTGGACTTTGTACTTGGTTTGTGTGGGTGATCAGTTCACCATTTTGGTTGTGTGTGGATTCATGGTTTGGTTGGTTTGTTGCATTTGATATTACATATGTTGCTAGATGATACATTTCATGGTGATTATGTTATATGGCTATGTTGTGGTGTTCCTTAATAATATATGTGGTGATGTGATTTTTATTCTATTATGGTGTCTGATGTGTTTGCTAATGTGTCTTGGTGAAAGGACGGAGTGGCATCACTTGCTTGCAAGTTCCCTGCTACCCTGTGATTACCTTTCACAGTGTGTCTGCAATGGAGATTTACATGCTACTTGACGTTTGTTTCTATGCAGGATGTAGGTACTGGACATCGACTCGACCTGCTTGACAGGTTTGAGCGTGTCCCATAAAATCAATGGGTTTGATGTTGAAAAGGGAGTGGTTAAGAAAGTGTCCCCGTCCCAAGTTCGTCACCTTGTTGTGACTCCAATGTTGTCTTTGTTTCAAACTCGTCTTTGTTTGTGATTGTGTTAGTGTTGATTATTTATTTCAGTATGTAAATATTTGTGATTTAATTAATTTTTATTTTGTGTGATTAATTAATGTATTTAGTTGATATAGTTATTTGTAGATAATTATGGTTAAGATAATTGAATAATGTTCTTGATTAAATGGATAGTTTAAATAAAATATTAGTTGCTTTGATGTAAATTAGAATGTTAAATCTGCTTAAGGTAGCGGTATTGATTTTTGAATTCTTAAGTTAATTAAATAGCTTATAATGCTATATTATTATTAAAAGAAAAATAAATAAAATAAATAATTAAAAATTAGTTAATCCTTTTATTAGAGGATTTACGGGAATAAGTGGGGAATTTAATGAAATTCTAATTGGAAAATATTCTCGGAGAGAATATTGGCATGGGGTAACAGGAATTTCTTCACGGAAAATTTTGGCTGGAGAATGGTGTGTGTGTGGGTTTTGCGGGTTTACTATTTAAAAAAAAAAATCTACAGTAGATTCTAGACTTGTATTTTGCTTCAGGCTAGAGGTGTAGCTTCTGGGAAGAATTTAAAAGCTAGAAGTTCCAAAGGTGAAGCTTTGCACAACTCTTGCTTCTTCAGGCTTCAGAAAATAGGTTCTTTACTTTCTTTTGTTTAAATGCTTTCTTGCTTTGAAAAGTTTGTCTGTTATTGTTTGTGTAAGAGGAAATTGCTGTGACCTCTATAGAATTAGAAGTTCCTCTATAGAAAACTATGTTCCCGACTGTTGAAATATTGTCGTTGTTACTTTGTTACCTCTGTAGAAAAATTTCACAGTAAATGTGATGTAATACCCCTCATGTTACTACTTGTTCTTGACATTCTCTGTGGTTTTGATGACACTGTTGATATTATGTTGTGGTAGCTTAGATTGTTATTGATTATATTACTCTTATGATGCCATGGATATTATAATGACATTTTTATTACGATTGTTTTGATGGAGTTAATTGGAATGCAATAGGCTAGAGAATAGTAATTGATGATGTTGATGCAAATTAATATAATTCTATAATGCAAAAGATGATGATATGATTTGGTGAGGGGACATGTAGCATCACTCGTTCGCGAGCGCCCTGCTACACTGCAAATCCTTCTCACGATGCTTTGTAATTGATTATATGTATGTATGTTGTGTATCACCTTGTTGGATGCAGGCTTTGCAGGAATAAGACTCGATTCCACCTATTTCGATAGGTCTGGGTGAGCATTGTACCAACCCAATGGCAGGAAGTTGAACAAAGGTGACATGGAAGTAACTCCGTTTCAAGATGTCAATTGTCTTGTACCTTCTTGGTTTTATGCGTCTTGGTCATAGCCATTTTGTTGTTACGTTGGTCTTTGTATGTTATTGTGATTTTATGACTTATCTAATGTGTTGTATGGTTTTATGTTGTGATTTAAATAATTAAAAAATTAATAAAATAAAACATATAAATAATAAATAAATAAATAAATAGATAAATGTTTAGTAGTTGTGAAAATATTAAATTTATTTTGAGAAAATCTTGCAAATGGTTGATTTCAATTATTTTAATGGGCATGTGATTATTTAATAAAGTGTTTGTGGAAATGATAAATAAATAAATAAAAGTTAAATTTTGTGGATTTAAATATATTTAAATTTTTAATCAAATACATGATAAAAAAAATGATGAAATGCAAATGCATGAAAAAGGCAACAAAAGGAATTAAAGGATTAATAATTATTTTGATTTATTTCTGGAAGTGACTTCTGGTATTCACGGGAAGAGGAAATTGAAAAGATTTTCTGGGTGTTGATTTTATTTAGGGTTTTTCTTTGTTGGGAAATGGCATTCTCTTTTCTTTTGGAATTCTGGAGAAATTTTGCTTTCGCTTTTTCTGTCATTCTGGAGGAATATTGCATTCGAAAGAATTTGTTGAAGAAGAGGGTTCAGTCTAAGGGAGGTTCGAGATCTGTTGCTGGAGACAATCGGCAGCAAAGGATTAGCTTTGCAAAAAAAAGAAAAAAGGATAAGCTTCCACAAATCCTCTACAGGCACAGGACACTAAGTTCTTTTCTCGTTTTTAATTAATTTCTTTCTGTAGCAACAAATGAAATAAAAATTGTTCTTTGTGAATGAAATTTTCTTCCTGGGGTTTGAAATTAAATGTGTGTGGAAAAAAAAATCTTCGAATCTTTAGAAATGTTTTCTGGTCTGTTATTCAATCAAAAGAAATTTGTTCTGGGGTTCGGGATAGTTGTTTATTTAAATGAATTTTAGTTGGGTTTTGGAAATAAACACTGTACTGTTATTCTATCCTAGGAAGAGAAATAATTCTCTTAGTGTAAACCCTGAATCTGTATATCCTATTCTATTTATGTACGTTTATATTCTAGGGCTCTGTATTTGAAATATATATAAATACATATATATACGTATATATATAAATAAATATATATATATATATATATATATATATATATCACTATATAATAATATATATATATATGTATATATATGTATATATATATATACACACATATAAATGTAATCATATATATTTATTTAATGGAAATTTATTTAATTTAAATCTCTGTGTGGTCGTGTTACCAACGGCAATAATAAATTTTATTTGTTTTAAAACTTCTGTTTTGGCCGACCAAATGGTGGTTCGGCCTTGGTCGTACCCACCATTCGGTCGTCCATGGCTTCGTGCGGCAGTCTAAGGACTGTCCGCGGCAGTCCTTCGGACTGCTGCGTACAGTCCGTAGACTGTCCGCAGGGTCGGCGTTTCATATTACTTCCGCCTATTACAGCGATGGTACTTTGTTAAAATTTGGAATATGTGTTATAAATTTTGAGCGATAAAGTTTCTATGTATTAGATTTTCGCACTTGTAAATATTTGTATATATATATGTGTGTGTGTGTGTGTGTGTGTGTGTGTGTGTGTGTGTGTATGTTTATTAAGTTTGTTTAGTTATATTTTAAAAATCATTTCTTTAACTGATAAATTGGTCAATATATATTCTGTATATTATTAGACTGTTTCTATTCTGGTTTGAGTAAATAAAAAAACAGAAATTTATTTTAGTAATAAAATTATTAAAAATAGAAAAAAAGAATTGCTATTATATTTGTTTTTTGTTAAATTATGAATGTCCAAACGATATTATCAGTTAAAAGATAATTTATGTATTTTGTTAACACTATTATTTAATTCTTACTTTAATATGAGTACTGTGAAAACAAAATTTATTGTGGATTTTAAATAAGTTATTTGTGTACTCGTGTGAGTTGTATTTTGTAAATTAGTTGGGTTCGGGAAATTGTCAGTTCATTGATGTGGGAACCCCATTTGTGTTAAAAACTGATGTCTTCCAGAGGATTGTGATTTTGTTGAATTTATATCTTTTCATCTTGAGTTTCTATTATGTTATACTTTACGAATGGGGTGTACTGAGTTGTGGGATTTTGTTATGGTATTTATTTGCGAGATGGGTTGTGCCTCGCGTGTTATTTTTATTGTTGTATTTCGATGTTCATGATTGGAATGGTACAACCCCTGTTACTTTTTGGTTTTGGTTGGGTCTCTAGGGAGAGTGGCTCCTCGTGGGGGCCGGCGCCCCGCTTAAGGGGAAGGGCACAGCATAACCCACGAGTGAGTTAGTAATCAAGTGAAAACCTAATAATTAACTTAGGAGGGTTGGGTAGTAATATCATTATAAGATTTTAAAATGGATGCCTCGTCTTTATTAGTGCTTCTGCAGACTAATGGAAGGCTGAGAAGGCCATGGTCGGCAAGTTCGTGACCTCGTCTTCACGAGAGGTTTACGGCTCCGCATGAGTCACCCTATGGACCGGCGCCTCCAGTTGGGAGGAAGGGCACAGGATAGCCATAGATGGGACCCGCGCCTCCAGTTGGGAGGAAGAGCACAGGATAGCCCATGTAGGACTATGCGATGACACTCTCCCCTAGTTGCCCATGTGTTTTACTTTATTGTGTTCCTCTGAAAGTAGGTTATGGTTATTGGTTTAGATTATTGTTGAATGAATTTATTTTGATTTATGGAATATTGTCTTGATACATCTTTAGTGTACTTTGTGGTTTTTTGTGATTTCATTTATATTTGACCTATGATTTTGTACTCTTATGGAGCTGTGATATGATGTTATTGTTTTTTCTCATTGCAATTTGGAGTATTGTGTTATGGCTCTATGTTTGGTACTTCTTGTATGTTTGTACATAAGTTCTTGTCAGTTGACAGTCTTGGTTAGAGTTACTTCTCTATCACCTCTTAGCATGGGGGTGGTCGGGTGGAACGTGCTCCGCACACCGTTGGGTTCCCCATCAACGTTCATTGGCCGAGTCTCATCCTGTCGAAGTTTTGTACCAAAAGATCTTTATACTCTGTTGATAAATCTTGTATATTGTATTCATCCCACATGATTGGGAATCATGATGTAAATTATGTTTATGGATATGTTGTATATTTAAAAGATGTTGTAATGTAATTTCAACCTTGTATCCTTATTTGGCTATGTGATTCCTCATGGTTTCACCTGATGATGGAATCTATGTATATATCTAATGTTGTCTTTAATAGTTCCTTCGTTGTTAGAATGGTATCTTATGTGTTGATGCTTTGTAATGTTTAATTCGATGTGACCTCGCGTGCCCCAAAGAACATAGTCAGTTATGTTATTTGTATTGTAATGAAATGAAGTTTATGATTATGTATATGATTGTTTAATATTTGGTATATTGATTATTTGATTTTCTTTAAAAAAAAAAAATTGTGCTTTTTATGTGATTGTTCTTTGGGGTTTGCACAGCGGGCGTTACAACTTGGTATCAGAGCCAAGGTTGCAAACGTTGGGGTCTCTGGGTAGTTATGTCCATTAGGCAACCTTCGCGTTTTGGCTCTTGAGCTCATATGTACCTTTGTCTTGTTGTGCAGAAGCATGCCTAGAGGCAAAGGTAGGGGTAGAGGTAGAGGCCGAGGAAGAGGCCGAGGTGGTGGCCGTGGAGCCAACCAACCGAGTCCTTCACCGCCAAGTTCTCACGGTCCTAAGTCTGAGGAGCAACAGAATTCTCAAAACAATCCGTCAGGTGGTGGATAGAACCCGGAATAGCCGGGGTTGGATGGTCAGTTGCAGCGTTTCCTAGGTGAGCTTCTTGATAGATTGGGTCCTAGACCTGATGGGGATCAGCGGGTTGAAAGAGAAAGAGAAAGGTCTCCAAGGCATAGGGGAGCTTCAGTTGACCAGGATGCTTTATTAGCAGGCCATATGAGGGATTTGATGAGAGCTCATCCACCTACCTTCGATGGCTCTGGAGGAGGGTTGGAAGCCGAGACATGGTTAATTGATTTGGGCCAATGCTTCACAATGCACCCCTACGGTAGTAATACCAAGGCTCGATGTGTTGTTATGCATTTGTGGGGTTTCACGTCCACTTGGTGGCAGCTTGAGGAACAGAAGTTGCATATGGATATCAGTATGGTCACTTGGGAGTTTTTCTTGGAAAGGTTCAGGGCTTGCTTCTTCTCAGATCATTGGAGGCAGCGTAGGGTAGATGAATTCCATGATCTTAAGCAAATGGCAATGTCAGTAGAACAGTATGAACGACACTTCTATGAACTGAAACAGTATGCAGGGATTAGTCATGATGAAGGGATGTTGGTACAACATTTTGTTTGAGGTTTGAACACTCGCATCAGTGGTGGGGTATGAGTCTTTGAACCGAAGACAATGGAAGTTGCTGTCGAAAAGGCTCGCTTGGTGGAAGAAAACTTGGCTATGGCATTGGGTGGTCATGTAGGAGTGCATATTGGTAGTGTGCCCACTCCTAGAGCTGGTTCTCAAGGCGGTCAGACACAAGTAGCAGGGCCTTCTAAGATCCATTTTGTGCCTTCAAAAGGGGGTCAGCAGTAACAATCTCAACCGAAGCACAAGAATACTACTTCTCAGCATGGTGGCCACTTTCAGTTTCGCAGGGATCGGAACCGAAACCGTGCACGTCAGGAGAAGCCTGCATTGAGTTTTTAGTCTCCACCTAGTGGTGGGAGCTTCCAGCAATCGAATGCTCCATCAGGGGGAAGAGGTTTTGGTCGAGGTTCTGGATGTTTCTCGTGTGGGCAGCAGGGGCATATTGCTAGGATGTGTCCTTAGAAGAGCGCTTCAGAGTTTAGTCAGAAACCAGCTATGTCCGAGCCGACAGTGGGAGACGTAGGGAGATCTCACCGAGTCTTCGCAACAGTGGATAATCGTCAGGCGGATCATCAGAGCACCGTCGTTGAGACTACAGGTTTATTGCATAAGTCTAGCATTTCAGTACTCTTTGATTCTGGTGCATCCGATTCTTTTATTTCTCCTTTAGTTGTTGAGCGATGTAAACTGGGGGCAATAAAGCAAAGTGAAAAGTGGCAGGCTGAATTAGCTTCAGGATCTAAGGTTATGGTCGAGAAGCTTGTGCAAGGTTGTAGGTTAGAGTTAGGGGCAATGTCGACTAAGGTGGACCTCAGAATTCTTCCACTTGGTTCTTATGATGTAGTCTTGGGCATGGATTGGTTAAGCTCACATCGTGCTTTGACAGATTATGGCCGTAAAGCAGTGTGGTGTGTGGATGATTTTGGAAAAGAGGCAGAAATTGTGGGTGTTCAGAGGCCTGTTTCTTTGAGAATGATCTCAGCTATGCAGTTAAAAAGGTGTTTTCATCAGGGTTGTCAGCTCTTTGCAGTGTCGGTTAGTGATCTTGAGTCTGAGGTTAGCCGTTAGGTGTCATTGAATGATTACCCTCTCCTTGTAGAGTTTTTTGATGTTTTTCCTAGTGAGATACCAGGTATGCCTCCTAAGCGGGAGGTGGATTTCAGGATAGATCTGGTGCCTGGAGCTGAGCCTATCTCTCGGGCTCCATACAAGATGACCACGCAGGAACTCCAAGAACTTCGTCTGCAATTGGAGGAATTGTTGGCTAAGGGGTTTATCCGCCCTCGTGTTTCTCCTTGGGGAGCACCAGTGATCTTTGTCAAAAAGAAGGATGGTTCTCTCCGTCTTTGTATCGATTACCAACAATTGAACAAGGTAACAGTAAAGAATCATTATCCCCTTCCCAGGATTGATGATCTCTTTGATTAGATAAAAGGGGCAAAGGTATTTTCCAAGATTGACCTTAAATCAGGGTATCATCAGTTGCGGATAGTAGAGGCCGATATTCATAAAACTGCATTTCGCACTCGGTACGTACACTACGAGTTTACAGTGATGTCGTTCAGGTTAACGAATGCACCTTCATTCTTTATGAGTCTAATGAATGGGGTGTTTCGAACTTACTTGGATAGGTTCATCCTCGTGTTTCTTGATGATATTTTGATCTATTCTAAGTCTATGGAGGAACATGAGGTGCACCTAAAGCAGGTTTTGCAGTGCTTAAGGGACAACCAGTTATATGCCAACCTGGCAAAGTGTGACTTTTATAAGACTGAAGTTCAGTATTTGGGCCATGTGATTTCTGGTGAGGGAATTTCTATGGATCCTGCTAAGATCCAGGCTATCATGGATTGGCCCGTGCCCACTAATGTCTCAGAAATTCACAGTTTCATGGGACTAGCTGGGTATTATCGGCGGTTCGTGCAGGGCTTTTCAAGGATTGCGCATCCTATCACATCACTTCAGAGGAAAGGAA
The DNA here is from genome assembly GCA_007258455.2 of Sequoia sempervirens. NCBI lineage: Eukaryota > Viridiplantae > Streptophyta > Pinopsida > Cupressales > Cupressaceae > Sequoia > Sequoia sempervirens. The sequence continues at coordinate 45,964,016 of VDFB02000020.1, read as the reverse complement.
AGAAATTCCTTTGGTCAGAGCAGTTTCAGCTAGCTTTCCAAACTCTTAAGGAAAAACTGACTAGTGCTCCAATTTTGGCAGTGCCCGATCCTACAGGTGATTTCATGGTTTGTACTGATGCTTCTTTGGAAGGTCTTGGAGCCATGTTGATGCAGGATGGGAGAGTGATTTCCTATGAATCTCGTAAACTAAAGGATCATGAACTTAATTATCCCACACACGACCTTGAGTTGGCCATAGTTGTTCATGCTCTTGTGAGATGGAGGCACTTCTTGTTAGGGCACCGGTTCGAGTTGCATACAGATCATCGGAGTTTACAATACATCTTCACGCAGCTGAATTTGAATGCAAGACAGAGGAGGTGGATGAAATTTTTGTGTGAATACAATTTTGAGGTGAAGTATATTCAGGGTAAGGAAAATGTGGTGGCTGACGCTCTGAGTCGACACAGGCATGAGGTTTCTGCAATGACTCTTGAGGTGGACTTGAAGAGTTAGATTCTCATAGCCCTTCTCTCAGATAGTTGGTATTCAGAGGTGAAAGCTGAGGTGGAATCAGGTAGAGCTTTGGAAGGGAAATTTGCTGGTTACTCATTGGATTCAGATGGTGCTTTGCGCTTCTCTAGACGGTTGTATGTACCTCCTTCAGAGGGTCTTTGTACCCTGATTTTGACAGAAGGTCATTGGGCACCTTACGCAACACATCCTGGAGTTAAGAAAATGTATGCAGATCTGCGTTCGCTTTATTTTTGGTCAGGAATGAAGCGAGATATTGCCGATTTTGTGGCTTGATGTCTTGAATGTTAGAGAGTAAAGGCTGAACATCATCATCTAGCATGGTTGCTACAACCTCACCTTGTTTCAGAATGGAAATGGGATGTTATTTCCATGGATTTCATTGTTGGGTTGCCTATGTCATCTAGATGACATGACGCTATTATGGTCACTGTCGACAGATTGACTAAGGTAGCTCATATTTCTCCTGTTCGATCTTCATATACGACATCTTATGTTGCTAAGGTGTTCATGAATTATATAGTTAGACTGCATGGGATACCACGGAGAATCATTTCTGACAGACATCTGGTATTCACGTCTACATTGTGGACATCTTTGCAGCAGTATTTAGGGACTAAGTTGAATTTTAGTTCTGCCTACCATCCTGAGACTGATGGTCAAACTGAGCGAGTTAACCAGGTGCTAGAGGACATGCTTCGTATGTATGTCATGGATCAACAATCGCATTGGGAGGACTATCTGTACTTGGTTGAGTTTGCATATAACAATGGGTACCATAGTTCCATTGGTATGGCTCCTTTTCAGGATTTGTACGGTCGTCCTTGTCGTACTCCTTTGAGTTGGGATAGGTTGGAGGGCAGAGTGCTTCTTGGACCCGAAATGCCTAGAGATATGGAGCAACAGGTGGCTCGCATTCGGGAGCATCTTGTAGCTGCTCATGATAGACAGAAGAAGTATGCTGACGCTCATAGAGTTGATCGGCAGTTTGCAGTGGATGACCGGGTGTTCCTTCGAGTGCGCCCACAGAAGAGCCCTATTCGTTATGGAAAGGGTTTGAAGCTTGTGCCTCGCTTCATTGGACCCTTTGAGGTGTTAGAGCGGATTGGACCTGTTGCTTACCGCTTAGCTTTGCCGCCCAGTTTGTCGCAGATCCATGATGTATTTCATGTTTTTGTTCTTAGACCATATTTTCCTGATGTTACTCATGTTCTTGATTGGAATGATCTTCAGGTCGAGGATGGGCAGCTGGCACTCGAGCCCGTGGCCGTGCTTCAGCGTCGGTGACTTATCCTCAGAGGCAGAGAAATTGATCAGGTACGGGTTCAGTGGGGCCCAAATGATGAGGCTTCAGCTACATGGGAGGATGCCTCTCGTATCAGGGATTCTTATCCTTATCTTTTTACTAGCTTCCAGGAGTAAGCCGAATTCTTGAGGGGGAGGATGTAATACCCCTCATGTTACTGCTTGTTCTTGACATTCTCTGTGGCTTTGTTTGGCACATTGTGGTTTTGATGACATTGTTGATATTATGTTGTGGTAGCTTAGATTGTTATTGATTATATTACTCTTATGATGCCATGGATATTATAATGACATTTTTATTACAATTGTTTTGATGGAGTTAATTGGAATGCAGTGGCTAGAGAATAGTAATTGATGATGTTGATGCAAATTAATATAATTCTATAATGCAATAGATGATGATATAATTTGGTGAGGGGACAGGTAGCATCACTCGTTCGCGAGCGCCCTGCTACACTGCAAATCCTTCTCACAATGCTTTGTAATTGATTATATGTATGTATGTTGTGTATCACCTTGTTGGATGCAGGCTTTGCAGGAATAAGACTCGATTCCACCTATTTTGATAGGTTTGGGCGAGCATTGTACCAACCCAATGGTAGGAAGTTGAACAAAGGTGACATGGAAGTAACTCCGTTTCAAGATGTCAACTATCTTGTACCTTCTTGGTTTTGTGCGTCTTGGTCATAGCCATTTTGTTGTTACGTTGGTCTTTGTATGTTATTGTGATTTTATGACTTATCTAATGTGGTGTATGGTTTTATGTTGTGATTTAAATAATTAAACAATTAATAAAATAAAACATAAAAATAATAAATAAATAAATAAATAGATAAATGTTAAGTAGTAGTTGTGAAAATATTAAATTTATTTTGAGAAAATCTTGCAAATGGTTGATTTCAATTATTTTAATGGGCATGTGATTATTTAATAAAGTGTTTGTGGAAATGATAAATAAATAAATAAAAATTAAATTTTGTGGATTTAAATATATTTAAATTTTTAATCAAATACATGATAAAAAAAATGATGAAATGCAAATGCATGAAAAAGGCAACAAAAGGAATTAAAGGATTAATAATTATTTTGATTTATTTCTGGAAGTGACTTCTGGTATTCACGGGAAGAGGAAATTGAAAAGATTTTCTGGGTGTTGATTTTATTTAGGGGTTTTTCTTTGTTGGGAAATGGCATTCTCTTTTCTTTTGGAATTCTGGAGAAATTTTGCTTTCGCTTTTTCTGTCATTCTGGAGGAATATTGCATTCGGAAGAATTTGTTGAAGAAGAGTGTTCAGTCTAAGGGAGGTTCAAGATCTGTTGCTGGAGACAATCGACATTGAAGGATCAGCTCTGCAAAAAAAAGGAAAAAGGATAAGCTTCCACAAATCCTCTACAGGCACAAGACACCAGGTTCTTTTCTCGTTTTTAATTAATTTCTTTCTGTAGCAACAAAGGAAATAAAAATTGTTCTCTGTGAATGAAATTTTCTTCCTGGGGTTTGAAATTAAATGTGTGTGGAAAAGAAAATCTTCGAATATTTAGAAATGTTTTCTAGTCTGTTATTCAATCAAAAGAAATTTGTTCTGAGGTTCGGGATAGTTGTTTATTTAAATGAATTTTAGTTGGGTTTTGGAAATAAACACTGTACTGTTATTCTGTCCTAAGAAGAGAAATAATTCTCTTAGTGTAACCCTGAATCTGTATATCTTATTCTGTTTATATACGTTTATATTTTAAAATTATATTTTTGAAATATATATAAATACATATATATATGTATATATATATATATACACATATAAATGTAATCATATATATTTATTTAATGAAAATTTATTTTATTTAAAACTCTGTGCGTGGCCGTGTTACCAACAGCAATAATAAATTTTATTTATTTTAAAACTTTTGTTTTGGCCGACCGAATGGTGGTTCGGCCTCGGCCGTACCCACCATTCGGCCGTCCATGGCTTCGCGCGGCAGTCTAAGGACTGTCCGCGGCAGTCCTTCGGACTGCTGCGTACAGTCCGTAGACTGTCCGCAGGGTCGGCGTTTCATATGACTTCCGCCTAATTCAGCGATGGAAATTTGTTAAAATTTGGAATGTGTTATAAATTTTGAGCGATAAAGTTTCTATGTATTAGATTTTCACGCTTGTAAATATACGAATAAATATATTTATATATATAAATATATGTATGTATATATATATATGTATGTTTATTAAGTTTGTTTGTTATATTTTAAAAGTCATTTCTTTAACTGATAAATTGGTCAATATATTTTGTATATTATCAGACTGTTTCTATTCTGGTTTGAGTAAAAAAAAAAAGAAATTTATTTTAGTAATAAAATTATTAAAAATAGAAAAAGAATTGCTATTATATTTGTTTTTGTTAAATTATGAATGTCCAAATGATATTATCCGTTAAAAGATAATTTATGTATTTTGTTAACACTGTTATTTAATTCTTACTTTAATATGAGTACTATGAAAACAAAATTTATTGTGGATTTTAAATAAGTTATTTGTGTACTCGTGTGAGTTGTATTTTGTAAATTAGTTGGGTTCGCGAAATTGTCAGTTCATTGATGTGGGAACCCCATTTCTGTTAAAAAACTAATGTCTTCCAGAGGATTGTGATTTTGTTGAATTTATATCTTTTCATGTTGAGTTTCTATTATGTTATATTTTACGAATGGGGTGTACTGAGTTGTGGAATTTTGTTATGGTATTTATTTGTGAGATGGGTTGTGCCTTGCGTATTATTTTTATTGTTGTATTTCGATGTTCATGATTGGAATGGTACAACCCCTGTTACTTTTTGGTTTTGGTTGGGTCTCTAGGGAGAGTGGCTCCTCATGGGGGCCGGCACCCCGCTTAAGGGGAAGGGCACAGGATAACCCATGAGTGAGTTAGTTAACAAGTGAAAACCTAATAATTAACTTAGGAGGGCTGGGTAGTAATATCATTATAAGATTTTTAAAATGGATGCCTCGCCTTTATTAGTGCTTCGCACTAATGGAAGGCCGAGAAGGCCATGGTCGGGCAAGTTCGCGGACCGCTGCCTTCAATGCAGAGGTTTACGGCCCGGGCATGAGTCACCCTATGGACCGGGCGCCCAGCTTGGGAGGAAGGGCAATGTGACAGCCATAGATGGGACCCGCTGGCTCAGCTTGGGAGGAAGATACTGTGGATAGCCCATGTAGGACTAAGCATGACACTTCCCCTAGTTGCCCATGTGTTTTACTTCTTATTGTGTTCCTCCGAAGTAGGTTATGGAGTTGGTTTAGATTGTTGATAAATGGATTTATTTTGATTTATGGAATTGTCTTGATACATCTTTAGTGCAATTTTGTGGTCTTGTATGATCTCATTGATCTTTGATTTATGACCTTGTATTTTTATGGTACCGTATATGATGTTGTTGTTTTGTTTCATTGCAATTTGGAGTATTGTGTTATGGCTCTATGTTTGGTATTTCTTGTTATGTTTGTACCTCGGCACTTGTCAGTTGACAGTCTTGGTCGGAGTTACTTCTCTGTCACCTCTTAGCACGGGGGTGGTTGGGTGGAACGTGCTCCACACACCGTTGGGTTCCCCATCAGAGTTCATTGGCCAGTCTCATCCAATTGAAGTTTTGTACCTAAAGATCTTTATACTCTATTGATAAATCTTGTATATTTTATTTATCCCACATGATTGGGAGTCATGATGTAAATTATATGGATATGTTGTATATTTAAAAGATGTTGTAATGTAATTTCAACTTTGTATCTTTATTTGGCTATGTGATTCCTCATGATTTTACCTTATGAAGGAAACTATGTATACATCTAATGTTGTCATTAATAGTTCCTTTGTTGTTTGAATGGTATCTTTTGTGTTGATGTTTTGTAATGTTATTTCGATGTGACCTCGTGTGCCCCAAAGAACAAAGTTGGTTATGTTATTTGTATTGTAATGAAATGAAGTATATGTTCATGTATATGATTATTTAATATTGAGTATATTGATTATTTGATTTTCTTTAAAAAAAATTGTGTTCTTTTTATGTGATTGTTCTTTGGGGTTTGCCGGCGCTACAGCGATTCTTTTTACTTTAGTTACAATGAAAATTGATGAAGTGTATTATTATTGTCATGTTATTATATACTTTTGATGTTTAAAATTATATTGTTATGAATCCATGATTGAGACTACATGTTTAGAGTAGATGACATTATGATTGATTATGCATCCACTGATGATGAATTTTCAATTTTGATGAAATGATGAATCATAGGATTGAGTTAACCTAATTGATTTAGAATTATATAAAACCTAAGTTTGTTTATATGAGTAATGGATGGATGATTATACAAATTGAATGTATATGAATATTATGAATCATGTCAAATTCAATCAGACACATTAACATGTGAATGAAATGTGTAGGTACATTCTTCCATGTCCAATGAAATTGGAGTTAATTAGGGGTATCCTATGTATTGAGCAATGTTAAACTTGACTATATTCCATATGGGGGGACTATAGTCTCATGCGATTGTGTTTAATTTGTGACATAATTTTTTGAATGATTTATCATATGGTTAATTTCTTTAAGGCTAGCTAGGTCACTAGATGGGGTTTTGGGACTTTATTAACCTTTTGAATATTGAATTTTGGATCTCACCTTTCTTGGGTTTTATTGGGATGGAAAAAGTCTTTGGTTTGAGTATTTTTTCCATTTTTGAACCCTTAGGATGACTACCTACATCGGGTTAGGGGTCAAATTTAAGTCCATATCCCCTTCTTAATTTTTCATTAATAAGGGTGAAAAATTTTGGGAAGAGGAAGAGTGTCATCCTCCAATATCTCATTAATGAGAGGAGACTTTGAAGGTGGAGTTCCTTAATCCACCTCCTAGCCTCTCTTAATGAGAATTGAGATCTCTTCTTGGAGTGGTGTACACTCTTTGTGTCTTTATCTCCTCAAAAGTTTCACACATGTGTGAGAACTTGTGGGGAGATGTGCTTAAGGGATGAATGAGAGAGTGACAAATATCACTCATTCAAGGATTCAAAATATTGGGTCACTATATCTATCCTTTAGGGAAGGAAAATGAAGGGTTATTTTTTTTGGAGTTTTTACTTGGTTGTTTTTGAGAAGGCTTTATTATTTTTCTTGAAGTTGGAAAGACTATATTTGGTTGGAGAAGGAGAGCTTTGGGGATCATCTTCAACACACATTTTCTTGGAGTTTAATTTTAGAGGTAGGTACCCCATAATTATGTTTTTATGATCATCTCTATTGTTTTTGCATATATATGTGTTACAAATAATTCAGTAAATAGTGATATTAAAACAATGAAGTTGTGAGATTTTGTCTTAGTATTGTGTTGTCTATAAAAATTAAAGACTCGGAGTTGTTCTCTAAATATCTCTTAGGTTTTTGCTCAAATATCTCTCAAAGTTGTTATTTAAATGTCTCTCTAAAGTTTATTTACCTCATAAATAAGATGGTTATGTTAGTAAATCAGATTGGGTGTGCATATACATACAATTATCTTTTTTAAAACTCAGAGCATTATTTAGTGTATTTGTTTCATTAGAAATTAGAGGTTGAAAATATATATATATATATATATATATATATATATATAATAAAGTTGTAGCTATTGTTCAGTAGAATTATCCAATCATGAATGGCATTAGGCATGATATATTTCTCCCTGCACTCGAAATGAGACAGAGTGGGAGATCGTTAGAATTTTGGTTATATATATATATATATACACACACCTTTTTTGAGCAATTTAGTAGGCATAGCTACAAATCTATATTTTTAGTCTGGTTACTCATTCCTTTGCAAAAGGAGGTAACTAGTGAAGTATTAACAAATTAAATTTTAATTGAAAAAATGTTAAGTTTGTGTATGAAGTAAATAGATTGCATGTATATTTATAGAAGGTAAGTAAACCTTCCTACTCCCCTCCCCACCAAGTTGTGGCCTATAGATGGGAATGAGGGATAAGCCTCACCCATACTATGTTACAAGGTCGTGACCCATACACATGATTTTCAACCCACTTCTCTAGACCTACAAATCTATAAATGATATGAGAAATATCTAAAGAAAACAAAAAAAGAGGATATAATTTGTGGGTCTTTCCAGGAAAGGGAAATGACAAAGTCTAACCATTACTCTCTCTTTTCATAACCTTACAATCACTAAAAGAAATAAGGTTAAACAAGAGGAAATATGGTGTAAAATAGAAAATAATAAATGAACAACAAAAGATAGTAATATTGTCCCTCTAAATGTATTGGTGGTGCTAAAATCCTGAAGAAACTGAATTTATGAGATTTTATATTAACTGGAAATTTAAACAATCATTACATTCAATAATCAATATGAATTTACTCTAATAGAGAGTGAATAATAGTGCTGGGAAGAAATTTGTAGTATTCAATTCTGAAAACAGAGTAAAAAATCCTTAATTGTAGTCAATGTCTAGTTTACTCATATAAGCACGTGATTACTAGTAGAAAGATATTTTTATAACAAACAATTCTAAAAGCCTAACTATTACAACTACATAGTCATGTTGTTTATTATGTGTAGCGCATAAAGCTGTGAACTAACAAAGAAGATTCCAAACAGAACAATGCATGAAATTCTAAAAAGCTAAATATAGTCTAATTTAACTATCATTGAAAAAGAAGATTGCACACAACTGTAGTTTATTATGCAATAATAGATTGCATGAAGTCCATGAAGGTGTTGATCATGCATGCATTCAATCTCCCCTTGCATGATCAATAGGAATGAGTCTCAACCGATTCCTTAAAGCAACAAAACTGGTTGTAGGTAGTTCTTTGGTAAAAATATTAGGAACTTGTTTAGATGTAGGGTAAAACTATAATTCCACTATCACCATATCTTCACTTTCTTACACCTATAGCATCTAAACCATTAAGAATTTGGAGATGAAGAAAACTAGTAATTTGTGAGATTTTGTGTAGATTGAATTTATTTTTTTAAAAATAAATTAAAAATAAATTGTGAATCCTTTTATGTAATTTTTAATAACTTATTTTTTCTACAAAACAACATTTTTAAAAAGTGATGTTTACTTCAGCCCTCTTAACTTTTTTTTATAGAAAGGATACAATTCTAATTTTTGAAATATGGATTTTTCACCTCAAGATCTAGTGCATGGATATTTTTTCATAATTTTTTGTTACATATATTTTTTTAAATTAATTTTCTAAGTCAAAGTAATTATAATTTGGACAGAGGTGTACTTCGCCCCACAAAACTTTTTTGTATGCATTTGAATTAACTTATTCTTTTTTTGTTGGAATAAGGACATCAATACCTAGTGCACATGTATTTTTTAGAAAAAAAATTTCTCTATTTTCCTATTTTTTTGTATGTGTGAAACAAAAGACTTTGATGTTCGTTGAAAATCCTACATTCATAAGAAATAAAAAATAAATATAATAATCAAATTAAATATATTTAAAATTATACTTTTTGGGAAGCTTATAATAAGGGCTACATACTTGCAAAATATAAATTTTGAATGAATTCATTTGATCCCCCAAAAGGTAAATCAAAAGTGGCTTTTTATTAGCACTTTGATAGGTGTAGAGGAGACTCTATTATAAGTATGGTTTAAAACTAACGGGGTTATATCCAAGGGGGTTTGATCTAAGGGGATTTGATCAAACCCTCTTTAATTAAAATCCTTTTAAATGGAACCTTTAAAGGCTTAAATCATTATATTTTCCAAAAATATGTGATTTCAGGCAAAAATTAGGATGTCCCAAAAAGTGTAACCCATTATTGTGGTAGAGATAACATGAAACACGTGATTTTTTGTCATTGCAATGGTACTACTGTTATCACAATAAATAGTGGTTGGATGTTCCTGAACAAAGTGTAGATCTTTTGAAATCCATCGAATCCATATGGATTGACAACTGGTTGCTTTTGTTGTAATATACTCTACTTCTACGAAAGAGATAGACACGATTTCTTGCTTTCTACTACTCCATGAGACAACTCTAGAACCAAGTGAGAAAATATAACTAGATGTTGATTTTATATCATCCATTGAACCAACCCAATCAGAATATGTGTAACTGGAACTAGCTCAAACTTATGTGTGGGAGAATAATGAATGCCAAAATTGTGTGTACCACTCACATACCTTAAGATTCTTTTTGTGGCACATTAATGAGACTCATGTGGATCCTGCATGAGTTGAGAGATGAGGCTCACAATATAAATAATATCAGGTCTCGTTGTAGTAGGGTACATGCAAGGCTCTTAACCAAAATTTTGTATAAAGTAGCATCCACTTTGGAACTTGCATCTTCCTTGGTTAATTTTTCACCAAGGGCTATAGGAGTTGCAACTGTAATGCATGAAATCATTCTAAACTGCTTCAATAGATCAACCACATACTTGGTTTGAGAAATTGATATACCTTCATATTGTTTTTTGCACCTCCACTCCAAGAAAATAATGCATGAGTCCTAGATCTGACATCTCAAATTCTTGTTTCATTTTTGCTTGAAATTTCTCCATGAGAGATGGGCTATTACTTGTATAAATGAGATCATCAACATAAAGGAAAATAATTAGAATATCATTACCAAGATACTAGATATAGAGGGTTGGCTCTGAGGGACTTTGGATGAATCTTTTTTCAATAAATAACTATCAATCCTTGAATACCAAGCACAAGGTGCTTGCTTCAACCCATAGACAGGTTTTTAACTTGCAAACCAAATGTTCTTTTCCTAGAATTTCATAACCAATAGGTTGTTGCACATATACTTCCTTGTCAATATAACCATTTAGGAAAGATGATTTTACATCCATCTAATAGAATGGCCACTTATGTTGTGTAGCAATAGACAATATAATCTTGATTGTATCAAATCTTGCTAATTGGGTGAAAGTCTCTGAATAATCTACTCCAGGAATTTGTGAAAATCCCTTTGCAATTAATCTTGCCTTGTGTTTATTCATATAACTATTAGCATGATATTTCACCTTATAAATCCATTTGACACCAATCGGCTGTTTGCCTAAATAGGAAGTTGCACTAATTCCCATGTATTGTTTTTATCAATTACATGAATCTCTTCATTCATAGCATCAATCCATACATGTTCTTTCACAGCTTATTCATACACAAAAGGTTCAACTTGAATGGTACTAAAAAAAGAAAAATTGGTAACTAGATTCACTTTGGAACCCCTTTGATAAATTTCATTTAAACTTCGTACCTTTCATGAAGAGCTTGGACTTGATTATGGACTGGAACTATCATCTGAAGAGGAACTTGGAGAACTTGGTGAACTTGGACTTGAACTTCCACTTGAGCTTGTGGGGAGAGGAGGAACTTGATCATCTTCAAAACCCATGATTATTCTAGTGTAGTTTGTTGAACTCCTTTTATCCATTTCCATACTCCCCCTTCATCAAAAACCACATCTCGACTAATAATTCATTTCTTTGTGTCGGGGTTATAGAATTTATATCCTTTTGTGGAATTAGACTAGCCCACAAAGATACAAATTTAAGATTTTGCATCCAACTTCTTCCACTTCTGAACTCAAACATGAACATATACAGGGCAACCAAATAAATGAAAGTGAGCTACTGAGGGTGTGTATCCACTCCAGGATTTCTTTAGAGTGATATTCTAAAGCAATTTTGTTGGGATTTGATTCAAAATATAAAATATGGTTGCTACTGCAACTCCCCAATAGAAATTAGGAAGGTTTTTGTACTACAACATACTTCGTGCCATCTCCATAATGGTACGGTTCTTTCTTTTTGCAATACCATTTTCTTGGGGGGTATAAGTTTTCATGACCTATCTTTGGATACCATGAGTGTTACAAAAATTAGAAAACTCTTTGGAAGTGAATTCTCCCCCTCTATCTGTTCTAAGTATTTTGAGAGAATATCTGCTTTGATTTTCTATCATAGCCTTAAAGTGCTTGAAGCATCCAAGTGCCTCAGACTTCTGCTTAAGAAATTAAGCCCATGTATGGCTTGAGAAATCATCAATAAATATCAAAAAAAATATTCCTACCCAAAGATTCCTCTTGCATGTCACCACAAATGCCAAAATGCACAAGCTCTAGAGGAGATTTTTCCCTTCATGATTTATTCATCAGAAAATTGTCTCAATGTTGATTGCCAAGAGCACGCCTTGAACAAACTTCTTTAGCCTAAATTGCAAGAAGTTCTCTCACCATGTCTTTCTTATGAAGCAAACTTAATCCTTGAAAATTCAAATGACCATACCGTTGGTGCCATAAGCATGAATCATATATGGTTGCCTTCAAGGCATGCATCTTAGCGAATGCCAATGTGAGAGGAAATACTTTGTTCTCTGACATACAAGCCCTTGCTATAAGATGATGGTTATCTAGTTTATCAAATATTTTGCAGAAGTTATCTTCAAACACAATCTTGTAATTTTTTGTTGCAAGTTTCCCAATACTTAAAAGATTATGCTATAATTTGGGCACATGCAAAGTGTCATGAATAAATGTATTTTCTCCTTGATTAGTTTTCATTGTAAGGGTACCTTTTCCCATTACATCAACCTCTTTATCATCACCAAAATTTACTTGACTCCTCACAAGTTCATCTAATTTGACAAAGAGATCAGATTTACCTATCATATGATTTGAGCAAACCACTATCCAAGAACTAGACATCCTTTTGAAGTTCTTTTAAATCCAAATTGCAAGTGAAGAATATAAAGTGTTTTGCTTCTTCTAAAGACTCTTCAGTATAGTTGGCTCTTGACTTATTCAAATCATATTTTTCTTTCTACATTCAAATTCATAGTGTCCATACCTTTCACAATATTGACACCGAATGCTTCTACAATCCACATAACTTCTTCCTCTTCCTTTTTTATTTCCTCTTCCTTTGCTACATCCTCTAGATGTTAAAAACTCCCCTTGAGATTTGTTTGATTGAGAAGGAGGTTTTGAATATTTTTCTTCAATTCTTATAGTAGACTGGAAGGCTCGCACTAGGTTCTCTATAGAACGTTGCATATGCTCCTCATGAGATTGCAAAGAACCTATCAACTCTACAACTTTGAATGTGGTTAGATATTTACTTTTTTCAATGGTTATGGCCACTGGATCAAATTTTGGAGGAAGGGATCTGAAAAAAAATTCTACAATTTTTTGCTATGTGACACTTTCCCCTTGAGTATTAAGATCATTCACAATACTTTGAACCCTAGTAATAAACTCTTGAATAGACTCGGCTTCTTTCATCCTTAAATTTTCAAAATCTCTTTGAAAGGTTTGAAGTCTTATGTAAAGACCTGGTTAATTCTAACCAAAACATCGCTATATTTTTATTTTTTGTGTTCAAGTATTCATTCACAAGTATACTCGGGAACTTCTATCCATACAGGATAGGTATATCATCTGTTCATACGGAACAAGAATTCACTTCATCTATTCATATGGAATAGGAATACATCTATTCATATAATCAGAATAGGCATCCACCTCAATGAGGCAGGCATCTATCATATGATAGGTGTGTGCTCTGGCCAGAGTCTTGAACTCATCGGGATCATCCGGATCCTGAGTCGCTTCCCTGATGACCACACTTTCTACCAAAAGTGTACTGAGGTCGTTGTCCTCAAGGGTATGTAAATTGTAATTCTAAACTTGAAACCCGCCTTGGAATTTAGCCTAATGGCCCCGGGGAATCAAGCAATCCATACGAGATTCTTCCGAGTATAGTTGTATGTATTTTAGTTGATTATCTCTTATAACTAGCTATGTGATCTCTCCAACCCTAAACCCCATTCCCGAACGCCTGAGTACTGGGAGCATCCTTCGTTTCCCATATTGCCTACATACCCTGCTTCCAAACGGGATCAAGGCGCAAAATATGTAGTTCTATTTTCTAGGCTATGTTTATGTGAACTGTTATAAAGCGAGTACGCAACCCTTTCTAGGGTTTTTATTTCCCCTAGACAGTTCCTCTGCGGTTGCTACCCATGATGGGAAGCATGGATAATAAATGATTGCCTTGACCATTTATTGTTTATCTAATAACATTCATCTAACCCTACTCCCTAATGATGTTCATCTCCCCTGACCCGTTTAAATGATTTCCTAATAATTTATCCACATGATTATATCTTTGAGTTAGAACTACATCTACACCATAGAAAATTCCTAAATTTCGGTTTCTAGGTTGTCACTAGCGGATTTGGTTCATTTTGGTTTTATCTTTTTAGATTATCGTTCCAAAGGGGATTTCCCTCCCTTTGGATTTTAATCAACCGATGTTCCTTATGTCTCCCCGACAATTTATAGGGACGATGCCACATACGTCATTATTGCAGCTGTGTTAGGCTATAGATGCAACAGCTCAAGCGCGACGGCATTACCCGTAAACGTGAGCCAGAGGCATCGTTAATACCGAACGTTGTTGGTTTTGTTTTCCTTTCTTTTCTTAGGTTTTCAAGCTATATCTAGCATAATTAAATCTTTATAAAAAAAACTCATAAAATCTGGAATACATAACGATGTTAGTAAAATTCATTATAGCATCATTCCCTAGATATGAATTGTTCAAGAATAAATTCCAAATCTAAGAATAGTTAAGTATCATGATAGAAAAATAAGTACCACATATGGAGTATCCTATATTATCGAATAAAATCTCAACAATATCCATTCATATGAAGTATTCTCGAATAACCTCTTTAAAGTGAGTATTAAAATTAGTTACACATAATTTCATTTGATCTCCATATTGGGAGCAATAAATCATGCAAGCTAATAACTCTTATTTAAATAATACAGCATTGAATGAATGATCTCAGTTATCACTTTCTATACTCGTAAAAATATACCCAAAATTTGGTACAATCTTTAGAGATGACGACTTTATTAAAATCATGCTATAATCATGTAGTGATACCGACAATTCACATAACTTATATCGTTTCTTAATCCAACAACACTCGCAAAAATTTTTACAATTTAATATTTTATTATTAGTAAATATATATATATATAACTTTGAACCACAAGAAAATTACCAAAATATTATAATTATGTACATGCACTTTATTCCCTAAACTCCACTTTTATTTACTTATTTATTTTCTTCTTAATTTTGAACTACTTGAAAACTATATTTATTTTTCATTTATTATACAGTTTTGTTTTAAAATAAAATCATATATAAAACTAATCTATAACATACCTTAGATATTCCTTAGAACTTAGGGAATCTCCTTTTTTTTTAGTGTATTCTTTATTTCAACTAATAAAATTTCTTTATAAGGGAATTAGAATATATTCCAGATTCCTTAATTGAAGGAATACATTCTATCTTTTTTTGTTGTTAAGGAAACATGAAACTAGACTTAATTCGAAGTCTTTTAAAATTTGAAGTGACTTCTTAAAAGGAGGTTGAATCTTCCAACGTCCACAAGTTAGTGTTAGACTCGTAAACATAAAGATAAGGATAGCCATTTTAGTTTTCAATTGAATTCCATGCGCATTTATATTTGAGCACTATGTTAAAGTAGTTTGAGAGGTTATCGTAAGCTAAAGATTTTCTTTTAAGGATACTATTCAAATTACTGTGAACTATACCGTTGATTTCTATACCAGCATAAAGTTGAAGGTTTATCCATTACACTGTAACATAAAGTAATTAATACACGTTTGATCGTCTTATGCACATTTAAGATAAGAGGGAGTTACAGTGACAGTAACCTATATGCATCAGTTTACACATTTAAACAGACTAGTATGTTTTCTCTTGATTCCAATGAAGAGATAGAACACACCACCTGTCTCCATGGAATAAAACATGCAGAAGAAATTAAACTCGCACTTATCATTTCTTTTCCAAAACAACAACTCCAACTTATTCAGGTTTATGCCAGTAACAGGATATTTGGAACATTGACTTTGTAATTGATGCCAACAGTAGAGCGGTTGAAACATCAACTTTGTAGTCAACACCCATACCCCAGGATATCGACTAAAAGACCACAATTCTTCTAGCTTATATTACAGATCACTTTTATCTATCTCAGTAAAATCTGTATAAATATGTGTATAGTGGCCCGAGGAAATCCAGCCAAAAATAAATAAATACATCTGCAAGCTACATCATGGCATTTTGCACTTATTCCCATAGACTTAAATTGAACTAAGCAGACAATTTGTATTTTTGTGGATAAGTACTTGAATTAGAAGTTCGTTGTCCTACGTATTATCAATGCACTCTATTGGAAATTTATAGGTGACTGTCTGTTTGATAAGATACGAGGCTGAATTCTTTTTATAGCACTTTAAATAAATAGGAAGGTTAGATTGTATAGAATGGTATCACATTGTATGCAACTGTAAATCAACCAGCAAAATCTACACATATTTATGGCCTACACAAGTTTACAAGATCTTACTTGTTTAATCTATGCATATATTTGACAGAGACAATGGGAGATCAAATATGTTGAAACCAAAATGGGTGGCTAAGTTGCCTACCTGATGAAGCTTATCTGTGATACAGATCCAAGAGGTGGGGCTGTGAGTGACACGCCTGGGTTACTCCAAATGCTTTTCCTCAAACTCTAAAAAAAATGCTTCACACTTACAGTCAGGCTTCTGGAATCACTTCAAGAATGAAGGACGCTGAGGAGGAAGACTGTCTTTTCTCCCAAATAAGGCAAAAAGATAAACAAAAAGAACATAAGACTGGAGCGCCTTTCCAACACAGTTTTGTCCCTTAGATTTATAGGTAAAATTGTATTAAATTCTTTCCAAACTGTAGTTCGAAGTTAGCTCCAAAATTTATTATGGCAATTGAATAAAAATCCAACGTGAGAAACATGGGTGCGATGAGGTGATCATAAGTCTATTTTGGGCGTCTGTGGACGGCGTAATGCCCCCTTGCCAGTGGGTCTATGTTGGTAGAAATTTAATTCATAGGTCTACGCTTTTACTCCCATAGTTGGTGAATCCAATTTGTTTTCCATTCAAAGATATTTGTTAGGTTTATTCCCTGTCAGTAATAAATTGCTAGGTCCAATTGGTAGATATTTTAGGAAACGTGGAATAATGAATATCAAAACATGTTCATGAATTTATCTTCAGTATTAAATTCTATCCAAATATGCAGTTGAAGAAGAGGAGTCGCGACATCTTACCAATCTTATTCTGTTAGATCATTGGTGTGCAGTTTGTAGAGCCTCCCATGCATCCTTTGACTTTGTCATACTAGCTATGCAGGGAAAAAGTGACATCCAATGCAGATTGGATGGAAAATAGAGCTCAATTGTCCTCCTTTTTGTCTTCTTTCAACTGAGTTTGTTGATTTTCTATTAAAGCATTTAATGCATCTTGATCTATAGGTTTTGTGTATCCTCCTACTAATTCTCAAAGATATTGAGATAATAGTAGGGTCATCTTTATACTCCAATGGTCATAATTGTCTCTGATAAACAATGAAAGCTGAAATAGAAAATTGCCACCATTTTCCATTCTAATGTTTCTGAGAGAGAATCGTTAACCTACAACTACCTGCCAAATATTTTTACAACCTACTCTAACACCAATTGAAAAAACTAAATTTTTGAGATAAAATTTTAAAAAATCATTGCATTCAATAATCAATACAAATCTGCTCTAATAGAGAGTGAACAACAATGCTGGAAAGACATCTGTATTATTCAATTCAAAAAATAGAGTACAAAAGCCTTAATTGAATCAATGTCTAGTCTGCTCATATAAGCATGATTACTAGCAGAAAACTATTTTTAAAATAAACAGTTCTAAAAACCTAACTATTATGACTGCATAGTCATGTTGTTTATTATGCAATGCATAAAGTTGCAACTAACAAAGAAGATTCTAAACAGAACGATGCATGAAATTCTAAAAAAGCTAAATATAATTTAAAACTATCGTTGAAAAAGAAAACTGCACACAACTGTAGTTTATTATGCAATAAAAAATTGCATGAACTACATGAAGGCATTGATCATGCATGCCTTCAAACCTGGTTCTATTGGAATCCTTGACCCTAGCTGTGCATGTGCCTTATCTACAACTTAAGTAATGCAAAAAAGAGAGAAATGGGCATAAGGAGACGGGTGTCGCTACCAATAGGAGGGTGAGGACATTTAATATTAAATAATAATGAGATAGTTCTGACCTAAGTCCTACGCTTGAAATGGTCAAAAATTTGAACGTATGTATATAATATTTTATCCTTCATGCGCACTCTCCATTCCATCTGTTAGTTGAGTTGGCTTATTCTTTTAGACATTGGATCATGGAGTAGAGAATGTTCAAAAAATGGTTTATTTCATAGGAATTAGGGTGGTAGGAATGTTGATGTTTTCTTAATATTTTGATAAAATTATTAGGCCTGTGCTTGAGAATATAAACAAAAAAGGAAGAAACCTTTCCAAATTGAATTATACGAATAGATATGATATTCGTAGTACTCTTGTCACCATGGGATTTCAACAAATATTAAGGGAAGTATTGTGATAGCGATAATGGTAAATATGATGTCGATATTAAAACTTATAGGAGCATTTAAACTAATATCATAATCACTATCTTTGTCACTACAAGCATCTCTGAATGTATCTGGCTCTACTTGATCAGATATTGATAGATTATGCAAAAAATCATCATATTTAGCAAGAAGTTGGTGCTCCCTGGTGAACCTCCTCAACTGAGGAATTGACTCTTGTGAATTACCTTCTTTAGAATTTGTAATATTTGATGCCAGTCCTTGTGATTCAAAAGGACCGCATCTAATGGAGATTTCTTCTTGATTTTGCTACATTAAAACTTGATTGTGTATATCATGCACATAGGTATTAGGTAGAGTATGGGGTTGTAGATGTGTATGTTGTCATTGGTGAGTTTGTAGTGATTTAAACAAATCACTTCTATTTCCAATATCATTGATTGACATGTATTATTATGTTGACTTCCCTTGTTTTGAAAAACTGACATTACTCTTTCATTAAAAATCACATCTCGACTACGAGTTACAAGTTTGGTGATTTGATCCCACAATCAATAACCATACTTCTCATCAACGTATCCAACAAAAAAAATCTTTTTGACTTGATATCCAACTTCATTCTTTTCTCTTGTGGAATGTGAACAAATGCTTCACTTGAACACTCGCAAGTGATTTTAAGTAATTCTTCTTCCCAACCACTTGTCCTTCAAAATCTTAAAGTCCAATCAAGAAGATGGACCTTGATTAGTCAGGTACACTATTGTATTAACTACATCTACCCAAAACTCTTTACCCAATCCTTCATTTGAAAGCATGTTGTGAGCTCTCTCCAAGATTTTTGATTCAAACTCTTAGTTGCACCATTTTCTTGAGGGGTTAAAGGACAATCTTGATTCATTGTATACCATTATTTGCATAAAAATAATCAAACTCCAAGGAACAAAACTCTCCACCATTATTAGTTTTTAAGCACTTGATTTTGTTTTTGGTTTGGTTTTCAATAGTTTCTTTGAAATTTTAAAAAAAATCAAATACTTCAAACTTCCTTTTTATCATATAAACCTAAACCTTTCTAGTGAAATCATCAAGAAAGGTAACAAAATAATTAGATCCACCAATAGAAGTTACCTAAGTGGGACCAAAAACATTTCAATACACTAGTTCCAATGGTTATATCTTCTTATCATGCCCTTGAATAAAGAAGATGATCCTCTTTTATTTTTTGTAAATTCAATGTCGATGCACAAGTATAAATCAATAGATTTTAAACCTAGAAGTTGATCCTATTTATGCAAATTCTCAAGGCCCTTCTTGCTCATATGATCGAGCCTCTTGTGTCAAAGCTCCATCTCGCTTTCCACAACTGGCATCACAACTCCAACTTCAACATGACTCTCTATCATATACAAAGTTCCCAATTTACTTTCTCTTGGAATCACTAAGGCTCCTTTGGTCACCTTCCAAGTGTTGAACTTAAAAGAGATGCTACAACCTTGAGCATCTAGCTATCCTACAGAAATCAAATTATTCTTGAGTTGAGGAATGTGTCCCACATCTTGCAACAACCAATTATTTCCATTTTTTTATTTTAATATAACATCTTTATCGACAATAACATAAGGTTCATCGACACCAAGATAGACCTTACTAATGTTTCCTTCTCGATAATTTTTAAAAACTTCTCAACATGAAGAGGCATGAAAAGAAGCATTATAATCCAACACCCACACAACATTTGTAGTTTCACTTGTAGATAAAAATATTGCATCTGCATCCTCTTCATATGCTGCATTTACCTCATTTTCTTTTGATTAACTCTCTACCTTCTTGAATGACCAACAATTCCTCTTTATGTGGCCTTCCTTTCCACAAAACAAATAACTTGTATTTATGTCCCTAGATTTAGATATCTTGTGAGATTTAGATATTATTTTATTATTATATCTTCCTTATTCTTGGGATATCCCCAAGTATTCTATAAAATCAAAGCCTCTTCAAATGAAGTACTTTGATGTTTTCTTCTCATGTCTTCCTTGAGAATAATTGTAGCCACATCATCAAAGTTCAACACATTCCCTTTTATGTTGGATCCTTTATTTTTGGATGCTGAGTTATTAATTGCCATCAGAACGCCTTCCCAATTATTGGGAAGATAACACAATAGCAAGATGGCTTTGATTTCATCTTCAAATTTAATATTGATAGAAATTAATTGGTTGATTAGAGTATTAAACTCATTTGACTGGTTAAAAATATTGCTACCTTCTTTCATCTTCAAGTTGAACAATTTCTTTATTAAGAAGACTTTATTACATGTGGAATCCCTCTCATACATGTTAGACAATCAATCCAATAAACCCTTCGTTGTCTTCTCCATTGCAACATTGAACAACACATTGCTTGAGAGAGAAAGGATAATGGTTGCCTTTTCTTTCTTGTCCAATATGTCTCAATCCTCATCGTACATAGCACCGAGTTTCTTGTATTTTTCCTCTAATGTTATTGTGAGTTCTTTTTGAATCAGCAATGCTTCCATTTGTAATTTCCACATGCCAAAGTTTTGGCCAAAAAACATTTCAATTATTCTGTCCTCCATCTCTTCTCAATTTGCCTTAGCTCTAATATCACTTTTTGAGTTATGAATGTAAATTAATATCAAATTATACAAACTGAAATCCAAAATAGAATAACAATTAATAGAACAAAATGTAGAATCAAAACAATGACACCAACTTACATGGTTCACCAAAATGGCTACATTCACGAGAAAAATAGGGCAACTCTTTTATTAAAGCAGTTATAAAAAATTACAAGGTTTTAATCCATTTATCCAAGTGATTGAGATGCATATTTATAAGTTCTCTTCATGACAAGAAAGAGTGATTAGAAAGGGAAGCTAAAATGGTGATGATTGGAATTCACAACCAACATATTGCCCACAAGAAAGTGTATATATAGACAAAATACACAAAAATTAAAAATAAAATATTATCACATTTTTGTTATAAATTAATTTTTATTACAATTTTCTTATAATTATATTTAATTTATTAAATTTATATTAAAAAAAATCAAATTTACATTATACAATATATAAAATATGTATTTAGTATATTTTAATTTAATTTATTTTATCTTGTTGTCTTACATTCAATGGAGTTCAAGAAGCGCTTAATTATTTTATCATTTTAATTGTCTTTGGTTATTTTACTAAGTAGATGTATAAACTCTTTCAGCACATTAAATAATATATTTACTAGTAATTGCACCTTGGTATGCAATGGGTATGCCAAAGAGGTGTGGAAGGTCAATTAGGAAAAAACTTGTCTATTATTTGCATACATTTGTGAAACACATGAGGTCAATTGGTAGGCCAATTAGAAAATGATGTTATTTATGCAACAAAGGTCTCATTGGAGAAGTGATAGCTTCAAAGCAACTATGCATCCATTTAGAACTCCAAACATTGTTAAGAGAAAATTCAAAGAAACTATGCATCCACTTAGAAGAATCCAAATATGATTGAAACAAAACCTCTAAATTAGGAAGATAATTAGGTTTCATTATCAATAGGCTCATGATATGCTTGAAATAGGTAAAGAGAGAGACGAAGGAAGAGATAGGGAGAGAGAGAGAGAGAGAGAGAGAGAAGGGGGGTAGGGAGGGAGAGATAGAGAGAGGGAGGAGGGAAAGAGAGAGAAGAGGAGAAAGAGAAAAAGATAGGTAGAGAGGGAAAGAGAGAAAGGGGAGGTGACATAGCGAGATAGAGAGGGATACAAAAAGAGATAGAGAAATAGGGAGATAGATAGAGATAGAGGTAGAGAAAGGTATGAATAGAAAGAGATGGAAAGGAGTGAGAGAGAGTAGGAGAGTAAGAGTGAGTGAGAGAGAGAGAGAGAGATACATAGATGAATATAAGTATAATATAATATCTAAAATAAATAGATAAATAATTTATATGTAGTATATTATTATATTATTTATGTATTATATTTAATTTTAATATAAATATAATAAATAATATGTAAATAATAATACTATAAAATAATATAATATAATATAATCATATATTTTTTAATTAATTAGTAATATAAAATTATGTTAAAAATCAGTTAATAATAGATTTTAGATGTCTCCATAAATAATTTATATTAAATTATATTAATTTATTTCATACTAAATTTTTATATTAAATTATATAATTAACAATAATATCTTTGAGAATTTATTATTAATTAAAAAGACAGATATTTAAATAAAAAGATATACTCTTCTTTAAAATATATTTAATTGTTTTGCTTAAAATTTTTGAAAAGTGATGCAAAGTCAAAAAATAAAATAAAATAATTCAACATAAAAATAAAATATTTTTTTCAACTTATATAAATAATTATATAAAAATAGAAATAAAACCAATATAATATAAAAAAAATGATTTCTAACTTTAGATTTCGCACGGTGGAAAAAAAAATCATTGAAAAGGCATAGGCAGTCAGATTTCATGGCCAAGGTGAGCTGTTAATTTCAGTTAGGGAAAAAAATCAAACGGTGGAAAAAAAATCATTTCTTGAAAACGGCATAGGCAATAAGATTTCATCAGAGCCATTGATTTGGAAGATATTACATGCATGCAGATAGACTGGTTGAAACTATTTGAAAGTGATGCAATGTAAAAATAATGATAATAATAATAATAATAATAATAATAATTAAACTTATTTTTATTTGGAAAGTGAAGTTTATTTGGAAAGTGAAGTTTATTTGGAAGTTTAACTCGGTAACAACTTAAAACTATTGGAAGTTTATATTCATGGCCAAGGTGAGCCGTTGATTTCAGATAGAGAACATTTCATATCATTTCTTGAAAACGGCACAGGCAGTCAAATTTCATCTTCAAGATGAGCCATGCATTTGGAAGATATTGAACGTGTAATTACATGCATAAAGTCATAGTAAATTTTTATATTAAATTATATAATTAACAATAATTAATTTAAAAGATAGATATTTAAATAAAAAGATATACTCTTCTTTAAAATATATTTAATTGTTTTGCTTAAAACTATTGGAAAGTGATGCAAAGTAAAAAAAATAAAAGTAAATAATTCAACATAGAAGTAAAAACCAATATAATATAAAAAATGATTTCTAACTCTAGATTTGGCATGTGGAAAAAAAATCATTGAAAACGGCACTGGCAGTTAGATTTCATGGCAAAGGTGAGCCGGCACAGGCAGTCAGATTTCATCTGAGCCGTTGATATTGAACACGTAATTACATGCATTGTCTTCAGATATGTATATAAACTGTTGAAAGGAGAGGAAGCTGCTGAAGATCGTTGAAAGGAGAGGAAGCTGTTGAAGATCCGGCCCCTGTGAGAGTGTTATAGGAGTGCCTGTGAGAGGAAGCTGTTGAAGATCCAACCCCTGTGAGAGATATAAACTGTTTCAGCACAGTAAACAACGATCAGCATGGGTAGAAGAAAATTGGAGGCCTGTTACAGGGCAGACAGAAGCAAACGACGTCAGACTTTTCTAAAGCGACATAAGGGACTGTGGAAGAAAGCTTATGAGCTTTCTATACTTTGCGGTTCCAAAGTTTTCATCAGAATTGTGTCTGAAGATGGTGAGGACTTTGCACACTATTTTAATGGTGGTGCGACTGCGGATCAACATGGATCTTTTCCTCTTCCTCAGCACCAGAACTTGATTCATCCACCTCAACAGCCAAATCTTGAAATTTCTTGCAGCCTACAGCAAAATTTGATTCATCCAACGCCTCAACAGGTAAATCTTGAGGATGCAATTATCTCATCAGAGAATTCAGTTCCTCAAGAAGACGCGGGCTTCATTCATCCTCAGTGCAGTCAGGAAGACAGCTTCATTCTTCCTCAGAATGCAGAGACTTCAATTGCTGAAAAAGACGGCTTCATTCATCCTCAAAATACAATCTCCTCAGAATTTCCATTCCCTGAGAGTCAATCCTTCAAGCAGCAGGAGTTCTGGCGGGCAACTGATGATCTTTGGAACTTCTAAATGCCTTCTAATGGCATTAATAGCTTGGAATACCAAGATTATTTGTATCAGATCAAGTGTTGAGATGATCAAGAATATAAGTTGAATGCTGTAGCATTCTGAGTACATGTATTCAATTAATGAAGATTGTGCAGCAGCACGTTATTGTGTTTCTATGTGATTGATTTTCTGAGTTTATGTATTTCCGAGTTTGTTCATCACTTTGGGCATTTGAGTTTATGTATTTCTTGCTTCATCAGATAATTATGCACATTACCATCGATGAAATATAGAAAAGATATAGTGGCAATCATCAATTTGTTGGCATATTCTTTTCCAAATCATGCTGTAGTTTTGTGAACTTAGGCATCGTAGATTTGTTGGGGACCGACTTATTATCTTGTTATCAATGTCTGTACTATATTTACTAAAATAGTTATCACTCACAATGTACGCAGTTATCACTCATCATAAAATCTGTAGTAGAAAGATGAATTCGATGCAAACTAACAATCTGAAATGGAATTCAAGGGATTATTGGACAGTAATATATGTGCATGTTCACTTTTTGAAGAGAATGTTAAGCTCTTGAAAAGGATATATTCAAGGTAGTGAAGGCATCTGGACAAAGGGGTGTCCCAGATAGTTTACTTTTTTACTCTAAGAATTGTTGCATGGCATTCAAGTAGCCATTGTGGATGATGGTATTAGATATAGAAATAAGAGAGTGGAGATTACAAGATAGACTATGAAATAGAAAATAAGGGACTGTAGTAGGTTTTAACAGATGTAAATAAAATCGGTTTTCACTTTTTCTTTTCTCTTCTTTTTTTATGAAGATTTCATCAATCTATATATGTAATTCAGTTATAAGTGTGATGAATTAGTTTGATGTAGAATAAAGTTATTCACAAAATTCATTTGGAATTTACACCTTCACAGTGAAGCGACTGCAAACAATGAGCAGTTATTCATTTGGATGATGGTCAGTCTATTTTATGGATTGAACACATGACCTAGGATGCCTAAGTCATTATTTCTCTTTATGCATGATTTTAATTAAACAAATCAAACTTTTTAGAATGTAATTGACATGTTGTACCACTAGAGAGAGAATGGAGGTATTATCATCGAATCAAATCCCATGCATAATTTTATGCCACAAGTAGATCAATGTTATGATCAATAAATTATCAAAATAGTTACACCAATAAAGTAGGGGCATCTAAATAGCAAGTTGTACAATAAATGAAAATATGATGATTAATATTCAAGATTTCAACATATTAATGTTGGAATTTGAAAGATATAACAAGTCAAAAATTATATAAGGGATATTTCTTGAAATGGAAGAGGTAGGTTGTTCTACAAATCTATTGAATTATAATATTCTAATAGATAGACATTGTGCAACATAGAGAAAATAAAAACATTGAATGCCAAGAAAAGGGTAAGTTATAGGTGTTAAATATTCTTTTTGATCTTACACATAGAAACAACTTGTGGGTTGAGCCCCTTGGAAGGATTCTTGTTGAAACCTTATGAGTTGTGACTCCAGTGGACCATGCCCCATAAAGTGTATAGATCCAAGCAACTGATTTTGAAAATTGACTTGAACAAATCATTTATGTTTTATGTTCTTTGGACTTCCCTACTCATTTATAATATAACATATTAACCAAAATACTAAAATTAAATTTAGACATTTGATTGATAAGAAAATTTCCTTGGCTCCTAAGTTTTATATTTTTCAAGGGTGGTAAGTGCTACTTGTGTATTATTCTAATTTTTGGCTACCATTTCACAACTATGCTAAATTAGATCAAATTATTCACTATTTGGTTTGAGGTTTCAACAATGGTTCCACATGCTTCCTTTGAGTGGCCTAGAATATTTGTTTAGCCTTTAAATACAAAGGTAGGTAGGGGGTTAATAGCACCCATGCATAAGGCTTGTACCTTAAATCTTGTGATAACTTAAAGAATATTGAGAAGTTCTTCTATGACACAATTATGTAAAAATTCTCATGCTACTTCACAATTGCATCAAAGCTTATTTTTCCTAGTGTGACCACATAGATTAGGATCATTTAAGTCTGTGTTTTCACCCTTTCGGCCTATTTCTAGAGGCTATTATGTTGGACATGATTTTTTCTACTACAATTATGCAATATATTTAATATTTCTTTAAAAACTACATACATGGGGACTTTACATGACCACATTATCATGATCTTAAGGGTTGATAGATGTAGGATAAACATTTTGACCTTATAATTTCATTGTACACAATTATTTATACGAGTTTTCTTTCATAATAGATGAATATAGTTAAGCTTAAATATAAAAATAAAATATAATAAATGTGAACTCCATATCATTTAATATGAATGTATCATTCTCTTGACATTATACATCTTGAGCATCCTGAAACTCATAATCATAAACAAATCCATAGTTTTGGAAAAATGTAAAGTGAATGTCGAGACCTAGGAGCCTCACCCTCACTATCCTATTTAAAAGGCTTACTATGTTGTAACAAGGTTTATGTGAGGGAGTTGATGGATTATAAAGTCTTCACCTCGACACTCTCATTCACAATAGAAGAGATCATCACATGTTGAATGTCTAGCTCAACTAAGGTTCTATATGTCTAGCACTAGGAATGATGTGCCCTCTCTCTATCTTATGAATAGATTTTTTCTCTAGATATAACATATATCAAAATAGTTTGGAACATCAATGATGACAAACTCACAATAGAATTTTATCAAAACATACTATACAGAAACTCATTATTGTTGCATAAAGGATGATCAAAAAATATCTACCACATTTCTAAAAAATTATCCTTTATTCCGTAGTTTTGGAACTAATGGATAAGGAACCTCTTTCAAATTGTGTGCACAGGTGCATTGGTTCTTAGATCAATTAAAAATGAACAAAAATCAAATTTAAAAAATTCTTCGAGCTTTCACTTGTTTGTAGGATAATTTTTTGGAATAAAATTATCATGCATCCTTCCTTTTGTTGGACCACATATTTATTTGTCCACTCACAGTTCATCTATATGAAAAATAATAAATTCCAATGAGGTGGCAAGGCTTTTATGATGTAAACTAATTTTATTTGGATTTTTCAATGTATCAACCAACGCTTGGAGTTCTCTTTCATTGTTTTAATTTGATCTAACAAGATTTTTTGTGTTTTAAAAGGATGGGGAGGAGAATATGGAGGAGTTTGTTGAGGGTTAGGTGATTCTTGATCTTCACTAGGATTTTTTTCATGCATATGATTTAGAAAATTAGGGTTTGGAGGTGTTGAAGGATTTTTAATTCCTAAAAATTAAAAAATATTTAATAAAAACAATTAAAAATTTGATATGCATTTTAATCTAAACTCCTAAAAACCTAAAAATCTTACCTCCTCAACATTGTGGACATCATGGTGGTATTGTGTTAGCTTGAACTAACTCAAATGGCTCACCAATCACTCACATTTCTCATCACTTATGTTTCAATGGTAGAAGGAAAAGGGTTGGGATCAACTGAGCTTGACCTTTATTATTTTTCCTTTTAACAAAGAAATAACATAAGTGTGTTACAACATCCTCACTTTTCTCCTTGAATTACTGAAAAGGGGTTGTGGCCACTTTTTGGTCCCCCATCTTTGTGCACATTGTGAGGCCCACTTCCACGATTGACCTATTATCCTGATTCTTTTTACTTTAGTTAAAATGAAAATTGATGAAGTGTATTATTATTCTCATGTTATTATACTTTTGATGTTTAAAATTATATTGTTATGAATCCATGATTGAGACTACATGTTTAGAGTAGATGACATTATGATCGATTATGCATCCACTGATGATGAATTTTCAATTTTGATGAAATGATGAATCATAGGATTGAGTTAACCTAATTGATTTATAATTATGATATAAAAACTTGAGTTTGTTTATATGAGTAATGGATGGATGATTATACAAATTGAATGTATATGAATATTATGAATCATGTCAAATTCGATCAGACACATTAACATGTGAATGAAATGTGTAGGTACATTCTTCCATGTCCAATGAAATTGGAGGTAATTAGGGGTATCCTATGTATTGAGCAATGTTAAACTTGACTATAGTCCATATGGAGGGACTAGTCTCATGTGTATTGTGTTTAATCTGTGACATAATTTTTTGAATGATTTATCATATGGTTAATTTCTTTAAGGCTAGCTAGGTCACTAGATGGGGTTTCAGGACTTTGTTAACCTTTTGAATATTGAATTTTGGATCTCACCTTTCTTAGGTTTTATTAGGATGGAGAACGTCTTTAATTTGAGTATTTTTTTCCATTTTTTAACCCTTAGGATGATTACCTATGGGTTAGGGGTCAAATTTATGTCCACATCCCCTTCTTAATTGCTCATTAATAAGGGTGACAGAATTTGGGAAGAGGAAGAGTGTCATCCTCCAATATCTCATTAATGAGAGGAGACTTTGAGGGTGGAGTGCCTTAATCCACCTCCTAGCCTCTCTTAATGAGAATTGAGATCTCTTGTTGGAGTGGTGTACACTCTTTGTCTCTTTGTCTCCTCAAAATTTTCACACATGTTTGAGCACTTGTGGGGAGATGTGCTTAAGGGGATGAATGAGGGAGTGACAAATATCACTCATTCAAGGATTCAAAATCTTGGGTCACTATATCTATCCTTTAGGGGAAAATGAAGGGTTAATTTTTTTGAAGTTTTTACTTGTTTGTTTTTCAAAAGGCTTTATTATTTTTCTTGAAGTTGGAAAGACTATATTTGGTTGGAGAATGAGAGCTTGGGGGATCATCTTCAACACACATTTTCTTGGAATTTAATTTTAGAGATAGGCACCCCATAATTATGTTTTTATGATTGTATGTAGATGTGAATGGATTGTAAATTGCAATTTTATACATTATGTTATGTTGCTTGTGAAGTGAATGTGGTGAAGGGGTTTTGGGTGTATGGGATAAGCTCACGTTTTTGGGAAGAACATCCCTTGTTGGGGTTTGAAAGAGGTAGGAACCTCTATAGGGAGCCTAACCCTCCTTAGAGAAAGAGAGGCTCAATGGTATGAGTACCCATATGTAGTCATTTTGCATTATGAGTATGGCGAATGGGTGAAGTGGTTTCAGGTAAATGGAGAAGGGAGATGAATTTGGTTGTTTTATGAGTATCCCCATATGGAAAGCATTCCACGCTCTTTTCCTGTTTAGGATTTTTCCCAAGAATCCTTTAGTGAATGTGAATACCCTTGGAATGGGTGTATTGTATGTGTATTTGTGTTATTTGTTTTCTAGGTTTTAGTTAGTTTTTTGGAGTAACCAATCCCCATGGTTGCTCAAGATGGCTAGTTTTATAGCCAATGGTTGGGTGTGGTCCTTGGAGAAGCTATTTTGAGCTCATGTATAGGTTTGGAATAGTTGTAATTTATAGATTTGATAAGATCCCAACCACTATTGTTTCAAATGTCAAAGAAAAATATTTCCCATGGTATCTACCCTTCTTTTTGTTTATGAAAAAAACATTGTAAAAGTATATAAGGAATTGTAGACATATTGTATAAACTTGTCATGCCCAAGAATTTGGCTAGACAATTTTTTTTTTCTAACACAATAATTAAACTAGTTAACACTCTAAGGTTAGAGTCATAACATGAAACATAATGTTGGTTGCACATTTTCATGAAATTATTTCTTAAAACAAGTGCAAAGGTAAACTACACAATTAGTTAACCATACCCTCCTTAGGTTGGCTAAGATGAGCTTGGGAAGATTAAATTTTAACCATAAATTTAGTTTTATAATCCTTAACAAGATATTTCATTAGTGCGCAAATCAAAACTCCACATAAGTCACAATATTACGATAATTTCAAATAACCCTAAAATTAGATTGGCTAAAGTTGATGAGGATCACGATATACATCCAACCTCTAAAATGATAACTATTCCCTAGGTTCTTAATTTCTATAAGATTTGAGTGCAAATGTTGTAGGGTTTTGAAGTTAGCTCAAACTAAATTGATTACATTATATGTTTAAAAACCCTTAATTAAGACATCTTTATTTTCACTTTTCATTGGATTGTTTAAGTATCATGATAAATCCCTAATTAATGGTGGAACAAATTATCATTCTTATTCTCTTCTAAATTCCTCACTTTTATAAATAAGGGACTAACCCACTTATGCAAGTTCATATGCTATTGGCACAGCTTATTTATAGTCATCATCTATAATAAAATTATTCCATAGCTGTAAACATCTCCTTTCACAGCAACATGTCCACTCACTCCATATTCTGCATTCAACACATATATCATAAGATTTCACATTCACTAAATTTTTCACAACAAATGCCAAAAAGAAAATGAAAATTTCATTCCACTACTGTTTAGTTGCTCATACATTTCTTGAACCATTCTATCTTCTACCTCACCCTAATCTATCCAAGTAACCTGTAATATATTATAATCCATAACTATTAGATATCATTTCCAAATATCACTAGCAGGAAAAAATTAGTTTTATTGAAATTCATTGCAACTTCTTTGCTACCATTATAATTAGACCAGTTGACATTTTCAAAAGAATACACACCTTTGAATATCGATTAGGTATATCTTGTATTACACATCCAATAAAGGTTGAAGCATTGTAGTTCAAATTTTCTTGTAATATATTATAATCCATAATTGTTAGATATCATTTCGAAATATCACTAGCAAGAAAAAAAATCAATTTTATTGAAATTTATTACAACTTCTTTGCTACCATTATAATTAGACTAGTTGACATTTTCAATAGAATACACACCTTTGAATATCCATTAGGTATATCTTGTACATTACACATCCAACACAGGCTGAAGCATTGTAGTTCAAATTTTCTGGAGAAAAATCTACCACTGCCCATAATACATAGCTCAGCTATTGGGAGAACTAAAGAAAATATATCTTTCTAATGGATAAAAAGGAGACAGAACCTTATCTCTGCATAGTGCAAGAGGACATACCATAGTCATATTCTAAATCTATTAATTTCTTTCTTTTTTGAGATAGACATTCATACATGTTATATTTGCTATGAGTGCTTTTTAAAAACTCTTAAAAACAGTTCACCATAACTACAAAGTTTGAAACTATATATTATTCAGTTTTCACTAACTAAACCAACTTTATTTGCATTAGCTGGAGATTTAATGGCCACACCTCACTCGTTTTAACTTTATTACAAGTTTTTGTCTCCTTTTATTTCGTAATAGAAAACAATGTCTAATGAGAATGGGAAAAATTGTTTGTTTATTTTATTATCTATAAAAAATGGTCAGTTTAAATTATTTAAAAATTACAAATTTGAAAACTAATTTTTTGGGAAAAAACTTAATATTTTTTATTGGTCTAAACCACTATAATTCTATGGAAGGAATTGATACTTGATAAAGAGTTTAGAATAATAAGTTTGATTGGTTTGTTACCATATAATAATTATAAGTTGCAATAATCGAATTGAAACTTGATAAATAATTTAGAATAATAAGTTTGATTGGTTTGTTGCCATATAATAATTAAAATTAGAATAATAAGTTTGATTGGTTTGTTACCATATAATAATTATAAGTTGCAATAATGGAATTGAAACTTGATAAATAATTTAAAATAATAAGTTTGATTGGTTTGTTACAATATAATAATTAAAATTTTGAGAGAATAAATTGAATATATTTAAATTTGAAAAGTTTAATATATTTTACTTTTAACCTCATCAACACTTTTTTGCCATGTAAAAACCTTGTTTCATAATGCTGGAAACATTTTGCTTTGGTTATTGCTTACCCAATATAGAATTTTAAATCACTATTTGTAACTATTTTTCAAAAGTTTTTAAAAAGAATTTCAAAAATTTAACTTTTTCATAATAATTGTATTCTCGGATGTCAAATATTAAATGAGAAGTGGCCTATAAGTTGCCTTGTAGCGAAAAAAAGCCAATAAAATTGTAAAACAAAAATATTATGCTCAATTGGGTAAAATCCATCCTCATCACCTAAAACAAACCTAAATTGTTTTAGCCAATGATATTTGAGGAAATTAATTTAAATTAAAAATCATGTATTTCACTTTAGAAGAATTAAAATAATGAATGAAAAGAAAATTATCTATTTTGATTGTTTGAAATAAACACTATTAATCACTAGTTAAGAAATGACCTTCCCTATATAATAAATACTTAAAATACCAATCATTAATTAAAATACTTTACATATATCATAAATTTTATCTCATTAATTACGAACATGATTTATATATAATGACATGTAAATGGAATGAGTTCATTTATAGTGGGAGGGCCTTGCCTAAATCCTTTCTTTTAAAAATGAATAATGATTATGGTATAATTACATTAGATAGTAATAAAATGTTTATATTTTTTTATTTGAACATTCTTTTAATATATAATGTTTTTTAAAATAATATATAATATATATAAAGGTAAGTAAGAATTTTATATTAGAAAATAATTAATATTTAAATTTATTAAATTTAATTGGATGAGTTCAAGTGATAAATTAAGATTTTTAAATAATTTTTTATACAAATGAATATTCATTACTTGTTTTAATATCTTTTTATCTTTAGGTAAAAAGACAAATTTTAAATACATAGCAATGAAATAAGGTAAATCACTATATAACAAGATTAATTTAATATATTAGATGTTAATGTAATATAATATAATATATATTTAAAATATTTAATAATATAATATAATTAAAATATATTAAATTATTAAAAAGATAATATATTACATAATTTAAAATTAAAATATAAAATTATAATATTATTATATAATATATTAAATTATATATTATATATTATATATGTTACATATTATATAGTATATATATTATAATATTATAATATGTTGTCAAATTAATAATATAATATATTAAAAACACTTTTTTTTAATTTGTTATTAGATTATTTTATATATTTGAATTTTTTATTTTAATTATATTTTATTTAAGATGTGACAAGTAAATAAATGCATAGAATGGAAACATAACAAGTAATTTTGAAGAGTTCAAAAAAAATCCTAAAAAATAGTTAAATATGTTTTTTATTATGGTCTTTATGGCAGAAAAACCTTGAAAAAAATGCGATAAAAAGTTTATGCTCCCTCAAAATCTGCCCTTATTGCTCAAAATTTTTAGCCAATAAAATTGAGGAAAAATAATTTTTGGAATTTGAAAAGTGGAAAGAGAAAATAGAGATCTGAAAGAGAATCTTGATGATGCAAATGAATGTGTCTAGAAGCTGAAAGAACAACTGAAGAAATTCAAGGAAATACACAGAGAAGTAAGTGAGCAGCTGAAACAAGAGATAATTGGACTGAAAGTATCGGTAGAAGAAAAAAAAAGAATTGAAGAATGTCTGAATACATTGGTGCAGAATAAATCTGATGAATGCACTAAACTTGAGCAGGAGATTGTTAACCTGAGGATTGAACTGGAGAAGGAAAAACTTTGTGAGAACAATTTCAAATCTAGCTCTGATAAGCTTAGAGAATTTCTTGCTAGACAGAAATCAAGTAAATACAAAGTTGGTTTAGGAAATGATGCAGGTGAAAGTTCTAAGGAAAATCAAATGAATCAGGACAAAGGAAAGCAGAAAATAAATTTGAGGAAGTTTGCAAGGAGACAACCTGTGAGACAGCCTAATGCACAAAGGTATCCCTCTTTTTTTTTTTTGTTACAACAGGGTGTCCCCGCGGCCCCCCGCCCAGCGTCACTTAGAGGCGAGCGGGGGGGCGAGACTAGTCCCTGCGAGTGTTTGCAGCGCCAGCCACCACAACCACCAGGTAAGTACCGAGAGCGGAATCGAACCCGAGACCATGAGGAGCCATCCCACAGCCTCAAGCCAATCCCGCTACTCGAGCCGGCACAAAGGTATCCCTCTTTTAATGGTGTATTTTTTTCCTGTAATAAATATGGTCATAAAGCAACAAAATGCAGGAGCGGGATGAATCAAAATCAGTTTCCTAGCTTTTTCTCTAGACAATGTTTTTCATGCAAGAAGATTGGACATAAGGCTACTGAATGCAGATCTCAAGTAAGAATGACCAGTCAGGTAATGGTGCATAGGTTTTATGGAGGCAGAAAGAATAAATCCTTCAATGGCTACTGCTATACCTGTAACAAATTTGGACACAGAGCAAATGAATGTAGTTCGAGAGGTAATGGAGGTCGGACTAATCAGAAGAGTGTTGTCTACTACATTTGTAATAAACTTGGACATATTTCAAAGGTTTGTAGAAGTAAGAAAGGAAAATAGTATGCTTCGGTAGAGAAGAATGATTTGGTAAAGAAGATTGACAAAGAAGAGATGAAACAAGAGATGAATAAGATATGGAAGAAGAAGAAAAACTTGAAACTACTGATGGGTATGTGCCCTCATTCGGTACAGATGATTTGTTCGGTAATTAGACCTAGCATGGTCATAGGGGGAGCATTATTAGAAAAATTATAAAAACCCCTTATGTATGGTGTGTCAGAGGCTAGCAAGAGGATGGAATGTGAAAAATGAGTATTCAGAAGTTTTGGAAAAGGAACCGGAGGAAAACATGTTGGCATGAAAGTTTGCAGACTAAATTAGGGTTTTCTATGCTGGGAAGAATGTTTTTAGCAGCTTTTTGATATTCGTTGCATTTAATGCATTTAGGGTAAATTCAATGAAGTTTAAGTTGAAGTTTGTGAATCTTCTCGGTTAATTGTGCATTTAGAGAACTCGGATGGTGCCCTAGAGCGATCTTGAAACAAGCGTGAAGCAATTCTAAAGGGATTTCAAAGAAATTAACTCAGGTAATCTAGAATTTGTTTCTCTATTTGAAAAAGGAGAAGAAGAAAAATGAAGAAGTATCGATTAATGAATTAAAGAAAGCATAGAAATGGATAGAGAATCAAGTGGTGTCATCCCTCTAAAGCTAAAAGGAGTTGAGTTAGAAGAATTTGATCGCAGGAAGATGAAAGAAATGGAACTAGGGCTGAACGAAAGCGAATTACAGAACATCAAAACCCTAGGTACGGATTTGTGGAGTGAATTTTCATGGGTTGTCGATAAAGAGTTTATTTTGTTCTTGTTGAATCATTTCAAAGACGGAAGTATTATATTGGACAAACCCTACTTAGTTATGAAGGAAGCAATCGAGGCGATTACTGGCTTATGCAGTATTGGGGATCTTCCTGGAAAGAAAATTGTGAAGTATAAAGATGTGGAGGAATTGACTGGCATTAGTAAAGACCCACGAGCTCTATTGATAAACACTCTCGAGGATTTGGTTGTAAGGTATGTTGTGTACGACATTTCTTACAAGATCTATTTTAGAAATCATGAAGGTTCCACATCGGCCATTGTTGTTTATATTGCACATATGATGGTTAAGGAGAACAGGAAATTTGATTTGTGTAGCT
Organism: Sequoia sempervirens; assembly: GCA_007258455.2. Taxonomy (NCBI): domain Eukaryota; kingdom Viridiplantae; phylum Streptophyta; class Pinopsida; order Cupressales; family Cupressaceae; genus Sequoia; species Sequoia sempervirens. The sequence continues at coordinate 45,928,114 of VDFB02000020.1, read as the reverse complement.
TGTTGCTTGAGAATCTTTCTGAAAATTTTTGAATGTTGGCAATTGAGGGTTATCCTTTTCGCTTTGGATCTTTGTTGGTATGCTTGGTGTTTTACTTTTTGTGTTCCCTACCGGGAAAAGATAATGTGGTATGGGAATCTGGGATTCCTATTGGAAAACAGGTCTACAGATATTTGGGAGCGTTGGCAGATAATGCAAGTATGTGCAAATCCTATTTCACAAATCTTTGCTCTGATATATCTGCTTTGAGTCAGTTTGAGGTGGGCTCTCCCTCTGGTAAAAGAGAATTGGAGGTTGTCATTGATGAATCCCCTCCGGAATTGAAGAAGAGAAAAGTTATAATTGAAGATATCATTGACAACTTAGAAGAAAAGGAGAAAGTATCCTTAGATGACATCCAGTCTATGATAATTAAGGGGAAGATGAGGAAGATTGGTGAATTATGCAGCCTCTCTTATTGATAGACTGAAGATTGATGATACTTTGGTAAAATATCTACTTCGGAAAGGTATTGGAATATCAACTATTTTTTATTCCTTGCCAGAAAAATCTAGTTGAAATTGTTGAAGAAAGGATGTTGTTTGAAGGTTTGAAAGGACACAAGTTTGAAGCTTTGGTTGAAAAGAGGTGTGTTAAAGCTAAAGGGAGATTATCTGAACTGATCATGGAAACAAAGAAATGCATTAAAGAAATATCTAATATTTACAAGTATTGCCTCCGGTGGCCTGTTGCAGTAGATAATTTTAGAAGTAAAATTGAAGCAATTGAATATGAAGTAAACAACATGGGAAAGAATTTTGACATCTTTGAAGACAAAGAAGGAAAGGAAAGATTGAGAGTTGGTGAACTACAAGTTGAACTGGTTGTTATACAAAGATAGAGAGATGATGTGATAAAAACCTTCTGGTTTCTTAAGGAGATTGTTGAGGTCTGATTAGAACATCTTTTCAGAATACTTTCTAACGCAGAAGATGTTGAAAGACAGAGTTCATATTGGTCACCGTCTTTTACTCTGTTAGGCTTATTGGAAAGCATCTGCACAAGAATGGATTCAGCTACATTTAACTAGAAGAAATTATGTCTAGTTCTTGAGGAAAGATACAAGAAAGTGTTTCAGGTGAAGAGTGTCATTTTTACTTGAATCTTGAGTGTTACATTTTTGTTGTTTTTGTTGTGGAAAAGAAGAAAAAAAAGAAAAATAAGTTGATTGAAACTTTTGGATGGTTGGAAGTCTTTTTGATGTCACCATGTTTAAACCTTTGTTTATATCATTTTTTTTAGCTGCCCTTTGCCATTGATGTCAAAGGGGGAGAGAATTAGAGTATGGAGAGAGTTAGAGCAGAGTATGGGGAGAGTTTGAAGGAGAATTTTTTACCTGTTGCCATCAATAACAAAGGGGGATATTGTTGAAAAAATGAAGAAGATTGACTATCTCTACAGTTTTGCGTTGTCATTGATGTCACCATGTTGTGCCTGCAAGTTTAAGACAGTGCTTGATCTGGTATTTTGGTCTGGTATTTGTGTTGGCCTCCTACAATGATTTAATAACTAAGCCCTTACAGCCATGATTCAGAGATTGGACATCTAACCTGAATAGCTATTTCAACCATCATGAAGGTGCATTTAACTTGTCAACCCAAGGATGTGAACTTGAAATGGGTCAGCACAGTATGTGCACTAAGAACTCAAAGTAGCCATTTCATTTTATAGCTAAGGAACACACAATGTTGAAAGTAAATTGCTTAGAAGGGAATACCATAAATATGAATCATCAATCAACAACTACATCAAACTAAAATGCATAACAAAATTAAAAATCTGAGCAACAAACAAGGCATTACTCTGTCTGCTTTGGTTGTAGGAACAGTCACATAATGAAATTCTAGTGGCTGCAAGAACAGTCGGTGCCAGATTTCTAACTAATTACTGAACAGTAAGTAATACTAAACTAAAACTAAACTAAGAAGACAGATTACTCACCAAGTGGGCTCCCTTGGATAAGTATCCTCTAAAACTAATGAGAACTCAGATGCTCGAACTCAGAACTTTATTTTATTCACTGTAGATCATGAGTACAAAAGAGTAATGTATTTGTATTGCTGAAAAATTAAGAGTGCAAGTACAATATCAAATTGTGCAACCTCCTAAGGAAGGAGCATCCAATCTTTATTTATACTATTAGCTAAACAAGGCAGTCAACTCCACGACTGGGAGGATGCCATTTAGGGAAAATAGAGAAAATGGAGCGATGGTGGTTATGCGTGCATGGAATCTGGTTAGACATGCAGGTCCAAAAGTAGATCCAGCACAGCAATAACGCCTGCGCATGCTCAATCATTAAATTCCACTATAAGGCGGTTACATTCAGTTGCATGAAGAATCTTCTATCGTCGACCTCCTTTGACTTTGAGTGATTCCTTTGTTGGATGCTATGGTGCATGCCCAGCTGGCAGTGTCTTCCTCAACTTAGCATATTAAATCTACATGGAAATGTCAGTACGCACAATAACTACACATATATAACCACCTTAAGGAACATTCATTAACCACATGCAAAATCAATATAGATAATCCACATAATACGTCAAATGTCATTAAAACTTGCAGAGATAGGACTTAAGTCCAATGTCTATGGTTTGAGGGAAACATTATGAAAATATCAACATTTAACATCAAAGTCCATGACAAATGCTAGCAAATAAATTATAGATTCTACCCAAAATTGGACCAAAAACTAGGCTCATCACTCCCCCCAACCTAACGTTTTGTTGTTCCTCCAGCATGGGAAGGGTTGTTCTTTTGCTTGGTCAAGGCTCTAAAATTTGCAACTGATAGCTTTCCAACATCAGTGGCTGTTGTGTGTGAATCAGGATCCCAATAGAATCCTCCTAATCTATCAAATCTATTCCATCTATGTTTTTATGCAGCAATGTCATACTGGTAGAATCTGAAGTTTGGCACAGGCCACATGAGCATGGGTGGAAGGAAAGTCAAGGGAAGCCACGATCGCCCCTGTGTTCTCCCAATCTGAATATACCTATCAATCATTTTTAGTGTTGCAGCATAATTGTGGATGGAATGAGGCTCGGCTTGCTTCATCTCATCAGTTAGGCTATTCCATCTTTGTGATAGACATCTTCTCATAGTTTCCTCATTTGCTACTGTATTTACCTCATACTCACTATAAACTACCTCAATCCAAGGCATAATCATGTTTCCATAGCTAGGTTTGAGAAGCATTTTGTGTCATTCTCTGTAAATATCCCTTGGGTTGCTTGATTTAGCCCTAACGGGTAGAGGGATGTTAGACTCCAATTGCTTATAACCCCATGTTGTCCCCAACTAATCTCATTTTGTACCCAAGACATAAATGCCTTTAATTGGTCATCCCTAGCATACAATAATAGGTTCCAATCTTGGTCTTGAGTTACAGCATAATTATGCAAATAAAACTCACACAACAAATTCTTCATTTCAAGTGAGGCAATCCTATAAGCATTGAAAAATTCAATAAGGGTGTCAATAGAAAGATTCAAACCTAAGGCAATCCTTGACACCTTAAAAGAAAGATATTTCTCTTTCAGGAGCAGAGCATAGGCCCTTGGAGGGGTCCTACATTCCAAAATCTGTGGTGCCAAGGTTTCTATATCATCCACCCTCTACTTTAGGGTGGCAATTTATGCATCCTTATCTTCAATCTCCTCATCCTTCTTTTGAATTTCCTTCAATTTTTGTTTTTCCTTTTTCCATTCTTCCTCCCTCCTTTGTATTTCTTTCCATAAATTCAAAATTGTCATATGTACTGTAAAATCAGGAGGATTATGAATTCCTACCAGTGTTTTTGTCGATGGTGGCTCCTCATATGGCACTATTTGCATGGACTCGAGTTGTCCAACTATCTCTGGCTGCAGGGACATTATTTCTTCTTCCACTTCTTGTTGTAGGGACCCTCGTTCTTGTTTTTGTTGTGTCTACAGGAACTCCTACTCTAGCTCTGGTTGTTGTTGCGAGACTTCTTGCTACAAGACTTCTTGCTCATGCTGCAGAAAATCTTGATTTTCCTCAAACTCTTCTGCAATGTTAGCAAGATCGGCCAATGTTATATTTGTTGTTCTCCCAAACATGTCTTCTTCTTCAACATTCTCTTTCCCCATTGGAGTTTTAGGGTCCTCATGTGATGTCTCACCAGGCTTAGGGCTTTCTTGTGGAAGTGTACCAATCGAAAGACCAGTTGGTCTTGATTTCCTAGGAGGTCTCTCACATTTTCCTTTGGCTACAGGATGAACAGTGTCAACCTTCCTCTTCTTAGAATTTGGCACTTTTTTTTCTACAGGTTGTGTTTTGGCCTTTCCTTTTCTCATTTCTACTTCTCTCTTTTGTTCCCTAGTTTTCATCAGGGTTTCAAGTGGAATGTCATCATCAGAATCTGATGAAGAGCTTTCTTTTTCTGAGTGCTATATTCCAGAAGAACTAATTTCTATGGTTTCTTCTGCTACAAGAAGATTCACACTAGAGCCAGCACCAAAGGTTGAAGTTCCAAGAGGGGCTTCAATCATGCTCAATCTCCTGCTAGACCTACGAGGTTGGGGTAAAGCCCTAGGTTGCAAGTGCTCAGGTCTAATTTGATCAGCATTTATAAATTATTCCTAGGTCATTCCAAATACATCATGCAAAGACTTTTCAACTAGCAATTTAATCAGACAATGGTGGGAAATAGAATTATCCCTACCTTTTTGGGTTTCGACTGTCATGATTCAGAGAAGATTGTATAGCACATTAGGCACATTCATCCTCCTTTCGTGCCTCATGTGATTCAAAAGTTTGAAGTGCACGGAATGTAAATTTGAATAGCGACCCTCACAGGTGATGTATTTGATAACATAAATGGTTATCTACTTCCATGGCTCAAGAAAAGACATTCTCTTTGCACCTTGTTTATCAATGCTCAATGGGGGGTTGTTCAGCTCTGTAAATTCGGCCCTGGCTAATCTGGCATCTCTCCAGAGGCAGGATAATTTTTTCCATCAGTTGGTAACCCTATGACCTTTGTGATTCTTTCCACCTTGCCACAACTTCCAACCCTTTTACTGTGGCTTTTCCTTCAAAAAATGTCTGGGCGAATTCAAGGGCAATGCTTTCATCAAATCCATCCAGCTTCAGAAAGTAATCTAACCATCCACAGTTTCTAAATTTGGCTAGGAATTGTGCATCTTGCAATAAAACATCATGCAATGTGGGTTCATTTCGAATTAACCCACCTCCCATTGTCTGCAATCAAACAAATGCTCTGCAATTTCTTTCCTGCAATTCCCATCTGAAAATCAAGTTCACTTTCCTACAATACCTGCTAATTTTCCAGTGCCAATATCGACTGAATTTCCTTTTCATTTGTTTCATCTTTTTGTTTGTAGCTCAAGATTACGACAGGGTCAATAATGGAAAGAAAAGGAGTGATAAAGGGGAATTATGATGGGAAGAAATGGCGGCTACAGTTAATGTCACTTCATACATGTAATTCGTCCTCTCACTCAGATTTCAAATTGGCTCATTTTAAATTTTCTGATGTAGCCTAGCATAAATTGACACATGGGCAATATATTTGCATTTTTTCTTCCCCCCCAACCTAAATTTGGACATGTGTCCACAGATGCGAGATGGGAGTGGTGATTTGACAGGGAATAATGACATGTTATGTGAACGTCTATACTAACATACAGTGATTAAATGAATGCACTTAAAGGATGATTAAAAGATAGCAATTAATGCGCACATACCTGAATGTGTGGAGGATTTGTTGCAAGAATTGTGGAGAAAGTGTCGTTCACCTTTTAGAGAATAAATTGAGCAATTAATGAAAATGAAGTGGAATGTGATGAGGTGGAATGAAGTGATGGAAGAGAGAGAAAGGTGGTGATGGATGGGTAGATGGGTGGATGGATGAAGAAATGGACTTCCATGTAAAGTGAAAGTCTTTATTATGAGAAGTGTGTACCTTAATTAGCCAGAAGGAGGGACACTAGGTCCACTTCCTTCGGCTGCAAGAAGCTCGGGTATTGAATGTTGGGTGAATTACTACAAGAACTCTTCTTTGGAAGCTGGCTTGTGATATAATTTGAGGCAATGACCATTGACAATTAATTTGAACCTGACAGGGTCAATGGCAGTAAGTTGAACAGATCCCTTAGGAAAGACCCCAGCGACTTCATATGGTCCTAGCCACCTTGTCTGCAATTTCTTGTCCTAAATAAATTTGTCATGTCACTTGATTCTCTGATTCTGCACTACTTATGTATGTTGTAGGGCTACTCTTCTTATCTCATCCAAAGCATTTAGTTGCATGATTCTTTCTTTTTGTGCCTCAAAAATATTCATCCCCAAATTTACAACAGTCTGCAGAGTCTTATATTCAAATTCAACGGGCATCATAGTTGTCTTTCCATACAACAACTCAAATGGAGTGAAGCTTGTAGTTGTTTTCCAGGTTGTCCTATAGGCCCAAACAACTTCTGGTAATCTGTTTTCCCAATCCTTTCTATGAATAGCTACTGTTTTGGTCATAATGGCTTCAATTTCTTTGTTGGTCACCTCAACTTGGCCATTAGCCTAGGGGTGATAAGGAGTAGACTTCCTGTGCCTTATATTGTACTCATTAACTAGTGTTGCAACAAGGGTTGATGTGAATTGAGCTCCTTAATCAGTCACTATTTCTCTTGGGACTCCATATCTTGTGAAAATCTCCTCATAAAGAAATTCTACAACCATGTTATCTCTTGCATGTGCTTCATGGTCTTAACTTCTACCCACTTTGTCACATAATCAGTGCATACCAATATATAAGACTTACCATTTGATGGAGGGTCAATGGGTCCCACAAAATCCAATCCCCGCTTGTCAAAGGGAGTGATTACTACTTGAGGGCACAATGGCATCTCATCAGATTTGGTTGGTTTGTCCATTCTTTGACATCTATCACATTTTCTGGTATACCTTCATGCATCCTTGTGGAGTGTTGGCCAGTAATATCATGTGTTCAAAACCTTTATTGTTGTCCTCTTGGCTGCAAAGTGTCTTCCACATGGTTCATTGTGACATACATGAAAAATGTCATATGTCTCATCTTCTCTCACACATCTCCTCATTACATTGTCTAGTCCAGTATAAAACAAACATCTAGCAATCCAAGAGAAAGGAAAAGATTTTTCAATGAGTGTCATTTTCTCTTTTGGAGAGAAGTGAGAAGGAACTCTACCTGTGACCAAATAATTGGCTATGTCAGCATACCAGGGTGTTTGTACACTAAGGGAGAATAGATGCTCATCAGGAAAAGAGTCATCTATGGGCTGATTGTCTTCTGATGTAGTCATCCTTGAAAGAAAATCTGCAACATTGGTCTTCCTTGGCTTATCCACAGTGGTTATATCAAACTCTTGCATCAACAATAACCAGCTTTCCAATCTACATGTGATCAAAGGTTTATTCATGAGATATCTAATGGTTGCATGATTAGTGTGCACAAAGATTTGGTAGCATGTTATGTAATGTCTGAAATTGTTCAATGCATAAATTACTGCTAGCATTTCTTTCTCTGTCATTATATAATTGAATTTAACTCCTTGTAATTTTTTGTTGACAAAGTAAATGGCATTTTCAAACTCCCTTTTTTTTTCCTCAGACGGCTCGTATGGCATAATCTAATGCATCAGTATGGATGTGGAAAGGAAGCTCCCAATTAGGCCTTTTGAGTATAGGAGCATGGGTCAAAGTTGCCTTCAAGTCAGAAAATGCCTTGTCATAGGCTTTAGTCCACTAAAATTCAACATCTTTAGTGAGAAGAGTATACAATGGTGTTGCTACCTTGTTGAAATCCTTGATGAAACGCCTATAATATCCTGCATGACCCAAGAAACTCCTAACATCATTTTGTTTTGCAGGTGTGGGAAGATTTGTGATTACCTCAATATTTGTAGGATCTACTTGAATTCCCTTATGAGAGATGTAGTGGCCAAGAACTACACCTTCCTGCATCATCATGAAGCACTTTTCACTGTTTAAGGAAAAAATTTGGTCTTCACATCTCTGTAGGACCCTCCTGAGATTTTCCAATGCTTGATTAAAATCAACACCATAAGTGGTAAAGTTATCCATATAAATTTCCATGCAATCATGAGAAATGTTTGAGAATATGCTAATGATTGCCCTCTGAAATTTGTAGGTGCATTGCATAAGCCAAATGGGAGCACTGAATAGGTGTAGGTCCCCCATGGACAGGTAAATGTGGTCTTCTCCTGGTCCTCTAGTGCAATTTGGATCTGGTTGTAGCCACTGAATCCATCTAGAAAATAAAAGTATTGCTTTCCTGCAAGTGTATCCAAAACTTGATCAATGAAGGGTAAGGGAAAGTGGTCCTTTTTGGTGGTAGCATTAAGTTCCCTATAATCAACACAAACTCACCATTTCCCTCCTTTCTTGAGCACAATCACTAATAGAGACACCCACTGACTATCTGAAATGGGGTAGATAAATCTTGCATCTAGTAATTTATGTAGTTCTCCTTTCACAATCTCTCTTAGTGCAAGGTTAATTCTTCTTTGTGGTTGTCTTACTGGGGTGCAATCATCTCTGATGTAAATTATGTGTGTACAAAGTTTAGGGTCCAATCCCTTCATATCATGATCATCCCACGCAAATGCATGTTAATGGGTCTTTAATAGGTTTTCTAATAACAATTGTTCTTCATTCAATTTACTATTAACATTCAAAGATTTTCCTTCTGACACTTGTACTTGTGTAGTTAACTTTATCATGGTTGCTTCATTAACGCATGGCACCTTTAGTTCATATGGCAGCAATGTATGGTACATACCTATTGTTGCAGGAAGTTTGCCTGCAAGAATAGTGGTTGTAGGAAGAACGTTTGCAAGAACAATGGTTGCAGGAAGAGCAGGCAAAAGTGTCTTGACTGGAGTAGTAGAATGAGAAGATGATGTTTCCTCCACTTCACAATGGTTTTGAATGATGTTATCTAGTACTTCATCCTCATCTTGGAGCTACATGAAAGAGCTTCTGCTTAGCATCATAAGTTGCGCCACAGAGTTAACTTCCTCAGCCTCTTCACCAACATATGGCTATACGGGATTATCTTCATCATGAGATGGCTAAGCAGGCAGATAAAGAACAAAAAATTTAGTGCTCCTCCCATCTGAAATGGTCATGTCACCTAACCGACATCCAATGTATGCATCTGCAATTGCTAACCAAGGCCTTCCAAGAATAATGGGATACCTGCCTAGTGTAGCTTTAAGAGAAAGAATCATAAAGTTTGTTGGGTACTCTCAGGAGTCTAGAACTACCACAAGATCATCCACTACACCATTAGGCTTAACAGTAGAACTATCAGCAAGCTCCAGGATAGTAGGAGTAGATATCATGCTTGCAATATTTAGTTGTTGCAGGATATATTTGGTCATTACATTTATTGTTGCCCCTAAATCAATCAGAGCATTCTTTACTTGGACCCCGTTTATAACAACTGCTACCACAAGACTATCTAGGTCATTATACTTGGGGATAGTCACTTTTCCCAGCATGACGTCAGCTAGTTGTCCCACCACATGAACTGTAATTGGGTCCTTCTTTTTCCTACCTGGTTTCTTGAGACATGTCTCCTTGATTGCCTTGTTGTAGATTGGAGCATCCTTTATTTCCTAAAATAGAAGTACCTGGACACATATATGCTTCAGCTGATCCAAGATATCAAAAGTCGTATCTTCCTTTTCTCATTGCTTCTTGGCAACTTCCAATCTCTGAGGAAATGGTGGTTCTTGCTCAGTCTATTTGACTTGGGCTGATTCAGGACTTTTAGGTTCACTTGGCTGAATGGGATCATTTAGAGGTTCCTCTTCCACAAGAAGCTCAATGATAATGGGCTTGGAAGGGGTTGGTAGAGTAGTACCTGAATGCAAGTGGATGTCACTTACACTCACAGCATATGCAGGGAATTGATTTGAATCAACAGAGTATGCAGGTTGTTGTTGTGGTTTGTTATTTGAATTGGGTGTGGGTTGAGCTAGTAGTTGAGTAGGTTTAGGTGCATTTGAGCTTGGATTAGCAGGTGGAGGCATTATAGTAGGCTACTGGGGCTGAGAAGGTGGTTGCATGTAACCGGTTGTCTGGGTAGGCCATTGTTGTCCTCCTCTCCATTGATTTGTTTGCTGCCAATTTCCTGGAGGTGGTTATCAATGCCCTTGAAATTGTTGCCAATTCCCTTGAGGTTTCTACCACTAGGGTGGAGAACTCTAATGACTAGGCCAAGCATTTGGAGGGTTACTCCAAGGTTGCAGTGGATATCCTCCAAACTAGGTGGATATGGGGGTTGCCATTGGTTACTAGATGAATAGGAATTAAAATATGGCCCAGCATAGGATAGTGGATCTGGTGGCATACCTTGTCTTGGAGCCCAAGGCTTCCTTTGGGCAACATAGTAGACTTGGTCTTCTTCAATCTGGATTGGCTTGAACTAAGGTGGAACCTGCTTGCTTTCAAGATTAGCTACCATCTTACATCTGCAGTCCTTCTTCTTTTGTCTGCAGTGGGGGCAATACTCTGTCAACATTGCCTCTACCTCCTCTTGCTTCTTCTTGGCCTGAAGTGTATCTAGCTGAGTAGCTAGATTATTTATAATATCTTGCTTGAAGTATCTCAGCAAATGAGTAATCTCCATTCTTGAAACTCCACTGGTAGTTGACTTACCCATGGAGGATTGGTAAGCTCACCCTTTCTTTGAAGCTTCCCTAGAGTATTTATGGCATATTTTCTTGATATCTTCCCAAGGAACTTGGGAGATATCTCCTCCTCCCATGAGGTCCAAGGCATCAGTGCAGCTATCATTGATTCCTCTCAGGAAAAAAACTTTTGTGAGTCTTCATTAAGTGTATGGTGTGGAGATTTTTGTAGGAAATATAGAAACCTTGCAATGTAATCTTCCAGGCTCTTATCTTCCTTTTGTTGCATCCTAAAAATGTCACCTCCTCTCATGTCGCTTCCCCTGCAATATTCCTTGTATTTCTCAAGAAATTTTGTCTTCATGTCTTCCCAAGTTTCCACAGTATCTCTTCCTAGGCTCATGAACCATCTTAATGTAGCCTCTTTCAAAGTGGTAGGAAATAGCTTAAGCCTATGGGCATCAATAGTATAATCATAACTCCTGCAGAGTATGTCAAACTCAAATAAAAAGGTATCAGGATCTTTTGTGACAAGTCCATAAAACTTGGGGAGTGTTGAGGCAGGAATGTTCTTGATGTTGTCAAATTCATTTTGATGGGCAATGGGGAAAGGAAAATCCGGTTGGTTAGGTTTGTTCCTATTTACATGACCCATGCCTGCTTAATGCAGTTCCAAAGCAAAGGGGTTCTCAAGCTGATTTTGATCTTCATAGGAGACTTCAGAGCTAGTCAAATCAGGATATGCATCAGCAAAGGGGTGTGGATCTTCTTCCTCTTCTTCTCTTGGTAGGTTCTGATATTCAACTAGTTGAAATGGATTAGGATTGTTAGGAAGGAATCTCCCATAAGCATCCCTTCTCCTTCCTCTATGCATACGGTATCACTCACTATCAGTCAGCTCACATGAAGAATTTGTAAAGAATAGGGGGGTCATTACTTCCTAAATGAGGATATACTAAGAATACCTTCCAGAAACACTACAGCAAGAAAAACTACCAATGACTCCAAAAGACTCCCTAGTTTGACACCATCCCCGGCAACAACACCAAAAATGTTGGCCTCCTACAATGATTTAATAACTAAGCCCTTACAGCCATGATTCAGAGATTGGACATCTAATCTGAATAACTATTTCAATCATCATGAAGGTGCATTTAACTTGTCAACCTAGGGACATGAACTTGAAATGGGTCAGCACTGTATGTGCACTAGGAACTCAAAGTAGCCATTTCATTCTACAGCTAAGGAACACACAATGCTGAAAGTAAATTGCTTAGAAGAGAATACCATAAATACTAATCATCAATCAACAACTACATCAAACTAAAATGCATAACGGAAATAAAAATCTAAGCAACAAACAAGGCACTACTCTGTTTACTTTGGTTGCAAGAACAGTCACATATGGAATTCTAGTGGTTGCAAGAACAGTCGGTGCCAGATTTCTAACTAATTACTGAACATTAAGTAATACTAAACTAAAACTAAACTAAGAAGATAGATTACTCACCAAGTGGGCCCCCTTGGATAAGTATTCTCTAAAACTAATGAGAACTCAGATGCTCGAACTCAGAACTTTATTTTATTCACTGTAGATCATGAGTAAAAAAGAGTAAATTATCTGTATTGTTGAAAAATTAAGAGTGCAAGTACAATATAAAATTGTGCAACCTCCTGAGGAAGGAGCATCCAATCTTTATTTATACTATAAGCTAAACAAGGTAGTCAACTCCACGACTGGGAAGATGCCATTTAGGGAAAACAGAGAAAATGGAGCGATGGTGGTTACGCGTGCATGGAATCCAGTCAAACATGCAAGTCCAAACGTAGATCCAGCACAGCAGTAACGCACATGCATGCTCAATCATTAAAGTCCACTACAAGGCAGTTACATTCGGTTGCATAAAGAATCTTTTGCCGTCAACCTCCTTTGACTTTGAGTGATTCATTTGTTGGACGTTATGGTGCATGCCCAGCTGGCAGTGTCTTCCTCAACTTAGCATATTAAATTTGCATGGAAATGTCAGTACGCACAATAATTGCACATCTATAACCACCTCAAGGAACATTCATTAACTACATGCAAAATCAATATAGATAATCCACATAATACGTCAAATGTCATTAAAACTTGCAGAGATAGGATTTAAGTCCAATGTCTATGGTTTGAGGGAAACATTATGAAAATATCAACATTTAACATCAAAGTCCATGACAAATGCTAGAAAATAAACTATAGATTCTACCCAAAATTGGACCAAAAACTAGGCTCATCAATATGAACTGGTATTCGAGCTACACTCTCTGGTATTCTTGTTTGCATTCCTCGGTAGTCAGTAGTTGATGTTTATGGTTTTCAGAAATTGTTTATGGTTGTCGAAGGCATGCATGATCAAAATATTACGTGCTCTGGTGCTCGTACAGAATGTTTATTGCTTTTTTGCATTTAAAGTCTACTCTTAGCTGACTTCTTGGGGTAATTAGGATACGGTGAATTAATTTTGCTATGTGGATATATGTGCGACCTATTTTAGGTCCTTGCTGACGTAATGTAGCGTGTTGGAGGTTTGAATTACCTTTTTGAAATATTTTGTGAATGATTGGAGCCGACAATTGGTATTTTTGGTAAATATGAAATGCATCTAATTAGGCCAACCTAATTGATATTTGCGGGAAAGATCAGGTATATAAATGAATATGTTGGACAATTTTAGTGAGTCAAATGAAACAGAAACAAAAGAGTAGAAGTGTGTGTATGCGAAATTAATAAAGTAGTTGGAAGTGAGTGAAAAAGATGAAGTGTGTTGAATCAGTCTATTGAGCATCACCGAAATTGCATCAGCACTTGTTAGGTGCACTATTCTCGGTTCATTTTGGCTATGAAGCCTAATTTTGTTTTGTAACTCTTTTGTAGGTAGTGAGCCTCCTTGTAGGCAGTGAGCCTCCCTGTAAGCAGTGAGCTTTTGTATTTGGAGAGTGAGTCCTTTAAGGGCAGTGAGCCCTTGGCAGTGAACCTTTTATTTTTAGTTTGAAATTACTTTATACTGTGAGTTAATCCTCACCATGGTTTTTCCCTCGGATTTTTCATATAAAAATCTGGTGTTTGGTGTGTTGAATTACTCTTTGTTATCTATGTTTCATGCTCATACTTAATGACAAACAATGTGGTTATGGAATTGATATGTGTTGGAGTTTTTAAGTTTGAATTTTGTGACAACTGATTCACCCCCCCCCTCTCAGTTGTCCTGCATCCTTTTAATAGTGTTCATCACTCCTTCGGTTGAGCCGCCCTTGTTGATGTCCCTTCCAAACATACCGCCTTTCCTAAAACCCGTGGATATGCTAAATACTTCAGTGGTGTCTACTGCAATTTTCTCCTCCTCTTCCTCTATGCCTCTTGCCTCGTTTGTGGGGAGTTCTCATCACCCGATGAAGCAAAATATGGAGGATGGCCCTTCTAGAAATGGAGGACGTAAAAGGATCCCAGCCTCTCCGAAGGGTGGTCTTGCGTTAGCTTGTTCTTTCTTAGTGACGGAACCAGTCCCAGCTTCCCCTGAGTTTGTCACTACTCCCGAGTCACTCGGTGAGCCTAGCGGTGAATCTCGGGCACAACCCTCTCCATTTGTTGAGGTACGACATGGAACTCCAGTAAAGTGCATGTTTAACTCTTTGGATGAAGTTTCGGCCTTGTCAGTGATCTTCACAAAATCGCTGACCATAGCTCCACAAGAGCCGAGCGGAGGAAATCTTGTGGGGCCTTCTTCCTTAGCCCTTGTTACGGGAGGGTCGGAAGCTCCTCCCCTTAATATTCCACCACTACAAGCTCATCCTCCTTCCCCTTATGATGATCTAGAATAAGAAGCGAGCAACCTCTTGGTCGATGAGTGTCAGGGGGAGGCCTCTTCTTTATCTTTAGATTAGAAGTGTGTGTGTGTTGTGATGTGTTCCCCCGTACTTGTGTTATGTGTTCCTAGATGACCCTTATCACCCTTGTTGGTGCCTGGATACAGGAGTGGTTTTTGTGTCATAAACCTTCTTTTATCTATATCATCATTCTTTCATATTTGTGATTGATTTTTGGCAAATTGGGGACGATGCAAAGTGTTGGGGGCATTTGAGCTTCCCTTCCATGTTGACCCAATTTTTTATTTTTACTTTGTCTTCTCATGCATTCTTCACATGGTCTGATATAGTAGGGGATTGATGACAATTCATTTATATACTATTATTATACTTATATATTTATGAGCAGTTTTAACCCTGAAATATTAGATCACCCCTGTGTCTCTTATTTGTTATCTTGTCTTTTTTCTCTTTTGCTCTTTTCTTATATTTTTCTCTTCTTTGCTTGAGTTGTCCCTTTCATGTGTGACAACGCCATTTCTATGACACTACCATTTTTAGAAAATGCATTCGTTGCCAACAAATCTTTTATTGAAAATCCTCGCGAACATTTCTTTTTCAAAACCACATTCATTATTATGACCCCTAATGAAACGTGTTTCCTTCATCATGGGTTCACAAAGAAAGAACTTGAAGAATTTCCTCTAAGGTGGAAGCAGCTTTGGTCTTTCCCTCGCAAGGGAGCATTTTCTTCCTTTCAAATTCCTTGATGAAGTGAACATCTTTCGAAAGGATTCCTTGACGATGAATTGATTTGAGAAAAAATGTCTCTTTGTACTTTCGAACAACACGTCCCTTGGGTGGACTCTCTTCTTACGTCGGGTTCTTGAGGGACCCCTTTGAAAGCCTTCCAATTTGCTAATAGTCTACGTGACTATCCGCTTTATTGCCTATGTGGCTACTTTGCTTCAGACATGCTTTATCTGCAAGTAAACATGTTGCTTTGCAAGTGCACCTGTGAAGCTGCTTTCTAATTGGACTCTATGGAGTTTCCTCCTTAAGGGTTTCCTCCATGAAAGATATCTTGGGGGATGCCTCCTTGCAGGTCTGCGGGCCTATAAGGTGCTTTCATCTAGGTTTCCTTCATGTGAGAGATCTTGGGGGATACCTTCTTGCAGGTCTACGGGCCTGTAACGCACTTTCATCTGGGTTTCCTTCATGTGAGAGATCTTGGGGGATACCTCCTTGCAGGTCTGCGGGCATATAAGGCGCTTTCATTTGGGTTTCCTTCATGTGAGAGATTTTGGGGGATACCTTCTTGCAAGTTTGCGGGCTTATAAGGCACTTTCATCTGGGTTTCTTTCATGTGAGATATCTTGGGGGGATACCTTCTTGCAGGTCTATGGGCCTATAAGGCGCAACTTCACGAGGCTTCCTTCATGTAAGAGATCTTGGGGGGCTGCCTCCTTGTAGGTCTGCGGACCTGTGAGACACTTTCATCCTGCAGGATTTGTCCATCGTTGGTTTGAGGGCCTTCAGTGTACCTTGTGCAACTTCATAGTTTTTTGGGGCTATGGAGTCTTTTGTTCTAGCCTGTGCTTTCGAGCTCACCAGATCGCAGTCTACTTCCTCGGTGATTCAGGTATACATCTCTAACCCTACTAACTCTTCGATCTACTTTACCGAGGCACTCATCAGTCTCGTGCTCACTAAAGTGGGGGAAAAATGTATAGGAGAAAATTTGCACCCCTTACGCAAATTCCCCTTTTACACATCCTCACCTTAGAAAATAAAATCCGAAGGTGAAATTCCACATCACCCAGTTGCCTTCCTTCCACTTAGCATCTGTCTCTTGTGTCAATGAGAATATTTTTCAGAGACGCGCACGTAGCACGCAGACATCCACGTGGCGCACTTACATTCGTGTGGCATGCTTATGTCCCTAACGGATTCTTGCATCTCAAGTTAGCAGAGGCATTACACTTTCGATTGGGGTCAATTTGTAACGTCCCTCTTCGACCATCCAACCCTGAAAATGGCAGATTCTTCCCACTTCTCCTTCAAATTCACTTATCTTCATTCCCTTTCATCCTCTAAGCAAAAAATTGGCATTCTCTTAGCACTTCCAGCATTCTCCTCACTCTTTAGCAGCACTTCAACACTCCATTGTAGCAACAATACTCCAACTCCACAAAGCAAGTGTGAAGCAAGCCATAGCAACATGGGCTTGGAGTCTTGCGAGACCTCCTTCCATCACAGTCGAGGTTGTGGTGACCTTGCCAAGTCCGCTTTCTCCTCCATTGGCTAGTGAGCTTTTGGGTGGAAGTGGTAACGTTCTGCTCCTCTCCTTTGTGATTTGGTTGAGTAGCTCTTTACTGTTTTGTAGTGTTTATTGCATCTTCTACTTTCTTTACTTCTTTATCGCATATTTCTCTCTCATTGCTATTTGGTTGTCTGTGGAGGTGGAAACACCAAAACAAGGGTCTGACTAAGGCAGACCCCTACACATCCCCAACAATTTTCCTCTCTTCCTGTGTGCAGGTGAACGTGCATTTGGAGCTAGCTGGCGAACTGGTGCCCTGGTGAGATCATTTTCGTCACTTTAGCTCTCATCTATCTACTTTATCATCTTCATTTGTAGTATTCATATTTTATTGTTTTGTTTTGCTCATTCAAGAATAGTTAGCTAGGTTGTTAGTTCATTTTCTGGTAGTTTTTATTGTACTTTTTGTCCTCTGGTCGTACGGACGCCAGTGTGCCTAAGAGATGCCAGCACGCCGCGTTGTCATCCCAAAATTGTGCTTTCGTCCTCAAATAGAGAGCTATTTGAGGTACAATATTGAATTCGAAAACCAACTCGCCTAGCCCAAACTTGGATCTTGGGTCTGAAGAGTGATTGAAGTACATTATAGTCCTCATCATTCTCATCCCTTGTTTCAAAGCATCCCTTTAGAGTGAGGTAAGTTAGGGCAGCCCTCCACTCTTGGCTCTTCGTGACCTGGAGCCTTAACATGGTTGATCCCCCTCTCTTACAGAAACAAGACCAAGATGGTATGCAATATGTCTTCCCATCTTGAAAGGAAGATGTGGGAAGAAGGATGATATGTGATGTCCTTGAAGAATTATCAAGTGTCTCCATGTTAATGCTGAAATTGGACATACTCCAAACAGGCGTTCTAGGCTGAACTGTAGAAGAAGAAAATCTAGAATCTCCTAAAAACAATTGTAGAACGCAATCCAAAGATAAAGATACATCCTATGAAGATAAAGAAGCTCCTCCTCCAAATGTTGTCCAAAATAATCCACTCATGTAAAACTACAATGGATGATCATGTAGAGAATGAACAAGAGGGTCAAAGTGTTCCCTCACAACAATTTCAAAGGAGCATCATCATCAAAGAGAAGATGAATGTAATCAATGATGTCTCCAAAAATTTGAAAAACGGGACTCACAAAATAAACTAGTAATGTCTTTCAAGTACTCATCCCAAGTAGTCATCTTTGGAAGACGATGTATATCTGACTACACTGAATCACAAGGAGCCAAAACTATGAAATTACAAGCATCCTCAGGTACAACAATAGATGAAGGAGATGGAACATCAACACATGTCACTCGATCCTCAGAAAGAATACCAAAATTCAAATGATCAAATTGAATCTCCTCAAAAGTGTCCACACTAGATGCTTGAATGTGAACATATGTTGAATCAATAGGATAAAAATATGAGGTGTAGACTCATGATTGGTGATCAACCTCTCCAACTGCAACTATATCTCTACTATTTAAATCTGAGATTATGACAGAATCTGGTGTGAACTCAACACTCCTTCCTGCTCCACCATGTGTCATCTAATAGATAGAAAGGATATCAGTTGACAATGAAGGCACACAAAGAACATCATTAAATGCTTTATCATCCATTTCAATGGATCCCTTCCCACAAACACGTATATATGTGTTGTTAGCTATCAGGATGTGTGGTGATGAACAAGTCTCAAATGAAGCGCGAACATACTCTCTGATGAAGCCATATGATGTGACACTCCTGAATTGAGTATCCACCTCTCTGACTCATAATCAACAACTGCAACAAGTGCTTGCCCTTTATGTTTATTGAACTTTGATGAAGAAGAAAAAGATGAACCCTTTGATGAAGGAAAATTGATTTGATTCTTCTTAAGAAGATACTTCAACTCATCAATTTCTTTTAATAACATTGATGTTCATCATGCCCTATTTTCTTGCAATGTGCACATGGAGGCTTCTCCTTCTTATACGATTCCCCTTTAGAGGGAGAGGATTTAGATTCTTTAAGTGGCTTGTTCTTTTTCCTCTTTTGTTTCTTTTCAGGAATCACTAAATCTTTATGTACCTTAGACTCACTAGCCAACAATACTTGTGACTTGGAAGACTTGATTAGACCCATTTGTATTAACTTAGCTTCCTCTTGGTTTAGGAGATTAGCAAAGTCGTCAAACTTAAGATCAACATATGATGCTCCCATAGAAATTTGATGGATATGAAGCCAGAAAGAAACACTGAATACTCAAGACTAGGCTTGAATAACATGTTGAAAATATTATCATTGATGTTGAAGGCATATAGGATATCATTAGAATATTTCCATTGATGTCAAAGTGAATGAATGCGATAGTTGTCATTGATGTCAAAGTTGGATATATCACAATTGAAAAGAAGATAATACACGAAAGAGGACTAACAAGGCATGATCTTAGACATAAGAAATTTGCGGCTAAGGTTTGGAACTCAAAAGAAGAATATGGAAGAACAATTTTGAATAATGAGCTTCATCTTGGAGCCACATTTGATTGGAACAATTTGAAGAAAGAATTCCCCATTTGAATCCCAAAATTAACAAGATGGATTTCAGGAGATGAGCAAGCTACAAACTAAAGCAGATACTCATATATTAGTGAAGCATGTGAGGGATCATTATGGTGGTTCTCATGATCAAAGAGTATGCTAAGGAATCGCATATGTTGAAGGATATTTAGAAAAGGATTAGTCATTGAAGTAATCCCAATTAAAATTAAATTAAAGTTACCAAGAGTCAATGGACATCATGAAGATTCATGCAAATTAATAGAAAAAGATATATAAGAAAGATAAAATCAAGGGGAAGAACATATTGAAGATTATTTTATGGAGAAAAACAAGATACATATATGAATAAGAGTGAATATAATTATATGAATAAAGAGTAGTGAACATTAAAAGGGCAGTGATAATAATAAAAAGGCAACGATCATAATAAAGCAACAATTATGTTTTAAGAAGTGTAGCAATTAGATTGGTGGATTACTTTTAAAGAAAAGTGATTAGTTTATAAAGAAAAATTCAAAACTAAGAAAAAGAGAAAAAGATCCCACATAAAGACAAACGTTGTCTTATATAGATGCTTATAAAAATACAATTAGTAAGTAAAAAAGGATGGAAATAATTCTTATTTACAAAGCAATGACTATGTCATTAATAAGGTAGAAATTATGATAAGAGAAATGCCAATAAGATAAGGTTATTTCCAACACTTCTATGCAAATTCAAGAACTAGAGAGGGAAGCCAAGGAGGTTACAAGATTCATTATTCAATTATGACTATACCTAGGAAATGATTTTGACCCAACATAAGAAGAGACAAAATCATTTATTCATTCATTGGTATAGAGCATCTTTAAACGACAAGAAGTCCAACCCACTCCAAAATAGTTGATTGTTGCACAAACCAAAAAAAATCCAAGGGCAATGGATGGAAAGGAAAAATCAATAGAAGCTACAATTGAAAGTTCTTCACCAAGAGAAGGCAACAATGGATGCAATCATTTTAGGATTCATTGGGAGGAAAATTTAATCATTTACATATTTCATATTGCATATTATATATTATATCATGACTTTAAATAAATAAATAAAGGAGTTTCGAAGGATTCAAGATAGAGAATGAACAAACAACATTACAAAAATATAAAATTGATTAAAAAAATAGCTAAAAACTTCAACAAAAGTTTCTTTATGAAAGAGATTTGTGAGGGTGGTTGTGGGGTCAATTATAGTCAAGAAACACACTCCACCGTGCTAGAGCTCCACCAAAGAAATGATAAGGTGAATTTATAGTTGGAGGAGCTACGTAAGAAGTATGTTGAGAAGGATAAGGCCACGCACAAGCGAGCTTTGGAAGAAGAGGCAAAGGCAGAGCTTACACGTTGGTGCAGGCATGCAAAGGAACTTTCACTGCACTACAAAAAGCTACTGAGATATATGGTGATTTAGCTCATAAATTGGAGTCATGTCAGAGAAGTATTCAAGCCAGCGAGAGCAAGTTCAAAAAGATCCTATAGGGTGCAATATATACTTCAAAGGGGTTGCCAACGAGATTGTTGCAATAGCCACCATGAGCAAGAAGTGAGAAGAATTTATGGTAAGGCTCCATCATCAAAGTCCTTAAATTTGTTAGGCTATAGGTCCTTTGCCTATGGACAAGGCTACCTTGTCTAGGGAAAAACAGGCAAACTGGTTTGAGGGAAAATGTTGGCAAGAGTCATGGACATGGCTTAGCAGGCAAGATGAAGGAGAGCCAAGCATTCCTCAAGCAATCATAGTTGACCATTGGAAGAGCCAAGATCAACCACTTAATGATCACGTTGGAATTGTATAAATAGGGAGGTTGATGAATGGAGATATATAGAGATAGATGGATACGTAGAAAATAGACTAGGAGAAATAGGAAAGCAATGTGCGTAGTTCGTTAACTCTAAGCATCGTCATTCAAAATCACACTAAGCAATGTAAAGGCTTATTTATATATAATTGATGTTTTGTGCCAACTCATTTGTGTGTATCTTTGATAATGAATCGGATAAAAAGTGATAATTAACCGAAATATGCTATAAGTACGGCTGAATTTGTGCATATGATCATCTTCCGTTCTTATGACTATTCGCACAACAAAACAAACCTCCAATTTCCTCGAACGAATTGTAAAAAGAGCCTAAGGGGACTGCTGGGCTTTGGATGAGCTCTCATGTTTGTCATATAAGAGTAGTGTGGCATTTCCCACTCCCTTTAAGTGGTTGTTTGGTCTGCATAGGACAAAAGGATGGTTTTGCATGCGCCTGCATCATAGAAAGGCCCGCATATACAACTAACTTAAGTTTCAAAGCACCTACGTATGGACAATATATGAAATGCAACACACAAGTTGCCAGCTGCTTGGATAGGTTCCGTGTATCTTATGTTGCCAGTTTTCAAGAAACATACAACTTTGAGAAAACCTAAAACTTAAAGGTTATACGTGTCTTAACATAGACGACCAGTAAGCATGGAACAAGACAAAATTAGACTAGACTAGTCATGCTATTTTCTAACGTGCCCTTTCAATCTACAATCCTTTGAGTTATGGATATATTTAAGATAGCTTTTTCTATACACTTCTCTTTAGTAATGCATTATAGGACTAAAATACAAAATTCACAAATAAGTCAGCCTCATCCTGTGCGATTCAAACATTATTGATTCTTCCTGTACAATTTGATCCGTTAAAAGCACTCTATTAGCATACTTCGATACTGTATGATGTGCAAAGTGGTCTCAAGTCCTACTGACGTTCACGTTTAATGCCAAACAGATAGAACAGCTTTGGTATTTGTAAATAGTTCTGACAATACACACCTGCAGTTCTTAAACATGCAAGTTGTTCTCAATCTAATCTCACTATAAGGCAACTGCAACTAGACTGCCCACATGCAATACAGATTAGAAGTACAGATCTCCAGCAAAAAAAAATGAAGGCATTTCAAATACAAACTCACCCAAAATTTTGTTCTGTTTAGGGAAGTTTTTCACAATATACAGATTGTTAAAGATTTGTTATAGGTTGTGATGATGCGGATATGATGATTAGTCTAGTAATTTAATAATTCTTAAAACTGATATTTTTGGCATTTGCAATAATGTAAAGGACAAGTACAAAGAAAAACATTGTAATTGTCAGGTTTTTATTTATATATTCAGTCTCCCAAATCCAAGTTACTATTAGTCTAGTAATTTAATAATTCTTGAAACTGATATTTTTGGCATTTGCAATAATGTGAAGGATAAGTACAAAGAAAAAAATTAAAATTGTCATTTTTTATTTATATATTCAGTCTCCCAAATCCAAGTTAGTACATCATTATATCAGATAAGATTCACAGACGCTTCAATGGCTAGAGAAAGATCCAGACTATTTACTACTGCCAACCAAGAATAACTCACAGTTAGGTTCACATTATCCTCGAAATCAGACAAGCAGATCCACTAACAGCCAATAGGGCTACATATAAGTACTCCACACATGAATAGTAAATAGAAATCACTTTCTTAGACACACAAAAGAGCTCCAATGACAACTCATGGACAAATAAAATGACAATATATTGCAAGTAGACATCAAATGTTCTGTAGACGTAGTGATAATAAATTGGTCTTAATTTACTTTTGCACACAACTACTAATTTCAGTCCAATAATATAAGAATCTTCTAAATAGAACTCTATAAAAGAATTTATGTCCAAGTTGCTGTTTGCAACGACCAATGCATTTATAAAATAAACCAAATTAAAGGGTTCTTGCATGTGACTAAATTGTAAACATTTTGTTTATATATATAACCTGAAAATAATTTAGAAACCATTTTAAACTTGTCATGGTGCCAGTCAAACCCAATAAGAAATTCGGTCAAACCAGCATTAGAATGAAAATAAAAGGGCATTCAATTAAAAGAAAAAATGGAGGTTATCGTTTCAAAAGGGGATAGAGGGAATAAAACAGAACCTTTTGAAATATATATTTTTTTACCTAATTTTTAATATTATCTTTTATTTTAAGTTTAATTTGTTTTTAATTTAAGTTACATTTCTGTCACAACATGCAAGTGGCATGCTACCATGTGTATGCATTTGTGTGAAACAACCTTACAAGGTTCATGAGACTCAACGAACCTTTCAAATGGGAATGGTCAACAAGTCTTAAACAACTTGCCACCATTTTGCACTAAATCCCTCTTGAAGACAAAACCCTCAAAGTGCTAAAGAAATTAAATTTGAGATAGAAGCAATGAGTAAATGACCCCCTTTGTTATTAACCAAGTTTCCAACCAAGACGAACTCAATATATTATTGCAGATATAAATTTCATTTGCACATTTAAAAAGTTTTGCTGCTTCTCATAATCAATGAATACAACTTGCTAAAGAGGTAAACCAAAGTCCACTGTTTTGCAAGTCCAGAGACCTGTACTCTACAACTACAGGTTAAATAAATTTTTCACATCTAAGTTAGAATTTGTCTTCTGTAAAAATTTGCAGCCAGCAGGCATACATATTTTTACAGTCAACGTCAGATTGCAATGTAAACATGATTCTAAGGAATTAGAAGATTATATCCAGTAGAGATGACCTGACATGTAGATTACATGCTACCGTCCACCATTTTGAACTTTAGGTGAGCTTTCGACATCCCAAGCTCCACCCCATGGGGTGGATCCACAAGTCATTCCTCCACGGATTCGCTTTTGTAAATGTTCTAGACTTGCAACACGTTGCATGGATGGTGTACGCCCCATTTTGGTTCCAGCATTATGCATTACTAGTTCTCTACTCTGATGGGTTGTGTCCGAAACCGTACGAGAAATTCCTTGAGTTACAGTTGACTGCCCTTGATGTAAGTATGTATTGGAATCTTGAACACCAGAAGTTGCAGGCAACTCCAATGAACCACCCACGTATTGCAGGTGAGAATCAGGTGAAATTTGTGATGGATTCTGAAGTAGATGACTTGCTCCAGCCCTGGCAACCATATCTTCTGCCATTTTCACCTGATAAGCAAAACCACAAAGCATGAAATTGTAGACAAGTACAATATTTGAAGAATAACTTAAATTTTCACCTTTTCAACTCCCATTTAAAGATTAAAAGAATGAAAGGGACCATAAACACTAGCAAAGTGGCAAAACGTTAGTACTAGGTACCATATGAAGACTTGCATAAAAACAAGCCTAAGCCGTACCTTTGCCCTCAATGCTTCCACATCTGCTTTGAGTACCCTATTATCAACAGCAGCTTCATTGTATTTCTGACTCATATCATTGAGGCGCTTGAATAAGGAAGCATTTTCTACCCTTAACTGTGCAACCTACCATTATAGAGTAAAAGTTAATTACAAAGACCCAGTGCAAGAATTCATGTGCAAACCCAAAAAAAAAAGTTCACACAATCAAGAATATAAACCTGCATCTCAAGGTCGCTTAAATGTGCTTGTTTTCTTCGTCTGGAGCGCCTTGCAGACTCTCTGTTTGATAGCATTCTGTGATCCAATGCAAATGAATTCAGTTTAACATAAAAGTTGATAACGAATTAAATGTTCAACATAATGGTTATCATAGGTGAAAAAAAGTTCCGGAAAAAATACTAGCACAAGATTCACAGCCATCTTCATGCACACAATATTTAGGCCAGTGCAATAAAATGTAATAAGTCTGAGAAATTCAACAAAACCAAAAAGATCAAAAAAAAAATGCAAGCGTAATCTGCCATAAACATGAGAATATCAAGAACAACATTTGAATGTTCTCTAAGCTTAATTTCTTCGCTGTTGCAGTCTCAAAAAGTGTAAATATTATTGATATTCAAGATTGGATGATTACAGATGGAGATGTAGTCTCCTTATATAGAGAAAAACAAAGAACGAAAATAGAAACATACTAAACTCTAAACTGACGTATAAAATAGAAACTACCTAATAAACTAAAGACGACTAAGATGACTATTAATATTACATAATTTAATATATTTAATACCCTCCCTTAATGGTCATCGTTTTAACTAAACATAGAAAAAATTTAAAATGCATAGAAGGCTGACTCCTTCGCCTTCTCCTCAGAATGCTCTGCTACATGAGCCTGCTGCTGAGACTCTTCTTGGTTGGACTTTTGATCAGCCAATCACTTTCTGCAGAACCTTTGGATGTGACCAAGCTTCCCACAATAGTGACAGGTGATACTCTTCTTGGAACCATCCTCAGATGTGCGTTGTCCTTTCTGCTGAGTGGACTCGCCTTTGCCTTTGTCCCTGGCAACAAATGCTTGTTCCACACTGACCATATCACTATTGCTACCAAATTGTTGTCTCCACCTAGCTTGCTGCAATAACTTATTGCACAACTCATCAAAACTTCAAGTCAACATTAGTGGAGGTAATGTTGAGCGTCTCAATAAAATGTTCGTAGGATCGTGGTAGACTCTTAAGTGTAATCACTACCATATCCTCCTCTTCCATCTTGCAACCAATGGCCTCCAGTTGATCGCGTATTTCCTTTATCTTCATAAGATGCTCCTGCAGGGACATCTTCTCATCCATCATCATCGAAAAACATGTTCTTCAAAAAGAAAGCGCAGCTAACGTTTCATGGAGATTTTTCATATGTTTCCATATCTCGGCAGCAGTATTGCCAGATGGCACCTCTGGAAGCATCTCATCGGTGACTGATAACTTGAGCAACATGACTGCCTCCCTATTACCTCCATCATACTTGTCTTGATCTTTCCCAGCAACAGTGGGACAAACTTCTGTACCAAGAACAAGCGCATCCAAACACCGGTACTCAAAGATGGTAAGCATCCTCTGCTTCCACGTGTTATAATTCTTGCCATTAAACCTCTACGAACTTTCCAACATAACATTGGACAAAGTTGCCATCCCTCCCGTTTTCCAAAGCACAAAAAACAAGGTAACGTTGTGATCAGCTGGCAGAACACTGGACAATCAGCTGGCACAAAATACAAGACAAATCCACCGGCACAAAAATTGAGGCATGAAAAACAAGGCACCCAGAAAAAACTGAGACCAACCCAGTTGAGATCTCGAAAAACCCACCAAGAATCTGCAATCAGAAAAAAAAATCGACTTGATCTTAAGGGTCAAAACCCTAGCCGAAAGTGTAGGATGCCTTAGGCAGCCATGAAAGCTCGAAATTTTGCAGAAAATTTTCTGAAACCCTTCAAAAAAACGCGTTACACAGCAAATGATGGCATGTGAACAAAAAACGCGTGCAAGAACAGAGTCGCGCGCAGAGAAATGAGCGAATCCGCTCCAAAAACAAGTAGAACCACACCTGAAAAAAAATGAAATCGCGTCCAAAACAAACTGAAAATCAAGCGCCCGAGCACAGAGAATAAAAGACGTCGCGTTTGATGACAAGGAAGAAACGCAGGCTCCTTCAAATCGTGTTTCAGAGAAGTGACGCGGGCTGCAGAAGTCGCGCTTAAGAACAAAAGATTCGCGCCCATATACAAAGAAAATGAAACGCCAAGAGAATGCGCACGGGCAGCAACAAAAATCCTCTTCACAATAAAACGCATCCACAGTAACCTTCAAATACGCAGATGAAGAAGTTCAAAAACGCGACCAAAAGAATATTGTCTCAAAAATGTGGTCAAAAACCCTCGAAAATTTTACAGAAGAGCCACGAAGAAATTTCGAAATTCTTACTCACAAAAATCTTCGAAAAAAAAACAGCACGATTTTTCATAAAAAATCGTTCAAAAAAATTCTGGAAATAATTTCAGGTAACTAGGGCACAAAAAAAAATTCTAAAGGCTCGTCACCAGCTCTAATACCATGTAAATATTATTGATATTCAAGATTGGATGATTACAGATGGAGACGTAGACTCCTTATATAGAGAAAAACAAAGAACGAAAATAGAAACATACTAAACTCTAAACTGACGTATAAAATAGAAACTACCTAATAAACTAAAGACGACTAAGATGACCATTAATATTACATTATTTAATATATTTAATAAAAAGAACCACAGTTAACCATTAACTCTTTGAATAAGAAGAGGCAAGAAAACTGAACATATAATTTTTCTAACATGTGGAATGTCCACTCTACATAGAACACCTAATATGATCACTATGAAAAGCTTAAGTCAAATGCCTTTCCAGTTTTCAATGGAAATAGCTAGTTCTCCTATTGCAGACTGGAGAGCTCTTTGTTAAGGGGAGTTCACTTGTCCAGTGGAGTTGAACTCCACAGCCTTCCACTTCCTATCAGAGGACATTTTAAAAATGAGGTTGAGTGCCTAAGAAACTATGTCATTACATTTTCTGCAAATTTGTCAATAAGCAAACTACAGATGTGTATTCTTGTTGAGATCTTAAAATATCTGTGGACAAAGAGTAAATTCAGGAAGAAAATTTCACATACCAAAAACAGCAGATCATAGTGAAAAGACCTAATCAAATGCCTATGGACTTCCAAATGCAGATAACTAGTGCTCCAATCATAGCTGGTAAAACTCTTGTTAAAAAGAGTCCGCTTGTGCATTGGAGTTCAAATCCTCAGCTTTAAATTACCCTTAATCAGAGCACTTTTTCATACTGTAATTGAATGTTTAAGATACTAAGAAAGTTATTAGATTTTCTGCAACTTTAACAAACATTAAACTGCAGATTTGTCTTCTTGTTGAACTATAGAAATATTTGTGGGAAAAAACTTAAATCAGGAATTTCCACATAAAATATTTCATATACCTTCTTCAAATTACATGCCTCTATTTGTCAAGCCTATTTATTTTAAACATCAAAGATGAGTGCAGAAAATAGATTTGAACCAGCTGAAAGAAGACAAAAGTGCAAAGATAAAAGTAACTCTTAAGGTATCAGTGCCAAACTCCATTTTTTGCAATCACTGAACAAAAGTTCTGAAGAAATATTCCCCTCCTATCAACAAAATAACAAGATCTTATTACAATTTCAGAACTTCAAAAGTCAAGATTCATCTTTTATCACCATTTTTTTCAAAATATAGTGTATATATTATACAGAGGAATGGGTAGCCTAACAATATTTTCACTATACAATTAGTTTAGGTCATATACTATCATTCAAAATAGCTCTATAAAAAGGTTCAAAACATTTTTGGATGATGACAAGGGTAATGATGACTTGAAAAATAATCGCCATATTGACTATTGCTTCCTCAATTTCCATTTAAATGGCCTAACTGAAAATTATATAGAAGGGCAACAGAAGAGTACACACATTTTGGAACAATATCATAAAAACCACCGTCTATAAGTGGGCTAATCTCAAGTCAACCTTGAATGTGCCTTTGCCTAGTGTGCTCCTTTTTGGTTCCAACCAAACACAAAGGCAGGTTCAGATTCTACCTCAGATGAAGATCCCAATACGTGATAAGAAGAATTGTTGTGGTTCCATTCAGGATAAAGATTTGTCAGGATCCTATTAAATATTGGGATTACTTGTTGGGGATAAGCCAAAAATAAATGTATGTCTTGAATGTCCTTGAAGAAGTGTTCCCATTTTCACATTTTGTGTTATCCATAAAGTTCAAAGATGATGGAATATGCTAGGAATCTGATTGTAGACCTAACCATTTATATGGCATCCAGAGGAAACTGGAATTCAACTTAGCATAATGGCTGGGAAGGGTTTTTTTTCACCCCTGCAGAAAATCACATTTGTGACAAACAGTTTTCTTGTTCTGCCTATGTACATAGAACAAATGAGTTTAAAAAGGCCAAATAAGCCCCGTAGAAGCATTACAATGACGAAATAGGGAGACCAATTCAACTAGCAGACAATGCTGCTTCATATGATGAAAGATAGATTGCTTTCACTGTTGTGCAGTGCCAGACAATGAAAGACTAGCTGTCAAACTGACTATTTTCCTTTGGAACATGATATACCTACTTCAATAAGAGCTGTCACTTTGCCTCTCAACCCTATAAAGGAATTGGGACACTTTTGGGTAGCAAGAATAAATGTGTAATAGCATTTCGCATAAGTGTATATCTCAATTACAAGATTATCATAGAATGCAAATCAATGGACAAGTAACTACATCTACAACAAAATCAAAATACTCTTATATCCATGAAACCCCTATAGCCAGAGCTGTCTTGCAAACTGCAAAGATCAGTAAAGCCCACATGACAAGGGACCCATTTTTGTGCTTGCATAATTTATTTCAATATAGAGAATAGGCCTTCCAAAAAAATCACTTGTTTCCATATATAAAACCATGTGCAGAAGTTGCAGCTAAAGGAAAAAAGCATCACAGAATTACAGGAGTACTTGAAATTATAGAAGAATTTTGCACTAAAAGATCAAGGAATACGCCATATTTATCTTATCTGGAGATTTAAATGATCCTAATTATCCTGAC